>CM056809.1:96154534-97354534 GCA_029852735.1 Persea americana
ACAGTGACAATGCAGGAGATCCAAATGACTGGAAAAGCACGTCGGGCTATGTCTTTGTGATGGGTTCAGCAGCTGTATCTTGGTCATCAAAGAAGCAGCCAATCCTGACATTATCAACCACTGAAGCAGAATTTGTTGCAGCAGCTTGTCAAGCCATTTGGCGGTGAAGGATACTCAAGGAACTGTGCTACCAGCAACAGGATTCAACACCCATTCATTGTGACAATGTTTCGGCAATCAAACTTTCAAGAAATCCAGTTTTACATGGGAAAAGCAAGCATATAGATGTGAGATTTCATTTCCTGCATGATCTATGCAGAGAAGGAGTTATTGATATGATTTGGTGCAGCAGTGAAGATCAAGTTGCAGATATTCTAACCTAACCCCTCAAGTTAGCTCTGTTTGTGAAGCTGCGTAGACTCCTTGGTGTTTGTTCTATTGAAGATTCAATTTGAGGGAGGGAGATACAAGGCTACTGGAGCAAACTGTCTAAACCGATTGTCTGCAGAGCAATCAGTTTAAAGGAGGGTGTTAAGAGTTTTAGTTGAATAATTCTTTGTTTGTTATTGAATAAGGATATGCTGTCCTGGTCTTTAGGAGTTCGGTTAGTGGAAGAGTGTTCCTTAATTTATGCTAGCAGTATGGATAGTTGGTTCCTTATTTTGTGCTTAGTTAGCTCAGGACTTGTATTTAAGTCTGTCATCTGTTCATGAATATAATTAACACTTCAATTTCAGATATTGCTCTTCTCCTTTAGTTTTGACAAGGAGGAATCAAACAAGTCATGGTTGAGTTTGACTCTGACCTGATCAAATTGTATATAAATATGATAGTATTGTCTACACAGCATTTCATCCAGTGATGCAATGTAATTTAGTATCCTAATATGTAAGGATGAATGATGACTAATTTGATTAAAAGAAAGGTAAAAACTATAGAAAATTGTGTCCTAAAACTAATATTTACAATCCAAAGTCGAATAAAATTTTCAGACTGAAAGGCAGCTGGTTTTGAAACCTATGTATAAGAGAGAGTTCCTGCCTGATACACAGTCAATGAAGCTGACCTGCTTTTCGTATCTTCCATGATGGAAGATTCCTTGTACCTCAAATGGAAACTCCCAAAAGGTGCATGCCACTTGTGTTGCCTTGTATCAGCATCATTTTTGCTTCTCATTAAGGCCCATGATAAACTCGTACATAGGGCCGTTTGAACCAGTACCTCTCCCTAAGCCAGGGCCCCAGTAATCTGCTTATACCTCACAGAGGTGATATGATTCAATGAACACTTGGTCTGAGGTAGAGGGTTCTCTCTTTTTCTTCTTATTCTTCTCAATAACCCAATGAAGAGCATTTGAAAAGACGTAGAAAAGGCTAACATCAAACTGAAATAAAAAAGCATGTCGAGCTCGGAATGCTTATTCAATTACTCAATCAAGTTTCAAGTTGATTTAATCTGAGATTCTGAAGCCCTCGTCAAATTTGAATATAATTTTTTTTTATTATGATACAATAACTTTGTGACTGTCTACTAATCAAACCACAGCAAATACATACCTAGAATGCCTGTATAATAAGATAGAGGTAAATCAGTGTCTTCGATTTTAATTAGCTGCTGTGGCGTCGATATCAGACTGAACTCTTCCCATCCCGTAAGCCCCCATACCAAGTCACCTGCCTTAAAATCTGGATGCCCAGAGTCCACAACTTTGCCCACACCGTAACCAATAATAGCCTGCAAAAACAAAGTCACAAATAAACCTCTAGCAGTTCCAGCAAGATGAGAAGGCTGAACCTTCAAATTTTCACTACCCAAAGAATGGGATTCAGGTATAATTAATAAGAGGACACGGCAAATTAAGAAATAGAGAAGAAACTATATCATTTGAAATCGAGGTAGATGGTCGATGGATGCGTTTTACTGGCTACACAAACCAGAGCTACATGGTCAATTGCTTTGATATCTGCCCCAAATCATAAACTAGATTGTTTCAGATCTATTTATCATCAATTCTTTCACCAATTAGGTAGCATGGAATTGAGGCATCTGCAGATTGAATAGGAGTACAAAAATGCATACTCAAAAATCCAAATGTTTCAAATGTGAAATAGGATATTGTTACACCCCGACCCGAACTAATCATGATTAAGGCTAATTAATTGAGATTAATGCTAATTAAGCATGGATAATTTGGTTAATGATGATTAATGACCAAAGAGAGACAAATTAGTCTCAAATGATGCTTTAAGCATAATGAATGGATTTGAATGAAACTAGAGTTTAGACTCAAACAAGACAGGCTAAGGACTTTTTTGTAAATACGGGTTTTCACGTATTTCATCAAATACGGAAATTCTTGACACCAACGTGTGTATCTCGAAGAGTACGTTAACTTTCATAATAGACTCGATTCCATTTGACCTAAGATTGATCAAATGGGCCTTCATTTGACTCAAAATATAATTAGACTTAATGAAAGGGGATTTTAGTGTAAAACTCCTTATATTAGAATGAAATGAGCTCCATTCACTCATTTTTTCATTTGAGCAAACCCTAAAGCATTTCTTCTCCTTCTTGCTCTCTTCCATCCTTCCTCATCAAGTGTGAAGATTGGGAGTGGTTTTTGAGAAGCACTTCATCTTCTTCATCTTCTTCCTCTCTGTCTTCCATTGTTGGAGCTAGAGCTTGTGAAAGATCTCAAGATTTTTTTCCTTTGAATCACAAGTTAGTTAATTACTTTTGTAGAGTGTTCAAGTTCTATTGAGTAGTGAGGAGAGGTCTCTAGCACAAATGGCTAATGGAACACTCCTTTGTCATGTTTTCATGGGATTGGGGTTTGAAAGGAGGTGATTTGTGCCAAATCAAACCAAACAAAAGGGGGGTTTTGTCACTAAGCTTCAAGAGAGGCAAGTATAAGCATTTACTTGTGAATAGTGTTAGTTATTGTAGAAGTTAATGGAAATTTCATTGATTGGGGTTTTTTTGTACATTTTCCATAGGATTTTTAGAATGAATTTGTTTTGTGGATTGATGGAATGATTAGAAGTATTGTTCATGTATGAATGATATGAGCATTGAGGAGGGAATAAGAGGTTCCAATCTTTGTGCAGGTTGTGGAATGGTAGTGGAGAAGGAAGAATAGGAAGAAGTAGAGTGATTCAGAATTTCGGGTTGGAATTCTGATGGGTCCGCTCGAGCGAACACCTTTCTGTTTGGGTCCGCTCGAGCGAACAATAAGTCTGCTCGAGCGAACCCCTCTCCGTTTTAGTCCGCCCGAGCGAACCTGACACAGAACTGTACGTTAACTAGGAGTAAAATTTTGGGTTTTGGGTTTTTGTTTGGCTTAGGAGGGTCTCTTATGAGTATAATTACTCCTTAATTTATTTTTAAAACTAATTATAGGGTGAATTGAGATTGTTGAGAGTTAAGAACAATAAAAGAAGAATCTTTGAGGTTGAACCATTGTTCTAATAGTTAATTGATTATGGACTAAGCTTCCATAGGTGATAATTACAGAGACTAAAACGCACACATTATATATATATATATATGAATGTGATGTCCATCGAGAATAACACGTGCATTTGGTAACCAATGGTTATACCTAAATGGTTTAGAACTGAGATAGAAATAAGTAGAATCATGAATTATCAGTAATTCTCTCATTGTGTAGCATTCAGTATTGTTGTATCCCAATTTAATGAGATTGATGTTACTGTTATTCCTTTCATTTATTAGAATGGAATTACTGTATTGTATTGAATCCAGAAATGGAATGCTTAATGAAATGTATTGACTCTTGAGTCTGGCGCTTCCTAGCTAATGTATTAAAACTCTAAATGAGCTAAATGAATTAATAAACAAGCAAATGACTATTCCTACTGCAGTAAATGGATTTGGGGGCGTTCCGGAGCTCCGTGGTGATGCCAATTGTCCCTGACCCAGACATTGGTAAGTCCCACAATTCCGATCGTATCTATGGGTACTGATCAATGCCTTCCATTTGGAAGATGAATCCTTCCTTTGAGGGAAGATGGTAAATGAAATGAAATGGTAGTTGCCATCTTGTACATGTCTATTGATTGACTTTTGAGGTCACCCATTGTCATTGTAGGAATTATTTAGACTTGTCTAGAATTGGAATTGTTTACTAAATAGATTGAATGAATTTAGTATATATATTAACATGTGCTATCACAAGTTCTGTTTATACATTGTTGAACTGTCATGTTCACTGGTGTTATTGATGGCATTATAGGCCTGATTGCCAATACCGATCCGGCAACGACTCCAGCGGCAACAGAGGAGACCATTGCGGTTCCCCCAGAAGGACTGAATGAATGGAACGGACGGGATAACCTTTCAAAGGTTATCCGAATGCGAAGTAGATCGGAAATTCTTTTTGAGAATTCTTTTTAAAATAGTTGGAAATTTATTTTTGAATGTAATGTTTTGAGAACTTGAATAGTTATCAATCTGCATTGTATTTGAATATGCAGGAGTTTATGAAAGCAAATGAATGATAAAAATGATACATGTATATAAAAATGATACATGTATAAAGAATTTTATTTTGTATACATGTAAAATCGTAAATTGATGATGTCAATTATAAATATTTCCACAAAATTATGTAATGGACAGGTATTTGTAAATGTTTATCCTTTGTGAATTCCGTTTTAACTTCGGTCAATTCGGAGTTTACAAGAGTAAGTATGGGATCACGGCTCGAGATTATCGTACTTCGGGCCCGAGTCGTGACATATATTCATGATGGTTTTAAAGTAAAATCTCAACTCTTTTAAGGCCATGGTAAATCTTATATCGTTTTATTGTAGAAAGCAACTTCAACTTCAACACCCATCACGGAGAATTCTAGGGCCTGTTTGGCATTGTGCCAATGAGATATTCTCATGTTCCCATGAGATAATACCACAGGAAACATGTTTGGTAGGTGTAATTACCATTTCAAAATTTGATTTGGCTGGAACGATTCCTCAAATCTTGTCTAGCTGGATTTAGAAACAAAAAACGATTAAACTTCGTTTTTTTTCCAAAACGACTAGTGGGCACACACAAATCCATTGTTTTTCCTAAACTCAAAAGACTCTCTTTTGCCTCTGCATCTTCTCCTTCGCTAATCTCCACGAGTCATTCTGGTAAGTCCCCATTTCTTCTTACTCTCTCCTCTGGTGAACCAACGACCTCTCTCTCTCATTCACCCATCCGATCCACCTGTCCCAGCCTCTTTGCACGTCCTCTTTCTTCTTTTCTCTTTTTTTCCCTTTATATTTCTCTCTCTCTTTCTTTCTTTCTCATCTCCCCAGCGACACTGCCACGGCCCAACTCAATCCGGCACAATATTGTCTGCTTTGAGTCAGAGGCATAGCTCAACCCGCACGGTTTTGTTTCCAACGCACCCTCAAAGGAGAGCCGTCCTCGGCTCTGATACCATTTGTCATGGCCCAACTCAATCTAGCACAATATTGTCCGCTTTGAGTCAGAGGCACAGCTTAACCCGCACAATTTTGTTTCCAATGCACCCAAGTCCATGAGTGAGCGTCAAAACACGTCATGCTAGACAGAGGACCGGACTCCTTTTAACCTTCACTTTGGACGCCCACATGAGCGATATGGGATGTAACAATCCCCCACCCTCAGAGGAGAGCCGTCATCGGCTCTGATACCATTTGTCACGGCCCAACTCGATCCAACACAATATAGTCCGCTTTGAGTCAGAGGCACAGCTTAACTTGCACGATTTTGTGACCAACGCACCCAAGTCCATGAGTGAGCGTCAAAACGCGTCATGCTAGACAAAGAGGACCGGACTCCTTTTAACCTTCACTTTGGACGCCCATATGAGCAATGTGGGATGTAACAATCCGTCATCAAACTGATCCGTCTGAAACTCCTCCGTTGCTTCCTCCTCGGGGTAGAAGGGCTCGGTACCTATGCACCAAGAGTAACACCGTCAGACATGACGGTCGACAAGCAATATATATATATAGATATAACATTAAGATATGCATTACGAATCAGAGTAGATGATATACAAGATCATAGAAATGCATAGCATTCGAATCATAGACAAACTAGCTAGATAGGCAGGTCCACATAGGCTAATCACCACGGGATAGTGTCATTGCCCTCCTTACTTGCATTGAGTTGTGGCAAAGATATCAATTGGCACAAGGATAAAACCCCGGCAAGCAAGCAAGAAAGATGGATACCAAAAGGCCAACAATCATCAAAATCAAACTTCAATATGTATCCGATAGTGTGTATCCATCAAAAATGTAAAAAGCCGCACTGCGCAGACGTTCAATCCAAAGTCCTCACACAGATAGTGCCCCATCTATGTTGGGCGTTAACAGATGAGTGGTGCCTTACACAAAGATTCCTAAACATACAATAGTGAGGGCCTAGACTTTCTTGCATGAACAAGATTTATCAGTCAAAGAGAAACTACCTTTCTATCATCAAATCAAAGCCAAAATCATCAAACCTCAAACTTCCTCAAAACATCATTATATGTAGTTCTCGACAAGCTTCTACAATTAGAGCCGCCTAACCTCAACACATCAATCACACTTCGAAACAAACGGAACATCAAGGGGATCCTAAGTCCATCATCTAAGTTCTCAATGTGATCCCAATACAAAGCAAGTAAACGAAGCTAAAGAACATAGACATTACATGTAAATATTACCAGACGGTACGATTCAAAATCAAAAGCAATGAACAATCCAAACCTTAGTCAAATGTGATGGGAACATCAACGCAAGATATGGAAAGAAATACCAAAGGCGTAAGAAGAAAATGGTTGATAAGGCTTCCTTATGGTTGGATCAACTTTTCATGGGCTTGATACATCACAATCATGACAATCATGAAGATCTAGCATTGGATCAGCTTCTAGGCGAAGATACACCGTTGGATCTTGATCCGGACGTGCTAAAGGCCTCCAGTGGTGAATCCGTGAAAGACCCCACACTGGGATGGTCCACAGGAGATGAGCAATTGAGGAATCATCATGAAGATTTAAAGATTGGCAAGGGACCCAAGGGAATTAAAGAGTTTGAAACTAAACACATAAGAAGAGGGGTCCCAGGGGGGCCCACAACTTAAAGCCTCTTTACAAAGGGCTGCGTGCACAATACTTGTGCACAAATCCCTATGCGCAAGACAGCCCCTCCCCACCTTGTCGACAGCCACCTATTGGCTTTATTTATTTTATTTACTTGGTTTTATTTGCTTGGTTTTATTTTATGAAACAAGATCTAGATGTTTAAATCTAAACCATTGATTTCTAGGGTTCTATTATTACTCATCATTAAGGTTGTATCTCTTGGAGAAGGAAGGATAATGAATGAATGAATGAATATTGATTTTCTTCCAAAGGCCTTCTTGAGATTTCTCTTGCAGGATCTTCTTCTCGCCCGCGAAGGGGAGTTTGGTGCGAAGCCAAGGTATCACGTTATCTTCATCTTCAAGGTATTTTCTTCCATTGTTTTCTCTTTTATTTGCTACCCATCTCCTACCTTCTTGCCCATCCAGATCTAGATTTACTCACATGGTGGAATTCTAGATCCAACCCACAACCCAAATCAACATCCTTAAACCTTTCCAGCCCTCCAACCAGCCCCTTACCCACCAATCAATCACAACAGTCCATTCCCCAAACCTTTAGATCTGATTAGACCAGCAATAGATCTAGGGTTGCCTGCACTGGATCTGGTTTTAATCCCATTACACCTCCTTTAATTCATGTTTCCACTGCTGAATTTCAAATTTAATATTGTAAAGTTGTGGGTGTAGTATATTAGATCTGATTTCATTCCAAAACACCATTCAGTTCATTACTAATCAGTTATTACCACAAATTGAGCATGGCTGCCATTCAAATCCTCAAGGTTCTTGATCATTTACTTGATTCGGCAGATCCCTAGGCAAAGTGGAGGTTCTTACTCTCCACTTGGTCCCTTCCTTAATTCTTTTAGGGCCCAAATTGCAGGAATGTAACAACCATTGGATTTTCTCATAATTACCTTAAAGATTTCAGCATGGAATGATGTGACAAAATGTTTCAATTGATTCATATTAATTGTTAATGTTGTTATTGATCTCATCTTGCATCATTTAGATTAGTTTTCATTATGTCCTGCATCAAAATGTTAAACCCGAAGCATTGTACAACCTACTGAGTCAACGAAAGGAATTAGGGTTCGCGATACCCGAACGAAACATCTTCGTGCATAGATATAAGTGTGGGTATCCTGTTGTCCCGTACCGTTCAAGATTGAATAAGATTAGTACCCGATGCAATCGGAGTAACCGTGAAGAACGTCGGCTCAAAACATCCTCACATATAGTCAAATGAGTCCAAAAATGGTAGCCAAAGTTCCACCTCAAGTCATCCAAAAGGTTAAAAGATCCCTTTCAAAAAGGGTCTTCATAGTTGTCTCGGTCAACACCCCTGTCAACATCCTTTAGGCCGGGTCAACATCCCTGTCAACATCCTTGTCAACATCCCCGTCAACATCCTTCAGGCCGGGTCAACATCCCTGTCAGCATCCTTGTCAACATCCTTCACGCTGGGTGGACCTGGGTCGACCGGCAGTTGTAAGCAGAAATGAGAAACAGTGATTTGGTCAAGCGCCTCGCACCTGACCCTGTGTGGCCGGTCAACTAGGTACACTGCAGTTACAGAATGCATGTTCTGTAATTGAAGTGAAAAAGGGTCATGTCCCTTCCCTCATACCTGCACCTGATGGGAGATCAAAACCATGATAAAAACAGTCCAATCCACTCCCATTTATCTATCTAATCAAGTCATTAACATTTTCATCCATTCCATTAAGCTAACAAACCTATTTATCATTTTTCAATCCTCTAAATCATCAAATGAGCATTTAGCATCTAAATCATCATTTTTCCATACAAATCAAGGAAGACAAACATATCAAGCATAAATATAGAAATCTACTTGCCTTAATGAAAAGCTTAAACCAAAACAAAGAAGAAATTAGGGGAAAATCCTCCTTGAAGTCAAACTTGTGAAAATGACTTCCAAACCCAAAACCTCTCTACAAAATGAATGCAATAGGTTCCTATGAGCCACCTTAATCCATTTAAAATCAAAGAGAAGAAGATCTACAAAGCTTACAAGCTTTAGGAGCTTACCTAGAAGTAATTTGTGGATGAAAAACTTGGAAAAGTAGATGGGTGAGATCCTAGGAGCTTGGAGAAGATGAAGTGGAGATGGAGCTTCGTCGCCGGAACTCCGGTGGCCGGATTTAGTGAGGAGACGGTGAGGGAGGAAAAGCTTGGGAGCGATAGAGAGTGAAATGAGATGAGAGGTGAGTGAGGCATGGGTCAAACGAATGGGGTTTTATTTAGGTTAGAATTGTAACGCCTCAATTCCGAATACCGAATATAACGCTAAGGTATCCGAAGTTGGCGCGCTACTTCCCGGAAAAACCGAGAACTTCCAAAATCGTAGTCCGCAGTGAGGTCAAATTTTAAAACTTTTTAAACAACATCATAATCAACAGTTATATGCGGAAGCGAAATAAAAAGATAGCGGAAGCAAAGGTATCAAGTATATATATATATATCAAATGTAAAAGTGCGGAAGCCTGATAATAATCTCAAAGTGTGAATATCAAGTGTATATACATATCAGTCTAACCTACCCAATCTCACTACAAAAATGGACTCTCAAATCCCAAAACACATCTGCACTTAACCCTCCAGTGCAGGCTCTCCGTCCTCCGGCTCGACCACCTGGTCAGCCGGCCCCCATCCGTAGTCCCCGACTACAGGCGCCTCGTGGATCGCGTCACCCGTGGGATCAAGGTCTAGACCTAAGCACCAATGATTGGTCAGATCTAAAGATCTGGCAACGCACCATATGCAGATAACACCAGATGTACACAACAAAAGAGAGTAATGACATGTACATAATCATATGAGTGAACAGAATACATAATCTAGGCAGTTGAGCAATAATAGCAGTTTAGAATCAGAAAGATAAAGTATCTAAACTACACAGACAACAAGAGGCACATTCACACAAGCTAGATACACCGCGGGATATTATGCCGCGGCCCTCCCGTACTGTAAACGTCCCATACCATAAACAGTTTGCAGTGGGGATAGGGTAATAACCATGCAAGGGATGACAGCCCTGATAATAATCATAACATACAATATACATAACACCGATCACACCCCTTTATCACACCAATCACACCCCTTTATCAGATTAGCCCGAACTTGGTATCACACCGTCCGTCCAACCACAGCTCATCATGATAGCTCTAAGTAACCACAACATAGCTCCTACCAGAGATGATCAGTCAACTGGCTGAGCTTAAAACAACTAAGTGAATGTTTAGTGCCGACTCGGGAACTAAGTACGGGTCTGTGTCTGTCTAGGCTTATCTTGTGTGAGCAAGGTCCTACCCAGGTCTCTAAGAGATTAAGGTACAACCTGGAACACAGTCTAACAACAAGTCCAAGTCCAACAACATTGGATCCACTCCAAGGCTCACAACCGTGGCCTGAGGTAACAAAAGTGCCATACTATATCCATTCCACAACCATTTATCCTATGCTCATACACAATGAGCTAACCAACCATTAAAGACTAACATCTCCAATTTAGGGTACCACATTCCCAATCTTAGGCCGTATGAGGGCCCGCCTAGACACAGACACGGGTCAATTATCTCGAAACACCCCATAGGGTCACCTCTAAGAAATCCTAGGTTCATGTCCTCCAATTCCCATTAATTAAAAGGTTTATGATAACAATAAGGATAAGAGAGAAGAACATCACATGAAATCCTCAAAATCATGGAATCAAGTGGAAATAGACAAAGGTCCAATCCTAGGTAATGGTCCACTCACGGTTCATGCCTCATCATGTGATTGGATCCCTAATTATAGCCTCTGATGTCAAAAGATAATAAATCCGGTGCTCCTGAAGTTATAGACATCATAGACTACCTTTAAGGACCGAATCATTGATGATTCAAATCCCAAAACCTCAATTGGTGGACCCCACGAGTCAAGGTCGAGCCACACCATTGACTCGTGCTTGGCACATTGATGGAAGTTCATTTGGATGGTCAATGAGTATAATTTATCCACTTAATAAAGTACAACAATATAATTTAGCATATAAAGAATTAAGGGAAATTTCATCATGATTAAGGGATAATAATAATTATAATAATAATAGAGAAATCAAACTTTAGTTTAGCATATTGATAATCAAAGATACCATTCCAAAGTTAATTTACAATTAATGATACCTAAAATCTTAACTTATAATTCTAGAGAACCTGAAGACTCATCCAATACTTTTTCTACATTTAAAATAGTTTAAGGATCTAATGGGGTTCATTAAGGCTTAGAGGTCTAATTTGTGTTCATTAGAAACTATAAAGTTTTATTCTAATTTCAAAAGCTAATGTGCTAAGCATAAAAAGTTATAAGTTAATAGGTTAGGAGGTCATTAGGCTAGTGGGCCCCATTGGTCCCAGTCATCACCAAAATTTAATATGGGTTCCTTAAAGGTTAAGGTCCTTTTTCTAATTTATAAAACTAATGGGGGTAAATAATCAAAAATTTAAAAGGTTGTGTCATGTTACAACCTACTCATCTCAATTTCCATTCCCTCTTATTCCCATGCACCCCCAACCACCGAACTACACCCATCTCTTTCCTCTCTTTTTCACTCTTATTCCCATGCACCCCCAAATTACACACCCATCCCATCTCTCCAATAACACATGTCACATGGGATCCTTATTCCCAAAAAGTATCCCACGTCATCACCTTCCTCTCTTCTTAACTTTTGCACAACAGAACCGCCTCCCACACAACCCATTTCTGTAGAGAGCTTCACGCCTGTAACACACTGGAAGGCTTGGATGGTGGGCCCCACTTTCCCAATCCATGATGGGACCTGATCTCCAAGGTCGCCCAGGGCCCCACCAAAAGATCTATGGTCCGGATTAATCACTAAGTTGCTTCCCTAGGCCCCACATCAAGATTAACAAAAGAAAACACTTCCAAAAAAAGTCACGATTCTTATTCTTAAAACCATCAGATGGTGGTTCAGACGGGACCCACTCCTCACTGGTCCAGCACCTCTAAGGTCGCCCGGTCATACACGGCACAGTGGCCGGACCAGATCTGTGATCCAATCAACCATTGGGTCCCACCAAGCCTGTCGCCCAAACTGGGTTTTTCCCTTCATTCACGCCATTTCTGATCAAGTACTGGATGGTGGGCCAAACAGGGCCCACCTCGCACGGGTCCACCACCTATTGGATCGTCCGTGGGTCCCCCTTCGGATCCACGGATCAGATCGACCATCGGATGGCCCACCTGGGTCCCGGTATCGACGCAAACAAAAGGCCCCTCACGGTTTCACCTCCGGAAACCTCTTTACAGTAACTTCCTTCAATCTATTTTTCATCCATATCATCCCTAATCCACACATCTCATCGCATAAACATACAAGAAAAGAAAAACACTTCAATGCCCAACCATCCATCAATCCATCCGGACTATTGATCTTCCAAATGGGTACACCCATCCATCAATGGCCATTTTACCATGAAAACAAGCTCAAGAGAATATCTAAACTAGCATTATCAAAACATTGAAATGTAATTATAGAAACAAGGAAGAAGAGCATGCATCCAATGAAATTGCATAGGGTACTTGCCTTAGTGAAGAAGGAAATGGAAATTGAGGTGAGAGAGAGATCCAATGGAGTGATAGTTGCCAATGGGGAGAGTCTCTAGCCTCCTTGTGCTAGGATTTGGGGGAAATTGGGGTTGCTTGGGGAGGAAGGTAGGTTAATTGGGGAAGATGAGAGGCAATTAGGGTTTTAGGCTCTTTTGCAATAGCTTAGGTTTATATAGATTAGGGTTTTAGGCTAATTACCTAAAGGGTATTTTGATTCTAAATGGAATTGAAATGGGGTCATGGGTAGTTGGGTAATTAGGTGGGTTCTAGAAAGTTCCACTCTCAAGCCCATTCCATTAGTGCTAATTATAATTAATCTCTAATCTAATCAAACCTAACATAAATTAAATTAAAACTATATCTAAAACTTAGGGATATTATAAATTATTCTACTAATTCCCTATTAAATAGCATATTAAAGATAGAACATACCTTATTAATTATTATAAAATTTAAACTGAGGGCCCACCAGGGGTGGGGTCTCACAAGAATTGAGTGGAAATTCGGGTTTAGTCCTTGGTTTGCTAAATGTGGATATTCGGGCCCCTTCAACGCTTCGAATCGAAATGCGGTAGAAGACTAAAGTTCATGAAATGACGAGACCTATCCGATGCACCCAAACTCACAAAAACTCATAATCTCATAAAAACCCCTAAAAACTCTCCGAAATTGCAAACCAACCCCACACTCTATCCAAACGAGCTCAGATTCGCGCGAGGCTTCGCACGCGCGATCCACACACCAAACCCGACCCGCTAAGGCTCTAAACACACTTACTAACTAATCAAGCAATTAATTATAATAAATAGGAGATTACGATACGGGGTGTTACATCCTCCCCCACTTGAACTATTTGGTCATCCAATCTCTAACACACTTCTGGCAATAACTCTGAATACTTCTCCTGAACCTGATCCCTGAGTTCCCAAGTTGCTTCTCTCGGACTGTGATGTTCCCACTACACTTTGACCCAATGAATAGTTCTGGTCCTCAAAACATGTTCCTTAGTATCAATGATCTTCTTCGGTCTCTCCACAAAAGTCACATCTGGCTGAACATCTAAAGGCTCGTGATGTAGTACGCGTGAAGGGTCTGAAATGTATTTCCTCAGCATGGAAACATGAAAAACCCTGTGAACTCTTACTAACTCTGCTGGTAGTATCAATCTGTAAGCTACCTCACCCACGCGCTTATCAATCTCAAACGGTCCAATGTATCTCCGAGCCAATTTTCCTTTCTGACCGAATCTCATAGTTCTTCTAGTCAGTGAGACTTTAAGTAAAACCTTGTCTCCAACTTGAAACTCTAAATCTATCCTCTTGGGGTCTGCATAGCTCTTCTGGCGGTCTCTTGCAATCTTCAGTCAGTCAACGATCCATTTCACCTTCTCACTTGTATCACTGATGATCGGAGGTCCATGAAAACTCCGAACACCAATCTCTTCCCAACAAATCGGGGTCTTGCACTTCCGTCCATACAATGCCTCGAATGGTGCCATCCCGATACTGGAGTGATAACTATTGTTATAGGCAAACTCGCACAAAGGAAGGCTTTTCTCCCAATCTTTCCCAAAATCTAATACACATGCCCGCAACATATCCTCCATAGTCTGGTTGGTTCTCGCAGTGCTAAAATTCAATGTAGTCCTTAAAGCTGCTTGCAAACTTACCCAAAATCTGCCCACAAATCTCATGTCTTTATCTGAAACAATGGAATCTGAAATCCCATGCAATTTGACTATGTTATCAATGTATTTGTGTGCCAAAATATCCATGGATCTTCTCATCTTCATCGGATTGAAGTGTGCCAACTTGGTGAGTCTGTCAACAATCACCCAAATGCTATCGTAGTCCCTCGTTGGTGGCAACCCTACAACGAAGTCCATAGTGATGTGCTCACACTTCCATTCCGGTGTTTCCAACGGCTAAAGTAACCCTAGAGGTTTCTGATGCTCAACCTTCACTTGTTGACACACTAAACATCTAGAGACGAATCCGGTAATGTCCTTCTTCATGTTGTTCCACCAGTAAAAACTCCTCAAGTTCTGGTACATCTTGGTGCTCCCTAAATGAATAGCATAACGAGAATGGTGTGCCTTAACCATGATCTCGTTCCTCAAATCGTGCACATCTGAAACACACAATCTGTCTTCGCAATACAACACTCCATCTATGAGTCTGAACTCTAGCCTATCTGCAATGCTGTCTATCAGTCTGACTAGCTTTGGATCCTCTGTCTGACTGCTCTTGATTCTGCCAAGAATCTCTGGTTCCCATGTATGTATGTTGGCAACCATGACTCTTTCACTCTGAGGCTGAAACTCTATAGCCAAATCCCTGAATAACTCTGTCAAAGACTACTCTATTTGTAAACATCCGGTATTCGTTGTCTTTCTGCTCAGTGCATCTGCAACTACATTAGCTTTCTCGGGATGATACTTTATCGAAAAATCATAGTCCTTGATGTATTCCATCCACCTGATCTGCCTCATATTCAGATCTTTTTGCCCAAACAGGTACTGAAGACTCATGATCCGAATGAACTTCGAATTTCTCTCCGTACATGTAGTGTCTCCACATCTTCAGTGCCATAACTACTACCGTCAACTCCAAATCATGGGTAGCGTATCTCTTTTCATGCTCTTTCAACTGTCTAGACCCGTAGGCCACTACTTTTCCCTTCTGCATGAATACAAATCCCAAACCAACTCCTGAAGCATCTGTAAAATTCACAAACACTCCCGTCCCTTAAGGTAAGGTAAGGTAAGGATAGGAGCTGTGGTCAATCTGGTCTTCAACTCTCGAAAATTCGCTTCACGCTGATCTGTCCATACAAAAAGGAACATCTTTCCTTGTCAATTTGGTCAATGAAGCTGCTATACTGGAGAATCCCTTCACTAATCTTCTGTAATACCCTGCCAAACCCAGAAAATTCCTGATCTGTGACACTATCTTCGGACTCTCCCAACTGACTACTGCCTCAATCTTTGCTGGATCTACTGCTAATCCTTCCTTAGAGATTATGTGTCCAAGAAAAGACACTTGCTCAAGCCAAAACTCACACTTACTAAGCTTGATATAGAGCTGATTTTCTCTAAAAATCTACAATGAAGCCCTCAAATGCTCTGCATGATCATCTCTGGACTTCGAATAGACTAAAACATCGTATATGAACACCACTGCGAACTGATCTAAGCATGGTGCAAAGATCTTATTCATCAAGGCCATGAATATACTCAGTGCGTTGGTCAACCCAAATGGCATCACCAAGAACTCATAATGGCCATATCTAGTCCTGAAGGCTGTCTTCTGTATGTCTTGGCCTCTGACTCGTAACTAATGGTAACCCGCCCTCAAGTCAATCTTCAAGAAATGCTGTGCTCCCTGCAGCTGATTGAACAACTCATCTATTCTGGGCAATAGATACTTGTTCTTGATTGTAACTTGATTTAGTTGTTTGTAGTCTATGCACATGCACATCGAACCATCCTTCTTTCTCATGAACAAAACCGGTGCACGCCATGGTGACACACTCGGTCTCACAAATCCTTTGTCCAAGAGATCCTGTAGTTGAGCTTTCAATTCCCTTAACTCCGTTGGAGCCATGCGGTAAGGTGCTTTTGATATTGGTGCCGTTCCTGGCACAAGCTCAATCGTGAAGTTTATATCTCGAATTGGTGGTAATCCAGGTATTTCCTCAGGAAAGACATCCAGGAACTCACATACAACTGGAACATTCTCCACCGCTTTGGACAATTTATCCTCCATGATAAATGCCAAATAGCCTTCACAACCATTCTTGATCAGTCTATCTGCCCTCAAAGCTGAAATGACGCTAGTGGTCATGTGTTTCCTCTCTCCAACAATTTCAACATTGTCTTTCAACACTTGCAATCTGACTGTCTTGTTGAAGCAATCCATCACTGCTCTATAAATGGACAACCAGTCCATTCCCAATATCACATCAAAATCCTTCATCTCTAGGATGATTAGGTTAGCAACTATGATGTAGTTTCCCACCTACACTTTGCAATCAGGATAATAGGATTCACACTGCACTGTCTTCCCTACTGGGGTACTAACAAGCAATACACAATGCAATGAAGCTACTTCTCCCACCAAACATGCAGCAAACATAGGGGAAACAAAAGAATGCGTGGAACCATAATCAAATAAGACTCTAACAGGTACATCTGAAATAGAGAGTGTACCTTCCACTACTCCTCCTGCTTCATCAGCCTCCTAATGATCCAAAGCATAAACTCTACCCTCCTGCTGGGGCCTCTGCTGTGGTCTATACTGTTGTCCTTGGGGCCTCTGTTGCCCTCTGTTATGCTACAGTCCTGTAAGTTTAAGCGGATGCTGCTGCGGTGCCCGAGGCTGTTGCTGATTAGGCTGCTGCGGCCTATTAGGTGGTGCCTGCCTCAAAGGTTGTGCTGCAACTTGTAGCCTAGGAGCTGTGTTTCTCACACCCTGCCCTTGCTTCTTAGGGCAGTCTTTAATCTGGTGGCCCTGCAGACCACACTCGAAACATGCTCTTGTCTTCCACCTATACTCTACTGACAGGTGGTTCTTGCCACAATGAATATACTGTGCTCTGCGTGCTGGTTCTGTCCTAGGCCTCTTGGCCTATTGCTGAAATTGCTGTTGCTGTGGACATTGCGGTTGCTGCTGATACAGTACTGTAGCTAGGCTCTTACCCTGAGTCTGAGTTCACTGAAGGTTCTGATTGTAAATGGCCTTCTCCCTGATGGACACCTCAACCAAATAAGCCCGCTTGAGGTTCTCCTTAAAAGTATCCAAGGTAACACTGGTCACCTTCTCCTTGATATTGGGGTTCAGTCCCCAGATAAACCTCATGACCTTGTCAACTTTTGTCTTCACCAGAGATGGTGCAAACCTAGAAAGGTTAGTGAACTATTGTTCATACTCCTAAACTGAGTTCTCTCCCTGTTGGAGTAAACTCGAACTCTGCGATCTTGAGTGCGATGATGTGGGGTGGTATATACTTCGTACGGAACAACGTACTGAAAGATGTCCATGCAGTGTCATCCTCAATAGTCTCGTATGGTGTCTTGACTAACTTCCACCACATTTCAGCTGTGCCTCTAAACATATAGGCTACAAGTTGAACCCGTTCCTTCCCCGTGCACCTAAAGACCTCGAAGATCTTCTCTACCTGAAATATCCACTCGTCAGCATCGAGTGGGTCTTCGTTCCCATAAAACTCTGGTGGTGCCCTCTTCTTGAAATTGTCAAACAAGTCATTAGGGTCAATTATTATGGCTGGCATGATAACTTGGGTAGGCTGTGCTTGCCTCTGCATTACTTCCATCATTTTAGTCTGTGACTCTTGAGAAGTCACAAAGGCTTGCATCAACTTATTAAACTGACTCTCCATAATATCCTCAACATGTGGATTAGCATTCGCATTCGCGTTCGCATTAGCATTAACATCGTTATTCTCGGGGTTGCTGTTGTTAGAACGCAGATTACGGCCAGCCATTCTGAAACATAAGAAACGTTAGTCATATGGGACTCAATCTAACATACAAACTATACAATCTACAAAAACTAAGATACCCAAAAAGGAAACCAATCATCACACATCTTAGGTTTCTACTTGTTTTTAATCTAGAAACAGTAATACTCTGATACCAACTTGTCATGCCCCCGATCCTCACTAAATCCACCCACCGGAGTTCCGGCGACGAAGCTCCATCTCCACTTCATCTTATCCAAGCTCCTAGGATCTCACCCATCTACTTTTCCAAGTTTTTCATCCACAAATCACTTCTAGATAAGCTCCTAAAGCTTGTAAGCTTAGTAGATCTTCTTCTCTTTGATTTTAAATGGATTAAGATAGCTCATTGGAACCTATTGCATTCATTTTGTAGAGAGGTCTTAGGTTTGGAAGCCATTTTCACAAGTTTGAGCTTTAAGGAGGATTTTCCCCTAATTTCTTCTTTGTTTTGGTTTAGGCTCTTCATTAAGGCAAGTAGATATCTATATTTATGCTTGATATGTTTGTCTTCCTTGATTTGTATAGAAAAATGATGATTTAGATGCTAAATGCTCATTTGATGATTTAGAGGATTGAAAAATGATAAATAGGTTTGTTAGCTTAATGGAATGGATGAAAATGTTAATGACTTGATTAGATAGATAAATGGGCGTGGATTTGAATGTTTTTATCATGGTTCTGATCTCCCATCAGGTGCAGGTATGAAGGAAGGGTAATGACCCCTTTTCACTTCAGTTACAGAACTTGCTGCAGTGTACCCGGTCGACCGACCAGGGGGCCCGGTCGACCGACCACACAAGGTCAGGTGCGAGGCGCCTGACCAAATCACTGTTTCTCATTTCTGCTTACAACAAGGCCCGGGTCGACCCGGCCTGAAGGATGTTGACAGGGATGTTGACCCGGCCTGAAGGATGTTGACAAGGATGTTGGCCCGGATGTTGACCGGGACAACTATGAAGACCCTTTTTGAAAGGGATCTTTTAACCTTATTTTGGATGACTTTAGGTGGAACTTTGGCTACCCTTTTTGGACTCATTTGACTATATGTGAGGATGTTTTGAGTCAACGTTCTTCACGGTTACTCTGGTTATATCGGATACTAATCTTATTCAGTCTTGAACGGTACGGGACAACGGGAGACCCACTGTTATATCTATGCACGAAGATGTTTTGTTCGGGTATCGCGAACCCTAATTCCTTTCGTTGACTGAGTAGGTTGTATGATGCTTCGGGTTTAACATTTGACTTAGGTTTGGATTGTTACATCCAACATCGCTCATGTGGGCATCCAAAGCGAAGGTTAAAAGGAGTCCGGTCCTCTTCGTCTAGCATGACGCGTTTTGACGCTCACTCATAGACTTGGGTGCATTGGAAACATAACCGTGTGGGTTAAGTTGTGCCTCTGACTCAAAGCGGGCAATATTGTGCTGGATCGAGTTGGGCCATGACAAATGGTATCAGAGCCGAAGATGGCTCTTCTCTGAGAGTGGGGGATTGTTACATCCCACATCGCTCATGTGGGCGTCCAAAGCGAAGGTTAAAAGGAGTTCGGTCCTCTTTGTCTAGCATGACGCGCTTTGACGCACGCTCACTCATGGACTTGGGTGCATTGGAAACAAAACCATGCGGATTAAGCTGTGCCTCTCACTCAAAGCGGACAATATTGTGCTGGATCAAGTTGGGCAGTGACAGACACCATCCCTGGCCTGCAACTCGATCCCCTAGCCCACTCTTTTTTCTCTCTTTCCTTTCCTTCTTCTTTTCCTTCTCTTCTTCTTTCTCAGTTTTCCTTTTATTTTCTCTTTCTCATAGATCCCCAGACAACTCTAGACACTCCCAGCCGTTGTTCTATCTTTTTTCCTTCTCTTCTTTCCTTCTCTTTTCTTCTTTTCTTACTTCTCCTCTCCTCCCACCCAGCCGAATCATCTTCTTCCCTTTTTTTTCTCCTCTTCCTCTTCATCTGTTTTCTTCCTTTTTCTTCTTCTCTTCTTTCATTTCTGTTTTTCCCTTTTCTTTCTCCCTCTCTTCTCCTCCAACACCCAACCACTGCTCCCTCACCAACTTGATGAAGCTGTCTTAATTTGTTTTTGTGTCTCCATTCTCTCCCGATCTTTTTTCTCTTTCACAATTTTCTTCTACTGTGTCTATCCTTCATCTCTCTACTTTACTATCTCTCTCTCTCTCTCTCACACACACACTCCCCTACCCTCTCTCTCTCTCTCTAACATTTTCTCCCCTTTGAACTAAACACCGTGAGACTAGTGAGTGATTTTCTAAACATGATTTTATTATTATTATTTTCTTTGGAACAAAATTGTTATAACCCCTTACCAAACAAGTTCTGCACAGCATGTTTTAAGAAGAACGTTTTAATATATTGCTGCCAAACAAGTTCTACGCAGCCCGATCTCGGCACAACTCAGTTTCAGCACAACCCAATCTCAGCAAAAAAAGGGGAACAACAGAGAAACTAAGCCAAACGGGGCCCTAGGATCTCTTGGGTCCATCCATTCAATGATCCCGAAAGGGAAAAAAAATGAAACTTTCGAATTGGGTTTTTCATCAAACCAAACACAAACCTATTTGATCTCTTCCTAAATACACACAAATTCAACAAAAGAGAAAAAACCCACAAAAGGAAATTGAAAGAACAAAAATGGGTTTTTGTGTTTTGGGGTTTTGGAGATTGGAAAGAGAAAAACTTACCGACCCAGGAACGTATGAATTGGCGTAGCTCTGAGGGATGGGCTTGGACATCCGAGCCCTCATGTAAGGATCACAAGACAAGTAGAGATTCTTCACTAAAACGGCCTTCGATCCTTCAGGGACCTTGGACTTGGAAGTGCAAGAGGTGAGGACCATGTCATCTTCCTTTGGAAATCCAGTAACGTAGTCTTTCAGAATGATCCGCTTGTTGGGGATCTCTGCTTCTCCAGCGGCCGCCATTCTTTTTTAGTTTAAGAAATCACAAGCTGTATGACTGGTGTGGGAATTCTTGGGCTTCTTCGATCAAGTTCAAAGCTTGTTTTTACACAACATTCGTTGACATTTTTATGAAGGTGGATGGGTTCCCGACGCGTGTTGAGATTTGGTTTGTCCTTGGATACACCACCTCGTTTTGAGCCACTTATTAAAAGTCTTGATTTGAGTTTCAAGAATAAGGGCGAGCTGATCCCCGCACAGTGAATATTGTTCCCCATACATTCTATTTAAAAAATAAAAATAAAAAAATAAAAAGTTCTTAAATTACCCTTCTCCTTGATTCGTTTGGCCACACAAGACCGAACAAATAAAAAATGTTCGGCCTGTGTGGCCAAACAAATCGAGTGTCGCCAAATAAATTCGATTCGTTCAGCCTTATGTCGTCAAACAAACTTGATTTGTTTCGTTCCGCGAGAGCTAATAAGCAAAATCGCAGAAACACACTAAAAATTGTGAAAATTGACGGTATAGTATTTGATTAACCTTTGTACAAGAGAATGAGTAAGGGAGAGAGAGGAAGAGAGAGGGAGAGAAAGGAGGAAATGGGAAGAGGGATGAGGTTGTAGGAAAGGAAGAGATAGGGAAAGGGAGAAGGAGAGGGTAGTTGGCGTAGGGCGGAGGTTGCGAGGTCAACGGCTGGCGGGAAAGAGAGATAGGGAGAGGAAGAGAGCGAGAGAGATAGGGAGAGGAAGAGAGCAAGACGGAGCAGGAAGAGGGAGAGAAACGGGGGAGAGAGGGGGGGTAGTTTAGGAATTTTTTATTTTTTTTTTAAATGCAATGTGTGAAGAGCATTTTGCAGTGTGCAAGTAGCTGCTCTCCAAGAATAAATGTCACCTTATGTCGTATAATTATGTAAAACTAGTGGATAGGTGAGTTTAATTTTATGTTTAATTTGTTACTGATTTTAAGTAAGGAAAAGTTTCGCCAACATTTGTTTTGCGAGATCTAAATTTTGATAGAAGAAAAGTCACGAAGAATGTTCCACAATGTCATATATGGGACATAAGGGCGGAGCTATATGTTACAACACGGGTGCGGTCACACTTGGGGGATTCGAGAAATTTATTAAATACTTTTTTAAAAGAATTTATTTTATAATTTAATTTCTTAACTTGACTGTTGCCCGCACCACCTAAATGAAAATCCTAGGTCCGTCATTGACGGGACATCTACATGAGAACATCCAAATGTTAAAGAGGTGAGGCCCCATCAAACAAAGGGACACTCTTGAATTTTAGGGCACTAATCATGACAATGTGGACATCCTATATGTAGGGATGTCCATGCAGATATTTTCCCTAATCACATATATTTATTGCATGAAAGAAAAAGAATTCCATTATGCAAGGTGACATAAGTTTTGTCCATCAGCAATCCACACAACATACATGTGCTTATATGCAATTCCACTAAGTGAGCTCTTCTTGGATGCTTTCTCATTACTAGGGGTGGGTAAAGTGGACTGAATGGGAGTGTCTCTTTTATGGAGAAGGGTTACACAAAAAAATCAATCCCATTAGATAATCTTGCCCTTTTATTTAACAATTTTAAAGTTTAATGATCTTTTAATAATAAAAAAAAATCATGAGAGACGAGAGGGTGAAAAGAGTTGTGTTGGTCAAAGGTGGGCCCAAGTAGGCCTCTTAGTGCTAAAGAGAATGTACAATTTGCTGGTAGGAGAATATTTTTCCTATTAAAAATCATGTAACTATGGAACTTAGTTAGGCACCATATGAGGTGGGATGGTTGGGAGTAGTAAGAATCTAACCACCTTGAATCTCACTCAAGTCAGAATTTATGAACTCTCACTTACTACCAAAGTCACCCATTATATGGATAGTTCATCCCTTCATCTCCACTTGTTGACATCCCTATCAGAAACATTTGGCTAGTTACCAAATAATACATTAAGAGAATTGAGGGTGAATTGAATTCTAAGGCATGAAATTACAGGATGAATCAAACGAGGAATTGGAATTAAGATGAAGTTTAGCAGCATTTCAAATTCCAGAATTTCCAATTCTTCAAATCCTAACAAACATGAATACTCCAAATACTTGCAACCAAACGGTTCTACCCACGAGAAAAGCAGTTACACAAAAACTTGTTCCCATAAATTGCAACCAAATTTCATATTTGCAAACTTTTGTTGGGACTTGGGACGTCTACTAAAATGGATGCCAGTGAGAGGGATGGAATAGGAACAGTAGGCCCAACATGGCTATTATTAGGGCTAGTTCACTCTAATGAATAAAATTATTTATTTAAATACACCGAAATTTGTTTTCAAGTTGCAGCTCCGCAGGTACAAGAGTAGTGCAGAGTACAAGTGCATGAGTTTGAGTATCAAATATAGCAACAAATAACAAAAATACACTAAAATTTTAACGTTCGAAAAACGATATAAAACAAGTTAAATTTTGTCTTTGTCTAAAAACATTAATAAAAAGCTGAATTTTGGTGCTTTCAAGTAACGGTTACAATTGTCATGTAATATTGACATTTGAACCACCTCTGATCTATACCAACCAGGTCTTTTCAGCATTTGATTCCACGAAGGTATGGGCCTCAGTGGCGTTCACAAATAAGACTCTCTGAGCAAATGCATTCTCTACATGACCAAGCCATCATTAAATTATCTATACTTGTTTGAGGCCCTCGGTTATTCCAGTGGCACGTGTATGAAGCAGCTTTTGTTGTTTTTTGTTTTGTCGGTGAGCATCAGTTAGGACGGTGGAAATTGGGTAAAATAGGGCCTGTTCTTGATGCCCATCGTGATTGAGAACGTGGGATCCTAGGCATATCTTTTGCAAATGCCAAGCTTGAGCTAGATGGGGATCTCCTTATTGGCCAGGTGAGTTCGAGCGCGACAAGAGCCTGGCTCATATTGAGCTGGATTTGGGCTGTGTTTCAGAACCCATTGGGGCCTACTTTTCTGGTATATTAGATCAAGATAAATAGGCCAGGCATGGACCTATGTTTTCTTAATGGCCTGACCCAGCCAACATTAGCATAGCCAGAAAGGGTGTATATCCCTAGCAAATGATCTAGATCTGGGCTTCACTTTCAGGCCCATGGGTTGATCCGTGTTCCGAAATATTTGGCCCGATAACTACCAGACTGGGCTTTAAACAAGCCCAAAATGGATCAGAAACACCCCTACGCATGGCAATGGACCGCTATTTTCTCAGTTAATTAAAGAACCCAATTTCCCCATCTGTAAAGATCGTGCATGGCTTTGGGTCAACGCGTAAGGATCAATTGATATCTATTCATGCCTGGACCCATAGGTCCATATCTATTTGCTTTTATGACAGATTGAGTGTATGAATTGTATGTATAATTGAACCAGGACCTCAGACTTAGGCCCGGAGTTCAGGTTGACTCCCTAAACACTGCTGATCTATTGATCCAAATGTATGAAGAGATTGGTGTTGTTGCTAAAGAAACCTTCATTGGTATTATAAGGATGAGGGTTAAAACTTCTTTCTTTTTCTTTTTACTTAACCACCAAGGACTAAGACTTGAACATGTTTCCATTATGGTAGGATAAATGTTTGATGTTAATGTTCTACTTCATTTCCACGTGTTTTTTTTTAAAGCTCTATACTTATATGATCATAAAAAGAACGACTGGAATCTTACTTGGCATGTCAAGGAATACATGGCAGTTTATGGGCCATATGAACCCCAGAAATGCAAGAGTGGGACTAACCTTTAACAAAAATACTCATCACCATCAATCATTCTTGCCATCAATTAAGAATTCATTAACCATATATAATTATCACCTTTTGATCGGATAACTAGAAATATAAGATGGAGTTAGCAACTTTGGAAGTTGGCTTATGCACACCCATAGGTTGTATTTTATAGGACACGTACATAGTTTATAATATAAAATCATAAATTTGATGGTTATGAATTGCTGGCAAACAACCTTTTTTTTTTCTCATAGGTTTGATTGAACTTCAACGCATCTCATACCTATGAAAGTCCACCTTGGAACACTTCATCTTAAATCTATCATCCAAGTAAGAAAGTTGATTCAATGTGTGAGAAAGATACTATATGACCACAGATGTGGCTCAGCTCTACTGGTCTAAACCTTAGCTTGGCTTAAATAGAGTTTAATATTTATGTTTATCCTATACAGTTATATGACAATGTTGCTGAACACTTTTCAAATAATTTCCAATACAGTGATTAGATATTTATTTTATGAAGAAATATTTTAAGATCATATAATTTTAGATGAAGAATCTGGAAGAAATATTCCATTTGAAAAATTCTCAAAACCAACTTCATGTTGGGCAACTCACATCACTTAAATACTTTTTATCTATCTCAGCTGTGCTTTTTCAAGGATTGCACAACTTCCTTATTTTTGCAATACAGAATATCTTGGAACTAGTTAAAAAGGACGCCTAAATCTCTACTATGACTAGGATCCTATTTGCTTCTATAACATGACTCAAACCTGCAAAACCCAGTGATTGCAACAATGACCGCCTTCCTACAATGCCTTGTGCTTTATATCATCTTTTAGAAACAACATGGCGGCTCTACTAAACCAGTGGCAGTTCCATCTGCATTTTTACAAGATGCCTGTGGTTGATGATTCTGGTAAGTGAGCTTCACATCTTGCAATTCGATTCCACTGCATGGATTTGTGGCACTACAGTCGAATTTCACGGCGACCTGAGATGCTGATGTTCCTTGAATATCGCTATATGTCACCTGACTAATTTTTACGCCGGAATTCTGCAAAACACAAGTAGAAAGGGAAAATAAAATGTAAAATGAAATCAGAGTAAAGTTGAACAGTTGCAAGTTCTATTATTCCAAATAGAGATATTTGGCAATGCTTAAGGTGGCAATGGGTTGGAATGAGTCCAGTTCAGACCCGCAGGTTATTTTGTGACCACTATAGGCAGTTTTCTATAACCTTTAACATGAATCTGCCCCATTAATTAATTGGGTTCGAAATGTCATCCCAAGCGAACCCCCAAAAGTCGAAAGGGGTCAATCCGGAGGGACTCAGCCCAAACTTGTCCTATTTCTTAGCTGGGTTGTAAAATTTTAACGTAAAACAGAACTCCGAAATCTAAATTATCTGGTTGGATTAGTGGGTTTACTTTGGATTTATAAAAAAAAAATACCTGATCAGGGCAATCTTCTTCATGTGGGCAGTAATTCTGGTCGACAATTATGGGGTTTTGAACATTTTGCATAGTAGCATGCTCAAAAACGACTCCTCTCACAAACCCTGTACTGGGCCTGCCCCATGACTTTATTCTAAGCCCATTTTCAGTTCCTGTAAACGACACTGTTTTAACAGTCACGTTCTGCACTCCTGCCTCTTCACGCTCCTTCCCCAGGCTTCCAATGCTGCCACAAGTGTACAAAATGCACATGTTAGATTGTACTCAGAATTATAACAAATAATTGGTACCGCAATACCTAACACGGGGTAATTCTAGGTTAAGGTCTACAACTCTAACCCAATTAATAAATAAGTTGAGTTTGTTGACTCATTGCCACCGTTAATTGGTTGGCCTGGCACGAGGTTAGTTAGTTTGATTCATGTCAACCTGTTTAGATGCCGTGACTAATACTTGGGCCTGGATCTAGGCTGGCTCATTTTCAAAAGTTGGGTGTCCCCTTCTGAAGAATTGTGTGGGGAGGGCCTGTTTTTGAACTTGATGGGACTTGGCTTACAGGCCTAAAACCACAGCCCAAACTCAGTCCACTGGAGGCTGGGCCCAAGCCGGTCCCACCCAAATCCGGACCTACAGAGTCAACTTGACCAGCTCAACTCATTTTTTGTTTTTGGCCCAAAGTTTGAATCCCGGCTTTTCCAGTTGATGTTTCACATGGCAGTCACCTGAGCAACGATATATGTGTCATTACTGAGGAATTTCTCCTTTTTGATGAGTTGGGATGTGCACTACAGACCATTTATCTGTTATCCCAGCTTCTTGGTGGTTGCTGCTTTAGAGCCGATATCAGGGCCCACTTGGACAGATTCAGTGCACATAATACATATACCAGTATTGAAGAACCAGGACTGAATTAGTTCTCCTCACCTGATTCCATGCCCAGGCCCACAAGCAATCTGTTCGATCCACAAGTTCGTCGTGCCCGGCCCGACTGAGATGCAGTCATCGCCCGTCTTTATGCCTGTGCCGGTGATGGTGACTCCAGTCGACTCCTGCACATGGATGCCATCAGTATTTGGGCTGTTTCCAGGGGCCACAACCTTCACCCCTTGCACCAGCACATTAGTGCAACCGTCAATGACAATGTGGTAGAGCTGGCTATTCATCGACGTAAGGCCACTGATCACGACGTCCTTCGCATTGGTGAAGGTTAATGACTGCATTGGCAAATACAAAATCAGTGTGGCAAATCAGACCATTGGTAAAAATATATATAATTCAAACAGCTGTAGCTGCATGGATGTAAACGGGTCAATAAAAATATAATTGGGTCCATGATAGCACGTATTCTTTATGAGCTAAATCCTCGCGTAATGAGGTTCCACTGTCAGGTTTTTGTTGGGTCCTGGGTGGTCCATATTTACTAGCTAGGTATCTTCAGACTAGAACTTCTAAATGGTTTGAGTATACAGGACACAAGACCAAGTGCTAATTGTGCGGACACATACCTCAGCACCATCTGGGCAATGGTTTCCTGAGGCCTTGCAGGCCCACAAGCTCATCCCCTGCCCATCAATGGTCCCACCATGGATCGAGACACCCTGAACATCATGAAAAAACAGCCAATGTCCTGATGAACCATGTGATTCATAGTTTGCAGGGGCCACAAGCGTCCCATCAATCTGAACTATTATCCTCTCACTTTTACATGGACCTTCAAAGACAGCCTGGCCCACCAAATAGGATCCACGGGGCACATAAATGGTAGTGGGTCCATTCGTTGCGCATGCTGAGGCCCAAGCACTTAGAAACGACCGGGTCGAGTCAGTCTTTCCATCTGCTTTGGCGCCAAAATCTGCAACATTGTAGACTCCATGTACTACAGATGGTAAGAAGATGAGGACAATTGAGAGCAGAAAATTCATTGTCTTTGCCATATCTTAGACTTAGAGAGAGAGAGAGAGAGAGAGCTGATGGAAGAAGTTAGAGCGGTTGGGTCTATTTATAGTGTTGGATTGGCTCGGATTGCGGAAAGAGGAAGAAAATCCCAGATTTGGGAGGGGATTTTCAAAAGGAGATGGTTTTACCAAAGCAACCCCATGCATGAGAGAGAAGGGAAGCAGGAGTAGAAAAATGATGGAAGAACCGTAGGACTGTAACTCCGGAAGTCGTGATAAAGGTGGGGCAAAATCGGCTTTGAATGCATGCATCTCATGCATGAAAAGTACTTTAAACGTATGCATGTTGATTTGTATTTTGTAACTGGGATTTAACTAATGAGTTGATGTAATTATCAACTTGATCCATACCATACTATATCTGAACAAAGAAGATCATTTTAGAATCATTGATGTTTCTTGAGTAGTAAAATCATGGTTTTAAGAATAACCACTAATGAGGGGTAGCATTTCTAGTTTATTCCAAGTATCGGTGTTCATTGATATAGATGGCACCTCAAGGGAAATGAGTACACTGAAAAGAATATAGACCAAATTAAGTAGTAAGAATGATCTACGAAGGACAATCTATTCAAAAATTTAGCCTAAGATATACAAGAACGGTGAAATAGAATACATGTAGCTAGCCCAATAGAGTTGAGATGGGGCCATGATGGTGATGATGATTAATTATAACTTTTTGTTCATTGAACAATATTGAAAAAAGTGAAACTTTTATCCGAGACAGGCGGCTTTTTTTTCTTCTTCTAATCTCTTTTATGCTCCTGTAATTGAAAAATAATTCGCAACTTAGGATTAAAAGGTTGTGACGTCAACAATAGAATATGTTCTCTTTTTCCAAATTATGATAAAAGGCTTCTCATTGTAAAAGGGAATAAGAAAAATAGATGCAACGATTGTATAACCAAGATGAGGTTAAGAGTTAACACAAGGACAAATTCTTACCAATAAAAAAAAGACACAACGCGAAAAAACGTGTTAGACTGTCGACGGAACATATAACTTCACCTGAGAAAAGGGATGAATTAAAATATGAATGGATAATTAAATTTATAATAATGATAATAGTGACTATAACAATTATTATATAAATCACCATAGAATTTAGACGTTAATCATGAATGATGGAAGAGAAGAGTTTGAAAGCATTTTTCTCATGATTAAATTGGTTAGCTTTGAGTCTTGAGAACATGTTTTGTTTTCGAAAGTTCACACATAGCCACCTCCTTCTTTAATATTTTTGGACCAACAGCCTCTATTTCTTGTTTTTACGCATAACTATTTTAATCAATATTGATCAAATCTGATTTTCAGCTATGCCAAATAACATTTTTATAGCTAAAAATGCCCTTGCTCCCTTAATTAACATGCATCTACCATCTTGCATCCATATCAGTTCTCCATTTTAAATAATTACCAACCTGTTTCATGTGATACAACTTGTGGTTAAACTAACAAAAGTACAATGACTTCTACAATCTCAAAAACACAAGTTAAATATAACCAAAGGATCAGTTTTTGCAAACCAAATGGACCCACCATATCAATAAATTAGTCAATCACTCAATCTTCTTCTGTTATTTTACTTCTTTTTTTTTTCTTTTTCATTGTATCTTCTCTTCTACCTGCTATTCAATATTTTTTTTTTGAATAAATGACTTGGAGGGCATTTTGGTCATTACACATAGATAATGTCGGGCACCCGATTGTTCTACGCTGTGGCCGTTAGTCGTTTGCGTCGGAAGAAGGATGCGAGATACCGGGCGCCATCACCGTCACAAGCTTACCCGGAAGATACGGACCCCGGCCCGAAAGTCTGGTTCGGGTCATACACTGGTATATGCGGGGCCCATCAATGTAAGTCCGGGTCCCTTTTTTTTCCCCCTCTCCAACATATCATATCTGGGCACCAGATAATGCGGCGGAAGCCTCTCTTTTCTACAGATTCGGGTCAATTAGAATAATCAATTAGATTGCGTGTGCTTTACAATTAGTACACCATCCTAGCCATCCTAACCATCCATGTGATCATCAATTGGAAGGTCTATGTATATCATGTTCCATACCTTATTAACATTAATTTCTTTCACTGCTTTATGATGGGTTGCAAAATAATGTTTTGGTGGTCAACAGAATCAATAAACTTCATTGAATTTAAATTCATTTTCATCGCTACTTTTAGTTGATCAACTCATTACATGGCACAAGTCATGTCACTTGAAAGTCACTTCTTGGAAATGGGCGGCTTAGATTGGCCAGGTGCATGCAAGAAGAAACTTGTTCATCTTTTGTTGGACTTTGAGGTGGGTGGGACCAGTCAACAGTCAATATCCCTCCCTACCAAAAGAATGGACCTGGCGCTGATGAATCTGTAGAGCGGGCTGTGGAGAAATTCTATGAGGAGAATCCAGAAAATCTATATGTGGGGCCTTCTTAATTAACTAATTAAAGCAGCTCAACATTAGGCCCCCTGCATTATAATTGGTCCCATCATCACCATAAGAATGATCATATAAGTAAAATCTGAGGTTTGATCTCCTTTTTTTTTTTTGGATTTGACCCCAACTATGATTGGAGCTAACTTAGGAAATCATATGTATTTCAAGTGAGCAACTCAACCTATTGTCCAACTATGTGAAATCTTGAAAGGTGATTTCTGTTGATGGGGTTGCTCCCTAAAATCACTCAAGGCCTTGTTTGTGCAATAAGAAGGCTCTATATTTCTCTTGTTTTTCTTATTCTCCAAGAGAGAAGATATGTATTGTTGTCCCTCATAGATCATCAGTTCATTTTCTTTTCCATCAGAAAAACGAATTTACTAAACAACCAAATAACGGGCTATAAGAAAAATGAGAACAACTTTCCTCTCCATTACTAATAGCAAAAAAAGCTCTTTCTTCATGAGGTATACATCATCTAATTATCAGAGCCTTTTGTCCATTTAAGGCCTTGAAAATCTGTATAGAATTCAAACGGCCATTGGCTTTTCGCATGACATGAGGCCAGTAGCTACTAGTGGGGGGATTCGTTGAGGCGGTGCCTACACTGCGCATAACTTCATCTTCTAGAGTATTCATTCCCTTTTTCGCATTTTATAACTAACGTAATCTTTCTCTGATGAAGAAAATTGGGATCCATACGTGTTACTCCTTAACACGCCATACCCCTTGGTTTGGAACTTTGAATCCATTCGTCTTGTGTTATGGTGATGAAATCAGGGAGTCATGTTTCAAGGTTCTTTGAATGTGAGTGAAGATGAGGTCACAATAACCTTCTTATGCCGGCACTTATCTCCTCTGTATCTTTTTTTCACTTCTTCTGTTTCTTTTCTCTTAATCTTAGACCCTAATATTGAAAGATATTGGTTAGAATTTTTAGAAATTCAAAGCAAAAAGGCATTACCGTTGAGCCATGGAGGGAAAAAGGAAAACAACAAAGAAAACAAAAGAGCACTTTGTAAAAAAGTAATTAATGTACATTCTCTTATTTTTAGTTGTGATTCTTCTAAGATAATGAATATGTTGAGTTCATTAAAACAGTCATAGGTGTTCGGTTAGCAAAATGTTCTGTGAAAATATGAGAAAATAAGTTTGAATAAGATTTATTGTACTTTCCTTACAAGAAAACACCCCAATTATATCAAAGAAGAAGAGAGAAAAAGACAGAAAATACAATTTAAACATCATCCAAGATTCAAATTTATTCAAACCTATTCAAATTTACACTCTAATTTTCACCGCTACCAATCGATATACTTTTGTGTTTTTTTATTTATGATAATCAACGATTAATAGCAAACAGTGGATGAAGTTAAATCAAATATGAAACTTTATCCACCACTTGTCCACAATATTATTATATTTTCAGCGTACTTTTAGTGAAATGATTTTTCTTTTTTCTTTTTTATGACACCGAGTCGTTCCTCTCTTTAGATTCAAACTTGCAACTTGTTGGTTATAATATCATATTAAGTTTCCTTATCTAACCATTCATATCAAAACCTATAGGTGTTAGGCAGAATAAATACTTTTCAATACTGTCCTTAGGTGGAGCCCACCCCTCAATAAATACCTAATGAACATCTTATCTCTTCTACGGGAGAGAACCACGAGGGCAGTTTATTTTTGCCATGGTAAAAAAAAAATAAAAGATTTGGATTCCGAATCCAATATAAATATAAATATGTTCATACATGTCTCATCTCCTCAGGCCCAATAGCCCATGAATCATCCTCTCACCCAAAACTACCACAAAAACCCACAGCTTCAAAGCCCATAACTTAAGATCGATCAATTTCCAAACCCAGCATTCAGAATCAACTTGAAAACCCATGACCCAGTTTCATAATAAATCAATCGATTCATATATTGGCACATTCAAGTAGATGGATTAGACCTGGGTTATTTGCCTACCGGACCAACAAAATTCTGCCCAAAATGGGTCAACACGTCGCTGATGGACAGTCCTCGAAGCTAATTTTTGGCGTGATGAGTTGGACCAATTCTTAAACACATGTCTTATTGAATAAGAACAAATGGTGCCACTCTCTCGATGGCACTTGGCCAGCGGACAATCATCTTAATTACAAACATACGTAGGCATTAGATATAAATCGCGACTCATATCTCACAGGCATGTGGAGACTTTTTTTATTTTAACCCAACAAAGGGGGTCGGACCCAACGGCTTATTAGGATACTTTGCTAGTAAGGTGGAGTGAAGTAAAGCCTTTTTTCACTTGTCATGAAAAGACTACGAGTCGTATCAAAAGTATAAATTTTCAAATTTTACTTTTTTGTTAAAAGAAAAAGGTCAAATGCAACATTCTCAAGCCAGCCACTAAAAGATGAAAATTCATCAACATTTTACCCAAAAAGATTCCTTTTCAAGTTATTAAAAATAAAATTTCATCATACTATGATTAAACCTCCTAATATTTTATTTCCACTCAATCTTCACTTCACTCTACAAATATATTTTCACCAAACAAACCCCAAGGGAGAGCCCGCACATGGAAACATAGCCTACGCTAGTGGAAAAAGGTGGTATACCTAGTGTTCAAACATTTGGCAGCCAACTACGGCCAACCTAGTGTTCGAACCTTGGGTGGCCAACTACGGCCACTTACCTGATAGGTGGCCGTTCTCCACGCATGTTGAGACTTGAGATATAATGCAAGTATAGACGCTTTTGCACAACCATGAATTTAATACTAGTTCCCAACAAATATATCTATCCAATTAACATGAACTTTCTGAGAGATGATCAAAGTTTTTTTCTTTTGTACATTAAACAACAATTATATTAGTGACCTATTGATCATCTAAGTTTTTCTTCTTCTGTACAGTAAATTACAGTCCACTGATGGTGTCAAAGGATTCAAGTTATATACCATTCTGTTACTCAACTGGCTATGGACATAAAAGTTGGATATGGATACAAAATTGATCCCCCCGGGAAAAAAAAAAAAGTAGAGACTAATAAAAGCTCATATTTCTCTATAAGCAACTGGGCGGCACAACAAAGCCACTAGTGGTGCCATCTGCATTTTTACAAGAAGATTTTGCTGCGCTATTTCCATAAGTGAGCTTCACATCTTGCAATTCAATCCCTTTGCATGGATTACTTGCACTGCAATCGAATTTTACTGCGACTTGCGTTGCCGACGTTCCTTGGATATCACTGTATGAAACTTGACTGATTTTTACTCCGGAAACCTGCAGAAAAGAAAAAAATGAAAATGAAAATGGGGAAATCAATGGTTGCATTTCAGTAATACACCAAACAGTAGCCCTTGGGCTGAAACTTTGGTAGGCTGAAAAGTTGATCAGCATCCAAAGGCCTCCTTTGGATTCTATAATTAATGCAGTTACCCTATGCTCAAGTTACCTGTAATTCTAATTACTTTATAATTATTAGTGAGTTAATTGTACAGAGAGTTTCAGCAAATCCAATTAGGATTGTAAGTTTCGTGTGGAATTCATATAACTCTATGGTAATGTTAGCATACCACTAATAAAGTTTGTGAGTGGGTTAGATTCATTGCATAACATAGGGTAATTCAGAGTTATATTTGACCCGTGCTTCTTGGGCAAGTTCACACTTCGGACCTGAGTATTAAAGGGCTCAGGTTTGGGTTGATTTCATTCTTGTTAAGCAACCTACCAACTTGATCCAGCTTGACAAGTTACCCTCCATTAAAAAAAATTAAAAAAAAATAAAAAAACTTGACCCAGCCTGACAAGTAAGACTTCATCCACCAGCAACCAAACCTGACCTGCCAAGTTCCGTTCGGGTTGACATTTTCAACTAGATTAATAAATTGATCAAAGTTTAGATGTTGCGTAAATATTTTATAAAGACCCGATACCTTTAACCCAAGTTCTTCTCTCTTTTTATGTGTGTGAGAGAGAGAGGAGAGAGAGAGAGATTGAACTTTTAACATTGTAATGTCTCACCTGATTGGGGCAGTTCTCATTGTCAGGGCAGTAATTTTGGTCGATAATGACAGGATTTTCGACATTTCTCATGAACACATGTTTGAAGACAACTCCTTTGACGAAGCCAGTACTAGGCCTGGCCCACGTCTTGATCCTCAACCCATTCTGCGAACCTGTAAACACTGCAGTCTTGACGGTCACGTTTACCACGCCTGCCTCGTTCTGGCCCTTACCCAGGCTTCCAATGCTGCCAACCACATGCATAGGTTAGTGTCAACCATACCCATTTGATGCAAAAATGATCCAACTTAAAAGGCAGTTCATGGTGTGGTCATATCTGAGCCCATATACATCGAATTGGTTTTAGCCCAAGGTCTGGGGGATCACCATCACTTTTGTTCAGGCCCAACATCAAAACAGGCTTAGCCCAACCTATAGACCCATCCAGAGGAAGAAGAGAGGCCTAACTCGCCGGGCCTAATTGAGCGTTGGGCTTTGGCAATTGGACCCTGCCCATGAACTACTTTCCAATCAGAGCCTCACATGATAATTTCAGTACATATATACTACAGTTTCTCACCTAATGCCATGGCCTGGGCCGCATGCTACATTCTCGATCCAAAGGTTTGCGGTCCCGGGGCCAATTGAAATGCAATCGTCACCGGTCTTTATGCCGGTGGTCATGACGGTGACTCCCGTCGACTGTTGGATGTGGATCCCATCTGTGTTGGGGCTGTTACCGGGAGCGATGATCTTCACCCCTTGCACATTCACATTATCGCAACCATTGATCACAAGATGATAGAGTTGGCTGTTTTTCAATGTTAATCCATTGATTAAGACGTTACTTGCAGCATTGAAAGTCAGCGACTGCACAAGAATTACAAAAGATTCCTTAAATAATTTGAACATCCCGAAGATTAAAGAAGATGGCAATAGATTAATTAATAAGATAATGGAACTTGAATTATAAACAATCCAAAGCAATAGTTGAGCGAGTACCAATTCCGCATAATAAAGGGAGACATGCATGTTCATAGCTACAATACGTATTCAATTTAATTATCATTCGATGATATTGAAACTTAGATATTAAGAAGCTTGTGTGCAATCAGCTATGGGTTCATTAGATTGTTTAAACCCAATTCGGGAAGCATGAATTTGTCATAGTTTCATCAGATTGTTTCCTATTGAGCTTTGAAGTGTTTGTAGAGTAGGCTACAGAAATGTAACTAGGAAAGTCTAATGGTAGAAAAACTAAAAAGCCTAAACGCCTAACTACTCGGGAACAACTGAAAATCCGAGGTTGTTCCTAATGATTAAGATATAATGGATCATGTTGTTCCAGTTTGACATACAAATTCGAACTTTGAAGATTTTTTAATGTCAATAGGAAGAAAAAGAATGGGCTAGGTGCAAACTTGTGATTAACTTTGCAACAATGCATACTAATGGATTGACCTACCGATGCTCCAAAAGGGCAGTTTTTGCCTGCTGCCTTGCAGGCCCACAAGGCAGTGCCCTGCCCGTCAAGGGTCCCACCATAGATGGAAAGCCCGTGGACTTGATTGAACGCTAGCCAAAGGCCAGATGAGCCCAGCTTAGCATAATTTGATGGGGCCACAAGGGTCCCGGTAATCCGGAAGGTAACGCTACTCTTGCATGGGCCATTGAAGTTGGCTTGATTGAGGAAATAATTCCCATTAGGCACAATGATCGTGGAAGGATTAGTCGATCCACAGGCCGCAGCCCATGCACTTAGGAATGATTTTGTGGAATCTGATGACCCATCTGCTATCGCACCAAAGTTGATTACATTGTAGACTGAATTTGCTGCCGATGAGGAAGATAATTGAAAGAGGATGAAGAAGAGAAGAAAGACGAGAGAGTTTATTATCTTTGCCATGGTCATTGTGAAGGATGACAGTGAGTGAGTTTTGGAGGGGAGGCAAGTTGAGAGAGAGAGAGAGAGATGGAGATGTATTTGCTAGTTGATGGAAAGAAGTTATGGCAGTTGGGGTATTTATAGAATAGAATGGTTCGGATGGTTTGGATAACAAACTTTCATGCATGTTTCCAAAAGAACCAGAACATTTCTTCTCTTCTAATATCTTATCTATCCCTCAATCATTTTTTTCTTCTAATATCTCATCTATCCCTCAATCAGATCCGCCACCCCCGCCCCCCCACCACACCCCACCCCGCCCCCTCTCTCTCTACATAATTCTTGATAATAAATAATGCACAGGAACGTGCTCTAGCGAAAAAAAAAAGAAGTTAAGAATGTGTTAATTTTTTTAATCAAATGGTCAACCCTACAGTGGAACAATTCTTGTTAGGGTAACATTTAGGGCCGGTTTGTTTACATTAGTTCACATATATTAATTGAATACATGAGAACTTAAGGTTAAATTAATGAGTTCTATGAATAAGTTTTTAAGGGTGAAGATAGGAATGATGAAGGAAGGAAAAGATGTAGGTAATCTTTAATGACATCGGGTGAAGTGATGGAGCCCTCGGATAAGGAAAGCAGACCTAAGATGAGGTAAAAGAGCCCTCAGGTGAGGTGAGGGAAAGCGGGCATGCCTAGCCATGTGAGAACTGATGCCTCTTACCACTGAGGTAAGAGGTCATTCTCACCTATATTCATAATCTTCTTGGCCACATTCGATTCATCATTTGGATTTCAAATGGCATGATGTCTTTAGAAGTGGATAATTGTAAATTTTGGTAAATTTATTTACCTTAGTGTTGGCATATTAAAAAATACCCCTTTTTTTTAATGTCTACCAAACAACTTTCTCCGTATTTTAGTTTTTTCATTTAGTAATACTCACACGGTTGCCCGGCCTCAACATCAACACTACCTCTAGGGATTGATCTTTAGTTATTTCTCCGCAGTTCGATCAAATTGGCTCTACTTATTCTAGTCATAAACTATATATATTATTTTTACAAAGAAGATTTTAATGAACAATTTCTTCCTTGGGAGAGATGCTATTGATGATAAGAGATGCAAATGATGATAAAATCATGGTGGAACTCACCCTTTTAAAAAAGAGTCAAGGGATATTGGTAGGGATGCATATGGGCGGTTCGGATCGGTTTAACACTAAAACCAATAACCTAACCGAATCTGTTAGTTTTTTAATTAACTGATCCGATCCAACCTATGAAGAGGACTTAAACCAAACCAAAATGAACAAAATGGTTCGGTTCGGTTCGGTCGGTTAAACCATTTTTTTTTTAATCAAACATTGAAAATTTCAAGATGATGAAACCACATCCTTTGCATTTATTCCAATGTTTAGTGCAAACATAAAAATCCAACAATCAAGTGATCCATATAAAAAATAATTCTACTCCAAAAAGAGAGTTTCGACTAAACGCAAGCGCACACTAATATTATAGAATGGAAATTCTACAATCCAACAAAGAAAAAAAAATCTCAAAAGCTGAAAATAGAGCGGGGAAAAAACTGACACAGAACCGATCAACTATGAGGTACAAAAGCAGTATGGAGTTCATGTAAGAATGAGTAATCGAATGTAACTTTGAAAGTAGTGAACGAAACACTAAGGCTAAAATACAAAAAAAGCAATACTTAAGTTAATGTACGTGGACAGTTCGGTTTAAGCGGTTTTTATGATATCCAAACTGTTAACTGAACCATTGTAAGCGGTTTTTATGATTTCCAAACCGTTAACCGAACCGATCAACTATAAACCAATGGTTCGGTTTTTCGGTGATACCGGATTTTTTATGCAACCCTTGATGTTGGGGGATGTCCCAAATGATTCATATATTATGGGGTCCACCAAAATTATAATAGGATACATTGTATCATTATAATGATATTATTATATTCTTCTATGACATCTTAGAGAAAATAACAATTACTTGGAAACTACAGGCATATTCTTTCAACGGTCAAAAACTAATTAAGGTGTCGTCCCAACGGTTCCGCAGCAAAATGGTGGCGGCACACTTGCTTGTTCCTTTCACATTCACATTAGCTTATAATAATCGGTTTCTATTATATGATTTCCATGACTTAAGGGGGATGATGGTCTAGGAAGACTTCTTGGGTTTGATCAAATGCATATTTTTGTTGGGTGCTTTAAGAGGTCAATCAATCAACTAAGCAATCAAGTAACCATGCCACAAAAGCACCCATTTTATTAGAGCCTTGTAGACATGGGCTCCAATCATTATAATAACATGCATTATTTTTGTATTAACCATCACAAGGTATTAAATTCTAAGGTGTGTTGCTTGAGAATATTAACATGGGATCCTTGAGACTTTGTTTAAATAAAGATAAGTTAATATTCTCATTAGAAAGCTAGGGAATTAAGTATATATTGCGGGTAATTTTACTGGTAGAAGCAACCCAAATTACAAATTTGATTATCAATTTCTAGAGTACCTTATTATATATGTTTTAGGAATATTTTATGTTTGCTATGATTGTCACCATGGTATCCTGCTTTTACCTACTTACCATTTTAAATAAGGGCATTTTCTCATTTGATGCATCGATTCTTATAAAGAGAAAAACCTCAATCAAACGAAATTGATTTTGGCCCTAATCATATGCTTATGCTCAAGTAATGTGTGAGAGTCAAGGAAGTGGCGCAGTTGAAGAGTTGAGGGCTGAGTTAAAGATAAAATTTTAACTTGATTGTCCTAACCATCTACTTAAGGTACTCAACGTTAAGGTTTATTTTTAATGCAGAAAAAAATTGAAAAGGTAAGCAGTCACCCACCACCCATATACACTCATGCAAGTCCCTTACCATCATCTCTGGAAAAAAGGAATTGATCGATGCATGGTTGAATCTATTAAAGGGAGCTGCCTCAACAACTAGCTACCGGCTAGTGTCAATTTTGTAACAAAATTTCAGCAGAGTGTCAAATTGATCGAAGTACCAATTTGCAAGAATTGTTCGGCATCAGCAGATTAAGACCAAGTGTCATTCTGAAAGGTGCTAATTATTGTATCTTTGAGGTTATGAGTTCTAATCATGTTACGATTAAAAAGAAAAAGAAATTAAAAGATTTTTTTGGCGGGTCATTATTCAAGTTCTTTTCAAATACTACATCTTATGTGGTATGCCTTTCTTTAAGTGCTTGCTTACCGGCTTAATTAATCAACAGACCATGTGACCCATCACTTTTCAAACTAGTCCTATTGTGCGTACTGCTAAAAAAAAAATTAGTCCTAGTGTGAACATTCGCTCCTTCAAATGGGTTCTAAAGATGGATGGTGCAGCCAACAACATTTCTAATCAAAACTGTCCGTAATCTTTTGTGACTTTGCTTATAAAACACTATTAAAGTGGTACGTGCATGCACATGGTGGGAGGATTGGTGTCGTTTCATGTTCTTGCATATGAAGTTTACATGAAATTACAGATTCATCTTTAAGACATTGCATATCAATACAATCTTGAATATGAAGTCTACTTATTTATTTTTAGCTACCTCTGGTTCACATTAAGGACTAGTGATTATATATTGAAATGCATGCATGGACAGGAGCCCCACAAAGCAGCTAATTTCAGAAGTGTTGAGTGTTTTATACTAAAGTTTATCCTGTTATCCTCAGAGAATCCCCGTTTTTCTCCAGTAATAATTTTTCATTGTGATTGGACTCGAATTATTATTATTGTTATAAAAAAAAGAAGAAAAAACTATGTAATAGAAGAAAAACAATAGTAATTTGATTGTGTGGCATTTACGCCTCCCTTTTTAGCAACAAAAAGTTTTAGAACTTTAAAGTGCTCGATATCCTCTTAAAAATCCACCATTAGATACTAATGGATACAGTGCCACGTTTTTTGGCCCTATAAGTAAATGATCAGGGAGTTGGCCGATGGTGTTTAAAGGCCCAGACCAGACATTTTTCACTTATGTCCATTTTGATAATGGGCTGAGTCCGATTTTCAGACTTGTTAACCGTATACGGTCCTAAATGCTAGACCCCGATAACTAAACGGGTCGAGCTTGGAGAGATCTCGGCCCAACCTGACATAGATAAACACCCTTAATAAACAATTAACACATGTAATGGTTTTAGGAAGAGTTGCCCATCATTAAAGAAATGAACTTATGGATCTGATTTGTTGCAATGAAACTTAACCCACTACAGGTGATCATAAGCCAGGACAGCCCAGGCCTGAACCGGTACTGTCTGAATTTTGGCCGTGGTCAGTACCTGGGCATAATATTCTAGCCTAGCTCATTATTACGTGGGCTCACAGCAGAACAGCCTCACACAACATATTTATTAGGAGAGGGTGTATTAATACGTTTTACAAACGAGCTGGGCTTCGATAAGCTCAGGCCCTGCCAACGAGCAATCCTATCACCGACCCCACTGTTCACAAAACCTCCTACACGTCATCCTAAACTCCTATCCCATGCAGCCCTCAGATCAATGGCTCCTTCAGGCTCAGTCACCACTGGCTCTGCTCAAGCAAGCATTGGACCCATGCAAGAAGATTCCACGTCGAAGCAACTACAAATATGGGCTTGTTTTTCTAGGCCCACACTATTGGTTAAGCCCAGCCCAATATACATAATGCAGGTTTTGCAAAACAGGCTGGGCCCAAGACAAAATTCCAGGCCTTTGAGTTGGACCAGGGCCTCAACATGGAGCGCAATAACTAATTGATCTTGGCTTGGCTTCAACAAGCTCGGGTAATCTGCTGGCAGACCTGTGTCACCACGCGGGTGCGACCGCACCCGCAAAATCTAAGAAACTCCTTTAAAAATGCCTTAAGATTTTTTATTTTTTCACTTGATTTATTAACTTGATTGCCCGCAACACCTAAATGAAAATCTTGAGCCCGCCTGCGGGCCTTACAATCAAATTAATGGTAAATATATGAAATGATTACAGGGTAAAGTATCATTTAGAGAGAGAGAGAGAGAGAGTGTCAGGGCCAGAACCACAAAAAGGGGCTTTACCTAATAATCTCTAATGGCTGATTGTTACAAACACACACTTCCTATATGTTGAATTCACTGGTACGCTAACCCTTTGAGAAAGCTATGTTGGTCCATGGATGCCGTATGCCCCCATTCCTTGTTTTTGAGAGGTAACAAAGATACGAAAGCAAGCCTGACTTCTTACTACCATGACCTTCGGAGTAAACCATGGACGATACATTTTAGTAAGATACAATCATGGGAAGTGGTCATCTATCTCATCATTTGATGTAGGGGATTTTACAAAAAAAAAAAAAAAAAAAAAACACTTTAGATAACCAGTGGGCTTGAAAGAACATTTTAACCAACCTTGCACAAAAATAAGTCATTTTGCCTGAAAAGGTATTTTTTTTTATCATTTTCAACTAGCGTCCCTAGGGACCTTAGTTTTATGAAGCTAAGCGTCCCTAGGGACCCTGTTGTGTATACGAAGTAGAATAAAATAGAGTTGTTTCATCGTCAACAGAATATTCTTTCTTCAAAAGCCTGGTCGTCCGCATCCATTTCTTCCGACCTAGCCGTCAAAGAGGATAGATTTCTTCTGATGCCATCCAAGAGGATAGATCACCTGTCCGACCGACCTGCTACAGGAGCAAGAGCTGTTAAGTTGCTGGTTTTTTTAAATTTTATGTCTAGAAACTTTTGGATTTTGTGGACATGAAGTTGCAAACTTTATTCATTCATTCTTTTCAAGACAAATCAGTTGAAATCTTTCTGGAGTTCTGTAAATTTTTCTGATTTGGATTGTGAAAAACATGAATATGTGAAATATGAGATTTTTTTACTTAGTGGAGCTAAGAAAGGAAGGAAAAGTTGCAGATTTCAGTGCTTATGGGCCAAAAGGATATAGAAGTTTTTTGGACTTACATTTTTTCATCTTTCTGCAAAGGGTTTTGTAACTGGACAGGTCAAAAATCACTAGAGAATAGGAGAGAGATATTTGGAAAAGTGGGTTCTAGAAACCTTAGAAAAATCTTGGTAAATGAGGATTTCAAGCATTTTTACACCTCTTTCAGCAGAAAAGTAGTTTTAAGCCCCAAATTTGCTGTTTGAAATGAAGAGGTACAGGAGTTCTCTAAATCCTAACAAGAAAAATGCCCTAAAAATGACGTTTGCCCTTTTTGGAAGGCAATGGGCAGAGACAAATGCATGATCTACTGTCATGATGAAAGTGCATGTCGTATATTATACATTATTGAATGGAATCATTACTTGGAGACACTGAACATATGAAAATATTGTATAGAGTTCTATACAAACAAGAAAGAACACTGTAAAATAGAATAAGCTATCATGATGAAGAAACTAATTCGTTTACACCGCAGGATCCCTAGGAACTCTTAGTGTCATAAAACTAAGGTCCCTAGGGACGCTAGTTGAAAGTACTAAAAGAAAACACCTTTTCATGCAAAATGACTGATCTGGTGCAAGATCGGTTAAAATGTTCTTTTAAGCCCACTGGTCATCTAAAGTGTTTTTTTTTTTTTTTTTTTTTTTTTTTTTTTTTGTAAAATCCTCTTTGAAGAATAGTGTCAGTTGAAAAAAAGGCTTAGTCTGAAAGTGGGCCAGGTTGAGGTGCATGCATCTATAGAGTTCACTAGGTCAATTGCTCTAATCTCTTCTTTTTTTCTTGCCAATTCTGGTAGGACCCAGCCCAACTCCATGGCAATTAGTTGGGTTTGGGCCGGGTTGACCCCTGTGGGTAACATTTAGAGGCTCAACTTAAAGGTAATTCATTTCTTAGTTGGGTTAAAAAAGTCAAAGCTGGCCACTTTGTTAGAAATCTATGATTTAGGATGTCCTAATGCAAGCTAAAAGATGAGAATGTCATATTTTGGTGATAAAACTATAGTTATCTAGCATTTTAGTCTTTAGACTGTATGTTTTCAACCTAGTAACAGTGTCTACCAAAATTAATCTTTAGTGAGTAAGATGAAAGAATGGTTTTAAATCACGATTTTGGAAATTATATCAGCCAATGCCAAAACCTTCATGAAATGGTTTTAAAATTTTAGGAGCCAAAGGGTTGTAAATAGCTTATAAGATTAGACACATGGCTTTTACTATATAATTAAGCTGGTTTCTTTCCTTGGACACAGAGAAGAAATAGAAAACTAATAACTGTAAGTCCATAACTGATCTGCTGAGTTCAGCTCACAAACTAAAAATATATATTGAGATAGTTTACTTTGACTTGAGAGTCGAGACGAAACCAAACCCACCTTTAGAATTTTAAGAGGATTTCAAATTCATGGATTAGACATTTAGTTAATGAGAAAACATGTTTTACAACTCTTGTGCATTTTTTTTTGAGTTTGTGACATGACAGTGACGCATTAAGAAATCATGTATAGGGTACCCTGCACGTGGGTGGGGTTTGTCTAGGTGAGCCCAAGTAAGTCATGTGCCGAATCATAAATCTTGTTTTCTTATGAGAAATATTGTCTCATAACGTTGAGGTTAACGTTCACCCTCGCTCCTCAGTGATCATAATTGTAGTCAAGCCCTCGCCCTCACCATAAAACCATTATTATGCCGTTTCCCATCACTAATTGATTTTAAAATAAGTGATAGCTCAATTGGGTGTAATATTATATAAATGGTATCAGAGCCTGGTAGGTGGGGTGTAAGATCCTACAAGTGGTACCAAAGCATGGCAGGTGGGGTGTTCGAGTCATGGAACATGCATTTTGCGAGTTGCACATGATGTGAGGGGGTCTCTTTTGATTTTATGAATACAATTGTTTTTCAAGAAAAATACAAAAATAATACATAAACACCCAAAATGGTTGTTGAATAAAATCTTAGAATTCAAATCTTGATAAGAAAGAGGATACTTATTGTAAACATTGTTTTGTCAAATTTCTAAGAGTGTTATGGAACTTTTTTTCTCTAGTAAAAACTCACCCACCAAATATTAGCACTGCAACTGGAGATCAATTCCTAGTTGTTTTTGTGGAGGGAAGGGTTCTTACCGCCAAACAACCATAACTTGGTTGAGATTTTTAGTGAGGAATTTTATTAGTTTGTCTCTATTAGCCAACCAAAACTTGATGAAATAAAGCTCACTTGGTGATGATGGTGGTGATGTCTAAAAAAATATCGTTCCACAAATACACTGGCAGACCTACGTGTAGGCCAAGGGGGTACATGGCCTCCTTAAGTTTTCAAAATGTTATTTTTTACCACTATAACTTTTGTATTTTTATTTTTTTTTTCCGCTTAAAATTATAAAATTTTCTTTTAATAATTTTCATTTGCAAACAAACCCCACCCCCATTTTCTGGGTCCGCTACTGCACAAATATATGGCAATACTATTGCAGTAATTTCAAAATGTCTGAGACATTTATGATGGCTTTTAGATCTAATATTCAGGCTAGGGTCTAGCCCACTGGCCAAAAAGTAAGCCAGGTCACAACCCATTAGTGAAATATTCTGCACATGCATGTGGCAGATGGGCACGACTGGGCCATCTACACCTTTAAGAAACAAATAAAAACCAGGTTCCACCCATCCCTCTATCTTAAAGTCTGACACCAGGTTCCATCCAAGTAATAAAGGCCATCCAGTCTCAGCACAAAACAATTGGACTCCCCTAAGCAGCACTGTATGATCAGCTACAGAAACATCAGTGAGAGGTCCACATTGACTGACCAATGTACATTGATAGATGTGATCACAAAAACAGTTTATATAGTCTTCACACAGTTATTTTACTCTTCCGGCTAAAATGACCACTGGCTAACAAAAATTAAATTATGCATCCGATTTGGTGTTTCTATTTTTATTTTTCATAATAGTGAATTTGTTCTATGTTCTTATGCAATTTTTTTATTAACCTTTCATTCGGCCGAGGCCCATGAGAGAGAGAGAGAGAGAGAGATACCTGAGGACTTGCCCGTGAGTGCAGAAACCCAGACCATATTTTGGTACCCAGATTCGGATCATAGAGTCGGATTTGGAATTGAAATTGGCTCAAGACAGCGAATCCAAGTCTAGTTTGTCTCCAATCTATCAACCATTTTGATCACGCCTACACACCAACCAAATCAATGCAACCAAAGGCTGAAGCCCAATTGCAACATTCTACTGTCGGGCCACAGAAATGGTTTAAGATTGAGGGTACATAGAGACGAAATAAACTACTTAAAAAATCTTTTTTTGCTTCGTAGATACTCACACACCCATCCTAGTAGGGGTGCTCACAAGTCAGTCCAGCCGGGAGAGCTTTATTTGGGTGTCATATATAACTCATATAAGTCTCTGAAATCTCTGCAACCTTGCCTTAATTCTTAAGGGTTCATAGGGTGTTGATTTTGTCACAATAATTCAATAATGAATCTTGATTTGAGGAGGCAGAAACTTCACCTACCAAAAGTCATATCTAAATCGAGGAATTTATGTAGCTCAACCTACTTGATGTTACTATCAGTGGTGGCTTTCAGATTAAAATCAAGCGCTGAATAATGGGTAGATGGAGGTTATTCTTCGTGGTCCTCCCAAAAATAAAAAAGCATATTTGTGTAAGGGTGAGGACTTCACCTTGCCTCCAAAAATATCCCTTGGGCTTGGAGGTGATGTTTCCACACGAGAATAAGAAGAAAAAATCTTTGTTATTTTGCAAAATACTTATTTCCCATGTTGTGCATGCACAAAATCCCTTGCAATGCGAATACACATATAGTTGAGTGGGTTGGCACCTTGATATCATAGATATACCTAAACGTCTTCAGGTTGGTTGTATCACTCTCAGCTAGTAGGAGGATCTAGTAAAATAAAATAAAAATGAAAATTCCTTTCAATCTTAACCCTCCCCTTCCCACTTTTGAAAACCCACTTTACTTTTGGTTAAGTTGAGAAGTTAGTTAAAGCATGTCCGTGTTTTTATACAAGAAGGGCCCTCACACGTGCTCCATTTATTCTATTTTGTATAGCTGTTTTTGGATTTAAGATTCCTTTCATTCCCTTGCCTTGTGCATACGAGATATGAAAAATGGATTTTTCACATGCGAGTTTTACATATGTAAAATGTGGACAAGTGAAAAATATTTCGATATATGTTTGGGTGCAACAATTTTACATGAGGAGACATTGAATGAATCAAATTACATATTTAAAATTTTTATTATCTCAAAATATGAGCATTAAAGGCATGCAACTAAATGTTTTGAAGCTTAGTGGGTCAATGACAAATTGGAACCATTCAAATTAAATCTTGGAGACCACAGAAGTGTAGAAAACAAAGAAGACAATGGCAGGTTTTAAAACCACTATATGTCATACGCGTAACTTGTATTGATGCCTTTTTAATTGGAAAGGTGTATAAGCCTTTCACTCATCTTTAGATGCATAAATTTTCATATGAAAACGCCTTTGTTTATACGGCATTTGCACACTTTATTTAAATGATCACTAGCGAACAAGATCATTTAAAAATCTTCATCATTTTCATATGTAAATGGGTGCAAATAAACAATCATACAAGATTTCTATTAAGCTTAAACAGGCTGGTTGTTCTAAGCTAAGGAAGCCTTATTTGGGTCTCACAAACTCCAAAATCTCTGCAGCTTTAGGCCGAATTTTAACCATCTATAAATTGATGATTTTGTCACAAAATACATGTAACAAGTCTAGGTGTTGGAAGGGTTGAAACTTCACCCGCCAAAAGCACTTATCTAAATCTACGAATCTAGATAGATTGGCCATACTAAAATTGAGAAAAACTGACATTCCCATCAATTTTTATTTTTAGATTAAAATCAAGTGGTGGACAGAGATCAATCTTTACAATCTGTCCACACACAAAAAATAAGAAATAAAAAATAAAAAAACATGTTTTGTATAATGCCAAGGATTTTGAAATGCTCTGATAGTGCAGTTGTGCAAGAGAGGATCCCGTTCTTCATGTATTTCCGTTTTCCACAAGAGAGGAATCCGATATTCTTTCCCCTCACATAGAAAATCAAAATCCTCTTTTCACGGAAAAAAAAAATAACACTTTCCCCTCTATGCCGTAGAATCATCTCATTCCACAAATGCACCTTGAAATACATCTTAATTTTATTTTGGCCTTTTTTTTTGGGTAGAAAACTTTCCTTGGCATGAGGAGTCATTTTTCCATGCAAAAAAGAAGAAAACTTTCATTTCATTCCCGAAATAGAAAACTGTTTTCTAAGTGGCCTGAAGGCTGTGGACCCCTCTTCTGAGGCTGTGCAAAAATAAATTCCCACATATATAGTTTTGAATCAGGAATGAAACAAACACACTCAAAATCCCCAGCAAACACACTTTTATTTTGGCACTAGAAACATCCATGTTACCTATGTTCACCGTTGACAAGTTGTTAACTCCATTATCCACTGTTTTGTTCAGGTAGAGCCCACACACACGTGCTCCACACATTCCCATTCGTAGCGATTTGGGATTTAATAGAATACTTCCATTCAAACTCTTTTTTTTTCCTTTTTCTTTTTTTATTTTATTTTAGTTAAGAAGAGGAATTATACCAACCTCGACATGAGGTTCTATACAGTAAAATGCTGCAAAGAGACTCGAATTTTAATTGGGTTGGGTTGTGCTATGGTGCGAATGTCTCTCATGAATCCTCCCGGCAAACTCCATTGTGGAGTCTACTGGGTGCCACTCCATTATTGGGGAGAGGGGCGACGGATTATTTTGAATCATCTTTCTTTTGGTCAATGACTTTCAAGTTGGGCTGCACAAAAGATTTTGTATCACCGTAAAACTGAACCGAACTGGGCGATTCGGATCGGTTTATAGTTGATTGGTTCGGTTAACGGTTTGGGAATTATAAAGCGTACATCGGTTCGGTTAACAGTATCGATATCATAAAAACCACTTATACCGAACCGTTCATATACATTAACTTAAGTATTGCTTTTTTACTTATGTAAGTCCACTATATATAAATTTTTGTACATCCCACTGTGGATTGATTTTGATTTAAAAGGGATTTGATGCACTGATTAGACAAAGGTAACCGAATGGACAGATGAGGAAACTTCAATGGATGGTTCCGATTAGATGGGTAGTAACATCATAAGTGGGTCCCTTGAAGTGGACAGCCATTATGAGAGATTGATGCATATATAGTACTGGAAGCAACTTCCATCATAAGTGGGTCACTGGAATATTGAATTTTTATGTTTGCACTAAATATTGGAATAAATGCAAAAAAATGGAGTCTCATCATTTTGAAATTTGCAATGTTTAATTAAAAAAAAAAAAACAACGGTTTAACCGACCGAACCGAACTGTTTGGAATGGTTCGGTTCAATTCAAGTCCTCTCAATCAGTCGAATCGGATCGGTTAATTAAAAAACCAACACGTTCGATTTGATTATTGATTTTAGTGTTAAATCGATCACAACTGCACATGTGCAGCCCTACTCTCAAGTTTAATTCTTTTAAAATATATTATCTTTTAGGTTTTTTTACCCATTGCTGAGTAACAGTTGCCTGCGTCTTAAATTTGGACTTGTGTCAAATCCCGTGAGGGGAATAAGGGTAGAGGGATTGAATTCATCACAGGGTCCCATCTAATAAAAAAAGGGAGTCTGCACTGTCACCAGAGATGGCCTCACTAGAACCTCAACCTTTTTTTTATTGTATTTAAACATTATCAAGATCGTGGCCATGGACACTATCATGGGTCTAACACTCTAAGTCCTATGATTAGGACCCAAAACTGAATTAAACCTAATCGTGCAGATGAACCTAACCCGTTTCATGCCCTGTGCAGTCCCAAACACAACCTCCTATATAGCCTAAAGTCTAAAGCCTAAAGTTGGACATATAGACCCCTTACTTTGCAGGTTGTTTCAAGGGTGATCCAACTAAGTATCGGTGTACACACCTCTTAGTAGGGCCCACTTGAATACCAATCCCAATGGACCACCCAAACCCTCCCCGTATTTCATTGGACCCCATTCGCTTTGCACCAATCTATTGGAATTGGGCGAGCGTTGTCCTTTTATATAAAATAATATTAATTTTTGTGTTTAAGAGACAGAGAGGTTAGGATGATTTAACAGGTCTAAAATTTTGTTAAGAAATAAGATCATCCCCACCTTTTGATCCTATGCCTTTTCACTCCTTAGATGGAGACATGGAGCCCTGTTTGTTGGCCCCACCATGTCGCATGTGGGCACAAAGATGGAGGGCGGGAAGGTGATGAGGCCAGTCTAAGTAATAGTTCCATTAGGCAATTGGGCAGTGGATCTCTTTTGTCTATTTGGTGTCCCATCAGCTGATTATTTTTAAGAACTTTACTACACTTTCCCATTGATATCTCTACTATTAACCATTAATAATTGCACATGTTTACCCTATTTGAAGGGGACTGATTAGATTGAAGGGGACTGATTAGATGGAAAACTTTGTCATGCACATTGTTCTCATGCGAATTTATGTATTTGGTCCTCAATGTCCTCACAAGCAGACCCATTCTTTTAAGGAAGCGGATCCCCTGTTTGGAACCTGTTTGGACCAACCAGGGGTGATACATGATGGGGGAGAATTTTATTTATTTTTTATTCTTAAGGGGGAGATGGGACAACCCCCAATGTGTCACCCCCTTGGTCCAACCCTGGAACAAACAGGGATCCTCACTCATTCTTTAAATTCACCCACAATAAATTCGGATGCACGGATAGTAGGACTGTAGGTGACTGTAGGTGCCCCAGTGCAAGTTCTCGTGCTAGATGGGTGGCATGGGAGATTGTGGAAATTAATTTACCGTAACAATTTTTCCACATCACCTTCCTCCCTCCATTTGGGGTTTTGTGCCTGGTTCTTCTTCCATTGTGCGGCCCCCACCACCCGTGTTAGTTTCTTTGCCCCATATGATGTCGAGTGCAATGCCTGCCAACTGCCATTCACTGGTTAAAAGTAAAAGTCGGAAGAACATGGATAAAAGGAAAAAGAGAAAGACAAACAGCAGAGGAAAAAAAAAAAAAAAAACACAATCTTTCATGTTTGGGAGAATCTTAAACATGCTAAGCATTTGCCTTTTGTACTGTTTATGGGGTGCACTGAGCTTGACATAAAAGGTGAGAAGTGCATCTCATAGGTTGGGTTCTGTAGAGGAAACAGAAAAAAAAGGTGGGATTTTTCCTTCTGGGTTTTATCGTTTCTCTGGAAAGTTTCAGTGTTTGGTAGCAGTAGTTGGGTTCTTTTGGAACTCTGAACATGGTGGGATTCGGGGTATTTTTTAGAATATGAGATAGGCTTCCCCTTTCTTAGGTTGGAGGCCTGGAGCTGCTGAAATATATGCTAGCTGTCTGCTGTTGGTGCATTATGAAGTTTTAGGGAGACTATAGTTTTACCTGGTTCATAATCAAGGTTCTAGTGATTGTTTTGTTAGTTTTGAGAATTGAGAAAAAGATGGGATTTTGAGGTCTGATTCTTTGTGGGTTTTGTTGTTTTTAAGAAGATTTAATAGGAGCTATTGTATCAAATTTAGAGTTTAGAGTTCTGTGTATTAGTTCCCCTGTTTTAGAAATTCACTAAAAGATGGGATCTTTGTTTTCTCTCATTCTCTGCTAGCAGTTCTTTAATTTTTTGTCTGAGGGTTCAGGGATCCATTGAGATATGAGTGTTTCTAGTACTGAATATAGTGAGTTTAGATACAGATGGGAAATGGTCTCTTGCTTCATGAGTTTTTATGCTTCAACAAGGCCTGATTTTGTGCTGTTTGACACTCAAATACAAGCGTTTTGATCATCTGGAAATGCTTGATTTTAGAGTATCTGAAAAAAGAAACGCAGGCTTTTGTTCTTTTTTCTCTGCTTCACTTGAGCTTCGGCAAACCCATTCTTACCCTTTGGGATTCATTGAAAGATAGATTTTCATTTTTATTCTTCTTCATGTGATTCATATATGAATATTTTAAGTAGCAGTCTCTGACTTCTGGGATTCACTGAAACATGGGGTTTAATGTTCTACATTTGTTCAATTTAGATAAGCTTCTTGAATGAAATAAAAAAAATAAAAAAATGGCAGTTTTATGCATAAGTATATGATAATTATATTTCTGGATTCATTTCATCAGGAAACCAAAGTCCTTTGATTGAGATTGGGATTTAGGTAGAACAAAGAGAGGGTAGGTTTATTCTTCATCATCTTTTGTCAATTGGAGCAATGGAGAAGCAGCAGAGCTTTCGACTGAAGAAGAACAGAGAATCTGCTGGGAAACGCGGTGATAAACCACTTCATCTAGCTGCAAGGGCAGCGAATTTGATTCAAGTAAAGGAGATTCTTAAAAATTCAGACACTGGTCGAATCAAAGAGTTGCTGTCGGTGCAGAACCACGATGGGGAGACAGCAATGTATGTTGCGGCAGAGAACGGGCACACCGCAGTTGTAAGTGAGCTCTTGAAGTTTACAGATTCCCAATCTGCTGCTCTCAAGGCGAGAAATGGCTATGATGCTTTCCATATCGCTGCAAAACTGGGTCATATGGGTATAAATTTTGATCCAAGATGTTGGCTTCTTTTATTTTGTCTTTCTGAAATTTTATTGTTGCTATGGGTTCTGTCATCCTGCAATTTTGATATTGTGTTAGTGTGAGCTCAAAATTCTTTGGCTGGCTATAAAGCTTCTTGATATGAAACAGTGCATAAAAATATCTGTAGTGTGCTTAATAAGCACTTCACCAAATGAATCCAATCCTTCCAGATTTACCTACATAAATTTTGGTCATTGATCACTTGACTGATTGGAACCATCCGAGTAGTTGGAAGGCTGCATGATGTCTTTTAGGACTTCCACATTATAGACATTTATATACACTTATTTCAAAACAGTGGAACCGCTCCTCAGGATCCTATTTGTTGAGTTTGAAATTATTCTTCAAAGTGCCTGGTGATCTAGCTAATCAGACTTTGTTCTTTGATATTGCTAATTTTCTGTAGGCACCAGAAAGTCTTTATGTGAAACCATGAGACTTCCAGTGGTACTTCTATTTCCTAAGTGGACCCCCTCTTAATTTAGCCATTTGACATTATTGATCTGAAAAGTGAACAAATAAAATGAGAGAGGTGTTGAATTCTGAAAATAGTTCTCTAGTTCATAATTCCATTTAAAAGAATCTGAAAACAAGCAAGCACCTGTGTTACCCCCATGATCTATAAATGAATTATTGTTTTACATTTTTGTTTCAACAGAGGTTTTAAAGGAGCTATTGCATTCTTTTCCTGATTTGGCCATGACGGCGGACTCATCAAATTCTACAGCCTTACACACAGCTGCAACTCAAGGCCATATTGATGTGGTCAATCTTCTGTTAGAGACAGATACAAGCCTTGCTAAGATAGCAAAAAACAATGGCAAAACTGCCCTCCATTCTGCTGCAAGGATGGGCCATCTGGAAGTAGTGAAGTCCCTTTTATGCAAAGAACCAAGTTTCAATTTTAGGACTGACAAGAAGGGTCAGACAGCTTTACACATGGCTGTGAAAGGGCAAAATGCTGAGATAGTGCATGAATTGCTGAAACCCAATTCTTCAGTTATAGGCTTGGAGGATAACAAAGGAAGCACAGCATTGCATATTGCAACCAGAAAAGGCCGCGTTCAGGTGGGTGGTACTGTTTAAATTTCCTCGTGCCATATCTAGTTCATTACAAAATATATTGATGATTTTGAATTAGAAATGATTCCACTGTGCATATATGTTCCCTTTCACTGTTCAAGGCATTGCTTTGTTCCAACGTCACTCAGTACATTTCTTTGACAGACATAGCTCGGCCTTGACAAATCTCATGCACTGACACATGGATGTAGTCATATCATCAGTATTATCATCAGCACCACCAAAATGTTATCCATCTAGGTTTGGCTCTCTGAGTTCTTTAAAGTTGTTCCCTCTGTAACTCCACAATAGGGCATGTCTCTTCTCAATATTTCAATTTTAAATTATGTTTGATTTAGCCATATTATACTTCTTTCCCTGCTTCCGAACTTAGGATTTTTTCCCTTTTTTTTCCCTTCTTTTTTATGTTAAATCCTGTGTTACCCAGGATGGCATTAAATATGTCTTGGGGTGTGGTATTTACACTTAAAATTGGATTGTGGAGATGCTTACTGAACCCATTTGGAAGTGTTCCAATAGTTTATTTATGACTATCCAAATTTAGAATTTGATTGGGCCTAGACTTTTTGGGATTACATTGTCTACGTTTTTCAGAAAATTGGAATAAGGGTTAGGCTCATTGCATGGAAGTTCATGTTTGATAGTTTGTAGTGTAATTTTCAGTCTGCAGACACTTGAATATCACTGCTATAATATAGCCATGGTTCTTCCTTTTCAACTCCGAGGCCTATTGATGTCATTATTATGAAAAAAAAATGTGATAAACTAAGCTTCAAGTATTCTACTATATGAGTTAAGTGTCCAGGTTGGACAGTTTCAGTCCCTGACAGTCGGATTCTTCCATGTTACTTCTTCACCTCTTTTCAATTTTCTTCGAGTTTAGATAGCACAGATTTTATAATTACTAGGAGGTATTATGCAATAAGTAGCACAATAGAATCCATAATTTTTTTCTGTCCAAGTATTCCTCACAAGTGAAAGGTATCATCCTGAATTTTCAGCTGGTAGATGGGACACATTGAAAAGGCAGTCAAACAAAAATATCCTCCATTTAAATGGCTCCAATCATTGGATTGGTTGCTCTTCCCAGTTGAATTTGGAAGCATTGGCTATATTTTCTCTTGAACTGCCCGTGCTAGCCAATATCTAATGGGCACAAATATCTGGCTGAGAGCTTTTTGTCTCGTCACCGATCCATGATGGATCCTACCAAGTAAATATTGTTGGTCATTGGAGATGGTCCTCCTACAGTGAACTCTTGCCCTGAAAATGTACTGTAATTCTTTTCAGGTTTTTCACTCTCTTTTCCTGAGAAGTGGTGAATGTTCCACCAATTTTCAAGAGAAAAATGGGTATGTGGAAAATAAAATACGACCTTCATTGATGATATCATGGCTTTCAAACATTCCAATGTGACCTTCAAAAAACTTGGCTATATATATATATATATGGGAAACGGTCTAGTGAGGACCGTCCTCACCATATATCGTATGGACTCATCCCATCCGTCCGTTCTCTCAACAGATCCAACGTTCCACAGCTATCATATATAACATAAGAGAGGGAAACGAAAGGAAGGAAAAAGTCACCCAGCGCTGCGATTTGGGTGAAACGGAAGGAGAAAAGAAGATTGCAGTTGCTGATCGAGAGGTAAGCGCACAGGGGGGCAAGAGGGAATGGTGGCAGAATGGGGGCTCGCTATAGCGAGCCCAGGTCTCGCTATAGCGAGGACAGTGATGGAAGTTTTATCCAACTTTGAATGATAGCATGCCATAAAAGCCCCGATTTTCTTTACAAAACAAGCACTAAAGCCCCAAGATCTTGAATCATAGCATGCCATAAAAGCCAAAATCTCATTTTTGAAACATACTCTAAATCCCCAACCCAATAGTCGTGACTGGGGTTTTGGTAGGATTGGGTGAGAGATGAGAGGAATAGAGAATGAAAGATAGATGTACCTGTGCACGGATTGAGAGAGTCTAGATCAGAGAGAGGTGAGCGTGATTGGAAGACAGAGGGAGAGACAAGGAAGAAGGGCGAACTCAGACTTAAGAGAGAACTCGTCCGGCCCTTTTTTCATTTGTCAATGGATTTAGGGCGAGATTAAGAGAGGGCATGCGAAGAAGTGGGACGAGATCGTGCGTCTAACCGATCGAGGGAGAGAGAGTATGAGAAAGATTGCAGGAAGATGGAGGGCGCTTTTTTTTTTCATTTCCCGCTGTTCCTTTTATATGGGCGCTGAGGATCGTTGGATGAGAGGTTCTCTTTGTCGGTGTGGATGAGTCCTTATAAACTTGAGTAAGGACGGTCCTCACTGGACCGTATCCCATACATATATTCCATTTTTTTTATATCCTCAGTAGTATCTGTTAGCTTGGGAGAACAATTTAAAGCACAAGAAGAATGCGAATGGAATATCACATGCATTCCAATTTTGTGACAGCTACATGCCCCTGGAGACTATTGTAATAGCTCCAACTGATAATATGCATCTCATGGTATCTGATTTTTTTTTTAAATTTAACTTTCACTTTTTGAATACCTAAATAAATTGGTAACGGCCCTTTTCCATTGCCAGATAGTGCAAACTTTATTATCTGCTGAGGGAATAGATATCAATACAATCAACAGAGCAGGAGAAACTGCACTTGACATAGCAGAGAAGTCTGCAAATGAAGAGCTTGCTCGTATTCTGAGAGAAGCTGGAGCTATTACTGCAAAGGAACATACCAACCCTCCAAGTGCTGCAAAACAACTGAAGCAGACGGTCAGTGATATAAAACATGAAGTCCAATCTCAACTCCAACAGACCCATCAGACTCGGATGCGGGTCCAGAAGATTGCAAAGAAACTGGAAAAGCTCCACATTGGCGGTCTCAACAACGCAATAAACTCAGCGACTGTAGTTGCTGTACTTATTGCCACTGTCGCTTTTGCCGCTATTTTTACCGTACCTGGGCAGTACGTTCCGGATGATAAGGACAGGGGGCTTTCTGCTGGACAGGCCTACATTGCGAGAAAATCAGCTTTCATCATCTTCTTGTTATGCGATTCGGTGGCGCTTTTCATTGCCCTTGCTGTTGTCGTAGTCCAAACTTCTGTAGTCGTTATCGAGGAAAGGGCAAAGAAGCAGCTAGTGTTTGTGGTCAATAAGCTCATGTGGGTGGCCTGTGTCTTCATTTCAGTGGCTTTCATCTCGCTAGCCTACATTGTCGTGGGCCACCATGCCCAGTGGCTGGCCATGTCCACAACACTTATAGGTAGTCTGATCATGCTGACCACCCTAGGTTCCATGTGCTACTGCATTATATTGCATAGGATAGAGCTGTCAAACATGAGAAATATAAGAAAGGCTGACAGTCGCGAGCGTTCAGGACGTTCAGGGTCTTTCTCTGTGGTCTCAGATGCAGAGATACTGAATAATGAATATAAGAGACTGTATGCCCTTTAGCACAAGATTTTTTGGTCTTCCACTAAATCGCATATCCAGATCTTTTCATCACTATTTTTACAGTACATGGCTTCCATGTGATTCTCATAGTTCCAGAATTTTTCATTATTGCTTCGGTGCTCATGGAAAGGAAATCATCCTGATCAGAATACTCTGCTTTGTTATACATTTGAAGACTGATAAACCTACTATCAATTGAAGGTGTAGTTGCATGAATCTTCTGCTTAGGGTTCCATGTCCACTCAGCCCGGTGATTGCAAGATGTTTGTGTTCATAAATGACCTAATTTCTACATTTTCCCGCTATGTTACTATCTTTTTTATTTTGGTAGCTGAAATCCTACTTCTAACTGAGCATGATCTATACTGAGGACCAGATTTGTTGGATTCAGGCAAACAGGTCTAATTCTTAATATATGTTGCTTTGGATGGGACCTTGTTTTTCTTATCATGACTGTTCAGTGATATTGTCGAGAGAAACACAGCACACGCCAGTTTTCAGGAGTATTTGTTCCTGCATGGTGAACTTATCGATGTTCTTCAGAAGATAAGTTAATTACTGATTAGGATGTCAGTGGTGTTGGATGTGGAGGTTGTAGGATTGATTTGAGCTTATTCAATTAGTGTATTGTCCCTGAAACGAGTTCTATATATTGCAATATGTGGGCCAGTGTTGCGTGAACCCATTGCATCACTTTTACTTTTATTACTTTTATTGGTCTGTCATAGCATCACTTTCGCTTTCATTGATCTTCGTCGTTGCTTTTTTTTTCTTTTCTTTTGTTTTCGTGTTCTTACATTAGTTTTTTGTACCCATGTGTGAAGTTTATTAGTATTGCCATAAGAAAAGGGAGAAAGAACTTACAAGTAAAAAGAAAAATTAACTCTGTCTTCTTATATTTGTCACTTGAAGCTTTACAGTAAAGATGTTATAAACAGCTAGGCGGCATGACTAAGCCAAGAGTGGTTCCATTGACATTCTGACAAAAGGATTCTGCAAGCTGATCCTGGTACATGAGCTCTATATCCTGCAACGCAATCCCTTTGCATGGAGAGCTGGAACTGCAATTGAATTTCATGGCAACTTTGGTTGCTGATGTTCCCTTGATATTCTGGAATTTAACTTGACTGATCTTCACACCAGAGGCCTGTAAAACATCACCAAGATAAAGAGTCATCAGTGTAATGATTATACAGTTTTTCACTGTTATTAGCTTATACTTATCTTACTTTGATTTTACCTGGCTAGGGCAATCTTCATTGTGAGGACAATAATTTTGGTCAATAATGATCGGATTTTGAACGCCCTTCATCACAGCACGCTGAAAGACCACACCTCTCACAAACCCAGAACTGGGTCTTGCCCAGGATTTGATCCTCAGTCCATTCTGAGTTCCTGTAAACACCACCGTCTTCACAGTTACATTCTGCACACCTTCTTCTTCAAGCCCCTTCCCTAAACTCCCAATACTGATGGATTCAAATATAAAAAAACACTTGATTAGTACTTTGATTCTATAGAACCGCATAATGGTATATATGTGACCCAATTCTATACATGCATAAAAACAGGGTATGATTGGTTTCATAGGAACAGAACAATTTCTATTAGCCAACTCATGCTGGATTGAAGTTGGCCTCTCACCTAATTCCATGTCCAGGACCACATGCGACCCCTTGGATCCATAGGTTTTGCGTGCCTGGTCCAATTGAGATGCAGTCATCCCCGGTCTTTATGCCTGTCCTCAGGATACACACACCTTTCGACATTTGGACATGCACACCATCTGTGTTGGGGCTCTCCTCTGATGCTTGGATCCTCACACCCTGTAGTTTTACATTCTCGCATGTGTGGATGACAATGTGGTAGAGCTTGCTATTCATTGATGTAAGTCCTTTTATCTCCACATCTTTTGAGCTGTAGATGGCTAGTGACTGCATGAAAACATTCATGCACTTGAGAAACTACCAATCGAATACCTTGGCCTTTTCCTAAAAGTTTAGCAGAATTGCAATTGTTCTGATGTGAATATTTACTATTTGAGAGGGGAAGCTACTAGAACAGCCGATTTTGGACCGTGATGCCTTAACATTATTTACCCAAAACTCAAAAGTATTTGTCAAATGAAGACATGCTTGTTTGGCACTTCATTCCTCAGTCTGTTTTTAGACCTGTATCTCCCAAGAGTAGCAGCTCGTAGTAGCTACTGTAGTAATTTCCCCTTTCACAGGTCTAAGAACACAAATTCTTACAGAGCATGATGCTGGAAGGGAAAATGAGTGTACCGTTGCACCATCAGGACACTTCCCTCCGTTGCTCTTGCACGCCCACAAGCTCGACCCTTGTCCATCAAGGTACCCTCCAACAATTGATAACCCCTCGACACCAGAAAACATCAACCAATTATCAGAGCTGCTGCCCATGTTTCGATAATCTGGAGCGACCAATATTCCGTCCAACCGGAAAGCTATACAGGTATTGTTACATGGGCCTTGAAAAACAGCCCCATTGAGCAGATACCGCTTCCGGGGCACGAAGATAGTCTTCGGGACATGCGACTCACAAGCAGCAGACCATGCTCTGAGAAAGGGCTGGCTGTCGTCGATCTTCCCGTCCCCCTTGGCGCCAAAGTCATCAACGTCGAGATCACCTTTCACCGAGAGGAAAACGGAGATGATGAATTGCAGAAGAAATGGAATAGTAATCATGGGTCTTGCCATTTTAGTTCAGTTTAGTTGCAGGTTTTGCAGATTTGGCTTTGGCTGGTTTGGATTGACTGGATTGGATAGATGGTGAGATGAGAAGATGGATGGCCTTGAGAGCTTGCTTGTTTTTATAGCATGGAGGCTCTTTGAGTGGCTCATGGTGGAAGGAAACCGCTCCACACACTGATGACAAGAAGTGGAAGAGCCAGTCCCTTTGGACGGTTAAAGTCTCATTGAAGAATTCGCGCCATCTTATAACCGTTCGGGGATTTTGAAGTTTTTGAACTAACCGTGGTCCATCTTACCGTCCCAAACCGTGGGGTAGAACTTATTTTAATACACAGGGGACACTTGAAAGCTGCTTGTGACAGAGTTAAACCTCAACCCTCCAAGCTTGTGGGGTCACGGTGGATTTAGATCCCAATCCATCTTTATAGATCCGGTTCGAGATCCAAATCTGATATAAAATCCTTTTTTTTTTTTTTTTTTTAATAATGCAGGATGTCTAGTCTTTTGGGCCAAAAAAATCCTTACGGGCCTTGTAGAGAAAGCAGGGTAAAATTCTCTTGTGGCCCTAGTGTGATAGTGCAGTTTCAAACCCACAACCTCCAGGTGCAAACCGTGGTCCCAGGCCAGTTGAGCTATCTCTCGGGCTTAATATAAAATCCATGTGTTGTATTCAAATCCAAAATAAAATGTAGAGTTCAATAGTATTATTTGACAAAAAAAAAAAAAAAAAAGTTCTTTAAATGCACAAGTGGGACTATTAAATGGTATATGATTAAAGTTAAGTGGACTCCTAAATTTAAATATAGTTAAAAATTATATATATGGGGGACATTCATGTGCATCTATCCCTTACCATAGGGTGAGGGCACTTTCCATTTTTGCACATGAATCCCCCTTTTGTACTTCACCCTATGTACTTGAAATTCCCCTTTTGTACTTGAAAATTCTTATTTATGAAAACATCATATAAAATATGTGAATCTAATAGTCGTGAATCTGGGTTCTCGGGTTGGAGCATACAAGGATCTGATTTCAGACCTTATATCCAATTATTCACATCTATATACGAATTTGTTTTGAATCCAAAAATAGGTTTTATGCCCGCTTTTTTTTTTTAACCTGAGACTTTGGATATTCTAAAAATTGGATACCCATTTCTAACCCTGCCTGTGGTTTTTAGATTTACAGAAAAAAAAAAAAAAAAAAAAACACGATTCTAGAACTCATCTGTACCAAGTAACGTAAATGGGTCCCTTTATTAAGCTTTCCAATTCAATAAATATATTAGAGACTGGAGCACAAATCATAAGAGGGCAACGTTACCATGCCAACACTCCTCGCCACTCTCTTGCAAACCCAAGAGACAGAAAGAAAGACACCCACCTTCTTGTTTTTGGTTATCTGCTTGATTCATTGCTACTCAAGCAACTGCTGCTCATCTATGGTTTCCATCTCTAAACTCATGGCAAGATGCAATGCTGGTGGGCATGATGGTGAGATCAGGGCCATCAAAAGTTTTAACACCTGAATGCCTGAGCTTAGACAAAATCATGAGATTTCATAGAGTATTATTGGATTAGGATCCTTGTCCCTTAATGATGTTTTTAAAAGCTTATGCTTTTACCTTTACTAAATTCAAAACAAAACTGACCTATGGATTAGGGGCTTGCGAAATAATGGGCCCAGATTGGTGTCCACTTCAGGCTCTAGGTGTTTACTCATGAGAACCCCTGTTTGAGATTTCGATCGCACAATTGGCCCAGCCAAACTCAGATTTAGGGCCCAGGTCTGTTGAACACTAGCTATATGAGGGGAATCTGGTTATACCCCAAGGCTTTTTTGCTGCTAATGCTGCAAGGTCCAACCTCAATGCATGTCAATCGTAGGGGTAGAATAAGAGTATGATATTTTAATGCATGCCAATCGTATGGGTAGGATAAGAGTATGATATTTCAATGGCAATTAAAGGTGGACCAAATTTCAACATCGTACATATCTATTCCAACGGCGCAAAATTTAATTATTCTAGTGCATGTGATTGATGAGCTGTGAAGCACCTGCATAAGGAGTGGAACTCTACAGTGGAGTCCACCTAATAAAAATTTGATTTGCTCATAAATAAGGTCCTCACAGTGTATGGGCTATCCCTATATTTTTATCACAAAAGGAGTAGGCCCCACTATAAAATTGACCATTTGATAAAAAAATGATTAATAAAGTATTATGTTTTATCAAAACGACAATCAAACAGTGGAACAGATTATATATATATATATAGGAAGGTGCTTCTATATGAGGCATTCTCACCAACTTGGTGAGAGATGGGTGGGGGCCCTCACATTTAAGTTGGGGGTCCTTGCATTTAAGTTGATGAGAGTGAATATGAAAGTGAGGACCCCACCCATCTCTCACCAAATTGGTAAAAGTGCTTCTCACATGACCACTTCCTATATATATATATATATATATATATTATGCGAAGTGAATTCAATTGCCAATTTCTTGCGAATTTAAAATTTAATTTTGACCTTCTCCAATTTTGTCACCTCCTGCTAAAATCAACCATCGCTATGTATTCACGTCCGGAGAACTACCTCTAAATAGACGAAGCCGTTTCGGTTGGTTTAAATAACAATATGAATAAATGAAACGCCCAAAAAGAGACTTCCTCTTCTTCTTCCCTCTCCATTCCGATGTAACAGCTCTCCATCAATGTCTCTTTCTCTTTCTCAACTGCCCTTTTTTCTCTTCATCTTCCCTTTCCCTCTAAACAATTGCATCCGCCTCGATGCATAGGAAATACACAAAATGCTCCTCCAAGACTCTTCCTCTTCATATTCCCTGTCCCATCAGTCCTTGCTCGCTCGACGCTCTTATCTACTCGACACCGATCGTTACATCCCCATGGCTCCAACCCGACCCGAACAGGCACAGATCACTTCTTGACGACAGATTCCAATTTAGGAATCAGTGGGCACTTCACAACCATCTACCACGTCCACCAGACCTAAAGCAGAGGTGTTGCATCCTTTTTTCCTATTTACCACATTTACTTTTTTTATTAGTCTTCTCCCATCCTCTTTCCAGTTGTATGTTGCTGTGTTTTTTTTTTTTTTTTTTTTTCCAGTTATGTGTTTGGTTTTTTTGGTCGGTTCTTCTATATGTGCAGATGATGTTTGACAGAATGTCGCAATGAAATCAAAACAAATAGCTTGATTATTTTCATCATCTCTCTCTAACACTTCTTATAATCATTACAAGCATCATGAAACTAATGAATCCTCATTCGACTTTTCTCTTAAATTACGAATCACAAACAAATTGAGATTTAAAAACATGCTACATAGTCCCCAAAAAGAAATAGCATTCTTGCATTTATTGGTTTTTTTTTTTTTTTTATCGGTTCTATGTGCAAATGTTGTTTGATAGAATGTCACATTGAGAAACATCTTCTGTAGGTCCGTGTGGGTCTTTCTCTCACATGATTTGAACCTAATGGTAATAAGGCTCGTGCTCAAAAACTCTTTGTAAACTATATGATGTTATTGAGTAAGATAACCATATAAAAAAACTCAACATCCAACCCAGTTTTCAGTCCACATTTTATTAAGAATTCTTTTTTTTTCCTTTTCTTTTTTTTTTTTTTTGTGAACGATACTTTGAACTAAAGTGTGACTATTAACTCTTAGTTTCTCTCTTAATATAATTAATTGACAACTGCCCTGTTTGACATAGAAACTTCCTATCCTCATGGCTTTCAGATTATTTCAAACTCAAGGACCTGCACAAGAAACTCTGCACATCCTATTTGAGATGGCACTCCGCCTACCTGATAAAGGGACCTCTGACTATGTCAAGGGAAGTGGTTCTCCATATGCTACATGGATCTGCCACTCAACAAGATCTTGGCCAACAATCATCTCAGTTACAGTAATTAATATTGAGGGCAATGAACCATTGCTTGATAAATGAGACTCTGCTCAGAAGACAAAAGTCTCATAACCATTTATATTAGATACATAGTATTAAAAAGTAAATAAATTTAGCACATGAAGACAACTCACCATCCAACCCAGTTTTCAATCAACATTTTATTCAATGATACAACCAAACAATCCATAACAAATTAACCTAACGTAAGTGAAACATTTGGAAAGCTCGGTTGCGATCCATATTCACACTGTAAAAGCTCCCACACAGACCAGTGGGCTAAAATAAGTAAATTAAAATATGATATGGCTTTATAAATGTAAATTATTACTTATTAATAAATAACTCCATTGCCAAAAAGAAATCTGACATGGAATTGTATATCTGTGTGGTTGTTATCTTTACAGGTTCATGTGCCGAAGAATTGTAGTAGTAATGATTAGGGCCCATGTCAATATTTGAATTGAGTTTAAAAATATAATAATTTCCTTTTATGTCTTCCCCATATTGGGATTGATTCTATTATATTAGTTTGACCTTGCAATTTTATATCATATATGTATACAATATATTATATGTATCTGTGGTGTTCATTTATCATTTCTTGATGGATATCATCTATTTGTGCCCCATGGCATTCTAGCAAGCTTAGTGGTACATTCACTGTGATCCATTGATCTACTATAAGAATTGATGCTTGGAAGGTTTTAGCCTACTATAATTTCGATGTGGAGTTGTGGATATCAATCGTAGATTCTCTATCAATGCAGTGGAAAGAGTTGGAGTTTTGTGTTTTCAATTTATGTCATATATATGTATTTGCAACTGTAGAATCATTAGCTAGAATCTCAAAGAATGTGTACATGATATCCAAGTTCATTGAGAGTCCTATAATAGAGCCAAAGCATAGTTTAAAGGCTCTATAGTATGAAACAATGGGTTACACTTACATGTCATGTGCTTTCTTGGAGATCCTTTCTACTTTACTTTCTGGAATTCTTTTGAAAAGATTCTTTATTGCTCATTATAATTTGGCTTTTTTCTATTAAAAATATATATATATATTGCCTATTGATAATGGTTGGTATTGGTTATTATTTTCTGTAATGGATGTTGGAAACATGTTGCAATGGTTGTCTTTTAGGGTGATAAATTGATTTCATTGGTGAAGTTGAAAGCATTGAGAATTACGGAATGATATTGTACACTTAATTCATGTTAAGTATTTTTATTTATTTATTTACTTATTGTGACAAAGAATCTCCTACCACTAAAAAGTTATTGCTTGCATTACGGAAATCACAGGTTTTGACTATTGCTTTTACTTTATGATTTTGTTGGCACAAAATTAATTGCAATAGATAAGATAATGAAGGACATTAAGAGGAACAAACGACATGGATGTTTTGCGAATTGTTCTGTGTTCTTATTTGGAATGAAAAAAAAAAACTATTTTTATTAGATAATGTTATTGTCTTCTTTCGTGTTCTCAATACAGTCTTTCTATAATAGATAGTCTTTTATTTATGCCTTTTTTGGCTGGACAAAGCTTTTTTAGTCTATTTTTTTAAGCAATAAAATTTACTGTTATAAAATAAAAAATAAAAAAAAACGATCTGTGTAAATACACAAATGAGAGTTCTGCATTGCATAATCTGTGGCATTCACAAGTCGATCATGTTGGTTTGTTCTTTGCCATAACCAGTTATATTTAACTTGATAGGGGGCAAATTGGCTTTGTTTTTCAGGATGTCAATTTATCACTCAGATGAAACACCCAATCACTTGGCAGTAACTAAAATAAATAAAATTGCAAATGAAATAGGTCCATAGATTATGATGTGGAAATTGCATCACCACATTGGCTTCCACATTTCACCTTTTCACCTCATATTAAACAGTACATTTAAGTGATTCTACCATCTCTTTTACAGGAAAAAGATCCGGCTTGCACATTGTAACTCAAGCACCTGATTGTACCGCCTTGTAACCCATATGTGTTAAGGCAATCCAAGTTGAAATATATATGCTTGTGAATTTGTCGAAATTTTGAATTTCACACTGATCTATGAACAGATTAACATGCCTCCAACTTGGCAGCAAACTTTAACCTGCTTGGTAGCATATCAAGAATGGGAATATTATTTATAAGTTGAAATTATAATAACAGAGATATGACTCTTTTGACCATAGTAATATAACAAATGCCAATTTTTGATGGTTTGTTGATACAATTGTCATCCATGTATAAATATAACTTTTGATCTCATCTTTTCATATGCCTCTATTCTGATTTAATTTATTATTTATTGTGTTGAGAATACTATATATTTCAATTAGGATGCTAAGAATATGTCATGCACACTTTATCTCATGTGTGTTTCATATCTAATGTATATCTATCGTCTGGTAACTTCTGAATTGAGCTTTCTTTTTTTCTTCTTTTTTTTATTATATGTTGAAATTGTTTTCTTCCCTTATCATATATTATTATCTGTGATTAATTTGAATAAATGGCCTTATTATTTTACTTTTGTACATGCGGGGTGATCAAAGATAATGTTACTTTAAAGAATATTGGATGTTTTTCATTGATTGGACTTCGTTGTTTTATAAAGTAATTTTAGTTGATAGAGAGCAGTGGGAGATTGTTGACTTTGCAGTGTAGTTAGTCGTTTGAAACATTCCCCATAGTGCAGTAACTCTTCTCTATCATGTGTAACTCTTCACATGATGCTTCTACAATAAGAAACTCTTCACATTCCGATCCGTAAAATAAATAAAAATTGCACATACAACACCTTCTGACCTTGTGTTTTTCTTCTCATCTCTCCCTCACTTTTGGTTTTTCTCCTACCCTATTTTTTCTATTTCAGGTTGAGAAGAATATCTGCAAGTCCTCCAAGAAGGGATTGACACTGTTCCAAATAGGCATCCTTTTCTGATAGCATGGCCATCCGTATCTTGAAGCCCAAGGTATCTCAATTTTCATCATCTTCTTTATGCATACTGTTCATTCTATTCCAAATGAAAATGTTTTAATGGGTTTGACACTGTTTAATGCTGTTCATTCTCTCCTTTATGCAGACTGTTCATTCTACCCCAGGTATCTCAATTTTCATCCTCTTCTTTATGCAGACTGTTCATTATGTTCCAAATGAAAATGTTTTAATGGGTTTGACACTGTTTTAGTGCTGTTCATTCTCTTCTTTATGCAGCCTCTTCATTCTGTAAATGCTCTTCTTCATTCCTTGTATTTCAACTAATTCCCTTCCAAATGCCCGCTTTTTTTTTTTCCGTTCCAGGTCGACGAGAATATCTGCAAGTTCTCCGAGAAGGGATTGACACCTTCCGGATAGGCATCCTTTTTCATGTCTTGCACAGAATCACCTAGGTCAGGAGCATTTTTGGTAGCGAGGTCATCCGGATCTTGAAGCCCCAAGGTATCTCTATGTTCATCATCTTCTTTATGCAGGGTGCTCATTCTGTTCCAAATGAAAAGAAAATATTTTTTTTAATGGGTTTCTTACCTTTCATTTTGAATGAAAAAAAAAAAAAAAGATCATAGTATATATAAATTTCACATTGGGTGAGATTGTATTTTTATTGGGTGTTGTAGATGGGTTTTGAATTGGATCTTCTAAGTAGAAAGTTGATGGAAGGGAATTTCTAGGTATCCCCTTTTACTGGTGGGCACCTCCTAGGCATCCACTTTTACTGTGATGATTTTGGATGTGGGTGCTTTTTTTAGAAAAAAAATAATGTAGATGGTTTCCCCTCTCTTGAAAACCAAAACTTGGATATTCTATTGGATTTCATGTTCAATGGAAAGTTGGCCTATTTAAGGGGTGTATGGTATTGCTGATTGATTTTTCTTTATTCTGTTTTGATAACATGACTCAGAACCAACAAACCCCAAGGTTGGAACATGTTTTTCTTTATATGTAATAAACCAAGGAAACTACAATAATTATGGGATGACAATTCTAATATGAACAATTCAGAAGAGAATAACATGAAGGAAGCCAGTATAAATTGCAATCCCTCGGGTGGGTGAATCATATCCTTCACTTGGCCTACTTATAATAGAAATTATCCATGAAATTCAGAAGATAGAGATTCCTAATTTTATACCATTCCTTTTCAAACGTTTGATCTTTTACCGTTCCAGCTATTCCCCTTGCAGCAACTAAAACCATCCCAAATTCACACCACCAAGTTTGTTCAGATTCTGCTCATTTCTATAAAACAAATGTCATTCTTAAGAAAGCATTTTAATGTACCCAACATTTCTGCAACAAGCTTCTGTTGATGATGATGCCAATCTTGATAAAATGTGATGCTTAAGGTGGGCCATTAGACTGTTTGGATCATCTTCATGGGGTCAAAGTTCTAATGATTGAGCTCCATAGAACACTCACCACATCTATAGTGGATAGGGTATCACCAATTAAAACAAAGTACATTTTTTTTCATGGGCCTGAAATTGACATTTTTAGGTTCTTTTCAACATGCTTTCATATATAGGTGAGTTTTTCCATGATTGCAGTTCTTTCTCCAAAATTCATTCACCTTACCTATGTTGTTATATTGTTATGTAAATAGGTTCTTCAATTTGTCCGTTTTGGTAGACTTGAGAATCTTTGTTAGAGGCTTTCTTTTGTGAGAGTTTGTTCAATAGGTTTTAAAGGTTTGGTATGATTGTAGTATATTCTTCTCTCTTTAACCCACATGGTGGATTAAACAATCTTCCATTCACCATTACTTCACCACTCTCAATCGGAACAAGGGACTCTTCCAATCTGACGTGGTGTGCTTCTCACCAACAAAGGTTCTGCTAAGATAGCAACCAGCTGCTAAAGCTAAATTCTAAAGATTTTCTATCCCAATTTGCTGAATCAGTGCAGAAAATGGGAGCCATTGGAGTTCTCCCTGGAAATGCAGGGGATATATATTAGGAAGCAATGTTGTACGTGTGGTGAAATCCTAAATGCAATTACTATTAGTTGTAGTTGATTAACTAATTGAATAAGCCTTTGTTGTTTGGAAATTGAATGACAACCTCATGTCTAAGATTCCTTGGGACTTGATTATGAATGATGATGGTGGCACCAAGTAGTAAGCTTTTAAGTAACCGGGTCTCTCTCTCTCAAAAACTAGGGGTGACAATTTAGCTGAATTTTAAAATTCTGAATTAAGAGTATTAGAATTAGAGTAGCAAGTAGCCAGATGAGGGCTCCTGCAAAAGGGGTAACTTCATAATTCTCTCTACGCTCATTTTCCTTTTTATTAAGTTAAAAAACTGCTTTACGTGGAAATAACATAATGAACATGCTAATGTCCAGCCACATTTCCAAATCCCAGAGGCAAAAGTTTTCCATTAGAAAAAAGAAAAGAAAAACAAACATGAAAATAGTCACGCATGCTGTGAGGAGGTTGTGATGACAGTAAATTGTTGTTTTTGGTTTTATATGATTAGGTTGCAAAAGGAGTAAGAATTGTCAAGGGCTTCAGGTATCATTGGTGTTGATGTGAACTCAAGTAATTTCCATGAAGGTGAGTTACCAAGGCTATTATTAATATTAGAGATAGTTATTTTATGTAGCCACTCTAATTTGATGATTTGATTATTTGAAGTGGATTATGAATGCTAATGTTTCTCTTCTTTTACTAGCTAAGAAGTTGTGTCATTGAATTCGTAAACCCAAAATACCACAAGAAACCAGTTCAAGATGTTTATTTATAAAGAGACCATATTCTCATATAATATTTGTAACTTATATACATCTTCAATTGGTATTTTAATATTTTAGAAAGTTGAGTAATTTGAAACGCCTTGGGTTCTACCAGGTGCTTGCTCAGGTGTCTGGCGGGCGAGCAAACCATAGCATTGAAGTAACAATTGGTACAATGAAAGGAGGAAGCACCGTCTGTATTGTTGCTTAGTATACTTTTCTTCATGACCATCTCTTTAAGTGTTAAATAACATCGATGTTACTTATCAATTCCATCGGTATCCACTAAAAGAATTATACATATATCTCATATATCTCCAATTTTTATCTACATCCCATCACAAATTCTTTGTTGCAAATGTCCTTGGCTGAGCAATGGAAAGTTTTGGGGCAAATTTCATTATTAGAGTGTTTTTCCCACTTTTGGTTGTGAATTTCATTTTCACAATGTTGGCAATGGATGCTTATTTTTTCCTTCCTATATTGTCTCTGTTTTATTTTTTTATTTTTTTTATTATACATATTGTATCTCTAGAGTAATGCATTTGGGAAATGGATCTTTTGGTGATTTCATTTTGCAATTTGTCTTCTTGTATTGCATTCTGCACGGAGGAATCGTAATCGAGTATCATTCATCGGATGGATTTTGATTTCTTAATTTTGGATTCTTCTTAACTTTTTAATCTCTTAGCTTAGATTTGAAAAACAATATAGAGCAATTGGAAAAGAATGGGGCAACTTACCTCCATACATTAGTGACATTAGTGAATCTTGGTTCTGAAGTATATATATGCAAGGTAATGTATATGTCAACAATCCCCATTAATTTTGGATACCATTGTACTTCTTTCTTTCTTCGTTTCTTTCTTTTTGAAGTAACATGTGTAATGACTAATGAAGTAGGAAGTGTTAGTTTTATAGTCTCAATCCAGTGTTAGTTTTATAGTCTCAATCCATTAAGATTGATGAAATAAATTGATTAATTTCTTTATTTATCAATATATTCATGCTTTCCTTTCATTAGATGAATGGTGTTTTATTACTTATTTTCACATAACCAATACGAATGACATGATGGTTCATGAGATGAACCGGAGTCCATAAGTATACTAGATTCAGTACATGTGTATGGATGAGATCCACATACGGGAGACATGTATAGCAAATCTTATACTTGAATATCTTCACAACCAGTGATGAGACTGGACATCTCATCTTACAAGATTGCAGTACTTTGGTTACTATGAGATAGTGTGATTTGTCTCGATCATCAGAATGTAAGATTCTGGATCATAGTGCTGGTACATTGGATGTATTGAAGGACCATGAGAAGCACCTTATGAACACTGTCTTTACTTTAAGGCCCGCTCTCATAATTCCCTAGCAATAGGCTCTCAATCTTGAGACATTAATGAACTCAAGTTTCTATTTATTCATTTGTTTTGAGTCACCAATAAATGAGGCCAATTGTAGGTCAACACCTCAATGATTTGGGTACGTTGTAGTAGAGCTGTGGGAACATTCGATGGTCAAGATGGAATTTATCTTTAATATCCCCTTGTGCTAATTAATGGATTTTTCATCGGTAAGTGCGCACCCATTCCGATTAAGAGTTAATTAGATCGGTACCAAATGATCATTATAATTAATTGGGGCTCAAGGATAATAAGATATGGATCTAGTTTGGAAGACAGGTCCAATTGATCCATGGATATTGATAGAGGGACCTATTTGTGGTGATAGGGAAGTTTAGGGTTTTCTATGTAATTTATTCCTAAGACTAGAGTTCAATTGCATTTATATAGTGGAGTTATTTGCAATTAACTGTGGGCCCGGATTGCACATGAGATGTGGAGTCGCGAGTCCCAGTTGGAGCAAGCTTTCTAAGGAATCCCTAGTGGTCCCCACGCTAGCCCAAGATTATTGGAAACATATTAATTGTAGTAGAACTCTAAAAGGAAATAGAAAGTTACTATTTTTATTTGAAGTGAGACTTCTAATAGTGGTAATAGTAAGTTACTAATTATTAATAGAAGTGAGACTTCTATTTTAATTAGAAAATGAGAAAATTACTAATTATAATGGAAGTGAGACTTCTATTTAAATTAGTAAGAAGAGAAGGTTGCTAATTATTATGGAAGTAGGGCTTCTAATAATATACCAAGAGGAGGTGGCTTTAAGCTATAAATAGAGAGGAATAGGGCTGGACGTCCACATGCATATCCCACCTAGGGATTCACGCCCAAAGCCCTTCTTGTGCAAGAGTTGCACATGCCTCTTCTCCTCTTCCTCTTCTAGTTTTTCTTCTAGTTTCTTTAAGAGCTTTCTCTTAGAGATCCCACCCATCTTCTTGAGAAAAGAGAATCTGATACGGGTCATAGCATGGAAGATCAAAAGGTCTTGGAAATTCCAATTTGATACGTGAAAGAGTTTCATCATCAAAGAAAGGATTAACTCCTCCATTAGAGCACAACCGAGCCCCAAAGGTATAATTTACTTCCTTGTATGTTGTGGATTTCGTGGTTGCTTGTTTGCTGCTATTTCTATCTTCTAGATAGAGTTTATTACTGTACACGGTGATGAGAAAGAGGCTATGGATCTTGAATTGGGTTTTGTAGCATTTTGGATAGTTGATCATTGAGTCAAGTGGGTCAAAAGTTTTGAAAACCTATCCTAGAGGCCCACCTATTTCCAACATGAAGGACCATAACCGTACTGAATGTCTCATTTTACAAATTATTGCATATTCATTCATTCTATAGAGACCTGAATACAATTGTTTTGGCCAACTAACTGTGCCTATGGCCTATGATTTAAGGCTCAACAAATTTTAGTATAAATGTTGTAAATAACTTATCTCACATTGGCATCTTATGGTTAAGTTGTTTAAAGACTTCTTTGGAATTTTTGTCATGCCACTGTGTCCAGTACCATAATTTTATAAACTCTGTGGTCATATCCAGCTTTTCTTCTCGCCCCATTATTTCAATTAATATAGATTTAGAAATTCATGGATTAGATAAAAGTTCTCTTTTTTAGATGTTTTGTCTTATAATGATAGACAATGAAATGAGCACATGTTTGGGATTAGGATAGGCTGTAAGGCAGTGTGTACAATTACTTTACAAATATTTCTTAATGTTGTCTCTTTAAGTGTGGGATATTATCGATTTACTTATCAACTACATTGTATCAGAAGTATGCACTAAAAGATTCCAAATCTCTATCTTTGTCTACAAATTACATATTGCAAATGTTGTTAGTTGCTTGAGCACGGGCATCTCTTGCTAGTTATATATATATATATATATTTATATATATGAAGTGAACTAGATTGATTGCCAATTTGATTGTCAACTGAAATTTGATTTTGACCATCTTCTATTTTCACCTTCTGTCAGCCCTACTAATTAAAGGCCCATTTAACCCTACTAACTAATCGCCCATTTACCTATCCGTTTCTTCTAAACTCCATTACTCCACGAAACCACTCCAAATCCAAAAGTTAATTGACGAGGAGAAGATCAAGCAGCAACTCTTCCACTTCCACGTTTCTCTCTCTCTCTCTCTCTCTCTCTCTCTCTCTCTCTCTCTCTCTCTCTCTCTCTCTCTCTCTCTCTCTCTCTCTCTCTCCAAGTTTCCTCTTTCTTTTGACATTACTTTCTCAATCATTCTCTACCAATCCAAAACTGTGTGTCCGAAACCGTTTTCAATAAGAAAAGCTTGCTAAGAAAATCCTATTTATTTTGTAGTCTAGTGTTACCAATAATTTTATTCAGGTACCCAATTCTTATTTTCTCTATCTTTTTTTAACTCTCATTTTGTTTTGGTATTATATAATGCAATTAAGCAGCTAAACACCAGCTCAAAAGAGCATTTCACCTGATCAGGAGGAAACAGAGTAATGAAAATGCTTCAGTGCTTTAGAGTCATATTTCTCTCTATTCATAACCGTACTTATCAAGAGCAAGTTATTCATAGAACAGGAGCTCATGTGGCACGCCATGTAGGATGACGTGGACCATATAGTTTATGGATGCCAAAGTTATCATAGAGGTGCCAATGATTTTTGCTAAATATATATATTTATTTATATATATTTTTTGTAAACCATACTTGAGACTTGAGAATTAAGAGTCCTAGAAAGTTTCAGAGGTGCACATTTGCCTCATTATCATGAAAGAATTGCATAATTTCTCTCTTTATGTATTGCTGTTTTAAAATCCATAAATTTCCCTTAAAAACGTTCCTTGAGAAAATTATGGTTTTCTGGTGGGCATATGACTGTGAAATGTTTTAAGTAGAGAATCTTGTAGGATCAGTAAGTACCTAGTTGAAGAATAGTCTGGTTCAGAAATATGAATTTCCATAATAGAAATAATAAATTAGAGCTTGTGAAGATGTGGACTATATAATTGTAGCAGGCTCTCTATTCATATGATCTTGTATGATATAGTTTAAAAAACAATATGCTTTGCTTATTTGTGACAAAAAAAAAAAAAAAAAGTACATAGTTAGGACAAGAACAGGATATAGTGCAATATTTGTTGTTTCTTTAAATTCCTTTTTTAATATCCATCTCTTTATCTATAAAATATCATCAGTTTAACTTATCAATTGCATTGTAGTAGGAAGAAGCACTAAAAAAAAAAAAAAAGCACACAACTTGAATCCTCTCTCTCTCTGCAAATTTTGTGTTTATAAATGTTGGTTGGTTATTAACCCTTGCTGCATCTTTCGCTAGTTCTTACTGTGATAAAACATACCGTGGGAGGGCCTTTATTTTGATAAACTCAGATTTTCTGTCGGTGGGCCAACTATGGAATCCCACTTATTTAATTCATGACTTCTGTAAGTCGAAGCCTCATAAAATCCAGACTATTGAAAAAAGGTCAGGATATTGGCTTGCAATTTTTCTCTCTCCTTCTAGCAAGCTTGTACCCGAAGTTTCTTTATATTTGGATCAGGAATGTCAATGGACCAGGTGGAGTGGGTGACATGCCTCTGACCCAGGCGGGGATAATAGATTTATAGGTTTTGACCCAAATGACTGTATTTGAGAAGAAGGTTCAAGTTTTCGCTACCTTGGCCCGGTCCACCTGATTTATCACCTATTTACACATTTTACTAATAAAAGATAGCACAAACAAATTGTATTTAAAACTGTTTTATAGTTTCTTCTAAATCATTAGGGGGGTGACCTATATCCAACCCGACCTTTACCTCAACAAACTTAACCTGACCTCAAAGGTTATGAACTTTCAAACTCGAATCTATTGAATCTTAGTTCAACACTCGTATCAAAATAAAGTGATTGATGGATCAACAACCTGTCAAGGCGTTTCAGACTTACCACCCAATAACAGTGATGCCTTTAACATTTACATCTCTTGATTTGTGAAAATGAGCTCATTTACACACTATTTTTGTATCGTAAAAACAAACGACCATTTAGGTAAAAATGCAAATATCTTTGCCAAATACCTTTTTAACATTTTCATTCCATGGGAATAAGAAAATGTTCCCATGGAATGATGCCAAACACGCCACGCTTTCCTTTTTTCCCCTCCCCCGAAGAACCAGACATTGGCTAACACCTTTTAGAAGAGCATGCAGTTCATGTACTGGATGAAGTAACTGTATCTGTAAAGTCGAACACCATACTCTCACAACTGTGTCCGTCCGGCGCAGGACTCCATTAACCCTGGGAGTTTACACAAGTGGGCTGACCATCTTCCAAATAAACCCGGCCACAATGGAACCTAGACTCCGCTTGCTAGGAGAGGCAACTTTCCAGAACCATTGTTGGAAGGAAACAAAGTGGTAGGGGTGGATGACCAATCTCTGGCAACCTGTTCCAAATGGAAACCATTATTGGATTTGAGCAGCAGAGTTGATCTGTGTTTTTGCAGAAATCCTACAGGGGACACTGGAATTTGTGTGAGATGCAAGTTATGAGTAATTCCAGACGAACACCCTAAGCTTGGATTTCCAAGTTTCACACATTCCCCCGTTGACAATAGGGCCACGTCTGCATGATTTGGAGAGCTTTTGTAAATTCATTTAATAGAACAGGACTGCCAGAGAACTCGGATGATCACGTCAACCTGTTAATCATTTCCTTTGTCGGAACTATCTTTTCTACCAGTCAGCCTGACCAAATCAGCTTGAGAAGCTCTTCATTCAAGATGTATCACAAGTTTCGGATTGCTCGGCATCGTGCGCGCGCGTATATATATATATATATGTAAACGGTCTGGTGAGAACCGTCCTCACCAGAGACTGTATGGACCTCTGTGGGCCGTTCGATCTTGAGAGAGATCCAACGTTCCACAGCTATCACATAAAAGTAAGAGAGGGAAACGACATGGAAGAGGGAAACGCCACTGTGGAGAGCGACTGTGGAGAGGGCCAAATCAAAAGAAAAACCCAAATCAGAAGATCTCTTCCTCCTCCTTCCCGGCAACCCAAAAACCCAAATCAGAAGATCTGTTCCTCCTTCCCGGCACGATCTCGAAGGGTCTGGTCTCTCGGTCTTCCCTCTCGTCGACGTCTCTTTCGTTTTCATCATCGCCTTCTTCTTCTTCTCTTCCATACCTCATCGCACGCCACAACCAGCACCTTCCACGGCCTCTGCGACGTGCTTGGCGACAGCTGTGATACCGACCAGATCATCCCCGCCGACCGTGTTGCAGTCTCATGTTGCAGTCTTGTCCCTTCCAAAAGCCTCTTCCACAGCGATCCTTGGTACCATAAATCGGGTATTTTGGGTTTTTTTTATGGTTTTTGGGGATTTAAAATATTAGGGTTTTTGGGTTCTGATAGCCCCATTCATGAACAAAATGGAGGATTCTGATAGCCCCATTCATGAAATGAAGAGAAAGGTCAGATTCTCCATAGAAAGTTGTTGACCTTTTCTTCTATTCGATTTTTTTTTGTTATTGGGTTTTGGTTATATTTGCATTTGGTGGTGATTGTGTTTGATTGTTTGTCTTATCTTAGTTCTGTTGTTTGAGGATGTTTTGGACTCAACCCAGATTTTCCTTTTTTGCACTGGTTGTGCCCCAGATTGAAAATGGGGTATAGAATTATGTTGGGGAAGGATGGTTTCATGAAAATTTAATAATAATGATAACGAAAAATCGACAGAGAGTATTGGTTTGATATCTGATTCCCTGCTGGGTAGACATATATATAGGCGAATAAGAAGTAGAGGTGTTGAAGGGTGCGTTTGGATGTAACCCAGATTGCAAATGGGTTATGAAATAAGGTTTGCTGGGAGGAAGGTTAATATGTTCTGTGGTATGGAACTTTGTAGTTCTCAATAAACAAAACGCCAAAAAGAGAAAAAAAAAAAAAAAACTCCTATATGAAGTATTAATTTGATACGGAATTGCACCTGTGTCTCCTATATGGAAGGCTGATTGAGATCTATGATGCTGCCTGTTTTTGAGTTTGTTACAGAAATGAAATTTAAGCAGGTTTTGGGTTTTTGTATTTTTTTTTTTTATAATTAGTGTTTTCTGTTGCTGGGTTTTTCTTCCCCTGTTGCTGGGTTTTTTTTCCTCTGTTGCTGTAAACAACAATCCCAGATTATATGACTGATACACATATTCTTTCATAGTGAAGACATGAGGCCATATTACTGGACAATGTTTTTCTGCAGTTTTCTCTTCTGCAATCAATCCTCCTTCGTAGATATAAAAACTGAAAACTGAACTTTCTGCACTTTCAATTTCCATTATTTGGTTGCAACGCATTTCTCTACATTGCATTTCACCAAAATAGAGAAAAACAGAAAGAAAGAAAGAAAAAAAAAAAAGAATTATCAAAACCCTGGAAAAATGGAACAAAAGGAAATTTCGTCCACCTCAAAAGCTATTCTCTTTTTTCATATAAGTGTGGAAACATGAAGATGCATTCTAGACCAACGTGACACTTGACTTCCAGACTAAAAAAGCCACCATAATCTATATCCACAGAACCAAATCAATTTTGTCACTTTTCTGATAGCCATTAACTTCAATCTTTTGAGAAATAATTTCAATCTGTTACAATTACTAACACTAAAGAAAATTGCATACAAGCAGTAGCAGAAATAAAGTGTGAAACTGAATCCACATGTTAGTGTTCAATAGCTCTGACTAATAAATTAGGATACTTACAGATGATCTCTCTTCATATACATCTCTGTGAAGCCTATATATCCTAACTCTATCTCAGGGCATGTTCTTGTGTTTCTGACAATAAGGATTGAGGTGCAAATTCTGAAGAAGGGGGAGAAGGGTCAAAGGTGGAGATCTACGTGGATTTGATTTCAGTTTCATTGGTTGTGGGTGGGGATACATTTTCTGAAAAAAAAAAAAATTGACCGTCTGACCCCATTGTTTAACCTGCAATGCCCTGTTAAGTGTCACCACCAAAGTCCCATCCTTCCCCTTTCCACAGAAACAAGGTTTGGAGAAGCAAAAGAACACCCTTGAGGTATCATGTCCATAATTAATATTTTAACTGTGAAGAAATTGTGCTATAGCACTTGAACAATCTTAAATGCATATTTTTACCCAGGTTTTATCCTTTCATTCCGCCGCTCGCAAGGGACTATCCATGGATGACCCTATCTCTTTTCACCCAGCTCTATTCTCTCAGACCTTGTCCGCTGGTAATGAGGTAGAAGAGTTCTCCAGCTCGGACCAGGAAGAAAACCCAAACCAGAATGGAAACACTCAGGTATTTCTCAAATAATATATTTTGGATTTACTTTATTTTTAATTTATCTATTTAATTTTGTGTTCAGAATATATGATGGGCAACTATTCTATGTTATTTACTTGACAATGTCTCTGTTCATGAGTGATCCCTGAGAATATTTTTTTTCCTTCATGTATAATCTGGGACTGTTGTTCACATTTTTCAATGGATGAGAAGTTGGAATCAGCTGCATCTTCCATGAGTAGAATCTTCATACCTGAAGTAGACGAAGATAAGACCCCACGGTTGGGAATGTATTTGCATGACTTAGAAGAAGCTTACGAATTTTATAATACTTATGCGAGGGCTGCTGGTTTTGGTATTAGACGTGGTTCAGATAAAAAAAAGAGGGGTGAAGTATATTGGAAGCAGTTTATGTGCGCTAAACAAGGTCAGAGGGTAGAAAAGGAAGGAGGTGATTTTGTGTCACAGAAGCGTGTTCCATATACGAGAGAAAATTGTAGAGCGGAGATTGTTGTGAAAAAAATTACAAGCGGACATTGGGTTGTTAACAAATTTGTTGAAGAACATACTCATGTCTTATCTACCCCACGTAAGACACATATGTTTCGTTCACACCGTAAAATTACTCCAGCTCATAAAAAATTAATAGATGCATTTGAAGAAAATAACATACGACCGGCAAATCAAATGGGGCTCTTAAGCACACAAGCCGGTGGTTCAGGAGCAGTTGGTTTCAATGAGCAGGACATGCGAAATCACCATCGAGACAAGCAGAACGCAAAGAAGGGGCGAGATGGTAAGATGTTGTATGAGTATTTTGAATACATGAAAGAAATGAATCCGGGTTTTTCTTATTCTATAGAGACAGATGAGAACAATCAAATCAAGCATGTATTTTGGGCAGATCACTTATGTCGTCTTTCATACATTGTTTTTGGTGATGTTGTTACTTTTGACACAACATATCAAACCAATAAATATGATCTTATCTTCGGTGCATTTATGGGAGTAAATCACCATGATCAAACGGTCATCTTTGGAAGTGGTTTTTCATCAAATGAGAGTTTTGATTCATTTGTGTGGCTATTTAGACGTTGGTTGGAAGCTATGCCTGCGGGTCCACCGGAAGCGATTGTAACAGACCAAGATCCCGCGATGAGGAAAGCAATCAAGCACGTTATGCCTGCCACACGACATCGATTTTGTGTCTGGCACATTATGCAAAAGTTGCCATCCAAGTTAGGCGGACTTGCAATTCATGCTGACGGTCTTATGGATGCAATAAATAAAGCTGTTTACAATGCTGTCTCAACGGATCACTTTGAGATGGAATGGGCCAAGATACGAAATCAATATAACTTGAAAGAAGACAGTTGGCTAGAAGACATGTACACGCTTCGTGAGATGTGGATACCAATCTTCTTAAGGGGCATGTTTTTTGCGGGAATGTCATCGTCACAGAGAAGTGAAAGTTTCAATGCATTCCTTAAGCAGTTTGAAACACATAAGTGTGGTTTGCATGACTTTATGATGCGCTTTGAACGTGCCATTACTCGTCAAAGGTATCAAGAGCTAAAAGCGGAGCATGAAAACTTGCAAACGAGGCCAAAGCTCCTAACTGGTTTGGAGATGGAGGAACAAATGGCTGGAATATATTCGAGAAAAATTTTCCATGAGTTTCAGGTACAATTCATGGCAATGGTGTCATCCATTCCAAAACTTGTAAAGGAAAATGCGTCAGAGAGCATTTATGATGTTTGGTCCATGAAAAATAAGTGCAAAACTTCTGAAAGGGTCATTTTCAACAAAGATTCTAAATGTGCAAATTGCTCTTGCAAACTATTTGAGTTTCGAGGAATTCCTTGCAGTCATATAATTGTTGCGTTGAAACACGAGATGATTTTCACCTTGCCTGAGCATTTTATATTAAAGAGATGGACTTCTCACGCGAGAGATGGTACAGAATATAGCAAATGTTTGATTGTGGGGAATACAACTGGTGGCACCTCGTTGATTGTCCGGCATGGGGATTTGTTGTATTGGGGCAACATGGTTTCTAATGAGGCAAGTATGTGTTCAAAGACGTACGAATATGCAAGAAATGTTTTGGCTGATCTTCATAAAATGTGTCGCCAAATGAATCAACTTGAACTTGGAGGAGAACATACATCAAGTGGAAAAAACAAAATGGTTAGTGACGCAGTTAGTGAAGCAGTGCAATTGATTGAACCACCTCATGCTACAACAAAGGGCCGTCCAAAAAGACTAAAGTCGTCAAGGGAGAAAGCTCAAAAGAAAGACCGACTTTGTCGTTGATGCAACCAGCGTGGTGTTTCACATGACAAACGGAATTGCCCAGCTCTTTTGAATAGGTAGTTATTTGTTCAGTTTTGTTATTCTTAAAATTAATTTATTTTCCGCAACAGTTTTCTAATAATATCTAGAGAAAACCCAAATATCAAGATTGATATTTTTTACAATGCAAAGCTATATGGGGTGCATCACTTCTTCAATTAGACCAAAAAAAAGGGGAAAAAACACACGCACACACAAGCACTTCATTAGTGTTTTTATATCAGAAATTTGACTTTATGTTGTGTAAAGTGTACACCATTGCAATTGATTGCCCATTTAGCAAATGACCCTATTCTTAGTTTAAATTACTAATTACGTTGCATGTGTTTTATTTTCAGGGGGACTGTCGATCTACATGTGGACATTCCAAGAATGGCAGAAGCCCCAACCAATACAGCTGTCGAAGGAAGCTCTTCAGATGTGTCCGGTTCCGATGTCAACCCATGGACATGACAGTTGAGATGAATGTTGCTTATGTGAAGGAGAGAATTAGAGCATTGTCATTGGGAAAGGAAGTGGCATGGTGGTTTTTTTTTTTTTTTTTTTAAGTTCGAAATCTATCCTTATGCAAAGATTGTCCCTAAGATAATTGCCTGTTGCTTGTTTATTGTTAATATTCAATGACAAAAGGGAATTGTGAATTTTCACTCATTGAATGACATTGTGAATTTTGAATGGCAGTGGTTGTAAATGAGAATGAGTTTTTTTGGGTAGTTAACAGGTGTTCAGATGCCTCACGAATGTGGTAAGAGGAGAGAGAGAGAGGGGTGGTCATGTACTTTTATCAATCTGCATTCTGGGTTGCAGATATCTGAACACTTAGAACATTGCAGAATGGACAAATGTTTTGCTGAAGGAAGTTAGGGAGTTTATTATATCAACATAAGTTGAAGCGATACGCACCAAACTATGGGAATTTTTCTGAAGATATTTTGCCGTCCTTTGATTCATGTCCTACAAAAATGGTAAGATGAGAAACAAAATAAAAGGTTATTTTTTTAGTCCAATGCAGTGTATAATGTATATGCAATCCCGTCCTAAATTTGGAGGTACATCAGATTGTACATAGTCATGGATAACAAAGAGAAAAACATAGAAAAAAAAAGATGAGGAGATTTCTAAAGGAGGCGCTTCATTGATGACGAAGCTGGTTGAACATTTCAGTCAGCTGATTACGAATGTCAGAGAAACCGGTTGCCATCCTTTCATCCAATTGTTCAATCTGGATAGACTGATCAAACACTGCATTTTCAATCGCAAGGAGACGATTTTCAATGGAATCTCCCTCTGCGTCGTCATCAGCTTCATTTGGGGCTTGTCCCCTCTGAAGATGTCGGGCCACATGTGTATCAGACATTGCTTTGGTTCTACCATCTATTACCTGTCTTCGAGCAACAGGCAATTCATGACTGTACGCGTGGCAACCTTTTTCAATCATCAATTTACATATCATTGCACCAAAAGGAAGGGTGATTTTTCGTGGTTCGTTATAAACTCGCTGCATTGATTCCAGTATCGCCTGTGGGATGTCAACAGAGGTGCTTGTGCCTAAGGAGTAGAGAAGGAAAGCCTGAGAATAGATAAGATCAGATCTATGACTTCTAGGCTCAATGTTGTAGCAGACAAACGTGTTGAGTAACCGATAATCAGTGGTGAGACCAAATATCTTCAGAACAGGACTATCCAGTACAGTGGGTTTCCCACACAGCTCTGTAGCTACCTCATTCGCTTGCATCATCATGTTATCAAGATCATTTGTTGGATAGGATATGTGAACAGGTCTCTGAAGACTGAGTAAAGTGGCAATGCTATTTGCATCTACGGTCAGTGTCTTCCCCCGAACGTATGTCTTGAAACCACTAATGTTGACATCATACATATTGCAGTAAAACTCCCGTACCCAATTTTCAAAGCATTCATTATTCAAGTTCATTAAAATCGTAAGATCGTTCCGATGAAGCCAATGCAAAAACCTAGTATGGATGAGTTCAGAGTGCACAACTATTCTCTCAAATATCACTGTCCGATTGCTGAATCTTGTTTCAAAACGTTCAACACCATCAGCATCTTTAAACCTTTCATTATTGAAACGAGAGGAAGACCCAGCTGGTCTCTTTCCTTTAGAAGTTTCTGGTTGCTTTCCTTTGTAAGTTTTAGGAGGCATACTGTACAAATAAAATAAAAAGGAACAGATAAGGTGGAACCCTATTCAACAAACACAATATAACACAATGTATATAAAAATCCACCAAATTCCATGATATATAAATCACTTTATAAGGTGCAACCCTATTTCAACAAACACAATATGCATAAAAATCTACCAAATTTCATGATATACAAATCACTTTATATATATCCTAAAGGGAAATATCATATTGGTACAGCACTTTATCACAAAATATACAGCCAAACAGAAATATCACTGTCGGAATAACCCAACACAACACAAATTGAAACACAATTCCTATTTTTGATGGATCTAACAAAAAAAAGTCAGTTATTTCTTTGAAAAGCAACAACCCACAAACCTCATAAAAGAAAATCTCTGCAACCATCCAACCAACAAAGAAATTAAAATCTTAAAAAAATCCAACTGCTCAAGATTTTTACCCTCGGTAGAGTTTGGGATTAATCAAAAACAAGAAATGAAAGCCGCAGCAAACGAGTTTACTTAGGAAAAAAAAAAAAGACATGAGAGGAATAAAAGAGGATCATACCTGAAGCAGCTGAGAAATACCTGAAGCAGCTGAGAAGGAAATGAAAGAGAAGAGAGGAAAATGAATGAGATTGATGGGAGCAGGTTGGCAGGAATACTCAAGAGAGAAGAATCAAGTCACATGCGGATAAAGGAATACTGAGAGAGTATCAAGTCACATGCGGATAAAGGGATACTGAGAGAGAATTTTACAGAAACTACCCTCAAGTGGTAAAACTTCCCTCACTGTCCTCGCTATAGCGAGCCCCTGCCACCATTCCCCTCTTGCCCCCTGTGCGCATTCCCCTCTTGCCCACTGTGCGCGAGACGACTCTCTGGAATCGTTTTTTCAAAAATATGTATTTTAGAAGGAGGACCACTATATGAAATTTTTGAATTTTTCCCGGACACTTCATGTTACTAGATTACATGCCATCTCCGGAAGCTCAAACTTTTTCATTCATAAAAAGAAAAAATAAAAAGGAAATAATTCAGTAAAATGTTGAAAATAAAATAAATTTCAATTATATATAAAAAATCATTTTCTCATTAAAGGATACATTATTATGTTTTTGGTAATGTTTTTATTGTGATAATTCCAATTCATTATTTCAATTATATTTAAATATTATGATAAAAAATGACATTGCCTGGCATTTGAAATAAAATTTGAACGGGCCACCAAATCATAGACCTATCGTATGCATCCTAGTATACCTATCGTATACAAAAAACTACATCAAAATTGTTCTCTGGACTGCTAGTTGAAAATAAAATTAATTTTAAATAAAAATAAAGAAATTAAAAATCATTCTTACATTACAATTGCAATTCATTATTTTTTATATTATTAATGGGCTCCATCCAATTCATTATTTTTATAATGACATTGTAAATTCATTGCTTTTTATAATGCCATTGTTTCACCTAGGTTGAAGGTAGAATGGTGAAAATTGTGTTTCACCTAGGTTGAAGGGAGAATGGTGAAAATCCGGTAATTTTTCCTGAAATCTGGTGATGCAGATTGGACTAATAAATTATGGTGATGCAATGGTTAGATTAGATTACGTTATAGATTTGGATAAAGTTGGATGGGAGTCAAAATTTGCATGATCAATTGTCCTGCATAATTCAGATGAGTGTCAAGTTTAACCTAGATGCATGATCAATTGACCTACCAAGAAAAGTATGATGAAATTAATCTTCAGAGGAGATTAAATTGCTACCACATGAAAAGCAACCCAATGGCGCATCAGATCCGATTATGGAATCAATCTTCAAATGAAGCAACATAACACGAAATCTACACCTATCAAATCAGCACATGAAATATACACAACTGTGCAAATAACTTTCATGTTCCGTCATACAGAAAACATGTTTTTAAACCTTCAAAGAGAACATATCCCCAGAGCATGTATTTCATGCCTAGCTGAACAAGAAAACTATGATTATAATACAGCACGCAACTATAATAGCATGATAAATTTTTCGGAGATATGCATTTCGAATTTTCTCTACTTCAATAAAAACACTTAATGCGGACTCTATCTTTTCAACGACCACTATCAAATTATCTCTTTCACACGTAGTTGAATTAGCTTCGGCAAGCTCGCAATGCGCTACTTCATCTTTCCAAAGAAATGCACCACAGCCATTTTCATCCTGCATAAAGTTTTACACACATAAAAAATAGTTAATGCTAAATTTTAAACCTTAACAACACATAGTGACTAGTTTTTGAGGTAGCCTAAACACACTTACTTTCCAATTTGGGCATTTCCAAAATTTTCGATTTGGATTCAATTGCGTACGAGAAGTATATAATTTCATCGGTCCAGCTCCACATCGGCATTTTGGAGTAAATTCAGATAGGGTTGTATTACAAGATGACATTCTGTACAAATAATATTGTTAGTTGAAATAACCCCAGAAAAAAAAATATATTTACATTTCAAGCAATCCAAAGTATAAAAAAGAAAAAAAAAGGAAACTGATAGCCATGGTTTGACAAATGACCATAATCCACATACGTAATTGCGGAAACTTAAAAAAAATTAAAAAAACAATACCTCACCAGCTTACTGTAAAAAAATTAAAAAAACAATACCTCACTAGCTTACTGGCCTTGTCCCCATCATTACATGAGAAGGATTTTCAATGGCTGATGACATTCATTAAGAAAATAATAATAATAAAAATCCCAGCAAGAGGTCTTTCTGAGTGAGTACTGAATGAGTACTGAAGCAGAAGTCTATAGAAAAGGAAATAATAGTCAGCATTTGAGAGAGTAGATCTTTTTGACGAGCTTAACATCTTCATGAGTTATTACATTTGTTTTTTTTTTTTTGTTGGAAATTCTATATTGTTGACCTCTTAAGAAATTGATACAGGTTTGTTATACAGATAACAAGAGTCACATACAGGTGATTTTACTAGTGCCAATACACAAGATAGTAAGACATTTATTTAGCAGTAACGCCTGCAAAATCATTCACTGCATGTAAGAGCAATCTAGCAACAAAAAACAATAATAATATAAAAAGAAAAACCCCACAAATCCCCAAAAACCACCCCCAGCAACAAAAAAAAAAAAAACCAACAACAAAAAACAATAATAATAATAAAAAAAAAACCCAAATACATGAATACTTCTGGCATTCTATTTCTATTGAATTTAAGGGATGAAAGTATGAAACAGAAATAGATCATGAACAGTAATAGCTCTTAGCATGATTTAGTTCTCAACAGTCCACATCACTTCAAAGCCATTCTCAATCTGCCTTTCATTCTACATACAAACTGAAACTAATCATAATTTGCCATACATGTAAATGCATACTTTCTTTTTAGTAACATGTTTGTAGTTTCCAATTAAGGGATAAATGCAGAGTAAAACAGATAACATTGGCATCCCTGTGCCTAGGCATTTGATTGGAAAAATCACCCACCTGCGGTACTGATATGGAAAAATCATCAATATAAAATTAAGGGATCCCAACGTCCAAATGGTATTTGAGCATTCAGCCTCATGAGGTTTGCATTGAACACCATCCTAGATATCTAAAGGTGACAAACTAACCATACAGGGCCCAGCGGAAATGACAAACCTGATTTGTCAAATCTGATGAAGGGAGCAGACACCAAATGTAAGGTTAAAAAAAAAAAAAAAAAAGGTGAACTCCATTGATCCTTCATTTTCTGGCCTACAAAATACAATTTGTCTTGGCCAGTTTAGAGTGGAATTCGGATTGGTCTTGGGCTTGGGTTCAGGTGTTCAAGCTAAGATCTGCTACCACCCTATAGATCTTAAGGCCATGGGTTGCAGGTTGGAATGAAGATTTGAACAAAATGGGATACAAGAGGAAGGAGATTCTGTGTGTGTGAGAGAGAGAGAGAGAGAGGAACTGTGTATTAATATCCCATATGATCTTACTTATCATTAACAAGGTTGCAAGATTCTTTAAAATGAGAGAGAATTCTCTCCCCACACTCAGCACAAAGACCCCAAAATGAAGTTCTGAGGAACGACAAGATAGATTGGAAGGTTCTTTTCTTTTTTTTTTCAGTAACAAACATGACTTGAATCCACAACCTCAAAGCTGCAGTGAGCATCTTCCACTGTGCCACTCTGTTGTTAATGGAAATATGCCTGCAGATAGGTTGAGTGGGAAGTGGGAGGTACCACTGCAGTGGCATTCAAGTGCGCTTGAAAACGTTCTATTTTTTGGAGTTGTCAAAGGTTTTAAAACTGGTATTAAGACCAAATTGTTTACCACCAAGACTGAAATTTTACCGACCCAGAACAAGATTGGCCTGAGTCCAATGATTCAATAGAAACCTATTACGATATGGTAGAGCCAATTTGACTCTACTTTGCCAAATTTTAAAACTTCAGTGATATCCTAGGATAAGCCATTCTTCTCCCTTGATCCCTCAACCAGAGGATTACCCAATGAGTCACTGAGCAAGGGGTCATAGGTTGGCCACATATGTTTCATTTCCAGAGGTTCTCTCCAAACAAAATTTAACCAAATGCAGATAGTCAATTCCAGAGCAATCGCATTTTGGACACTATCACTGTGGTTGCTAATAGTAAGGCAATGGTTTGAACCTCAAAGAATGTAAGCAATGCCCGTCAGCCAAGGTGACTCTTGAACTGCTCTCCAACTAAAGTTGGTGAGAACTCATTCCTTTCTCCACTGCTATCTTATACAACTAGGTACAGTACAAGCAACAACTCTAAACTTTCAAACTTATAGAAACCAAAGAGAAAAGCACTAGAAACAAACAACAATGTCAATTTATAATAGCTAATTATATTGACTGGAGACTGACAACTGGCAAAAGAGTTTTAATCGCTTGATATCTCCAAAGCAGCAGCTCATCTTTAATATCCCTACTTTTCAGTTAGAAGAAAAAAAAGGGGGCTAATAAATTACTTTGGTAGACCAGATGGTTAACCACCATTCCAATTTGCCATATTCTGGCTCAGCAAGAAAAACCAAAAACCAAAAACCACATTAGGAAGCCAGCTATTTTTGCATCCAATTCCAAAACGATCACCCCCAATAGTGACATTAATTGCAGAAGAAAGGCAGCAAAGGAAACATCGAAATGAAACAAATATAAAACCAAACAAAACCCCACCCACCTAATCTCATTTCAATATCCCCAGTTTCTCAAAAGCCACAGTTCGATGGATAACCACCCATCCCCAAATTCCCAAACCCATTCCGCTTCCTGTTACATCCAAAAACACGTTCTTTCCAATGGAAATCATCTACAAACACGCCTCAACCACTCACCCCATAAACACACCATTCAAAACCCAAAGACATATAAGCAGTTAGCAAGCATTCCTTCAAACAGCTACAGGGCATAGTAGTATCCAACTTACGAGTCCTTTGTTGAAGTGGCTCTGGATGACGATGACGGGGCAGGGGATGTCAGTGAAGTAGTGAGTGACCTAGCTGATGGCAGCCACTCGTAGGCAGCTGTCTTCTTCACGTGCAGCAAGCAGGGGGTAGCGGGGAAAGGGGGCAGAGAAAGGAGCTGCCTGGGCTTTGGGCCTTCTTTGGGGCTGACCAGGGCAACATTGTTGGAGATGCAGATGACCGGGATAGCTTGGGGCCAAGCCGGATCAAAGACCAAGAGAGAGGAACCCTGTGGATTTGCCGTGCCGCCGGTTTTTCTCGAAACTGTAGAGAGAAAAGGGACACCTAGAGGGAGAAGTGCGTGAGAGGAGAGAGATGAGATGCCGAGAGATCGCGATCGATCTCGCAATTTGGCTCCGGCGAAATGGCCCAGTTGCTCCTTTTTTCTCCTTCCGTTCCCCCCAAATCGCAAAGTGCTGCGCTTGTTTTTTCCTCAAGACTGTTTCCCTCTCTTCTCTTTTTCCACTGGAACGTTTCCCGCTCTTCTGTTATATGTGAATCCTGTGGAGCGTTGGATCCGTTGAGAGAACAGACGGATGGGATGAGTCCATACTTAATACGGTGAGGACGGTCCTCACCAGACCGTTTCCCTATATATATATATATGTATGGAAGGTACTTCTATGAGAGGTACTCTCACTAAATTGGTAAGAGATTGGTGGGGGTTTTCATATTTAAATTGGGGGTCCTTGCATTTAAGTTGGTGATAGTGGATATGGAAGTGAGGACCCCCACCCATCTCTCACCAACTTGGTGAAAGTGTCTCTCATAGGAGCACCTCCCTATATATATGTGTGTGCGCGCGCGCGCCTGGTGTTGATATTTCCCCGTAATATAATTTTGAAAAGTTTTGCCAAAATCCTGAATCAAGGTAAACTTTTCATTTTGGGAAATGGGGCCCGAAATAATATTGACAACTATAATTTATCTTGAATGTAACTAATTATCTTAATGTGGGTCCCAGAATGGAGTTCCAAAAATGTGTTATGTGGTGTAATGGCCCCAAGATGGGATCCGGACTCTCTCATGGGTTGGGCCATTTCACTTTGGACCTTAATGGCTTGGATTTTGATTTTAGCCACATTTAATATGTGAGCTGGGCTTGGATTAAGTGATAAAACGTCGGCCCGGCCTGAGCAAACACATCCTGCCTTGAAAACTATTAGACAGTAATTATGAGTATGGCGTGAAATCCCAACTCCAAAGAGTAGGATTTTTTTTCAACTGAGAAAGACGTTATTGAATTTGAAATGAAGAGAGCCCATTGACAAAATGGGAAGGCAGGCCGGGCTCAGGCTAGGTAATTATGGTCTAAATTGGGCTTGTGATGGGCGTGGATGTGCTTCAGCCCTGCCCATGAACACCCCTACTCAGCTTGTGTTTCATCTCTCTAACTCATGGTGAGATGCAATGTTGGTGAGATCAGCCATCAAAAAGTTGAAAGCCAGGATTTCTTATTTAAGACAAAACAGTGAAATCCCATAAAATATTTTCTAGAGAGTAGGATCATAGACCTTAATGATGTTTTAAAAGTTTATGCTTTTCCCTTTAATAAATTCAAAACTGACCGATGGAGCAGGGCTTGAGAAACAATGACAATGGACCCGGCTCGCTGTTTCGCTCCCTGTATGAGAATGAGATGGCACAATGGACCAGGCCAAACTCAAATTTTGTGTTCAGGTCAGCTGAACAAGGGAAACTTGGTTAGAACTCCCTTGAAGGCATTTTCGCAAAAAAAATGATGTGGGGCTTTTCTCAAAGCATGCCAGTCATAGGGATCAGAGGTGGATCAAATATTAGTATGGATCTATGAATCCAAAGTTTTAAATTTTTTTATTTAGTCTGTGACTGTTAAAACTATGGAGAATTTGAAAAAATGGTCATACAGAATTTTAAAGATTTTCTGACTTGTCTACAATCCTTACCTTACCCTAAGATCCTGGCCGACTGGCCCCAACCAAGTCATACAGAATTGTTTGTTTTTTTATTCTTTCTGAGAAGAAAAGGAGGTGGACCACAACCAAAGCAACAGTTCAACACAAAGCATCCGAGTGCTCTGATAAGCCACAGACGCCACAGAGTATTCATGCTTCAAACCTAAGATTCCCATGCGCCTGAGGACAACATTAAAACATGGTTAGATTTATCCATCCTCTGCTAGTTTTTATCTTACACCAAGCCAAAATCTAGTTAGCTGTTCATGGTTTGAGAATTATATTTTTTCTTTTACGCTATGTTTATGTAGCATTGTGTTTGCCAATGGAAAATTCGAATAAAAGAGGAGCTTGTGATCTTCTTTTCAGGATGGCTTGTGTTGTTTTTTCTCAAAAGATAAGTAATGTTGTTCACTTTGTTTTCTCATGTATGCACAAGAAAACAGCATCTCTATTCTCTAATCTGAGAAATGCAAATAGCATTTCTAATCTGAGAAATCGAACCTTTATGAACTATTGGATTTATTCTCAACTCTACCATAGATTTGCTTATTGGATGAGTGTGGCCCACCATTGATAAAAAAAACAGCTTGGCTTGGAACTAATATATTCCATCTAACATACACTGAAAAAATCTTTACCAAAAAAAATTACACTGATAAAATGACTTGGTTGCTTTTAATATAATAATCGTAGAGCCCAAGTAAGTGTCTGGGTCTCACAAAGACCTTATAACATTGATCCAAGCCCATCTAATTATCATTCTTCAGGCCCATCTTGAACCAATATAGACTCAACTAAGCAAAAGGACTAACCCATCGAGAGACCAATTCCCATAAAAACTCGAGTCGGAGGACCCTTGATCTCAGGTCTTGAGTTTGGCGTGAGAAGGATTTGAATCCAAAACTGCTGCTTGGGTCAACCCAAAATCCAGTGGCATCTGATTTGGGCTAGGCTGGATCTGGGCCAGACCCATTGAGAATCCAATAATTGAACACGGAGGCTACAAATCACGCAAAAGAATTGCAAATCGTCTGACTGCTGACTTCTTTATCCGGTATTCGTTTGAATACTAGTAGTTTTGTTGGACTACTTCAGTTTCCAGTCTGCATGACCATGGGAAACATAAATTGGCACGGTCTTGCCCCACTCTAGATGACAACCAGCAGATCCATGATTTTCATTCGGGTGGTGCGGGCAATAGTCAAATTAAGAAATTAAATAATAAAATAGAAATTTTTAAGGTTTTAAAGAGCTTCTTGATTCTCTTAGGTGTGGTGGCACCCGCATAGTAACACTTAGGTCATGACCACGTGACCACAATTAGAGCTGCACCGATCATATGATCCAACTTTCAAAATAACAGGGCACGGTGTTCTGATGAACAGCTCCTACCAGTTTCAGCAGAGACATTAGTGTGAGAATTGGAGTGCTCTTGCGGACTACCTGACAACCCCGCAAATATTCAAACATTTCTGTAAATGCACTCATTCAGGTAACGGGCTGTCCTAAAATGGCGCGTATCCTTGTGTTCGAAGATTACCCGCCAAAAACAACACACATACACACTTTTCTCTTTATCTCCTTCTCAAGTAAACGGCCGTACTTTGAATTCAATTTGCAGAACTGTCAGCTTCGAACATCAGCCATTAAAACTCCTCCATGCTATAAGAAGGATCTCATGGCTAACAATCTTCTCATCTCATCAGCCACCCAATCCAGACCCTCCAAAGAAAAGTTCCAATCCTATCAACTCATATCCAATGGAGAAAACCATCATTTCTCTTCTTCCTCTTCTCTTCTTCCTCATCTCCCTTTTCCTCTTAGTGAATGGTGATCTCAATGTTGCAGACTTTGGCGCAAAAGGAGACGGCAAGACCGACGCTAGCGAGTCGTTCCTCAAAGCCTGGTCTGCAGCTTGTGCGTCGAGGGCGCCAACGATTATTGTGGTGCCCCGCAAGAGATATCTACTTGGTCCAGTCGTTTTTCAGGGCCCATGTGAAAATAGTGCAATAACTATTAGAATGGATGATGCAATCTTGGTTGCTCCAAATTATCAAAAAATGGGGACCCTTGATAGTTGGTTGATGTTCACTGGGGTCCAGGGTGTTTCGATTGTCGGTGGCTACGTCGATGGACAAGGCTCGAGCTTGTGGGCTTGCAAGACTTCCGGCAAGAATTGTCCATATGGTGCATCGGTACGTTCATCTTCCTCTGCAATTTTACAGTCACTTGTATAATTAACATTCTTGAAAGAGAAAATTTCAATTGTAATTCAGGGCAAGTTTGAGAAGAAATTCGAAGTAATGGAAAGCCTACTCACAAACTGATTTTTTTTCCCCTTCAGTCTCTAGCCTTCTATGGTTCAAAAGATGTGGTGATCAATGGCCTTACATCTCTCAACAGCAAGCTCTACCACATTGTCATACACAGCAGCAACAATGTAACATTGCAGGGGGTGACGATCCATGCCCCAGAAGAGAGCCCCAATACAGATGGCATACATGTGCAGTCCTCAACTGATGTTCGCATTTTCAGCACAGGCATAAAGACTGGTGATGATTGCATCTCAATAGGGCCAGGCACACGAAACCTCTTGATCCAACGCGTTGCTTGCGGTCCCGGACATGGAATCAGGTGAAGGAGAGGGTCCACCTTAATTGCAACTGTTTTGTTTCTTATGGAAGCATTCAGAACCCAAGTGTGTTAGATACGATCACAAGTACTATAATAGGGTGTTTTTGTGTTCATTTCAGTATTGGGAGTCTGGGGAAAGATAGCCAAGAAGAAGGCATACAGAACATTACAGTGAAGACGGTAGTGTTTACAGGAACTCAGAATGGATTGAGGATAAAATCCTGGGCAAGACCCAATTATGGTTTTGTGAAAGGTGTGCTCTTTGAACAAGCAGTGATGCAGAAAGTCAGCAACCCGATTATTATTGATCAGAATTACTGCCCCAGCAATGAAAATTGCCCCAATAAGGTAATAACCGTTGACAACTACGCTTAATTCGAGCACCAGACATCCCGCTTGACAACCACTTATTCCATCTAAAAGCTTAAGCTCACAGAGAACGGTGTAATAATGTGTATCAAAATTACAACAAGAACAATGAAATTTAAACTATAATTTACTAAAATGTAGTAGAATTGCTTGTTCAGAAGAATGATGATTTTATGTTGGTGATGTTTTGCAGAGCTCAGGTATTCAGATTAGTCAGGTGACCTATAAGAACATAAAGGGAACATCAGCGACTGCGGTGGGCATGAAATTCGATTGCAGCGCGAGCTATCCATGCAGAGGGATTCTATTGCAAGATATACAGCTCACATACCAAGATCAGTTTGCAGAATCTTATTGCAAAAATGTGAAGGGATCCAGTAATGGATTAGTCAAGCCAAGCTGTTTTTAATAGGACTTGCTGTTAAGTTTTAGAAAGAAGGGAAGAATTCTTTGTTCTTTTAGAATGTAAGATGAAATAATTGCCCTGAGATGGTGCAATAAGAAAAATATCATTGTAATTCTGATTCAGATTAATGCTATTCATTTATGTTGGTTGGTTGTATTTAAAATCTCAAGTCGTTAAACATATCGGCAAAATGGCAATGGATTGAATTGGTTGGCATGCAGACATATGGGTGTAAAATGGGCCATGCCTGGGCCGGACGGTGCGCTGGCCGGCTAGGGTTTGGCCCGGCACAGCCCATGGCACTACATTTGTCGTTACGTGCTGGGCTGTGCCTGTCTACGTGCAGGCCCACAAGGCCCTCACTCTAAATTCTTTTTAAAAATTTTATAAAATTGGAAGGGACTTTATGAGACTTAGGTTTTTTAACTTGAAATAATGTTGAAGTTAATAAAATAAATGCACAAATAAAAAATAAGACTTTAATTATTATATATATTTTAAAATAAAATAAATGCACAAACTTTAATAAAGTAATTATTTTATAAAATGGGGCTGGCCCAGGTGGCCTGGCCTAGCACGGCCCACCCATTGGCCGTGTCAGGCCTGGGTGGCCTGGTCCAATTTACACCCCTATGCAGAAATGAGAGGCTTGTTAGATTTAATGCAAGTTAATCGCATATGATCAACCATTTTAGGATTAGATCTAAGTAAGAGGAAGTTAAAATATAATGTAAATGCAAACCTAATTCCATCACTTAGATCTCTTGAATACGAAATGCAATGTTTTTCGTGAGGAAAGTGAGTTACCTTGGGCCCTTTAATTTATAGGTTTACAAGACAGTTCCTTCGCATCATGGCACTCTATTTATCAAAGGATTTTAGTACTCCCTTTATTTTAGGGCATTAAAAATCTATACATAGCCTCTATTATTTATAAGCTCATCCATTTAGAATAAGTAGAAGCAAGAAAGACCCAACTGCTTGGTCGTCCAAGGTGAGGGCCACTATGGGCATGTGGACCACACACCAAATAATTCTAACAAGGCTAGTTAATTAAGCATGGTTAAAGATATTTTATTTTTAATCTTAAATATGAATACTTGACATGGTTTTATCTCAAATTTTAGCATAGCAGAAAAACAAGGTGTAATTAAGAGTTACAGCGTTTGGGGCAGTTGTCTACTCTGAACGCTCATTGAATTCATAAGATTTTACGTACAATGTTTTTCTGCTTGTTCGTACATGTGTATGGATGAGTAAAGATAAGGTGGAAGTCACACAATGCAAAACTAAAAAAAAAAAAAAAAAAGAGGTAAAAGTATAGGTGAAGTAAAATCTTTTTTATGATAGTATATATGAGGTAAAGTATAGGTAGAAGAGGAGATTGAGATTAAAAAGTACCTTTATTCGTAAAGTTTATCATACCATATTCTATTACAATTTTTTATTGTAAAAAAAAGAAAAAAAAGAAGAGTAAACGACTATTAGAGGAGTGAAGGTAGGTAATGTCACGTCATAAGTTTATTTCTCTACTCCTCTTTTAACATCGAAACAAGGTGAAATAAAAACATCCCATCATATGCCTACTCTAACTCCACTTATACCGCTCATTGTGATAAACAAATGCCCCTAAGATTAAATGGGGAGACATGCAAGAAACCCTCAAAATGTACCACATTTTATAGGAATTGATTTCCTAGTGTAAATTACATTGTTCCATATATATATATATATATTTATAGCTCTCTCTTTCAGGCTCGTAAGTCACAAGTAAGGTAGTAATCTAGATTCTAGACCAAGAAATGAGACAGGCGGCACGTTTCATTTGTGGACCAGCCCAATCAAGACAAGAAACAAATGCTTATGGCAGAGTTTAAATTCAAGTTTAAACCAGACTCAAATGAAGAAAAACACATCCCCTGACATGTTGTCACACTACCAAAGCAGTGATCTATACGCCATGATGATTTCGGGTAATCATGCAAAAATGAAAAATAGAGAGACAGAGACGTCTAACAAGAATATCAACAATTTGGTCTGCAGAAGATATGAAATAGACACTCAGTCCCCTAAATTATCTTCACAATAACAACAACAGTGATCCATAATTATCTCCTAATGGGTTTTCTACCTAATTATTATTATACATGAAATAGACTGATTTCAAATTGAAATCAGCTCCAATGGTTTGGTTCCATTTCCAACAACATAATGCTAAGTCTGGGGTTGCAACTTGCATGCAATTGGGCAGATTCCACATACTTCAATAGCCATTGCTAGCCATCGTAACTGGTGATATCATGCACCACTGATGTTTGTGAACTTACTTTCAATCAAGCAAATAATTTTAAATAAAGATAAGTGAAAATAATTTTATCAATGTGAATGCAAGTCAAACAAACCAAAATTTGTGCATGTCTTGAACCCGACTCGTGTCAAAGTCTAAAAGCCGCTGTACCTACCCGAAACCATACCAATTCACTAATAAACCTACTTCTAATTGGGAAATCACATATTTTGAGTTTCTTATAATTTTTTTCATCTCAATATTTCATATTTCATGTTCCTACTAAAATTTTTAAATTTGTAAATTGTTTACTTATTCAAATTTTCGATTGTGTGATTTTTAAGAAAGCTTATAAATTTTTTAATTTTAGATTTTATAAAATATAAACATATGAAATCAAAATTAAAATTTTTGTTTATGTCATAAAATTAAATGATATTTTTTGTATGACTTCTAATGCCCTTGCTAAGCACGGGGGCATTTTGCTAGTCTAAATGATGGCCACCACTTCTAAAATTACAACCAAATGATTGATTCAACTCTAGCCAAATACTCCATCCACAATTGTGGCCCAAGATTCTAATGGCCCGCACACATGCTTATAGTGGATGAATCTCCCATCAATAGGGGGAAATGTTCACCTACGAACAGACTTCATACAACTTATATACAGTCTTACTCATCGGACCCACTTAGAGGTAAGTTCACTGATGAGAGGAGGGCAGATTAAAGGATGGACAGGGAGACCCAAAATATAAACTCCACATCTTAGCCATAGGGATTCAATGCGATGGCGAATAAAAGTTTAGTAAGCATAAAATTGGGCCCAATGCCAGATCTGGATGAAAATATTATCAAAGGGAAGCACTGATGTTTTGGACTGCAATTGCTGTTCCCAGTAAGAGAGCATTTCCCCTCTTAACAGATGCACACTTGCAAATGAAATTATTCTATTGATTCCATGTTGGGGCCAAACCTGAAATAATATGGCAAGGACGAGGCCAATCTCAGACCCATACCAATTGGTGGCAGGGGCCAGGGAAGGACCGGTCATGTGAGCTTGAAAGTTAGAAACAAACCAAAAATAGGAAAAAAATAAAAAGAAGCTTCTAGAAGAAAGAAAATCAGATTGGGGTTCATCCTTATCTTATCTCTACTCAATGTTTTAAAACTCGTCCGAGTCAACTCAGTCTAACCGAGTCCAATCGTAATTAGCTCGGACTCATTTTTATTTTTTTTAGTAGGTCTCATCCATCTTATCTAGAGCAGCTCCCACCATCTTCAACCAGGGTTTGGAAAGGTCATGATACTCCATTTTATGATCTGAGATCTCTATGATCATATGACATGCATCTCCTCTCTCTTTTTCCATTTTTTTTATTTATTTATTTTTTTTGGCCATTTTTACTTTGGTTGGCGATTTGAAGATTGGAGTTAGTTTTGTTTAGAAAAATGGTGATTTAGTTTTGTTTTTGCTGTTAATTTATACATGTTTCATCTTCATACATTTTAATGCACAAATCTCTTCCGACAGTAAAAGTTTGCAACTTCTTTTTCCCTCTCTTTGTTACTTGATTTGGATTGTGAAGTTATGTACTCTCTCACTCCCTCTCCTTCAGATTTCAGCAATATGTTAATCATTGTATAATCAAATGATGCATTTATAATCCTTTTTTCATCTGCTAGATTGGACTTTATATAACTGTAAAGTAATTTTGGGTATAGTATACAATTCTTAATCAGATCATGTCTTATCTTTCTTTTTTTTACAATCTTTTTTTTATTTTTTATAATGGAGGGTGTCCCTGTCCTTTGGCCCAGAATAATCCCTACAGGTTCGGGGGAAGCCGGGTAACTCCCCTGACCCCCGGTGTAGTAGTATAGTTCAAACCCTTAACCTCCGGGTGCAAAACATGATCCTATGCCAACTGAGCTACCCCTTGAGATTACAAAGTTACTTGTTATGTTTCTAATGTTAATACTTTTTTCTTTTTTTTGAGTCATGATGTCTTAAGTTTATAATAATGAATATTCTCATTAATGATAAATATCTGATTATATTGCAAGAGAATTGTAAAAAAAACTGAAAATTGATTTTCTTGTCTTAAAGGCCCTCGGCTGGCCCTGGACTGCAATACCCTCCAAGGCTTATGAGCCGCGATCAATATGTTGTATTGGGGACTAAAGCATGTGGTGTTAACAGAGTCATGGGAGAGCACGCTGATTATGTGGGTTATGGGGAGTTGGTTTTGCATGATTCGTGAAGAGCTGTTTTGCATGCAATCGGTTATAGGTTGCCTTTGCATTTAAAGTCTTGCTACGTAACTCGCAAAACACCCGACCTACTAGGTTATGATACTACTTGCAGGATCTTCACCCCATTGAAATATCACTTATCCCAAAATCAATTGGTGATGGAAAAAGGCACGACAATGGTTTTATAGTGAGGACGATGGCTCAACCACAATTATGAGCGAGGGTAGATGTTGAACTCAACACCTACAATCCAATTGAAAAAATGTCAAGGGAACCAATAGGGGATTAGTCAAGCCAAGCTATTTTTAATAGGACTTGGTGTTAAGTTCCAGAAAGAAGATATTTTTAATGCAAAGAGTTTTTATTTTTATTTTATATTATAGAGATTTCATTAAACAAAAGAGTCAAAGGAGAGATAAAGGTAAAAGAAATTCTTCATTCTCTTATCATGCGCATTTTCTGTTGGGTTTGTCATATCCTGAATCTAAAGGCAATAACAACATAAATGAGTGTGTGTTTGGTAAAATCATAAAAAAAAGCTCTTTTTTCATGAGGTAGTTGGGGGGGGGGGGGGGGAGGGGGGCACCTTTTAAAAATTACTACGTAAAACCCACCATTTGCATCGTTTTGAATTCTTTTTTATAAGATTTCATTCAAGATACAGTAAATTTTGCATTGTCCACCTCTATCCGCCTTAGAAAAAATCCCTAAAAGTCGCAGCCCCTCTTTAGTTTTTTCTTTTAGGTAAAAACTCTAATTTGCAAATAAGCACTAAAACTAGAAAATATGATTAGAGATTTACCCAATATTCTATTATGTAAATAAGCTCTAAATAAAGTGCTTTAGAGCTTGATTTTAGAGTTACCAAACGCCCACTTGCTTTAGAGCTTGATTTTAGAGTTACCAAACGCCCTGAAGTGTCCATGAATAAACACATTTTCTTTTTTCTTAAAGATGCAGAGATGCTTGACATGGGTTTATCTTACACCATATCATAGTAAAAAAGTTAAGCTACAAGTCAGAGCTGCAGCAGTAAGGTCATTTGTGCAACACCTGCAGAATAAGTAGGATTTTGCAGATAATGTATTTGTGCCAAAGAATCCAAGTGTGCAAGGATTTGAGATAGAGACGCACAATATTAATCATTAGTCGTCTTTCTCTTAAATCCCCAGAAATTCAAATTAATTAGTCAATGGAGTCAGACTATTAACTAGAAAGATATTACCAGTGATTTTGGATGGAATCAAATACAATATATATTGTTCAATAGCTCTAAATCACAGCCTGGTTTGTTATAAGGATGGTGACAATCATGTTGGCACTTGATTTGTGGACCACGAGGGGTTGTATTGAGTGGGTTGAGAGCTAAATGTAAAACTTTTGTCACAACTCTAATATGAATATTAAGAGAATTTGACCTGGATAAAGTGAGTATAAAAACAGATTTTAATGACTGATCCAAAATTGTTGGGACGAGGCTTTGGTGGTGATGATGATGTATGCTGGTGTATCTGAGATAGTTTTAAGCAAAGAAATTTAGAAAAGAGAGAAAGAGAGAGAGGAAGAGAGAGAGAGAGAGAGAGAGAGAGATCTCAGCCATGATAATCCTCCATGCACCCTTTGTTTTTTATCTTGATGGGCCCAATTAAAAGTGGGTGTTTGTTGAGGGATAATGCCGGGTGATGTGGAGCATTGCCCTTTCACCTACAAGCATGCAAAAGAATCATGCTATCTATCTGATGAATTGGTAGTCCACATGTGTATAAAAAGAGTGATACATGGGAGATCCAAGGACATATCTGTCAACCAAGAAATATAAATATCAATGTGTTTCAACCATTAATGAAATATTAAATTTATTGGTCATTGTCAGCCATATGATTCAGATAAAGAAAAATGACAACTAAAATAAAATCCTACAAATGTTGCAAATTCTTGACATACTCCAACTGATCGGCAAAACTTAATAGTAAATTTAAGGAAATCTATTTTTGGTCATGGCGAGCATAAATAAATTGATGGAGTTCACTTCACACCTCGTACTCCATCAAAGTGTCTTTTTCACTCATATAGTTTTCCTTAAGAAAACAGCTTAGAAAACTTTAGTTCTTGTGTATGAACCAATAATTATATAAACAATAGGGGGGAAAAAATCTTCACCTATGAGAAAATTGGCGTGTTAGGCAATTTACTAGTAAAGTTAAAGTGAAGTAAAGTCGCCATTATCCAAATAAGAAAAAATAAAGGGTTATATCAAAAGTACACAAATTCAAAATTAGCTCTTTCTTAAAAAATAAATAAAAATAAAAAAACAACCTTATTTCACCACTAAATGACAAAAAAACTATCATCTTTTTACACAAAAAATAAAAAGCTTTATTATCAAACAATTAAAAACAAAGGACTATCATAACCCTCTATATTTATATTCTCTCTTGATTTGATACTTCACCTCACTTTATTTCAATTCACTATACATCTAAACACATGCAAAAAATATACACCATCTAAACATTGTAACGCCTCAAAATCCGGGCGCCTCGAATTTCGAGGTGCTACGAGAAAGTATCTAAGAAATGCAGAAAAACTCAATGATATAATCAAGTTTGAATCTCATATAAGCAGATGGATGAACAAAGTCCTAAAATTTTATTTCACTTTAAGGGATTACATGGTACTTTCTATAATTAAGCTAACTATTCAATCATATGCCAACCCGGCCAACTACAATAAAGGGAAAGAATAGAGATCTATCTAATTAACGCCTCTCGGTGCACCAACTGCACCACTCTCTGAACCCTGCGGCAACAGATTAGCCGCCAAACAGTTCTACCAATCAAAGAAAGCAGAAGAGAATATACCTGAAAACACCAAGGATTTGGTTAAGCTCGATGAGCCAGGCAAATAAGCATGCTTAGATGGCAATACATTATATAAACAGATAGGGAAGAAGGCCATACCTGATCCCAGCTGAACCTACGTGATTAGTAGCTCAATAATGATATAGGATATCAGAGTGCAACATAAACAGTGTGGAGTGTAGTGCATGAACAATAATCGAGATAATAATATAACAGATGTTACATGTTAGATGCAATATATCAGATAAACAAGAGAAGCCATAATCATCTATATATCGTATAAACCATGCAAATATATCTGTATCACCAGTAACAGGAGTAGCCAGAGAAAGTAACCATACCATATCCACAATCATCGTATCTAGATTCAACCATGTCAGCATCGACAGTCAAAGACACTAAGCAACGGCATCCTGAATACATAATATTAATACACCAAATACACATGTATAAGAACACACAAGGTACTTCCACAGTTGAAGTACAAGGGACGTGGGAGGTCAGGGCCAACCCATCGGCGTCGTCCCGACAACTGTCGATGGACATCAACCATAGGGGTCATAGCCACCCATCGTTGTTGTCTCATCGAATAGGAACATGCAAGAGTCCATCAATATCCATAGCCACAGCCAAGTCTCAGCCATTGATCTTACGTTGTAGATCAACCAGTAATATCCATAGCCACAGCCAAGTCCCAGTCATTAGTCTTACGTGCTAGATCAACTAGTAATATCCATAGCCACAGCCAAGTCCCAGCCATTAGTCTTACGTGCTAGATCAACATCACCGTCCATCCATCAATATCTACCGTTAAGTTTCTAATATTACAGTTCAGGACTTCAAGTGTCATATCCTGACATCTCATCCAATACGGACCGTGATCATGGATCAAATCCTAAGTGCAATGTCCTGATCATAGTACCTCTCAAAGCCAATATCCTAGGTTCGGACCTACCAGCCAGCCTTAGTGTCCGTTTCATCAATATACGTATCATATGTCACAAATCCATAGATGATTGATGCCCCTCCATTCAGGTCTAGGGCTCCACTTTACCTAAGACAGTGATCACAGAGTCTCAGATGCTTATTATGTATCATTGGTGCTCTTGTAGGTATTTAGCATCATAGGACATCCATAACCATTAAATCAGTTTCCGTTTACAACCCTAAACCCTACTTAGGTAGTTACACGGGTCAAGGTTAAGCCCGGCCCTTGATTCATGTCCAGTGTGTCCCAAACGGTTTAAATGAAAGGTCAACGGGGCCAACATATGATCAGATAAAAAAGGGGAACTAGATCTAGAAAATCACTATTTACAGCGTATTGGGTCGACATCATGGATCCACGGGTCGACCTAGCACTCTGTGGAAATGAACAGCTAACTGAAAGTCATAAAACACAATTTGCAGTGTCCCCGGTCGACATCATTGTCCACCCGGTCGACCGGGTACACTGCGGACATTTTCCCAAACATCTGGCAGGTGAGGTGGAAATGCAGTGTGGCCGGTAGACCGAACCTATTTGCCGGTCGACCGAGTACACTGGATCTGTACCCAGACTGTGATTTTCTGCTTCTAGTTGTGAGGGAGCCTCCCTGTGTGCCCGGTCGACATCCTGGTGGATGATGTCGACCGGGTACACACGAATTCCACATTTTTCTTAAAATTCTGCCCTTTTCATTTTCCATTAAAACTTCATCAAATCCAACCCAGATCTACACTGATCATCTCCAAACTTCATACACATCTCCCACATTCTGATCTCATCACGAATGGGCCATTGATCTTCCAAATGGGGGTTTCTCATCCATCAATGGCAAAAAACACAAAAAAAAAGGCTTAGAACAACAATTCCACACATCACATCATTTAACCAACCATCCATAAACAGAATCATGCTAACCATTCATAAAAAACAGTGAATAACAATCTAAGCATATTAATCAACTTAATTCAAGTATCTAAACATGTCCACTCGCCTCTATTCGAAATTGGTGATGGAGTTGAGAGAGGGATATGTGAATTCCAAACTTCTAAGGTGTTGATTGAGCAATTGTGGTGGTCTCCTAGCTTCTCATTGGGTTGGGATTTTGGGGAATTAGGGTTTGCTTGGGGAGGAAGATAGGGTAAATGAGAGATGAGAGTAGATTAGGGTTTTAGGCTAATGTTTGCAATAGTTTATTTTTATAACTTAGGGTTTAGGATAATTACCAAAAGGGTAACTTAGTTTAAAATGGGAAAGAGGTGGGGCTATGGGTAATAGGTCATTAGGTGGGTTTCCAGAAGGTTCTTAACTCTCAATGTTCCTCCTATTAATTCTAATATCAACTAAGTCCTAATCTAATCGAAACTTATTAAATTAACAATAAACACCTAATATCTATTAAGGATTATATACAAGCTAGTTCTAAAACTTAGGTACATTAGCCATATATTTCACTAATTCATATTAATTAGCACGTTAAAGTAGGAAATACCATATTAAATAGGATAATCAAGGGTTGACTTGGTCAAATTGGATCCCACTAGGTATTTATAGGGACGGGTCCTCACAACATCGTATCCCTTTGTGAAATAACTTAAAAACTTAATGGTCTTTTAATCATCATTTTTTTTATGAGCATTGTGCACGATGCCACATCATCGGGGGATAAAGGTGAGAAAGTAGCTGTGCGGATCAAAAGTGAGCCCAAGTTGACCCCATAGAGTTGGATGGTACATTCAGTTGGGAAAAAAAAAAAAAATCTCCTTCAACATTATCTTAAATCTTAATAGAAGACCTGTAATTTTCACTTTGATAAGCAAGAAGTTGGTGAACCAGGTACAATCCAAAATCTAACCTAACGGTGGTTTGCTCATCATGATTGCACACCCCTCCTAATTCATTTCAAGTTTCAGAGCCCTAATTTGCTGCTCATCTCCAATTATTTACTAAATAGGGACTACATTTTTGAGATGCTTTCTAAGTTGGGGTGACAATGGGTCCATGCAATCTATTCAGCCACACCAAGTTCCGCAGTGGTTCCCACACGCCCAATGGCTGCGATTCTTCACACGTGCGACCCACTTGCGAACCGCCAATCCCGTCCGTCTTCGCGCGAATATCCTTAGCAAGTCTTTCTCTCTTCGTAAAAGGAACCTGCAGCCCCCTCCCTCTGTTTTCTCTTTCCTCTCTCTATCTCTCTCTCTCCGAAATCGCGTCTGCTTCCGATTCAAATCGCAGAATTCTTCGCAAACTGTGAGTGAAAAGCATATTCATACCCATTTCCTGTTTTGATTTTGTTCCTTATCTGGGTGTCTTTAATTTGGGGGTTTGTTGTTGAACACTAGGGTTAAAGTTTCAAACTTTTCCTGTTATAGCAAAATGGGAATTTTAAGGAAAAAATTGGATTAATGGGTTCTTTCTGATCTTGGGTTGAAGAGATTTTGACCTGATGATGATGGGTTTTTGTTTTTGCTGAATTTGGATGGATGGGGCTGGTGGATTTTGTTGAGATTCTGAGGATTTTAAGCAGTTAGGGTTTGTAGAAATGTAATGGTTGTGTTGTGTGATCTGTTTTGTTATTCTTTGTTTCTTTTACTCTTGTTGCATTTGGGTGTCTGTAATTGGTGGATGATTGTTTTAAAATGTTGAAGTAAAACAATGGGTTTTGTTTTTGGGGTTTAGGTTTGGAAAGTTGTTAGCTTTTGTTTTGGGAGTTTAGGGCTTTATGGTTTTAAGTGCAGTATTTGTTCTGTTTACGAAATTGAATCTGGCTTGGGGTGATTTCTGATATGGGTTTTTAAGGCATGCCTTGAAAAAGGTTTTTTTTTTTTATGTAAAGACCTGTTTTTTTTTTTTTTCTCCTGGGTTGTAGGTGATTTGGCAGAAAACTTAGTTATGTGTTTGTATCTCTCTCAAGGAGGTAAGTCTGCATGAGATTTCTGAAGGGGCAGAATTAAGACACTGGCAAAATTTTCAGTGTGCAAGGGGGAAGCTCAACTTTGATCTCCTCCAACTTGATGATAATTAATTACTCGCTTTGCCTGGTGAGTGGTGACATGAATCTAGCTCTAGTTTTGACCCACAGCTGTCGCCTTCTCAAATGTTCTTTTCTTTTCTTTTTTTTATTTACTACATTTAAATGAAATGAATTGCTCTTCTTCTTGATGATTCATGGAAATGGTTCATGGGTGGTCTTGATTTAGATTGCGATAATAAAAAAATGACGGACATCTGAAAATTTGGAACTGATGGATTGGTTCTTGACTTCTTTCTTTCCTGGTTCCTGGAGTTTCATAATTTGATTATGAATTTGTAGGCTTTGTGGCTATGGATGAAGCACATTTTACTAAGTCTGAATTCCAGCTATCACGGTCTTTATATATATCCACACTTCTTGATTGTTGGATTCTGCACTTTTATACTGATTTTTCAGTCTTTCCATATTTGATGCCTGCGTAGACTTTCTAGTCCCATTTAAATGATATATGTGGCAAATCATTGATTGGTCAACTCGGTTGATGGATCCATACCATCCAACTGCTGTTATTGCATCTTGGATGATTGATAACATGACCAAAGTTCAGAAGGATGGTCCAAAAAAAGAAAGGACAAACTATGGGTGGAATAGTAGAAACATCAAATCACTAACATAATTCTACCACCATGAGGTGTCTAATCAATTGATTGGTCTGGATTGCTTGATGTGTTTACCAGTGCTAACAATTTTGGATTGAAACCATTATTAGATGGTATTAACATCTGTGTCCATGGTCTTATGAAGCTTGGCATACATTCTTATATATCCGTTGGGAGAAAATGATGAAAAGAACATTTGACGGTACAATATGAGCTTTTTGAAAACTTTTTTGTACTAGTTAATTCAGGTCTTCAATTGCCAAATTAAATGCAGTAAGTTTATGCAACCTATGGAATTCCTAGAGCTGTCTGAACATCATGATTACTTCTCTCTCTCTCTCCCCTTCTTCTTCTTCTTCTTTTCTCTTCACTTGTATAGGGCTCAGGCGCGCAGCTGTGAATTATCTCTTTGGATGGTGGATTTGTGTATGTCATATATGCTCATCATTATTTAACACACTTTGTAATGGGGATTTTCTCCTTTTTTTGAAGGGCTTCTGATCATGGCTGATACTCAATCACTCACTGCTGCACTTATTGATTCAACTACGTCTAAGATACAACAACTTCAGCAAGCATTCACTGAACTTGAGAGCCATGGAGCAGTATCTCTCAATTTGAAATGGAAAGAGCTTGAAGAGCACTTTTATAGTCTAGAGAGGTCCTTAAAGCAAAGACTTGATGAGTTGAAAGGCCAACAAAGGGAATATGAGACTAAGGTGTCGGAGACTAGAGAAATGCTGGAGAAGCGGGAAGCCATTGTCGTGGCTAAAGAGCAGACTTTGTTAGAGCGTTTACAGGAGAAAAGGGATGCTGCTCTGTTAGCTATTGGGGATGCCTTTGATAAGTACAAGAAGGCATCGGCTGAGCCTATTGCCAATGTTATGAGCAATGGCACTGCTGATCCTGTTATTGAGGAGAAGTTGGATGTTAAGGCTGGCGGAATCAATCTGCTAGGCAATAAACCTGCCAAAAATGGGGATGTTGATGTCATGCCCCGTCCTGAATTGACAAAGTTATGTGAAGAGATGGATGTGAAAGGGCTGCACAAATTTATATCAGACAATCGTAAAAACCTTGCTGCCATAAGGGAGGAGATTCCTTTTGCATTGAAAAGTGCGGCAGACCCAGCGCACTTTGTTTTGGAATCTTTGGAAGACTTTTACTGTGTTGAACTGCCATCACATGATGGGAAGAAGGACTCAAGCCTTTTGGGCTTGCGCAGAACTTGTATCATGTTGTTGGAGTCTTTGGCTTCATTATTGTCAGGCGCTGATGCCACTAAATCAGAATCTGCTTCTGATACTCTGAGAATCTCATGGAATATTAGAGCACAAGCAAAAGTAATTGCGGATAACTGGAAGCCAAAGCTGGATGATCATGATGCTGATGCCAGCAGTGGGAACTCTTTGGAAGTGCATGCTTTTCTGCAGCTTCTTGCCACTTATGGGCTCACTTCTGAATTTGATCAGGATGAATTATGCAAACTCATACCAACTGTGTCCCGTCGCCGCCAAATGGCTGATCTGTGTCGCTCACTTGGGCTGTCAGAAAAAATGCCAGGTTGGTTGGATCACTTAGTTGCCCGGTACCTTTTCCTTTTTTTTTAATGATGATGAATAATTGCTCTGCTTCATAGGTTCTACGAAGCTGTATTTTTCTGCTTATTTTGTTGCTTTTTATGGCTTCATTATGCATTATATGCAAGCACATGCATTTTTACTCATTCATACCCGAAAAAAGTTTATTGTCATAGAAGAATGTGGTTGAGAATTGTGAAATACCGGAATATTTCTTGTTGTGGTTGAGTTTTTTAGGTTGTGAAATAAACAAACGTAAAAAAAAAAAAAAAAAAAAAAAAAGGCTCTTGGGCTATCCTAGAAGATAGCAATATTTTGGAAAATAAGTTTTGAGATCAATAGTTTGGGATGCCTGCCTTTGGAGCCATCACCGTTGGGAACCCAAAGAGTTCAACACAAGGGGAACTGCTTGCTCAATGCATTCACAATAACAGGAGGGAAAGAACGAATTTTCATTGAATGCATAAATGGGAGAATACAAAGGAATTTATTGAAGATGGATGTTAATCTTGCCTATTAGGAATCTTCTATAGGATTTCCTTTCCTCTATGGATGGTTGCATGTCATTCTCTTTTTTCCAAATATGATTGTCTTTTCCCTTTTTAATTCATTAGATGCCAAACAATTGTCTTATATTGATTGCATATCGATCAATTATCTTGCTAGATCTAGGATATCTTCTCAAAATTTTCTAAAATAAGAATGTATTTCTACAACAACCTTCTTGAAAATTTGTGAAACTAAGAATGTAGGCCTAGAAAAATTTATTGGAAATTGCTCTGTTACGAAAGTTGACAAGGATGGGGGCCCATGGGTTGGCTGACAATGGGATATGCCCAATTGGTCGGGCGTGATGGGCTGGCTGGTTGTGGGCCTATTTCTTGAGCTTCTTTTTGTAGACTTTGAGGCCATGATGCACTGGGTCTGCATCATCCACTGTGAGGCCCATCATGCGTTACTTTTTTTAGTTACATTTTTTATCTACTAAAATATTTCTGAAACATGGAAGTCGTAAGATGGTTTGGGCTCAACCGTGTCAATTTCTTTTGCCCTTCCCTTCTTTCATCTTTGGCATTTGTCTGCCATATTTTACCTGTTCTGCTTTGATTTTGTTACCAGGTGTAATTGAAGTACTGATCAATAGTGGAAGGCAAATGGAGGCCATAAACTTGGCCTATGCATTTGAACTTACGGAGCAATTTTATCCTGTGTCATTACTGAAAGCTTATTTGAAGGATGCAAAGAAAGCTTCACAGGTCAAAGGTGGAAATATGTCTCCAAGTTCCCAGGTGTGATTTGGAATGCTTCTCCATCCATTTTGTGCTTTGATTTATTTTTTATTATTATTCTTTCTTAAAACTTTGATTTATTTTTAGTTTATATTTCTAACATTGATTCTTCTGAGCTTTCCATTCAATTATTAAAATTGCGGTGCACGGTGACTTAACCACCAAGTTTTAACACTTCTTTTCTTATCTTTTCTTTTCTTTTTCTTTTACTCTGCTAAGTAGTCGCACATCCACCCACCCACACACTACTCACCCAAGTCCCACTGCAACACAACCAGGGATCATGATTTTCTCAGTGGAGAGAGAGATGCCTAACCACTGTGCTATTAGTGGATTGGCTAAGTTCTAACACCTATTTAGAAAATTAAATTGTCAGTCAGTACATTGAGGTGACTAATGTAGTCTTTGTTTTCATGTGTAAGTACCAGTGAAATCATCTAGCACATGTTGCACCAGATAATGAACTTTAGAAGGATGAAATAACTAGAGCACATCTCAAACAGTACTTGTTATTCCAGTTCAACCTAATTCTTGAGGGGAAAAAAATGTCAAAGGATACCATAAGCAGTTAAAAGTCATCCATGCTTACCCACATGCAATTTGAGCTGGGGTTAGGAGTGGCCTAATACCTGTTCCAACCTGCCTGAGTTGCAACTTTAGGGTTTTGATTTGGAGCAATGAACCCTACGCAGTGCGATGATGGTGTGGTGGCCCCCCTAGGGCCATGACAATCATGGTGGATATGGGGAGTGCAAAAATCTCAATGAGAGCTATGGTTGTGCAAAATATTAACCTCATTAGATCATCCTAATCTCTTGATATGTGACCCTCAAATTTATTGATTTTGGAATGTATCTTTCTTCTTCTTCTTCTCCGTCATCTTCTTTTCTTTCTTCGTCTTCTTCTTCTTCTTCTTTTCCTTTTTTTTTTTTTCTTTTATTTCAATCCAATAGTAACTGTTGGATGAGGGTCAAATTTTGGCTTGTGACAAGTGGTGGTGGTGGGATGAAAATGTGGCCAAATACCTGAAGGACCCAAATTGAAAAACACTGGATGTGGGTAATAAGTTTTGGTTTGGGTCAGTTGGGGCCCACAAGTTCCATACCCAAGGACTCAAATACCCAAATCCACTAGGGGCAGACCTAGGTGTTGGGTTTTGGGGGTGGTAGTCACCCCAGTCAGACCTGGAAAACGCCTGAAAGGGGTGATTGGCCGGATGGAATAAACACTATCCAGAGATATGCCTCACGCCCATATATTCTTCAAACAAACAATGTCTTTACTCCATCAAACCTTAATCTCATTTGCTTGCCTTCTGAATGAAAATGAAGACTGAGGATGGTCTTCTCTAGCTAACATCAGTTAATCTTTCTTCTCCTAGAAACTTCCTGCAGTCTGCCTCTGTGGTTCGCATTTTTGCTCTCCCCACTACTAGAAAACCCATGGTCTTTGTTTGCTACATTCCTTCTTGAAGTTATTAATGATTATAATTCTTACTCGGCAGATTATGAGGTCTCAATCGTACAATATTGGGTACCGTTGCCTTGATGGACCATGGCCCAAATCAAATGAGTTTTTTTTTTTTAGATGAAAAAAAAGAGAGGAAAGAAAGTTAAATAGAACATCGCCCTTTGTTTTATTAATTATCTATGTTTGTCTTCAAAAGTCCTTATTAAAATGTTGAAGCTTTACCACTTGGCACTTGGTACAGTTTTTGGGCTGTAACCCATCCAAGGTAGGACCTTCCATATTATAAATCTAGCTCTAGAGAAACACTAGAGTGACCATATTCCTAGTTATGTGGTAAGAATCAAGAGGAATGGGGCTACAATGATGTGATGAATGCCAAATGAACTTACAAAAATAATTGTTCTCTATTTTGATCATTTCCCTGACATTTCAGAATGATGCAAATGAGAAAGAGCTGTCTGCCCTCAAGGTTGTCATCAAGTGCATTGAAGATCATAAGCTAGAGGATCAGTATCCTGTTGATCCACTTCAGAAACGGGTTCTCCAATTAGAGAAGGCGAAGGCTGACAAGAAGAGGGCAGCTGAGGCCTCAAAACCTCAATCAAAGAGGCCCCGTGCCAATGGTAGCCCTTACGGGCCCCGTGTCCCTGGCATCCCTGAAAAGAGCTTCTATAGGGCACCCGAAAGGTACCCATATATGTATGACAGGCCGTACCCATATGCACCCAACAACCTTGGTTCGTCAATGTTTGGGTCGGCTTCCTATACTATCTCTCCTACTCATGCAAGCTATTATGGAAATGGATATCAGTACCCAACTCCATATATACACTAAAGGTAAAGCTGACTCTGATCGATCTTCAGTAGCTGTTAGTTTTAACCCTTGTCGATCTCATATGTTGACAGACATGGCTGTTGCATAGTTGGAAAGCTATTTATATGGTTAGTGTTTTAGAGTTGGGAAGCAGATGGTGCTAATATACTCTTAATAGCTTGTATTATTTCTGTTGTTATGTATGATCTCTTTATTTCTGTAGCTCTTTATTTCAAAAAAAAAAAAAAAAACTGTTGTGAAATGCTCTTTATTTCAAAAGCCTCTTTTCTTTGCTTCAGACCCTTGCAAGCCCTTGGGCTTTGTTAGGACGAGAAAGATGGGGAAAATGGAGGTGAATTAATTGTCTACAGTTGGTGGTGTGGACATTTTTCTCGTCTTGTTTTCTCTGCACAAAATGAGGAACCCCTTCCGATGGAAAGCTGAGAGTTACTTTTATTAGGCCAGTGTGCGCATAACAACGGGAGTACTATGCTGTAGAAAATGCTTCAATATACAACAACTGCAGGTTTTTTTTTTTTTTTGGTGCAATGCTTCTCTGCAGACGAAGGAAAATTAGATGGAAAACCCATTTTTATGATGGGTTGGAATTGATTTACTGCATTTGTGGAGAATCAGAGTGACACAAAAAAGGACACCTTGGAGAAATCTGTTTCTCTCTTCTTTTTTTTTTTTTTCTGAAAAAGAAATCATTCAAGGTGCTAACCAGCTGGTTAGCTTCTTTTTCTTTTTTTGGTCTTGATGATGGAGAATCGATTCATGCTTACATTCACGGCACTAACCAGCTGCAGCCAGGACCTAGGGCCTTCTGTTTGCATGTTTTTTGGGAAGAAATTCTATAGTTTATGGATATAGGGAGCAGTAATTGGGCTATTCAAGCAGGTGTAAGAGAACCAATTTCTGCGGGTAAAACTGCATATGTTTTTTTCTCATGAAAACAAATTTAAAATTTACAACTTAACATTTACCAAATTATTTTTTGAAGAAAAGTTTCAGTGAGCCCTAAAAGTGAATGAAGAATTACCATGAAAAACTTGAATGGGTAAGATTATAATAGATTTTTTTTTAAAAACCATTTTTTGGTCCAAGTTTGGTTAAGAAGTGATAATGTAAACTTGGAGACTCTAGCTTCTGTCCATGGGCATGTGAATGATATATAAAGGCGCCAATTGCTAACACCATTCAACCGTACGTGTGTTTTGCCTTGAGAATTTTACCCATATATGAATATTCTTGTTTCTCAAAGAAGCTTGCCTTCTATTTAGGTGGACCGTGGGTCCCATCAATATCCAACCTTCTATCCATAAAAAATATGGATTTGATGGGTGGTTTCTATAGAATCACATCTTCTATTTAGTTTCCTTTCTCAACCCTTTTCATGGGCCCTTATTTTCATTAAGTGAAGAAGTTGGTTTTAGTGTATCATAATCCAAGTTTTCCTAGCTTGACAAGGCTTAAAAAAACATAACCCATGGACCATTTTGGATCATTTGATCCAGTGATCCAAAATAACCCTGCCTGATATTGTGGTGGAGTCTACTATTACTGCCACTGAATGCAATAGAGCTGTGACATACAATTAATGGTGAACGTTGGGCAAACGAGACATTCACATATCTCCTATCCGATGGGTACACGAAGAGAAGGGATGCTCATGCCAGACATTCTCCTCTTCTCTAATGTTAAGGTCTCTAAAATCTCATTAATTGGGTATCTGCTAGATGCCAGGGAAGAGGCTGGGCGGCAGAATGCTAGTAAGAACAAAAGTCGAATCATCTTCTCCAAAAATTTACCTATAGAGAAACAGGGAGAGGTAGCGGATAGATTAAGGATAACAAATATAGTGGAATGTGTCAACTATTCAGGAGCTCAAGTGAGAACCCTCTGGATACTAGCAACAAATCTTCGAAGGAGAACACAAGTCATAATCTTAACAGGAAAAATCTCGGGATGGAGGGCACCACCAACACTAAGTCAAGCTAGAAGAATAGCTCTGTTAAAATTTGTTTGCTCAAATCTACCCACCCAATTAATTGCGGAGTAGATCGCCGTCTCAAAAATACTCAAAAAAGACTTCTTTACAATCAGTTAGGCCATGCAAAGGTGATTCAGTTCTATGGAAAAACATAATCAATCACAAAATTATAACAGACAGTCTTCAATGGGCAGTAGGAAATGGGAATATGGTCAATACCATGGAAGATTGTTGGATCCTAGAGATTGCAAAATTGAAATAGAAGGGATCCAAGTAGAGAACATTTTCTAACTTGTCAATGAACTCATTAGACAGAACACAAATAAGGGGACTTGGAATGGGATCTAGACAAAACAAGAAACGTTTGGGATGGAGATATAGTGCAACAAATAGCATTGATTCCACTACGAGGGTTAGACATACCTTGTTGGAAAGATGAAAATGCCGGTAATTGTACAACTCCACTCAATTCCTGGTCCACAACTACCCTGGAAAAGACTAGTCATTATAGATTCCGTAAGTACATTGACATGGAGGCTACTTATGAACAGTATCGTGACGAGAGGATACCTATTAAAGCTTCATATTCTTTTGGACCTGACCTGTCCTCCATGCCGGGAGGTTACGAAGACACGGTGGACCACCTCTTTGTCAATTACCCTATTTTTGAAAACAATACGCGAAAAGGAGACATCCAAAAAGTTAATTTTACTAAGCCTGCTAATTCCCTCTGCCTCTGTAAAGATATGCATGAAGAAAACTTATTTATAGGATATGCCCTCGTTTTAGCCAAATCTTTATCAGAAGAAAACATCCCATTGGCAATTAATGGGAATATGGGAAAAGATCAATAGATTTCTGAAAACAATACCATCATGGCAGGGTGTCTATGTCCCGGGGAAGCTATTGGTAAGTAGTAGCAGTAGTTTAGCAGTGGTTGGAAAGTTACAGTAGTTTATAATCCTAGGCATGTTTATAATCTTAGACAGTAGTTTATAATCTTAGGCTATTGGTAAGTAGTAGCAGTAGTTTAGCAGCAGTTGGAAAGTTACAGTAGTTTATAATCTTAGGCATGTTTCTGTTCTGTAGGAGTCTTGCTGTCTTTTGTTGTTGTTGTTGTGAGATGTGTGGTTGGTATATCTGGTTGTGCAAGACTTCTCTTTTCCTTATGAATTGAATGATCATGCTATTTGTTTGTTGGCCATGAGTCTCTATGACGAACAAAAGAATGAGGTTGGCATTGCATTACTTCCTCACTAATTACCAGCATCGTGGTATCTAACAGTCTACACTCTGAACAGACTTGTTCACGTTCTGAGCTCTTTGCGAATGAACTTGCATGGCAATCTTTACAATAGAGGTGAAAAGAAATATATGATACACATTCGAAATAGAATATAAGTAAATGGGTAGTAATCATTCCAATCGTTGAATGTACTAGATCTAATAGAGCTGATGTTCTACAAAAGATTATCATTGTAAATGCCTCTTTCCCAAATATTGAATCATTGACATCCATTTAGTGGAACCCATTGTGTTGAAAAACGTTTTCAAATTGGAGTCTGGACACTCCACTAGTAGTGGGGTCCACATTATCAACAGCGTGGATCAACATACCATGGTCTCTATGAAGGGTATCTCTGCAAACTACACATTTGCTGAAATTCATTAATCACTGGTTCTTACCAAAATCTAGAATATAAAAATATTAACTCTGACCGTACAAAAGATAATATGGAAATGATCATAATGGTTACCAAACTATCAAAGTTATTTTTCTATTCTTTTTTTTTTTTTTTTCTTCTAAAGGACTCTCAATGTATACCAAAATGGATGGACAAAAGGCCCAGTTGAATTAGGGCCAAACAAAAGCATGCCCCAGTTGTTTCCATGATCAAATAGATTTTTGCTCTTCCTAAAAATTAAGATCACATGGAAAACTATTAGAACTTAAAAATCTTATAATATTAAAAAAGCTCATTATCTTAATCTCTATATTTACTCTTCGTTTTTCTAATGCTTCCATCTTTTTAATTTTTTAGGTAAAAAGATCATCAATAACAAAACTGCAAGAGAGAATGCCAATATACACTAAGCTAATAAAACTCTCCAATCGCCAGATAGTTGCAGACCAGAGAGTGATGTCCACATAAGGACTATAGGGAAAGGAGAATTAGTTCCTTATAATAAATAAAAAAACCACAAAAATCTGACTCCTTCCTCTTCCTCATCTCCTTATCTACTCTTGGTTCATCTTTCTATTTTCCTTCTTTGTTTCCTCTGCTGCTTTTTTCCTTTCCCTGTTTGGTAGCTTGTAGGAGAGTCATGGGACAGAGAGGGAGGTAGATATTTGGTGGGTTGCAGGGGCGGACCTACACATGAATGACCTGGGGCTACCGCCCCATGTCGATTTTCAAACTCCCTGAGATTTGAATGGGTCATGACCAGTCCACATATAAATAATAAATAATCGCCCCATGTCTGAGCATTGTGATTGCCTCACGTCACAAAATCTTGGTGAACATACTTCTCTTCTCTTTCAAGCAAAAAATTAGCCCCATCCAAATAAAAGTCCTGGGTCCGTCACTGGTGGGTTGGGAGAGATACAAAGAGAAAGGGGAGGGTGGGGTGTGGTTTTGGATGGGATGGGAGAGAGACGAAGAGATGGGAGGAGGTGTTTATCTAGGAGGGAAAAATCCATGGCACCCATGGCATAGTGGTTGAGATTTTGAAAGTTCATAGATGGCCTTATAGAGCTAAAACAACCACAACTTTTCCTTTTGGTAATCTATAAGTAAAAGAATGACGTCTCTCATTCAAATTGCAGTAAGCCAGTAACCACCAAAATGAATACAATCAGATCAAAAGGAGAAAACAACTTGTTGGGTGGTAAAATATAGATGAAGTTTGATGTTGACATAAGACTAGCCTAGATCCAGGAAAAAATTGGGAACCACTCAATACTATGTGCTGTTTCTATGTCTCTAATATAATCCACCGTCTTTCAACTAAAAAAAGTCACAATTTCCTCTCTTTTTTGTACTTTAACTAGCCGAAAAAACTGTGAGAAGCAGAGGGTAGAACAAACCCTCACACCTACACACACCTGGTTTGAACTAGGACTCATCCCATGATCAAATCATCATTTTTCTTTTGCTAGAAAAAGGATTTATATTAGAACAAGCAAACAGATACAACATAGAGACAGGGTCCCACTAAACCAACTAGAAAACCACATACTAAATCAGAGATAACACCAGACTACAGGAAGGCACCACAACAGACCCAACAAACCAAACTCACAGAGACCGACCAATAACTACAACAGAAGCCCAGGCAGTTGAAAGCCTAGGCCCAAATCCCACCCTAAAAAACTAGGAGAATAACCAAGCTTTCAAATGGTTAAAACCATCTGAAGAGGGGCCAGCATCAAATCATCATTTGCAGTTGGATTGCATCACAATGAAAGATGCAGTTATAAAATCATTAAATCTGATGCTCTAAAATTAAAAGTTGAGATAATCAGATTAAAGTGATATTCAGTCAACTCCTATTCATATCTTTAAAGAGCACAGGCTATACCCATTGTTGTTCTAATGTAGCAGTTAAAAAAAAAATCTGAAAATTTCAAAGATTAAAATAAAATGGAGATCCTTTAAAAGAAGAGAATATCACAATATTCTCAAAACATCAGCAAATTTCAAACAGAAAAATATCTGGATAAAAACAAAAAGAAAAAAGTAAAAATTCATATTTTAACATTTCAAATATATCGATAAAAAGAAAAGGACATCAGTAAAAACTCATTTTTTAACATTAATATGTCCATTTAAAATATTTTCTATTGTTTAAACTAATAATATTACCCACACCCCTCTTTTTTTCCTTTTTATCAGGAACATGATGAATTCATCATTATCTTTATTGGAAACTTATATTTGAAAATATCACAATATTATTCCAAGATGACACACTAACAAGAATCAAATTTTGTGACAATAACCTACAACACACTTTCCCTTCTTCTCTCTGTTGCATGTAGCAGCAGCACTAAATATATTTAGCAACCAAACTGTTCCAGTTTCAAAGGGTTTCTCTCTCAAATGTTATATATATTTTTTGTGCATACACCACTTTAGAATGGAATTCAAACAGTCCAGGTAAATCATCGCCATCATCATGTTACTATCCATCACTAGTACATTGTAACCAAGCTAAGGCCACAAAGCCTACCAAGGAATGAACCCAGAACTAAAATTTCCTTTTTTTTTTTTTTTTTCTAACAGTGAGATATTCTTGCCGCCCAAGATATGACACTTGTAGTATAACTAATGACACCCTTTAACCAGACAGAAACAAAAAATACAACCCCCCACCAACCACCCCCCCTCTTTTTTTTTTCTTTTCTAAATTTAGGTCAAAGATGAGGTATATAAAAATGGAATAAGAGAGAATATATGTAAAAGAGATGAGAAGTCTTACAAGTGATTTGAAGCAGACCTATACACCACCACCACTCTCAAGCTTTTCTATTCTAGCAATACACTCCTCCATGCACTCCTTATACCCACCTGCATTATGCACGTGCCGGGCAAGCTCCAAGCCTATCTTCATCCATCTCATTGCCACGTCCATCTGACCGAGCCTGCCGGGCAGGACCGACCGGTTCCATGCAGTTGTGGCGAGCCACTTCCCCTCCTCTGCAGGGTACTCTCCCTCCTTCAGCCCCACCAGGATCCCGCAGGCATGCCTGTACATGGCATAGGCCTCATTCTCCACATCACCATTCCGGATCCCTGCCAGCACGATCAGCTTCCTGATGACAAGGGCTACAACCTGGTAGTCGGGCACGGGAGAGGCAATTAGTACGGTGAGGCAGCTGTTGAGTGCGAAATGAGCTGCTTCTGGGTTCGGGTGTGGGCCTTGAGAGGCAGCCAGACCCATCTGGAGGAGGTGCTGAGGTGTGCAGTGCTTGGAGGAGGCAAAGCTCTTTATTAGATGGAGCTGTTGGGACTGAGAGTTATCTAGTCGACGGCATAGATGGTAGGAGTTGAATGTGTGAAGGAAGAAGAAGCTAGCGTCAATGGTAGCTCGGTCATCAGTTGCTTGGGTTGTGGTGGACATCGATGTTAGTATCTGCAATACATTGATGGAGAGAGTGAGTTCTGAAGGCATTCATGGCGTGTTTGGATGGAACCAACTACAAATCAAAATTATTTTTGAAAAATTTGAAAGAATTTAAAGTCACATTACTGTTATTTTATCAAAAGAATTTTCCGAATTAATACTTCTTTACTGTCTTACTATTGTGAGTGGGCTTCACTGTGTGTTTGCAATTGGGGTCCATCCAAAGTAAGTTGGAGAAGGAAGACAGGTTAGCAAAGCCTGTTACCTTTCCAGCTCTGTCCAGCAATTCAACTCCTCTTTTCATATCCGAATCCTCCAAAACGGCATCCTTCTCCTTTTCATTAGTGATCATGGAAGACACACTCAAGATCAACGACTTGCAAACCATGGCAAGGCTTCCTCTATCTGCTTCACCTCCCATCACACCAAAGAACTCTGACGCCAACATGAACACCTGTGAAGAGAGGTCATATTTCTTCTCTTTACCAGTTTGTATACCCATGTTCCATGAATTTCCTGCAAACCAGTTCAGTTCGCGACTACCAACTGCCCCATCTCCAAAGAACTTTTCAGCGCCAAGCTCAGCCATTCGGGTCCGAGCGCGGTTCATGCATCTCAAGATCTCATGTTCATTGTCGGAGCCGTGGAAGAGGATGGCAAGGAGGCTGCGGAGAACAGCAACTTCCGGCATGGGCATTGGTTTTTCAGGGGCATAGAGGTTGAGTAGGGTGGACAAGGCAGCGGTGGCTACTGGTAGTGACCGACAAGCCATGGCTTCATGGGCAGACAAGGTGAGGAATTCTGGGTTGAAGTCGAGGCAGTTTAACATGGATTGGATCTGTTCGATGGCCGCATTTTCGTCCTTCTTTTGCAAGCAGATCTTCAACTGCAGAAATCAAGAGGTGTTTTGATATATACAAGGGCCAATGAACTGCTCGTAATGGCCATTTCATGCATGGTCGATGGCATATTTATTACAAAAACCAGATGTATTCATATGGATGAATGGATAGGTCGGGTGCAAGTCTGGTCCGATTATCTACTGCTTATTCTATTAGACCCACAGTCATTCCCAGCTTCCTAGACAGACCCGAGCCCAGCTTTTCATAATGTAGATGTCATGTGGCCCATCCGAGTTAGATATCATGGGCCAGGTCATGACATCTGACCAGACCTTATATGACCAGAAAATAAGCAGATTAAAGCCCAGACTAATTAGATAAATGACCAGGAAAAAAGACAGGTCCCAACACATGGGCATAAAAACTCAGCCAAGCAAGCTGGACCTTGAAATGGGCACTACCAGAGAGTGGGACTATTGAGGATTTTCTGAGCCAAAAGCTATAGAATCATAAAAAGGGGCCCACCTTTAATATTTAAATTGCTTAAAATTACTCATAAGCCTCATCATTGAGGAAAATTTTGCTCCAAAAAGAGGTATACCAACCATAAGATTAATCCTGTCTATAGTATATGAATAAAATAAGAAAGGAGCTAAATCATGTGTTTACATATAATCGGCTGGTGATAGGGTACAACTCGGAGTAGACTAAACATTTTTTTGTGAAAAAACAAGGTGGGAGACTCTGCTTTGATAGGTTCAGCTAAAAAGGTAGGCCAAACTGATGGATTTATAGCATTGGGCTCAAAGAGATCTGGGTGCTACTCTTACTAGAAGCATCCAGACTCTAGCACGATTTAGAAACTGAAATCTCACACTCATGCTGGTGACTTGCTGAGTCAACTCAACTTAGGTCAGTTAGAATAAGTTATGATTATAATATCTTATCCCCGATAGAGCATACAAATGAAACAAATGGGGCGGACTCAGATTAAAGAGGGAGCAAATAGGATCATTATTACTCTCCAAGAGCCGAAAGTCATAACAAAACTGTGTATGGATGACCCAGGAATAGGATCCAACCGTCTTTAAGGAGGCATGGACCACATGGATCAGACCCAAACTTGACCCGTTTGAGTGAATCTACAAAGAGAAAAGTAGTACTTTACAATCTCATCTGTCGTCCTCACCTTGAAAAATGCGCATGCTATGTTAGGATCCAGCTGGAAAAAAAAAGAGGGAAGCACAAATCAGGTTACAGAAGCAAATGGCGTTTGAAGAGAAGAGAACAAGTTAACATATGGACCTTTTGGGCCTCGTTGATGTATTCTTCAGCTCGATCGAGCTGGGATAGGCCAAGGTGGCAGAGACAAAGGACCCTGAAGCTCTTTGCTCGTAGAATCCTATTCTCAACATCATGCAGCACGTAGAGCATCGATTTCTCGAACATCTCCGCGCTCACTTCATAGTTTTTTGATCTGAAAAACTCAGCTCCACTGCACACAGATCAGATGAATGAAAATTTTTTTAGAAATTACAAATCAGAGAAAGGAGTTTAACAATATAGTGCATGTTGTAGGCCCACATGGGCTCAAAAAGGCTTGTCCAAGATCCAATCAGATGATACTGTCAAAACAAAACAGTGGGTGGGCTACTGTTGTTCTCAACAGAACAAGCTTCCTATAACAGTTCAAGATTTAGGTTCATGATTCACCTCATGTCAGCCATCTCAGTTTGCTTCTCATCACCCATCTAATAAGATTCTCTATTTATATTCAATCACTGTTATAATTAGTTGCATCAAGATGTGTGATTTTGGGAGTGATTAGAGTGATTATACATGACTGGGGAGTGATTACACAAGATTTTGGGAGTGATCAGAGTGGATAATTGCATAATTTGTGTGCTAGTGAATGATTGTGAAAGTGATTAGAGGGGATAATCACAGTTACCCAGACCATTTCAGGGAAGCGATGGACGGCTAAAAACCTCTATAAAGGCAACTAGCAACTTTGCATGGACGTGGTTTTCCTGGCCGGTGGGGCCCACCAACAAACCATGACCAGTCCTAACATACGCTTATTTCATGCGCGGGGCGCAAGTTAGCAACGAACCTGTTCCACAGCACGGCGTGCATAGCCCACCTATCCTTCCCGGCTCCGGCGAAAAGCGTCACCACCCTCTCATCCGCCACCAGCTCCGCCACCACCTTCGCCATCATCCTCCCCCCCTCGCCGCCTCCACCTCCAGCCGCGAGCCTCTGCACCACCCGAACCGCCGATCCCGCTCTGATGTGGCACCTCCCCAACATCCCCAGAAAAATCCCCTTCACCGCCTCCGCCCCCGCCACCCCCGCCCCTTCGAAAAACGCCTCCACCGCCGAAACACAAACGCCCTCAGGAACCTCCTTATTTACGACCATGCCCCTCAGCTCCTTCTCCGCCTCCCCACACCTCCCCAATCCCAACCACGCCTTCATCGCCAAAAACCCCACGCTCGCATGCTCCCCGCACGTGCCGCCACCCTCCCTCAAAACCCTAACGCACCTCACCACGCTCTCGAACTCCTCCCTCTGCAGATGCGCCGCCGCCAGAAACCGCAGCGATCTCGACCGCAGATCTCTCAGATCTAGGGTTTTCGCGACCGTTGATCCCTTATCGCACAGATCGACCGCTTCCTCGATCAGCTTCAGAGCTTCGTTGCTTTTCGATCCTTGATCTTTCGACAGCACGAACTTCCCAAACTGCAAGTACTGCTCTGCTAGGGTTTTGTAGCTCTCGATCCTACCAAACAGGAGGTTTTTCGATCGATTGAGCAATGCGAAAGCGACATTCCGATCTGAGATTTCCCATGCGGCTCGAGATCTCGCGATGTTCAGATCTAAGAGGAATCTCTCCTCTTCCGCGTCGGAAACCCGTTCGATCGCTATCTTCGACACCTGATCTGTTGCTCGATCGAAGCAGCTCTCTGCGAGATCGAATTTTCGCAGATCGTGCCAGATCACGCCGGTTTTGTAGAAGAAGGAGGCGGATTTGAAGGCAGGAGATGGAATGCCGGCGACTGGTCCGGCTACGAGGAGGAGCTCGGCGGAGATCTGGCGGAGCTTGGCGTTTTCTTCGGCGATCTTGTGGCGGAGATCGGGAGGTTGTTGGGAGCGGATCTCGACGGCATTAGTGAGGTCGACGCAGGCGTTCCAGAGGCGGTAGCTGAGCTTCCAGAGGTGGAGCTTGGCTGATTCCGGCAGTGGATGGACGGAATTGAGGCGAGATAGGGGCTTTTGGAGGGAGGAGGAGAGTTTTCCGGAGAGGAGATCGTCGGGAGAGAGGCGCTCCGCTTCTTTGATGAAAGCTTCGATTTCTTCGACGGGAAGAGAGGGAGAGCTGGAGACGGCGGCGGGAGGTCGGAGATCAGGTGACAGTTCGGAGATTCTCATTTGGCGGGAATTTGAGTCGGGAGTCTGGAGGTGTTGTAATTTATATTACTGTAATAAATAAGGAGGGAAAGGAGTTTTTATAACGCTTATGGTTTTTTTGTATATTAACCCCTCATATTTTTAGGATTTAAAAATCGACCCCTGTAGTTTCAGCATTGAAGAGTTACGCATCTCTTCGTTGTCAACCTTACTGATTTTGGAGATAAGAAAGGTATTAAAAGACATAGGACTTAAATAGGGATGTATCACTAAAGACTGAACCTTCATGGGTTTATTTCTAAAAATTAGAAACTCTAGGGGGTATATGAAAAAAACTCTTAATTTTAATTATTATGAGAGCTTTCATTTTTAAGTATATTGTGGTGTCTGTGTATGTATTGGTTGGGTTCATACCCAGCCCAGTGGTTCAAACCAGGCAGTAGCCCTTATGTAAGATTGGTGTCCTCATCCTAGTCTTTGACTCTCCAATCAATAGAAATGCATTTGGAATTTTGACCATTGACTGATTTTCTTTATATTACCTGTCCATTTAGATGAGACTAGAAAAATTTTGCACTCATTAATTGAGTAGCAACCATTGCCTCTACTTGTTATCAACCTAACAAGACACTATCTTTTGTAATTCATGATTCAGTTAGTCCATTTTTTTTCTTAGTATGAGATTTCCGACCTAATTAATGAATGGGTTGGGTTTGGGATTAGTCCATTCTTTCTATTCAACATGCAACCTGATAAAAATCCAACCCAAACCTGTCTAAATAATGTATAGATTGAGTCTATACACGTTACTTGTCATGATCAATTCATTTCAACCCATTTCCACCCCTACTTGAATTTTGGACAATATGGAAACCTTGATGAAAGGTGGATTTCATTAGCATAGCAAATCTTAAGCAATTCATATCTTTCAATAAAAATAAAAGTAAAAAATAAAAAAGATATTAAACAATTCATCAACCAGTGTTGACCGCACCTTCCAATATCACTAGTTAAACAAACACAGAAGTCAACAAAAAGACAAGACTCAGCACCTCCTCACTTAAACTACACAAGGTTGGATTTTGACAATTGGAAAATTTGTACCAACAATAGGGATTGACCATGTGGTTCAGTCCATATCTCACAGCTAAACTATTTGTTATGTTGCAGAAAACCAGGGAGGCGACTGAGAGAAAGAACACAATCAACTGAAAGGTATTAGTATTACTTTCAATCTTGAGAAAGAGGAGAGAGAGAATTTGGATCTTCTCCTAAGCTGTGTTTCTTTTCAATTAAAACTGTAATAGATGGCTTTGCAGATCTTGATTTTGGATTCAGGGTAATAAGTCAAGCGACCCAGTTGGGAATTTTTTCATTGGTGGCTTGTGGATGCAACTTCTACTACGGTTAGTCTTGATCAGTGGAAAGGGATTTTCCCACAAGAAAACATAAAATCTGGACCATCTTAAAAGCTTAGGGGCTATTTGGTTCTTATTTGTTAAATGCAAATCAATCATTTCTCTGCTTCTTCTTGTTTGTTAAATGAATATCAATCATTTCTCTGCCTCCTGACCTCATTGTTTAAATTTGGCCAACTTGAACTTAACTACTTCTGTTTGGAATCAGTTAGACCTGTTTCACTCAGTCAGCTGACCTGACATCTATATATTTAGAGCTTTTAAAATCTATTTTACGATTCAACCAGATAAACCACTGGTGCAAGCTGCAACCATGTGCAGCCGAACCTTGGCCTTGAGAAATTTGATGGCCAGTCATTATTTTGTCAAATTGGTAGTGGCTCATACCCATCCAAATGGTTCAAACCAGGCAAGAGCCCTTTTGTAGATTGGTTGGACAATCCTAGAGTCTGACTCTACAATCAATAGACAATAGACATGGATATTGAATTTGGACCGTTGACAGCTTTCTTTATATTATCTGTCCATTTAGATGAGACTAGAAATTTTGCTTGCATATATTTAGGAGCAGCAACCTTTTATGCCTATTTGTAAACCTAACCTGAATCTGTCTTGGTAATTAAGGATTTAATTGACCTAGACGGTAAGGCCCGTGATTCAATTGACTTAGATGGTAACGCCCGTGGTTTTTTCCCGAGTAGGGTTTTCCAGGTACAAATCCCGTGTCTCATTCTCTTGTGGTTGATTGCTTTTTATTTGGACTTTGTTTAATTAACCCTAAATTAATAATTGGAATTGGAATTGGAATCTAAAAGAGACACTGATTAGGGACCTTAGCCTGTGTTAAGGCTTAAACTTTAGCCTTCACAAATGTAGAAAAATAATTAATTCATGTAGCTGACTAAGACATAATTGAGACAAGGCTTTGATGTTAATGATGATGATCTCTTTCAACCAAAACTGATATTAATGAACAATTCATCATCAACCAAAGCTCGCTGCACCTTCCTACATCACTAGTCAAGTAAACGTGGATGGATATAACTTTTAAGTCCTGGGTTCAAACATGGATAGAAGTCAACAAAAGAGAAGACTCATCATCCCCCTCACTTAGACCACACAAGGTTGGACTTTGACACTAACAAAACCTGTACCAACAACCATAATCGCCCATTCTGCACATTCCATATGTCACAGCGTAACAGTTTTTAGGATTGCAGAAAGCCAGAGGAGGGTATGGAGGGATGAAAGAAAATCGATGTAAAGGTATTACTGCCAATCTCTTGAGAGAGAATATTTGGATCTTCTCCTTTGCTGTGTTTCGTTTTTTTTACTAATCTGTAATACATGGCTTTGCAGATCTTGATTTTGGTTTCAGGGTAACAAGTCAAGCGACCCAGATGGCTATCTGTTCATTGATGGCTCGTGCATTCAACTTCTCCTGCGGTTAGTGGTAAATCATCAATAGCCCATGTGTCCAACCTAGACCTGATCCAACTGACTTGCTTGGTAGTTCAATGTAAATTCAGTCTAATTCACAAATTTCATCAAATGGCTCAATGTCCAATTTCATTAGAATTCTCACAGTCATATTATTATTTACTTAGATTGAATTATACTTTCAATATTTTTATACATTATGAATTGCCTTTATTTAGAAGAGATTTTGTATTAAATTATCTTACATCAAGATTCAAAAGAGGATGTATTAGTAACGTTGTGGATCATTACTTCAACAATCTCTGACGGGGTTATTCATTCAATGATACTTCAAAAGAGGACTTGACGTTGTGCTTCTCTGTGTTTTTCTGACGAGTTCTAGAAACCATGCAAATCGAATCAAATCAATGCTGAACGAGAAAATTGAATTGAGGAGAACTAGAGCTTCCTGGTGGACTAACAGCCGCGGTGGGGTGGTTGGTTTGTGGGGGGTGGGCGCGGGGGTTGAATCAGGGGAATAATATAGACCCAGTGTGATGGAACAAAGTTTAGATCATAATGGTAATGATGATTACAACAAAATCAAAATGAATACAATGGTGTAACTTCAGCATGTGCATCCTTTTCTTTTCTTTTTTTTTTCTTTTGCAATTTTTTTGCAAGGTTGTCTATTTTTTTTTTTTTTTTTTTTTATCTTTTTTAGTATGAATCAAATTTGATGGTGTTGCAATGGATTTTGATACATAAGACAGGAATACTTCATACCACTTTATTGTTTTTGGAACCATATGAATTGGAAGAATCTTATATTCAACTGACAAGCGGCCTGTTATTGTAGGTAATGGCCGACATGAGAAAAGAGAGAGGGAGCGATGGTACCTGAAAAATGGAGCTCGACTCTTGCAGGAGCTAATTGCAAATTGTGAAGGTGAAGCCAAACAACTTCAGTTCTTCTTTTTGGAGGAGCTATCAAAGGCAACCAACAACTTCGATAAGAGACATATTTTGTGTGCAAGAAAAAACCAAACCACTTACGAGGGAAGCAATGAAGGCCGCAAAATTGCCATTCGACAATCAGATATTCACAGTGAGCACACCATAGACTGTGTTTTCAATGAGATTGTTATGCTATCCCAAATTAATCACAGGAACGTGCTGAGGATCTTAGGTGGTTGTTTTGAGACTGAAACCCCCATGCCTGTTTTCGAATTCATACGCAACGAAAGTCTCTATCACCATCTCCATGAAAAGTACCATTCGAGTAGAATGTCATGGGAGAATCGTCTGCGAATTGCGACTGAAGTAGCAGATGCAATTGCCTATCTGCATACAGGTGCTACTAAACCGACTGTGCATCAAGACATAAAATCCTCAAACATTTTATTGGATGAACACTATACTGCCAAGGTAATTGACTTTGAGCTTTCTATAGCGATTCCCTTGGGCGAGACATATGTAAAATCAAGTGTTGTAGGAACTGTTGGGAGCATTGATCCACACTATTCTAGCACTGGACGATTAACAGAGAAATGTGATGTTTATAGCTTTGGGGTGCTTCTGCTCGAGCTTTTAACTGGGAAGAAGACTGTGGAACGGAGGGACACCGGTGAGGATGGCGGTTTTCTGTTGGTGGACTTCGTGATTTCATCAATCAAAGAGAATCAGCTGCACTTAATATTTGAGTCTAGCATTTTGAAGGACAGTAACATGGAGCAATTAATGGCCTGTGCAGAACTTGCCATGAAGTGCATCAGATGGAAGCCAGATGAAAGGCCAACAATGAAGGAAGTTGCACAAGAACTCAGGCAAATAAAGAAATCCTCTGAAGATGCCCTTTAAGAAACAAGTTCTATTTACAAAATCAAAACAGAAATCGTATAATTCAAGGACAGAAGTAGGAAATTCATGAAGGCCTTTATTTGTTTGGTGTATCCCAATGAATTGCCCATGTAATCCATCCTTACAAATACATATCCAGGACATGCTTTCTTATGGCTGAAACTAATATATATCTTTAAACCCAATGTTTCATTCTTCTCTTCAAAATATAGGTTTTTTTTTTTCTTTTTTTTTTTTTTTTTTTTTTTGAGGAATACTTCATTATTGCGCAGTTATAACTTTGCTCCTATCCCCAAAAGGCTGCTCATTAAATCACAATGAGAAATTATTTTTGTTTGACAAGCTATCGGTGGGGAGGATTTGGTTAAAAGTGTCTGTTTGTAGGAGATCTCAGGTCCTACTTTAGGTGAAATTTAAGGAGGCAAGTTTTTTATCCTAAGAAGAGATGGGGTTTGCTTCAGCTTTCACTGGTGATCTGCTAACTTGTTTGATTTGGAGCAGTGTAGAGTTCTCTGTGAAGGCAGCTGACTAATAATTTGCTGCCACTTCCTATTTTGTTAGCATGTGGACCAATGTGGGTCACAATGGTGGCAAAAAACAACCATTCTGTGTTATTTTGTTCGAGGGGGTGGGAGGAGTGGTAGAAAAAAAACGGTTATGTTGACTAAATCACAGGGTTAGCATCCTTTGGTTATTTTATGATTTTAAATGGGGTTATCGTGGATGTAGGTGCGATCTAGGGACTTGAAGTCACCTCTTCAAAAGAGGGAAAGGCAAGATGCCATTTAAGTTTGCAAATGACTAAACTCCTAGGGAATCAACCATGATGCCCCTATGTTCTTTATGTCAGAAAAATGAGGAAACAAGCATTCATGCTCTTTTTCCATGTGAGCATGCTAGAGTGGCCTGGTTTGGCTCCTCGATTGGAGCTCCTAACTCATTCTATTCAGAAGGAATGTCTAATGGGATGGTGGTTAAGGATCAATAAGATGAGTGATTTGCTTCATCGTTCTTTCTGTCACAATATCAAGGCATGGGTTGTGGTCCGTTGGTGGTCTTTTTCTGTTACACCCTGTCCTGAGTTAATCAAAATTAACTCTAATTAATTGGGATGAATGCTAATTAACCATGTTTAATTGAGCTAAAAATGGTTAATGACCAAATTGAATTGAATTTGTCTCAAATGGTTAATTTGAGCTTAATGAAATGGTAATGAATGTTATTGAGTGATTTGAGTTGATTTTCAGGCTTAGACCATGTGGTATAAGGACTTTTTCGTAAATATGAATTTCCGCATATTTCGTCGAATGCGGTCACCCTTGATACCAACGCGTGTATCTCATGGAATACATTAACTTCCATAATAGGCATGGTTGCGTTCGACACAAATTGGATCAAATGACCTTTCATTTGACTCAAATTGTAATTAGAAGAATGATGGAGGGCTTAAGTGCAAAATGTTCACTTATATAAGAGAAATGATGAACTCATTGAGTTCATTCCAAACCCTAGCCCCTTTCTCTTTTTCTTTCTTATTCTTTCTTCCATTCCTCTTCATTAATCATTAAGAGTGAGGGTTTACAAGTGGATTAGGTGAGAGCTCCATCTTCTTCCTCACTTGTCTTCCATTTTGGAGTTCTTGGAGCTTGGAATTGAGGAGATTTCATCTCAAGGATCAAGCTAAATAAGGGTTTTTGCTAGTTAATCTCCAAGAAAGGCAAGTATAGACAAATACTTGTGATTGATGTTAATTATTGTAGAATTTCATTGAAATTCCATTTATTTGAAATTTATGCATTTCCCATTGGATTTTATTGTTTTTGTGGATTGATGAATGGATGTATGAAGAGTTTGATGTATGAATGGAATGGAAATTGAGGAGTGGACAGGAGGTCCAATTAATGTGCAGGTTGTGAATGAATTGTGGCAAGAAAGGAGGAAGGAAAAACATGTTTATGAACTGAAACTGTGTTTTCGGAGCAGTTCGATCGATCGGACCTGACTGTCCGATCGATCGGACAGAGAGTTAACTAGGATAGTTTTTCTGTCCGATCAATCGGACCTGAAGGCCGATCGATCAGACATGGTATTATCTAGGACGAAATTTTGGTTTGTAGGAAACATGGGTAATTCTTAGGTACATAAGTGTCCCCTGAATTAGTATTAAGGCTAGTGTTAATGCTGTTTTTTCTAAACCTTCATGGGTGTTAGCTAAGGTTATGCTAATGTATAAATTTCATTTAAAGTGATGTCATCGAGAATAACAAATGCATTAGATAACGAACGTTTCACATGAATGTTTGGTTTAGAAGTTGTATAGGATTTCTTGATTTAATTTGATTTCTGAGTTTGGCACTACATAGTAATGCTTAAGCTCGTTGTTGAGCTAACATGAAATAAATTAATGAAATGAATTAACGAAATGAAATAATAAACAATCCTACTGCAATAGATAGAATGGGGTGTTCTGGAGCTCCGTAGTGATGCCAGTTTTCTCTGATCAAAACGCTAGTAGATCTCACACATATTGAATGATAAGCCACTTAATAAAGTGCACTCACTGAAACGGAATGAATTAAATATTGAATCCGTTAATCAGATAACTGAATAATCCCTTTCGGGAACCACTGACTGGAGCGTATACTATGGTATTTGCCAATTCTTGTGAGTCTTATTTCTTGACTCCAGTGTATAGATACTGTCACTGATTTGAATTGTCTAGGATTATTGGTTATAGAATTAATAAACATGTTTATTAACATGTACTATCATAGATTTGTGTATATATTGTTGAACCGTCGTGTTCACAGTGTTACTGATGACATTACAGGCCCAATTGCCCGTGCCAGTACTGCAGAGGCCGCGTCGCCTGCGGAAGAAGCCAATCAGATTCTTCCAGAAGGATTGATTGAGTGGACATAGATCGGAGGGTGAATCAATTAGAACATTTTGGAAACATTTAGAGAAGTATTTGAATATTCATTTTGAAATATGAATAGTAGCCACTTGCATTGTATTTTGAATATGCAGTGGTTGACTTAGATAGTAAAATGAGGTCTGTATATTGGACTTTACTTTTATGTAAAGAACTTGTACTGCTTAAATTGTTTTGTTAATGTATAAATTTATTCCGCAAAAGTGTACATTTGACAGGTTGACTGTATGGTTATCCCTGGTGAATTTTGTTTTAACGTCGGTTAATTCGAAGTTTACGGGAATAAGTATGGAGATTGTGACTCGGGGTTTGTCCGGAGTAATCCTAATCTCGGGCCCGGGTTGTGATATTTTCTTAGATTTAGGAATGATCCCACTTTTAGAGGGAAGGATTGCCACCCCATGAAAATACTTTCCTTGGCCAGTGATAATGAAAAATGCTTCTTCAAGATCACCACTATCTTACCTAAAGAGATAAATGATTCGGTCATTGTAATCTTCTGTGATATGGCTTTCAGAGCATTTGATGGCAAGGTAGGCTATGGGTTTGCAATTTGGGTTGGTGACAACCTGTTTTCTACAGGTTCTGTGGGCGGCGCAAAGGTCCCTTCCGCCAAAGAAGCTGAGGCAATGGCTATTCTCTCAACCATATGTATCCCCAGACAGCAAGGGTTCTCATTAGTTCATTTTGCTGCTTATTCGCAAGATGTGATCCAAGCACTTAAGGGTGGTGAAGACTGGTCTATTGCACCCAGCGTTTTTGATATTTTGGGTTGTGCTAAATATTTTGGATTAGCTGAGTTTTATCATGTGTTTAGTTTTAATAGGATTGCACATAACTGCACTAGCAGGTCTTACAGTTTGTGGTTGGGTGAGGTTCCTTTTGATGCTCTCCCTTAGTTGTGTTTTGGGGGCATGTTTTGTTCTCATGTTCTCTTCTTTTTCTTTTTCAATGGAATCTTTCCTCTTTACCCAAAGAAAAGAAAAAAAAAAACCAATGGCATATGTCGCACCAAATTAAGTTAAATTGGGGCTAGTTTGCATACACAGACAAACATAATATGAGTGGGTTAGATAGGCTTTAGTAATGAAGATGGTTTGTAAGATTTTAATTCTACACTATCCCTCCTTATACATTGTTTTCTTTTTATCTTCATGCCCAGGCAAGTTACACCTTGTGCCATATTCCACCAGCAACTTGTTTTCATGTCACTGTTGAATACTTGATAAACCAAGAGCCAAAATCGATAGATTAAATGAAAACAAATTCCAAAAAAAAAAATAAAATTGTTTGACCAAAAGTATCATACAAGTGTTTTTTGAATTGCTATATTGAATGAATGCTTGGAAAAAAATTTTTTGGATGGTCATTAGAAATTTTTAAAAAGATTTAGTGTTAGTTTTAGTTTGAAGTACTTCATCACATTCGGCCAGAACATTTAGAGATATGATCCCCATCAAATCAACCGCCTAGATCTACGTGCATAACTCTGTGTTCGTTGAAGTCTTTGACTTAGACAAATCCAAAGTTGAAGAGTTATACTCCACAGCGAGTCCCACCTATTGAGACTCAATCCACTTAAAATCAGCTCCCTTTTTGTGCATCGATAGTATCAAATATTACCCTAATAGAAGTTGCCCCCATTGTAAGATCAACTATTTGATAAAAGGAAAGGGACTAATAAAAACAATGCATAAGACTGTGTTAGTTTTTTCTTATCGAGTTTGGATCCCCGGGCAGCATAACAGAAGCCCGAAACTCTTCCATGGGGCCCAAATCACGATAATTCAGACCATTATACTCGAATCCGATCCTTTCTAGTAGGGGTGTACAAAAAATCCGCCAATCCTTCAATCCGATACGATCCGATCCTATCCGCGGATTTTGATCCGATCCGAAGGCCAACGGATTGGTAACGGATTGGAAATTATGTAATCCGTTAGCAACGGATCGGTGGTAGATTTTACCCTTAATCAGCGGATTCAATCCGATCCAATCCAATCCGTTGTCATTAAATATAAATTAAAAATATATATATAAAATAAAATAAAAAAATGTAAGGAGTCACTAACCTTATGAATAGAATAGGCATACATCTCTCAACTCATGCCCCTTTAATTCAGTGGCTTCAAAATTTATGGGTTTTTTCTTCTTTCTTTTTCCATGTAATGTACAATAATGGATTGAACGGATTAATTAGATCTGATCCGCTCCTCCACGGATCGGATCAGATTAGATTTCAACAGTAACGGATTGGTCACGGATTACAAATCCATCAATCCGAAGGCAACGGATTGGTGACGGATTTGGCCCAATCCGCACCAATTCGATCCATGTACACCCCTACTTTCTAGTAACTTGTCTTCGAATTTCACCTCAATAGGAGTTTGTCCCACTACTAGATTGTGCATATGATTGATAAAGGGTTTAAGGTATTTTGATCAATAGTACATTAGATTGTGCTAATTGGAGAGGATGAGATTCAAGTTGAAAAGTCCGAGTTACCATCATATGTGCTCCAAGATGGAGTTACAATCATTTGCATGTAAAACACACTAGAAGAATATCCAATTCTTTTAATCTAACCGTCAATCTTACGTGGCAGCCAACTTTTATAGAAGTAAAATTTGAAAATACATAAAATCATTATAAAAAAATAGCTTCAGCCAGGATTTCCCCATTCCTTTGTGGGGAAGGCCAGAGCATCCCATAATATCCGCAATTTGCAACTTTTCCTCCACTAAGGAGGGAGAAAAGGTTGCAATTGCTTCTTTACCACTGATGTTTAAGGCGGCAAAGCTACATGTGCAATTTTTCCTCCTCTAAGAGTGGAGGAAAAGCAGCATTTGCAACTTTACCGCTGATTTTTACTGCGGTAAAGTTGCATTTGCAGCTTTTCTCCTAAACTGCCACTTTTTATCTTCTATGAGTTTGGTTTGTCACGAGTTTAGTTTTTGGCTTCCTTGAACTGGCCCACCCCATTTACAATGTGTTTTCGTGTTTGTTAATAGCATATGATGCTGAAAATTCTCACAAATGTACACGTGCAATTTCATAATCTTATATGTTAAAAATACAAAACCTGGCTATAAAAACTGATCCAGTAAAGGAAGGGTCGGAATTCCTCAGTTGACCTCAATCTTGCCCGGGACTCCTTTTAGACCTTTTTTATTCCTAGGTGGGATACTGTCATTATTTTGATATTTCCAACTTGAAAAATATATGGGTCAGGTTCGGTTGGCTCCATACTTGTGAGCTCCCTCTTTCTTTGGGGTCTCTCGGTCAGGTCCTTTCACACACAACTCTTTAAAAAAACGAGTCTATCAAGTGGATTTTAACTATATTTTAATTGTTTTCAAGAACTCTTTACGGCCCAATAAGAGCCCTCCAATCTCTCATTCTGTAGCAAAATACAAAACACTCTTAACCACCCTCGGCCCAACCCCTGCCAAGTTTTAAATTGCCGCTCTGGATACTAATAAAGGTTAGGTCTTCTTTACCCTCAAACAAAACAGGTTATGGCCAATATAGATTTCAACCTAACCGGTTTTCATTCCTACTTCTTAGGATAGAGCACGGAGCACATTTTGGTCCAAAACTAACTAGGTTGCTTGGGATAGGGCCAGGGCTAGCCCCTTGATAAACTTTGTTGCTAAATATATGCTTGAACGAGACAGGAGAGACCTAGGGACACCCCCACCCCTCACGTTACCTCATCCTTAAATGACAACTCAGGCCTTGAGTTCGCTCAATTGGGTCCCATATTCTAATGGCTGGATAATTATAACAGTTTAGTTGATGACCCGCAACTGGACAGTTGAAGAGTAATAGACGACCCGCATAAACTGCCCTAAAACTTTACTTCAATCGGAGCTTATATAAAAGACTGGATAGAATTATGCCTGAAAAAAAATAATTTATTTCACACATGTCAATCCAATGGCATATGTCACTCCAAATTAAGTACAATTAGGGCTAGTTCGCATCCACAAACAAACATGATATCCCGATCAAATAACCCGCCTGGTTCTAGGAGCACAACTCTCTGATGTTCGAAGTCTTTGATACAAAGGAATCCAAAGTTGAAGGAGTTATAATCCACAGTAAACCCCGCTTACTGAAATCAAATCCACTCAAAATCAACCCCCTTTTTGTGCATCGATAGTCTCTAATGTTATCCTAATGGAAGTTGGGCCCATTGTAAGATAGACCATTTGATAAAATAAAAGTGACTAACAAAAACAATGCATAAGATTGTCTTAGTTTTTTGGTTTTTTTTTTTTTTATCGAGTTTGGATACTCGGGCAGCAGAACAAAATCCCGGAATACTTCAATGGGGCCCACACAACAATAATTCAAACCATTCAACTTTAATCCCATTATCTCTAATGACTTGTCTACAAATTTCACTTCAATATGAGTTTGTCCCACTATTAAATTGTGCATATGATTGATAAAGGGTTTAAGGCATTTTGATCAATAGTGCATTAGATTGTGCTAATTGGAGAGGATGATATTCAAGTTAAACGGTCCAAATTATCATCATATGTGCTCCAAGGTGGAGCTACAATCATTTGCATGTAAAACACGTGGGAAGAAGATCTGCGTTTTTTTAATGAAACCGTCAATCTTATGTAGTGGCCAGCTTTTGTCGAGGTAAAATTTAAAAATATATAATCCTAAAAAAATCAAAATTTAGTTTTGGCCGGGATTTCAAAGGTGGTCATATCCCAAGTGGCAGGTGAATGGAAGGTGAACGCCCCTAAGCTCGCTCATTATCATGACAAGGCCAAAAAAGCTATGTCCTAGTTCAAGAAAGTGTCATTTCTTTATATCCCGCGAGCTTTAAACCGGCTGGCCGACTCGTTGGCCACCTTGGCCTCGATCGTGGAAGTCCCCCTCAACAAGGGATCCGAGACCTTTCACATCCAAAGGATAGACACTCCCTCGGTTGAACTAAAAGACTTGGCCCTCGTAGATCCAGATGAGATTCCATCCAAAGATGAAGGACCGAAAGGAAGGAAAGCGAAAGGGAAAGAGATAGAGACAGAAGAACCTAATCGAGAGCGGATACTGGCCCCCCTACAGCATGACGAAGAACTCACAGGCGACCATCCGTGGTACTTTGATATCTGGAACTACCTACGCGATGGATACATCCCTGAATATGCCACCAAATCCGACAAAAGGGCACTGAAAGAAATGGTTCAAAGATACGTCGTTGTTGGAGGACTGTTATACTGCCGATCATTCAGTGGGATCCTCCTGCGATGCGTGACGGTTGAGGAAGGATGAGAAATAATCGAAGAAGCTCATTTCGGCATATGCGGAGGACACGTAAACAGCCTGATGCTCTCCAAGAAAATCATCCGGTTAGGATATTACTGGCCGTCATTGGAATCAGACTCTGTGGACTACGTCAGAAAGTGCAAGAAATGTCAGCTGCATGCTGACTTGATTCACGCTCCTGCATCTTCGCTGCATCCCACTACCGCTCCGTGGCCTTTTTCGACTTGGGCGTTCGATATCATAGGACCTCTGGTCCCGACCGTGGAAAACACCCAGAATAAAGCTTTCATATTAACCGCGACGGAATACTACACTAAATGGGCAGAAGCTGAGGCATTTATCCATATCAAAGCATCCACGGTGGTCAAGTTCATTCGAAAGAACATAATAGCCCGGTTTGGCGTTTCGAAAGTGTTCATAACTGACAATGGCCCCCAATTCATATCTCAGGTAATGGAGGATTTGTGCACAAAATATAGTATAGAACTACATCATTCAACCCCTTATTACCCCCAAGTAAACGGACAGGCTGAAGCTACAAACAAGACACTACTGAAGATCATCAAGAAGACAGTGGAAACAACCAAGGGCAGTGAATGGCCATACCGTTTGGTCGAGGCATTGTGGGCATATCGAACCTCCATTAGGACTTCGACAGGTGAGACCCCATATGCATTGACTTACGGGATGGAGGCAGTCCTTCCGTTCGAGCTCCTGCACCCATCTTTGCGGATCCAATTAGATGAAGAGATGACAGAAGGCCAAAGACGAGAAGCATTGCAAATACAGCTGGACCTCCTCGATGAGAAAAGGATGAAAGCAGCAGAGCACGCTCAAGTGTACAAGAAGCGAATCGCAAGAGCCTACGATAAGCATGTCATAGAGAGGAAATTCAAAACAGGTGACCTTGTATTGAAACGCATCACTCAATCACAACTCCCACACATTAAAGGCAAATTGCGACCTAATTGGGAAAGCCCATATGTAGTTAAAGAAGTATATTCTGGCAATGCATATAGATTAGTAAATGCAGAAGGGGAAGAGCTCCCCGATCCATGGAATGCTATGTACTTGAAAAAGTACACCACATGACCTTTCTCCACTTCTTGCGGAGTATGACCCTTGGTCTCTTGATATGGCTGTATAAATCCCGTAGGGAAGACCGAGGAGAGGTGCAACAGCCAAACTTGGAAGTCAAACACACACTGGCACAAAAAAAGCAAAAGGAAAAAAAAAAAAAAGAGAGAAAAAAAAGAAAAAAAAAGGAAGAAAACACTAGAATAGTGAGTTTGCCCCCACACAATGTTCTGCACTGTTGAGACCATTCAACGCAAAAGTTTAAAGGCGAGCTTGCCCATGCCATGAAAGCTTCCCCTTATTACTCACAAAAGAGAGAAAAGAGAAACCACGTTGGAGTTGCATGAGATGTGGGTGTGCTCCCCATGCCTGATGCTTCAGAAACCAAAACCCCAAGCACCCCTCTCCCAAACCAGTCCCAAAAAAAAAAAAAAAAGGAGTTTAGTTAGAAGTCATGAAAAGAATAAAAGTTTTGTGACTAGTTTGAGTTTGTAGCCTTTTTAACCCGAGTCAGTAAGCCCGTAGGGGTATTTACATACCTAGTGCCCTAAAGCCATTTGGTTTGGGAGTCATTGGCGTAACGCTCGTTACATGGGTTAATTAGAAAGCTTTAGGGACCCAGGCATTGCGTAGTCATAAATCGAAAAAAAGAAAAAATGGAAAAAAGAAAAAGAAAAAGAAAGGCAAAAAAGAGAATTAAAAAAAAAAAAAGAGCAAAGGGCCAAAAGGCCAAAGTAATGGAAAAGCATTCATAAAACCCAAGCCCGCTCGAATGACATGGGCCCTTGCCTAATGAACCAAGCGGAGAGTGGCTGATAACCACAACACTGAAGAAGCACAGCGACTCACTATCTCCCACACACGAAACTCGTGTTCACACATGAATTCCAGGGGCAGCCTAGTGCTCTCCAAAGTTCAACTAAAAGGACCAAAATGGCTAGAAAAGAATCATGAGAGATCGATCTCCAAAGGATAGTTGGGGAAGGTCACATCATAACCAAACTAGCAGCCATGGATCAGAGAGCTAGACCACCTCCACTCTCTCACTCCCAGCCAGAAAACACACCAGCTTTACGCTGGGGCATTTTTATATATACATATATGTACATGCGTACACACACGCATATGAGTACTTACTTATTCTGCACGGCTTCCCAATTCAGGTCCCGTCACATGCACAGTTGTCACAAACACTCACCAATCCACACACTCTCACCTCATGCATGCTTTTGTTACTAATGCCTTGTGGTTGAATGCAGGATAGGTTATACATTATTTTGTTTCAGGGATCGTTCACATATGTCACCCCATATGCTGGGGCATTTTTTTTTTTTATATATGAACCTACGTAAGCATGCCTCACACCTCCTTGGTTAACCCTTGATCCAAAACCCCACGCGGATACCATGTTTTGTGCACGACTCCTCTCGAAACGAGATATACTATCAGTCGGAAAATGATCACCCCTTTGTTTCGGATTAGCCAACAACAATTTGCCTGTAGTCTCGGTATTGGATGTGTACTGTTTCATGCTATGTGTGTGCTACGGATATGTTGTAGATATCTTTTGACCTTAATTTCCTACTCGATCTACCTACATCCGAAGGATGGGCCCCCGTTGTTTATCTTTTATTCTTTTTTCCTTGCGTGTGGTAGATGCATTTATGTTATTTTCTTTTATCTCTATTGACTATCATGGTAGTGGTTGATTGATGTCATGACTACAGGATGATGTCGAGGACATGCCTTGCATTAGCACTAACATTTTAAATTTAGTATGCATCACACTTACAAGCCTTCTTAACATCATCACATGCATAACACACACTTGGCACGTTTATGTACTAACTTCACCACAAGGCGAGCCGTTGCTCCCTTCTTTCCTTCTAGCAAGGATTTATTGCAGGTGAAAATGTGAGGGCCACCACACCGAAAGGAACAGGATCCAAGAGGTAAGTGTTGCTGAACTAAAAAACCCAAACTTAATCTTCCAAACTTGTGCTCTTACATTTAATATCATTACCGTAACATGCTCTTTCAGAATCCTACTTTGACACCTTGTGCACCCCCCGAGTAGGATGATCCACTTTGTAGGGAATTAATTTTGGGTAGAAAATGGAAAGGCACGAGGTGACATCCTCATATCACGTGATCAAGCTCAGACCTAAAAGGAGACCTAATTAACTGGATGGCCTAGAACAACCTTATCCCGATTCCCTCGAGCCAGTTCGACCTCACCCTCATAGGCTGCCACTCCCTTGAGCCCAAAGGCTCAAACGGAGGCATGAGTATGTGTCTATTTATCTTTGGAGAACAACTCTGTACGTGCTGTCCTCCAAGGAGGGGCATACTGTAGACACCTCGTTTTGGCACCCTATGAGGGGCAATTCAGTCCACCCTATTTAATGATGTCCTGATTAGGTCCCGAGTCAAAAGTCAACTGTCGTCTCTAGGCCTTTGATCGCCCCGGGAATTGGCTCATCGTGATCTACTCGTCGAGAGCTTCCCGCCCATATATAGAACTCCAAGATCTGACGGGCGGATCAAAAATCATGACAGCAGGTCCCACACCCCCGGGGCGCCCGCGTGAAAAATCACCTATCATTTCTGGACCTCTGATTTCCCTAAAAATTTGTTCATCGTGACCTACTCGCCGAGAACTTTCCGTCGATATGTGGAACGTCAAAATTCGAAGAGCAGATTGAAATCTACGAAACCTGGGCCCCATTAATGATAACCCGGCCAATCTCCACCGGACCCCGCCTTCTCGACCCAAACCAGTTTCTTTTAAATCCAAACCCACCAGGCCTAGCCCAATGAACTCCAGCCCAAGCTGAACCTGACCCGATCCAACTCATTAGGCCAAGTCCATACCTCACTTGACCCAAACACAACCCGAGCCTGATCCAAACCTCCTGACCCGAACTTGACCCGTCCCACGAGGCCCACTAGCTGCATGGGAGAGGACAGTCCATGAGATCTGGACTCTCCCCTCCCCCTTTAACCTCGTCTTTCCCTCTCAATCTCTTAACACCCAGGCCTTATCCCTCTCAATCTCTAACACCCAGGCCTTATCCTCTCAATTTCAAACTCCCAGGCTTTATCCCCTCTCTCTCGGTTTTCGATCAAAAAAGGACCCACGCATCCCAGATCTGGGAGGATCCTCTTCATGCGCAAAACTCTCCTCATTCCCTCCTCCAACATCGTCTTCTAGACTCCCAGAACCCTGCGCCCAATCAACTCCCCGACCTCTCCCACATCTCTGTCACCTACCATCACCATCACCCTCTCCATCGCCCTCTCCCCACCATCAAAACCCATCATCTTCACCACCCACCTTCTCCATCACGCAGCCCATCCCATCTCCCAGGCTCAGAACTCTCACCATCCATCATCCTCCATCTCACGCACCTCATCTCCCTCTGATTTGTCTATCTCCACCCATCCTATCTCTCCGTCTCCACCAACCTCTCCCGTTTTTCCACTTGCGCAGAACCCCTCTTCCTTTCAGAACCCATATACAGCAGCCCATCATCATCTTCCATCTCCCAGCCCATCGTCTCAGGAAGCAGTCCCATCATCACCCTCCATCTCTCCTGCGCCCGTCTCCATCTCCCTCCACCTTTCCTCTTCAGGCTCTCTGTCCGCACCCTCTCCTCCATCTCTCCCCTCTCCACCGTCTTCTCTGCTGCCTCTCAGATCTCCCTCACCCACTCCCTCCATCCCGGATCCATCTCGCACCACCGTCATCCTCTCTCTCCCCGCAACCCATCTCACGCGCCCTCCGCTCGTCTACCTCTCACGCAGCGTCTCCAGACTCACGCAGCAGCACCGATCGACGACCAGCAGCCCCCGGACGCACGCAACACCATCTTCCTCCTCCTCGCACCGCCGAACTCCTCCCCGCCAGGTACACCTCTCTTTCTCCCTCCTCCCACACCCAGCGCACACACTGCCATCTCCTTGCTTTCTTTTCCTTTTCTTCCTCTCCCTTTCTCCGCCTTATCTCTGTCCCCGCAGTTCTCTCTCTCTGTCTCTCTCTCCCTGGTCTTCCTCGCCCTCTGTCTCCTCTCTTCTTCTCCCTCTCCTCGCTCTCTCCACCTCTCCTTCTCCCCCTCGCTCTCTCCCCTTCGTTTCCGTCCTGCACCCACACGCGACAGTGCTCCCTCCCCATCTCCTTTCTCTTTCTTCTTCCTCCCTCCTTCCTTTCCCTTCTTCTTCCTTCCCCGCTGCTGCACCTGCATCACCGCCCCCTCCTTTTCTTTTCCTTTCTTCTTTCTCTTCTTTCTTTCTTTTCTTCCTCTCTCGCCTGCACACCTTCTCCTCTTCTTCTTTCATTCTTTCTCTCTCCTTTTCTTTTCTCCTCTCTTCTCTTCCCCTTCCATCATCCTCCTTCTCTGCTCCACCCACCTGCACATCCCTCTCTCCCTCTTGTTCTCTCCCTCTCCGCTCACCCTTTCTTCTCCACCCTCCTCTCTCCCAGTTCATCCTCTCGCTCTCTGCCCACTCTCCCCTCTTCGATCTCCTTTCTCCCTCTCTGCTTCGCCGTCTTCATCTCCCATCTCTCTCTCCCCGCGGGCGTCCTCGTCGCGTGCGCACAATACCCACCACACCAGTGCCTGCCCGCACCTTCTCCTTCCTCTCTTTCCTCTTTTTTTTTTCCTCTTCGTTCCTTCCCTTCTTCCTACTTCTCCTTTTCTTCCTCCCCCCTACCGTTGCACTCTTCCTGCACACCCACTGCACACTCTACCACCCTCTCCCCTTTCCTTGCGCTGCCACTTGCACCAAGCCACGACTAGCCGCCCGCGCCTTGCTTCTCCCTGCGCCCCTCACCTAACTGTTACACCCGCGTCTTAGCCCATTCACCTGATCAAACCCATACGTGTTTATTTTTATTTCTCGTATTGAATTCAATTCTTCAGTTGTCTATTTGTTTCTTTTATAATGTTTCATGCATCTAACATGCCATGCATTTAGATTAGTGTTTTAGGCCATTTTTATTATTATTATTATTATTTTAAATTTGCCTTAATCTGTATGTCAACATGCATTTAACATGCCCATGCATTATAATCGTATTACATCTTGTTTCTTTAGTTTATCCTCTTTATAAAAATTGAGACTGCGTTCCCTTTATCTGTTTATGTTATTTTCTATATAAAAATTAGAATAAAAACCGAAAACACCAAAAGAAAATAAAAATAGCAGTAAAAATTAAAGATTAAAAATAGGACTTTAGCTACCCTATTAATTAGGATAATTAGGCTAAATTTAATAATTAAGTTCTTTTCTCCCCTCCCCTCTTATTAGGATTAGGAGATCTCATTTAGGAAACTTCAAATAAATTATTAAATAAAAATTAGAAACTTATTACTCTCTCCTCACCCCATTTCATTAGGATAAATCAGTTTAGGATTTTAGGCTTTATAAATAAATACATAAAAATAAAATAAAAACCATAAAAATAAAAAAGACCAAAAAAAAAGTAAAAGATATTAAAAAAAACTAAAATATTAATAAATTGGAGTTAGAAATTAGACTATAGCCTAACTGATTAGGTCAGACCCCGGATCTAGATCTAGGTCTACCCCTAGCCAGCTTAGACTACCCTAGTTTCAATAATCCCAACTGATTAGGTCCCACTCGCTATCCGGGCCCCGCTAAGGGACCGGCAGAGCGGATGTTGGTGGTTAGGACCTTCGGATAGGGTAGAGATCCATTAGGGAAATGGAACAGTTAGATGAAATTCAAGTAGGAACTCCCCTAGTTAGGCCCTTCTAGCCCCAATTATTAAAATCCAAAAAAACTATAAAACCAACAAAACCAATCCCAAAAATATTTTCTTCTCTTTTCCTCCACCTTCGGTGCCAAATATTTATCTGAACTCAATGATTAAAGGGAATAGAGGCTGATTCCGAGAACCTGAATTAATAAGAATGACGAAACGAGATGAGTGATTTCACACACCCCAATATCAGTTTATTTACTACCGGCCCATCATCGGCCACACTCAATCAATTCCGGCCCAACATCGGCCATTTTTATTTTAAATCTGGCCCATCATCGGCCATGCACTTTTATCACCTGCGTATCTCACGCAAACCCACAGAAATCACAACTCGAAGTTTTGTCTGCATCATTCTTACGATTCGAAGAATCAGCCTTTAAACCCTAGGTCGTCAAAGGACATTGAAGGGGGTACCCAGGAATGGGGTTGATCCTCTTCTAAATATGTGGCACCTTTCCCCTTATTTTCTTAGTTTATTTTCATTTTAATTCGCTTATCCCCTAGAATACTTGGATTTAACTTTAATTAGTCTGTTCAACCCTGGATGTTGATTTCCCCTGCCTAGTTCATTATGATCCTATCTTGAAGCCCATAATTTGACCCTTGACCCAAGTTCGACCCGAATTGAAAGACCCAAATTAAGTGACAAGACAACCGTCGTGTGTCGCCGGCGGCACATTAGACGAGAGAAGAACCCACCCCATTTTCCTGCCGCATTCTTTCGACTTTCGTTGAAGGACGGTGTTACGGCCAAATCCGTAACTGGCGATCGTGATCCGTCGATTTTGAAGGTAGTCGAAATCCTCATTTTCGATGTATTTTTTTATCTCACACTGTTGAATGGCGGTTCCCCTCTCGGGGGGGATCAAAATTCACATCCGACACCTACATTTGCTGGTTTTCCACACTAACCCTGCATTAATGTTATTTTTATGTGAAAATCTCCAAAAAGTATAAGTTTTTTTGCCTAATTTCGAGAAAGGTACATGAAGACTTTCATCATTCAAATGAGTATAATAGTTTTCCATAACTTTTTCATTCAAGTGCTTTCCATAAAAATATTATAAAATATGACAAAAATGCTCTTATAAGAGGGTTTTGTAAGCCTCTTTCCTTACTAAAGCCACCGCCTCTCTCACCACTTCTTTTCTCCCTCCTACCCCAAAATCCACGGACTATACCATCTCCAATGGCGTGGCTATTTTTACCAAGAAAGAAAAAGTGTGTCCATAAACCGCTACAAGGTGCCTAGTGAATGAACTTCACACCCATGATGGAGCTTTTAGTCTCCGCAGTCCGCACAATTCTGGCCTGCTTTCCCCAAGTGGACCCCGGAATAATGGAAGGTGCCAGATGAAACACACTACTGAGGTTGAGACACTTTTGGCCTGCTTGCCCCGAGTGGAACCGAGAATGATGGACGGTGCTGGATGAAGCATGCTACATAGAGAGAGAGGGAAGTATCTGGGTCGACGAGGTGAGGTGTAGTCATAGGGATAAGAGAGGGTGAGAAGAAAAGAGAGGAAGAGTGGAGACATGAAAAAGAAAAGGAAGAAAGGAAGAAAAGAAGAGAGCCTTCCATAATATCCACTATTTGCAATTTTTCCTCCACTAAGAAGGGAGGAAAAGTTGCATTTGCTGCTTTACCGCTGCTTACGGCGGTAAAGATGCATGTAAAACTTTTCTCCTCAACCGCCTCTTTTTATCTTCTATGAGTTTGGTTTGTCGCAAGTTTAGTTTTTGGCTTTATTGAACTGGCCCGCCGCATTTACATTGTGTTTTCATGTTTGTTAATAGCATATGATACGGAAAATTCTCACAAATGTAGACGTGCAATTTCATAATCTTATGTGTTAAAAATACAAAACCTGCTATAAAAACTGACCCAATAAAGGAAGGGTGGGAATTCCTTAGTTGTCCTCAATTTCTATATTGGTGTTTGGAAAATAAATTTTGGATGGTCATTAGAAGTTTTGAAAAAGATTTAGCACTAGCTTCAATTTAAAGTACTTATGACATTAAGCCATAACATTCAGAGATGTGGTCCCCATCAAATCAACTGCCTGTTTCTAGTAGAGCAACTCTATGATCGTCGAAGTCTTTGACTTAGAGAAATCCAAAGTTGAATGAGTTATACTCCACAATGAGCCCCACCTTTTGAAACCAATCCACTCAAAATCAGCTCCCTTTTTGTGAATCAATAGTATCAAATATTACCCAAATAGAAGTTGCCCCCTTTGGAAGATCGACCATTTGATAAAACAAAAGTGACTAATAAAAACAATGCATAAGATTGTGTTAGTTTTTTTTTATTGAGTTTGGTCCCCGGGCAGCATAACAGAAGCCCAGAACTCTTCCATGGGGCCCACATGACGATAATTTAAACCATTCAACTTGAGTCCTATCATCTCTAGTGATTTGTTTTCAAATTTCACTTCAAGAGGAGTTTGTCCCACTATTAGATTGTGTATATGATTGATAAAGGATTTAAGGTATTTTGATCAACAGTACATTAGATAGTACTAATTGGAGAGGATGAGATTCAAGTTCAACGGTCTAAATTACAATCATATATATATATATATATTTATGTGTGCGCGCGCGCTCCAAGGTGGAACTACAATCCTTTGCATGTAAAAAACACAGGAAGAAGATCCTGATGGTTTTTTAATCAAACCATCAAACTTATGTGGTGGCCAACTTATGTAGAAGTAAAATTTAAAAATACATATAATCATAAAAAAAATTTAAATTTAGTTTCAGCCCGGATTTCCAAGCATTGGGCCCCACTATGGTGTCTTACTCCTCCAGGCACAACATAGGACCTCTCTATCTCACGTAAGCTTTCTTCTTATGGCTTCCCTTCCCATGTGAGGCATTCTTCTTACAAGAGCATGCTGTTCTCCTTTTAAATTGCTTTTCTCGGGATCCAACTAGTATAGACCAACTTTGCCAGAAAAATAAAAACGAGTGGAGGCCACTGGTACCAGATGGTTCAAACCAGGCAGTAGCCCTTATATAAGATTGGTGCGACAATCCCATCCCCTGTTTCTCCGCTCAATAGAAATGCATATTGAATTTGGACCATTGACTGCTTTTCTTTAAATTATCTGTCCATTTAGATAGGTTTGAAATTTTGATCTGATAAATTGAGTAGCAACTATTGCCCCTACTTGTCAACCGAACCTACCATTGTTTTGGTAATATAGAATTCAGTTTGACCATATTTTCTTCTTTTTTAGTGTGACATTTCTGACCTAACTAATGAATGAGTTGGGTTTGGGTTGACTACATTCCTTCTATTCAACGCACCAACTTGACCAAAACCCATTCCAAATCATCTAAATTTTGTTATGACCTGTGAACCCAGTCAAAATAATGTATAGATTGAGCATATGGATGTTACCCATGGTGCTCAATTCAACCATTGCCATCCCTGCTGTCATTGTGGACAATCTAGAAAAGGGCAAGGAGTTAGGCAGTCTTGGTCGAAGGAGGATTTGATTAGCATATCAAAGATTAAATAATTCTTCTCTTCAACAAAAAATAAAACAAAGATATAAACAGTTCATCAACCAGAGTTCACTGCACCTTCCTATATCACTAATTTAACAAAACACAGATGGAATCAGCAAGATTGGATTTGGCACATGGCAAATATGCATTGACAATCGGAATTGTCCATTTGGTTTGGAGTTTGGACCATATCTCACAGCTAGACTGTTTGTCATGTTGCAGAAAACCAGAGAGGGCTACTGAGATATAGAAGACAATCGACTGAAAGGTATTGGCATTACTTCCAATCTTATATGAGAGAGAGAGAGAGAGAGCTTTTATCTGTTCCTTTTTATTTGCTAATCTGTAATTGATGGCTTTGCAGAGCATGATATTGGTTTCAGAGTAACTAGTCAACTGACCCAGATGCGAATTCGCTCATTGATTAGTTGTGGATGCAACTTCTCCTGCCCATCACCAGGTTAGTCGTAAATGATTGAGCAGCAGAAAGGATTTTTCCACAAGAAACATAAATCTGGACCATCCTTAATGGCTGTTTTCTTGCAGAAAAAGCATGGCAAGTGTGAAAACTTTTCTCCAGCCAAAAAATTAAAAAGAAAAGGTTCATATTTGGTGCGGTTGTTTGTATTTTCCGTGAGGAAAAGTAGAAAAATGTACTAAATTTTTTGGAATTCCATATAAAGCATTTCCCTTACACAGGAAAAATGTTTTCCATGTAACACGGAAGAGGTTGCCTGCGGAACCAGTTCTCCGCATGCTACACCAACATGCCCTTAAAGCATAGGGGCTATTTGTTTCTTGTTTGTTAACTGCATATCAGTCATTTCTCTTCTTCTTGACATCAACTGTTTTTTTTTTTTTTCATTCTTGACATCACTGTTTAAATTTGGACACTCAAACTCAACTGGAAATTGCATCCATCCAAGTGACCCACACCAGTCTGAATGAGTACACTGTTTGGAATTGGTTAAACACATTTCACTCATCCAACTCAATGGGCTTGGGAGTCAAGTCAGCTCACCTGACTCCGACCACTCACGATTTGTTTAAAATTGTGTTGTAAATGGACTAGTTGGGACACGATGGATAAAGTTCAAGTTGCCCGTATGGCCATATGACCTGTGGGAGAGAATGTTGCTAATAGCCAATGGATCCAACCTGACCCAATCCACTCGCATGCTAGTACAATATTGATTCAGCAAAACTCACCAACTTTATCTTTATCAAACAAGTTTAATTTCATTTAAAACTCATACATACACTGAATGTACAAATTTAATCTTTTCATAGTGTCCTGAGTTGCCCAAAGGAGCTTTGTATTAAATTATGTTATCATCAAGATCCAAAAGAGGGTGTGTTATTGATGTTGTGGATCTTTACTTCCACTCTCTGTTAAAGTGCATGGAATACTATAGATCCAGATTGGTGGGATGAGCTCAGATTATGATACTAATGGAGATGAGGGTGACGACAAGTTTAGGGGAAAATATGGCGAAACTTTAGATTTTGATCTTTTGTCAGCATGAATCAAAATATTGGGTGTACAACAGTACATGGACTGGTATACTCCACACCACTTCATTGTTTTTGCAACCATATGATATGAATTGGAAGAATCTTCAATTGACAGATGCCCTGTAACTGTGGTATTGTAGTTAATGGCCTACGTGAGAAAAGGGAAAGGGAGCAATGGTTCCTGAAAATGGAGCTCGACTCTTGCAGGAGCTAATTTCAAGTTGTGATGGTGAAGCCAAACAACTTCAGTTCTTCTCTGCAAAGGAGCTGTCAAAGGCAACCGACAACTTCAATAAGAGACACTTTTTGGGTTCAAGAAAAAACCATACCACTTACAAGGGAAGCCATGAAGGCCACACAATTGCCATTCGACGATCACATTGTCTCAGTGAGCACAGCATAGACTCTGTTTTCAATGAGATTGTTATGCTAGCATAAATTAATCACAGGAACGTGCTGAGGATTTTAGGCGGCTGTTTTGAGACCGCAACTCCCATTCCTGTGTTTGAATTCATATGCAATGGAAGTCTCTATCACCATCTCCATGAAAAGTACCTTTCAAGTCGAATTTCATGGGAGAATCGTCTGAGAATTGCGACTGAAGTAGCAGATGCGATTGCCTATCTGCATACAGGTACTATTAAGCCGATTGTGCATCGAGATATAAAATCCTCAAACATTTTATTGGATGAACACTATACTGCCAAGGTAATTGACTTTGAGCTATCTATAGTGATTCCCTTGGGCGAGACACATGTAAAATCAAGTGTTGTAGGTACTCTTGGGAGCATTGATCCAGACTATTCTAGTACTGGATTATTAACAAATAAGTGCGATATTTATAGCTTTGGGGTGCTTCTGCTGGAGCTTTTAACCGGGAAGAGGACTTTCGAATGGAATGAGACTGAGGGTGGTGCTGGATTTCTGTTGGTGGACTTCGCGATTTCATCGATGAATGAGAACCGGCTACACTTGATATTTGAGCCTTGCATTTTGAAGGACAGTAACATGGAGCAACTAATGGCTTGTGCAGAGCTTGCTATGAAGTGCATCAGATGGAAGCCGGATGAAAGGCCAACAATGAAGGAAGCAGCGCAAGAGCTCAGGCAAATAAAAGAGTTCCTCAGAAAAGACCCTTCAAAAGAGCAAGTTCTATTTTGAAATCAAAATAGAAATTGGATAATGCAAGCATGGAAGTACACAAATTCATCAAGGCATAATTCTTGGGTTATATTTGTTTGTTGTATCTCTATCAATTGCTCATGTAATCCATTCCCTAGAAAATACTTACTCAAGCTCTTTCTGTCGCTGTAACTATTATACTCTTTTGAGTGATTAAAATGTTTAAACCCCATTAATCAATGCTCTCTTCGCAATATAGTTGATCTTTCTATCTTTTATGGAATACTTCATCACCCAAACAAAACCACAGCACCAACAGAAACACCACCAAAAGGCTGGTCATTAATGATTAAACCACAATGAGAAATTACTTTGGATCAACCAGCCGTTAATGGGAAGGATTTAGTTAAAATTGCCACTTTTTTTATAAAGAAATTGCCAATAAAAAATCACTGATCCAAAGTATTTTGGTATTTAGGATTTCACCAAAGGCCTAGGACCTGTTTGGCATCATTTTGAGGATGTTTTACTTTGAGAATGAATGAAAAAAAAATTATTTCAGAATTTTTCTGATGATGAATGGAAAAAAACTTCTCTCCCTTTCTGCACATCTATAGAATCTTAGCTTCTTTATTTCCTATGTTCGAATCAAGGATAGCCAGGTGAGAACTGTCGCTCCTTACCACTTGGGTAAGGAGTCATTCTCCACATTCTATCTGTTTCACGATTCAACCGGCTAAACCATTGGTGCGCCTGTGTACAACCGAAACTTAGCCTCGAAGAAATTTGATGGCTAGTCATTGTTTTAAAACATTCACACCTCTCCAAGTGTGCCTTTATGTAGATTGGTTGGACAATCAGTGTCCTACTCTACAATCAATAGGCAAGAACTTTGAATTTGAACCGTTGACTGTTTTTGTTCATATTAGCTGTCTATTTAGTTGACTAAAAAATTTTGCTGGCATAAATTTGTAAGTAGAAACTATTGTTCCTACTTGCCAACCTAATAATCTGTCTTGGTAATTTAGGGTTCAGATGACTCTTTTTTGTTATTTTAGGTTCACATTTCTGACCCAATTAATGAATAGATTAGGTTTGGGTTAAGTCCATTCCTTCCATTCAACCCACAACCTGACCAATATCCAACTTAATTTGTCTCAACTGCGCTGCGATCAGTCAATTTAACCACAACCACACGTATATATATATACACATATATATTTATATATATATGGTAAAGCTAACCGCAACCATCTTGTTTACAAAGAGTTAACATTGACCCTTCAAGGCACTCAATCCAACCCATATTCACGCATGCTTGCATTGTGCACAAACTGCAAAAGGACAATGAATTCGGCAATCTTCATTATTTGAACAATTCACCTCTTTCAACCAGGAAAGATACTAAACAGTTCATCAACCAAAGTTCACTGCACCTTCCTATATCACTAATTTAACAAAACAAAACACAGATGGAGAACAACAAAAATGTTTGTTGTGCTGCACTTGGGAAATCTGTAGCAACAATCAGAACCATCTATTCGGCTCTGTCCATATCTCACTGTCTGTTATATTGCAGAAAACTAGAGGGGGTTATTGAGAGATAGAAGACATTCAACTGAAAGGTATTAGTATTACTTCCAATCTTATGAATGAGAGAGAGAGAGAGAGAGAGAGAGAGAGAGTATTCTCCTTTGGTGTGTTTTGTTTTATTAATTGATATGTAAATGATGGCTTTGCAGATCTTGATTTTGGTTTCGGGGTAAAAAAGTCAAGCGACCTAGATGGCATTTCGTTCATTGATGGCTTGTGGATGCAACTTCTCCTGCCCCTCACCTGGTTAGTCCTAAATGATTGTTAGACCCCATCCCGAACTAATCGTAATTAATGCTAATTAATGGAGATTAGTGTTACTTAAGCATGATTAATTGTGCTAATTATGGTTAATGAACAAAAGGAGAAGGGTTAATCTCAAATGATTGAATTAGCTTGATGAAGTGAATTTGAATGGGATTGAGTGATTAAAATGAGTTTAAACTCAACCAAAGTAAACTAAGGACCTTTTTGTAAATATGGGTTTTCACGTATTTCATCAAATACGGAAATTCTTGATACCAACGCGTGTATCTCGAAGAGTACGTTCATTTTCATGATAGACTCGAGTTCGTTCGACTTGAAATTGGTCTAATGAGCCTTGGTTTGACTCTAAATGTAAATAGACTTAATGATAGGGGGTTTTAGTGTGAGAGTCCCTTATATTAGAATGGAATGAGTCTCATTCACTTATTCTTCATTGGAGCAAACCCTAGGGAGAACTTCTTGCAATTTCTTCTTGCTTCCTTCCATTTTTCACTCATCAAGTGAGAAGATTAGGTGTGGTTTTGAAGAGATTCTCCATCTTCATCTTCTTCCTCAAGCCATCCTCCATTGTTGAAGAGATTGGGACTTGAAAGAGAACCCAAACCTTCCTCCCTTGGATTAAGAGTAAGTGATTGGTGTTTTGTAGGATTTTCAAGTTCTCTTGCGTGCTTGGAGTAGATTTCTAGCTTGGTTAGCTCATAGGAAGCTAAATGGGTTGTTTTATGAATTAGGGTTTGAGAAGAAGAAGTCTGGCCTCAAATCAAACCAAGCAAAGAGGGGTTTTGTCAAAGAGGCTTCCAAGGAGGCAAGTATAAGCATTACTTGTGAATGGTATTAACTATTGCAGTGATTAATGGAGATTTCATAAATTTGGGTTGTATTTATTTCCATTGAATGTTTGAATGGGTTGTTGGTAGATTGATGAATGGATTAGAAATGTCATTAATATGTGAATGGTGTGAATGAGGAGTGGACAGGAGGTCCTAAATTTATTGCAGGTTGTTGTGGAAATAAATGGAGAAGGGGAAAGAAGAAGAGAGAGAGTTGCAGAAATCCGGACTGATTTTTTGAAGCATTTACTCGAGCGACCGGCTCTCTGGATGAAGGCGCTCAAGCGGATATGAATCTGCTTGAGCGACCACTTCTCTGTCTGGGTCCGCTCGGGCGAACTTGAGTTCGCTCGAGCGAACCTGATACTGGACAGGGTATTGATTGAGGCCGATTTGGTTTTGGATTTCGTAGGAAATATGGATGCTTTTTGGATATTTATATGTCCTCTAAATTTAGATTTGTGGCTAATTAATGCAAATAGAGATTGATGAGGATTGTGAATAACAAAATAGAAGCTTTAAGAATTGAACCCGTGGATTAATAACGAGTTAAGTGTTAATTGATTATGGACTGTACCTCCACAGGTGTTAATTACGGGGACTCCAATTTACATAACATACAATGTTATGTCCATCAAGAATAACACGTATATTGGATAACCAACGGTTACACATAAATGGTGGGTTAGAACTGGAATAGAAATGAGAGAATTGGGTAATCAGTGATTCTCTCATGCCATTGTGTTCTGTATCACTTCATTCCAATCTCACAAGATTGATGGCATTGTTTGTTTCCTTTCCATTGTTAAGAATGGAATCACTGTATTGAATTGAATCCAGAAATGGATTGATAATGAAATGCATTGACCATTGAGTCCGGCACTGCCTAGCTATTGTATGAAATTCTAAATGAATTAATAAATGATTATGTTCATGAATGGTGCGCCCTTCCGCCCTGAGCCAAATGACTATTCCTACTGCAGTAGATGGATTTGGGGGTGTTCTAGAGCTCCATGGTAATGCTAGTGTCCCTGGCCCGGACACTAGTAAGTCCCACAAATTCCGATCGTATCTATGGGTACTGATTGATGCCTTCCATTCTGAAGATGAATCCTTCCTTTGAGGGAAGATGGTAAATGACATGAAATGAAATGAAATGAATTGAGATGAAAGCTATGGTAGTTGCCATATTGTACCTGTTTATTGATTGACTTATTATGCTCACCCATTGTCATTGTAGGAATTATCTAGACTTGTCTGGAATTGGAACTGTAAACTAAAAATATTGAATGATTTAGTATATGTACTAACATGTGCTATCACAAGTTTTTGTTTATGCATTGTTGAACCGTCGAGTTCATTAGTGTTATTGATGGCATTACAGGCCCGATTGCCTGTGCCGGCCCAGCAGCGGCCCCGGCGGCAGTGGAAGAGACCGTTGCGGTTTCTCCAGGAGGATTAATTGAATAGGATGGTCGGAACACCATTTGACATGGTTGTTCGAGTGCGCAAAGTGGACTATGGATACTTTGGGAAATTCTTTTGAGAATTCTTTTGTAATAGTTGAAATACATTTTGGAAATATAATATTTTGAGAACTTGAGCAGTTGTCAACTTGCATAGTATTTAGATATGCTAGAGTTGATGAAGAAAGCAAATGAACGATACATGTATAAAGAACTTTATTTTATATACATGTACATTTTGAATTATATTGTCAATGTGTATTTCCGCAAATTGTACAATTGATAGGTATGTATGAATGAATGTATCCCTTGTGGATTTTGTTTTAGCTTAAGTTAATTCAGAGTTCACGGGAGTAAGTATTGTTGCGGCCCTGGATTATTGTAACTCGGGCCCGTGTCGTGACAATGATCGAGAATTGGAAAGGAATTTTCCCACCAGTAACATAAAACTGGATCATCCTTTAAAGCTGAGGGGCTATTTGGTTCTTGTTTGTTAACTGCATGCATATTAATTAGTAATTTCCCTGCTTCCTGGTGTTATTGTTTAAATTTGGCAAACTCAAACTCAACTGGAAATCTCATCAATCCAAGCAACTCAAGTCTGATTGCCTACTTGGAAATTGGTGGAGTGGTATAAGGCGTGGGTTTATTCTCCATATCTTGTGTTCAAACCGCCCCAAATGTGCTCGGTGTGCATTTGAATGCATTTAGCGGGCGCCAGCTTGGGATTACTCTGGTGGGTCAGACTTCAGGGATACCCACTCATCAAGTGAGTCCAACTGTATACGCTGTTCTTAGTCAGTTAGACCAGTTTCACTCGCCTGATTTGATGGGCTACTGAGTCAAGTCGGCTGACCTGACTCGGGCGAGTCAAGGTGATTTTCAAAATTTTCTTGTAAATGGACCAAGGTTGACTTGGTGGATGAAGTTCAAGTTGCCCGACTCGAGGGAACAAATGTTGTTAATAGACCATGGATCCAACCTAGACCTATTATTACTTACATTGGTTGTATACTTCTAGTCTTTCTATATATTCTGAATTAACCTTATTTAGAAGGGATTTTGTATTAAATTTTCTTACATGAAGATTCAAAAGAGGATGTATTAGTAACGTTGTGGATCATTACTTCAACAAGGTTTGGCATGATCGTTCATTCAATGATATGTCCAAAAAAATAACTTTTGAGTATGTGTTTCTATGACCTTATCTGACAAGTTCTAGAAACCATGCAGACCCAATCAAAATAATGTTGAATGAGAAAATTGAATTGATTCATTAGAGTTAAGGAACTTGATCTTCTAGTTGCTAAACCATATGAAAATAAATAAATAAATAAAAATAGATGAAACTACCCTATCCAATTGGTAAGCTTTCCATTCTAAGAGCAACTGTGAATTAGAAGAATTACTACTCAAAATAATATAGAAACCAGATTGATGAGATAAAGCTCAGATGATAATGATGATGGCGAGGATCGCAACTTCAAGGAATACTATGGTGTAACTTTAGCATGTGCATCTTTGTTAGTATGAATTAAAGATGGTGTTGCAATGGACTTTGATACATGTACTGGAATACTTTACACCATGTTATTGTTTTCGCATCTATATGTATGAAAAGAATCCTTAATTTCTACTTACAAATACCTTGTAATTGTGCAAGTGTAGATTATGGCCTACATGATAAAAGAGAAAGGGAGCTATGGTTCCCAAAACATGGAGCTCGACTCTTTCAGGAGCAAATCTCAAATTGTGAGGATAAAGGCTAACAACTTCAGTTTTTCTCTTTAAAGGAGCTATCAAAGGCAACCAACAACTTTGATGAGAGACATTGTGGGTTCAGGAAACACTGACGCCCCCATTTACAAGGAGAGCCATGAAGGCCGCACACTTACCATTCGGCGAATAGCTACTAGCAGTGAGCGCGCCATAGACTGTGTTTTCAATGAGATTGTCATGCTATCCCAAATAAATCAGAGGAATGTGTTGAGGATCTTAGGTGGTTGTTTTGAGACTGCAACCCCCATGCCAGTTTTCGAATTCATATGCAATGAAGGCCTGTATCACGTTATCCATGAAAAGGACCTTCCAGTCGAATTTCATGGGAGAACTGTGTAAGAATTGCGACTGAAGTTAGCAGATGCGCTTGCCTATCTGCATACAGGTACTTCTAAACCGATTGTGCATCGAGACATAAAATCTGCAAAAAATTTATTGGATGAACACTGTACTGCCAAGGTAATTGGTTTTAAGCAATCTATATTGATCCCCTTGGGCAAGACATGTAAGATCCCAGTCCCACCTATAATATTTTATTATATTTTAATTATATATTATTATTATTTTAATTGAATGTATTTAAGTTAGTTAAGTGGGTAGGATTAAGTGGGGCATACATTAGATTAGATGTGTGGGTCGGTAGTTTGGCTAATGGGTAGAACACCTGACCCGTAATTTGACCCAATGACTTAAGCCCAAGAGTATTCTTTTAACCTAATCCCTCTTTTAACGAAAGCACTTCTTATCCCTCCTCACTTATCTCTCTGCAACTCCTCCCGGTTAATCTTCGTCTTCTTCCTTTTTCAACTTCCTAAGCTATACCAGCTTTAGAATCCAGCCATCAGAATCAAGATCAGAGGATACTAGCATTCTTAGTTCAATCTTCTTATCTCAGGTAACCATCTCCTTAAATCATTAGGAGTAGATCTATATTCTTAGGTTATCTTCTTATTCTTTCTAATGTTAGGTTTTGGATAGGAATACCATAGATATGTTCATCTGAGCATTTCTTTCTCATATTCTTTGTCAGATCGGTGATAGGATTATTCTTAACCGTTGTGGGAATTGCGGTTTGGGTATTGGTTAGGATCTGTGCATTTTTATTCAACCCCGGTAAAAGGCAAGTACCTAATTATGATTTATAAATTTAATACTTGTTTTCTTCTTGATTGGCATGTCAATGCATGTAGAAGCCTTTGATGCCCTTTTCATGTGACAATATGGTTTTGTGATCTTGAGAAATCCCGTTTTGCATTTTTAATTCTGTAACGGGGTAATACTTAGGTGGCTGATTGGAGTTGGATGCAACTCATATCCATCGGAACTGTGCAGCCAAGACTGAATAGAGATCTGCCACTGGTTTGGATTGTGGGCCCAGGTGGACCCCACTGATGTTTGATCAGGATCGTAGATCTGGTAATAGACCCACGGGCGATCCTATAGATGGCGGACCCGATAGAGGTGGGCCCTGTCCGGCCACCATCCAGCCCCCTGATCAGGGAGAGGGTGTGTTTGAAGGAGGAAAGAGTGTTTGGGTGTCTTGGACTATGGGACCCAATGGGTGATCTGATCGCACATCTAGCCCGGTCATCTGGCCGTACTTGCCCGGGAGACCTTGAGGGTGGGGTTAATCTCTAGCGGGGCCCAGTGGGACCCACTATAATTCCACCCAAATGTGAGGCGTGAAGCTGTGGGCTACAACAGGTTTTGTTTGGGGACGATTTTGCACAGAACATGGGTTAGCAATAGAACAAAGAGAGAGGAAAGAGAGGGGACTCATGCTAAGTATGGTTTTGACTTGAATAGCTAGCTGGGTTTTGAAATAAAATAAGAGAGTGAAGATGTATCTCATGTGATAGTAGTACATGACACGACTTGATAAGAATAGGAATGAAAGAGAGAGAATGGGATGACCTCACATGTATGGAGATAAAGGAGTGTGGGGATTGTTGACCTGGGCATAGGTTTGATGAGAGAGCCCATGTGAAAATTATTAGCATTCTGGAATTTGTAATTAGGGCTTGATTATGTTATAATTTAATTAGACCCTTGAGCCTATTTTATAAAGAATTGAATTTGAAAATGTTCTAGGTGGAATCCTCGGGTTTCTAAAATTATAAACTAAGATTTTTATTTGTCATTATTATTTGTTAATTAGAAATTAAATGATATTTTGGGTTTTTAGTGTGTTAAACCTATATTTTTGAACTCTATTAATTAGGTCTTTGGACTGAGTAAAATACCGTCCGGGCACACGGTTTCTTACTAACATGGGGTTTAGTGCTTCGTATAACCTCGGGGAAATCCTAATAGATTTGAGCTCAATCCATCTCTATTGAAAAACCCTTAATTGGGTCTATGCACCATTGATGGAAAAGGGATGCGTTGATCTTTTATCCATTAGAGATTCCTGTGGTTATTGGGTACGGGACCTTATGTTTGACCTTAGGATTTGCTTGTGGTTATTCTTTGATCTTCGGGTTTGCATACATACATAACTATTTGAATATGATATGGAATGTAGAACGGTCATCACTTCATTTTGACTTAGGATTCTTGTGTCGGAGCATTATTAATCAGGTCTATTATAAATATGTGTTTATGTGGGTCATTTATGGACGACTGTTGATCGATATATGGACGGTTGATCACCGATGTGACCAGATCACTTATAATCCGCTTTGTTTATGAACATGTTATCCTAATTTTTATTTTGATCGGTTATGACCACCGACGTTATGGACGGGCTTTCCCGATTTATTTAGGGCTGACCACTCATAACGAGGACACTTGTCACCATATGATTATATATTGCTCATTTGTATATTTTGGTTTTATGTCATACGTTCATTCTTATTATTATCTTTGTCATTGTATTATTATGATCACACTTGTCTATATTATTCTCGTTATCGTATTAAATTTCGAATTATGATGATGTTCTTGCTATTTACTTTGTAATATTTGGTGCATAGGTACCGAGCCCTACTTTACCCAGGAGACGGAGGAGGATCAAGCGTTTCAAACGTTTGAGCCAACTGATGAACCTGAGTGGGATACCGGAGATGGCTTTGGAGCTGTCTGAACCAGCATAAGAGTGAACGACATCTTAGCAATCCTTTAGATTAATAATCTTCTATTATGAAACTTCCTTTAGTAATTATTGAATTTATTTTGCAACTTTAATTATTAATGTTTATTTGATTTTTGTGTTGGGTTTCATTTATGAACCTTGAATACCAATTAAATAAAGTTTTCGTTGCATTTAATGAAATTTATTTTGACTGATCACAGATTCAAATTTTATGTGGGTCCACTTTTGGAAGCTTGTGTTGTATTAAACACAGTAATTTGAATTTGAATTTGAATTATTTTTCACGTTTTTTCCTGATTCTTATTTTTGGGGACGTTACAAGACACATGTAAAATCGATTGTTGTAGGTTCTGTTGGGAGTGTTGATCCATACTAACATCGTACTGGACAAGTAACGGAGAAGTGCGATGTTTATAGCCATGGGGTGCTTCTGCTTGAACTTTTAACTGGGAGGAAGACTTTTGAATGGAATGAGACTGGGGAGGGTGCTGGATTTGTGTTGGTGGACTCCGCGATTTCATCGATGAAAGGGAACCAGCTACACTTGATATTTGAGCCTTGCATATTGAAGGAGAGAAACATGGAGCAACTAATGGCTTGTGCAGAGCTTGCTATGAAGTGCATCAATTGGAAGCCAGATGAAAGGCCAACAATGAAGGAAGCCGCGCAAGAGCTCAGGCAAAACAAAAGATATCCTCTGAAGAGACCCTTTAAGAGAGCAAGTTCTATTTACAAATTCATAGCAGAAATTGTATAATTCGAGCATACAAGTAGGCAAATTCATGAAGGCATAGTTCTTAAGTTTAATTTGTTTGTTTGCATATCTGTGAAGGCAGTCCTTGAGTTTATATTTGTTTGTTGTATCTCTATCAATTGCTCATGTAATCCATTCCCTACAAATACTTATTCAACCACACGATTTTGTATTACTAAAACTAACCCCCTTTTTTTTAGTAGTTACAGTTTTTGAACACCATGTTTCATTGCTCTTGCCGCAACATATTTAATCATTTTTATTTTTTTAGAGGAATATTTCATCACCAAAACAAATTAAACCACCATAGCAACGGAAACACCAGGCGGCTATGACTTCGTTCCCAACCCAAAAGGCTGGCCATTAATGATGACACCACAATGAGAAATTGAGGCGGCTAAAAACACCCTGCTGTTGTTGGGAAGGATTTGCTTAAAATTGCCAGTTTGCAGTTAATCATTTCTCAGTTTCTCAAACTGAGGCGGCTAATTTTTTATCCTATGAAGTGATGAGGTTTGCTTCAGCTTTCACTGGTGATCTGCAAAGTTATTTGTGTTGATTTGGAGCAGTTTATATGCCACAAGGGCTGAATCTCACTAGAAAGTTGGTAAGAAAAAAAAAATTCATGTGCTAACCAAGTATAGTTCTGCATGCATGCAGCTGTCTTATGATTTGCTTGCAACTTCCTATTTTATTTTGTTGGCATGTGAATTTTATAGGTGGCCTCACTGGTGGAAATTCTGGCATCAAAGGATTTAGGGCCTATATTGTGTTTGGTGGTAGGTAAGGAATTTCCAAATTAGGGAATTCTTGCAACCCTTGGAACAAGGATTCTTAGCTAAGAATTTGTAACCATGAGGATTTCACATTGGCATCAGTGAACATTGATGCATATAATAAAAGAAATTGGTTTTGGTCTTGGAAATTGATTTAAATGAAGATTTTCAAATCTTATGTGGAAAGATGGAATCCAAAAGTCCTTGTAGATTTAGATTTACATTTGCCGAAAGTTAATAAATTTTCCACAACCCAGTGTGATGGGCCAGATCTAATTGGTCCGGATCACATCAAGCCTCACAGTTTGATGATCGACGCTGCCTAACTTCTTACCCGTATGGGTCAGACTACATGGGCTGCCATCAAAGGTGGTACACTGATTTGACTGTGCAGATGAATGAAATCTACAAATTCAGATGTTCTTGTGGAGCACTGACACCAAAACCATTTGAATGTATAGGTACAGACAGCATTACGAACCATATACTATTCCTAATACGTTAGCACCAGAGAATGTGATGCGGGCGCTCTGCTCTCAAACCCTTCGCAAATAATCTTCTTCTCCAAAACTTCAATCTCCGTTTCCGATTGAAACCATTCCTTTCTCAAACCCAAGTGAAGATGGTAAGCAGCGGAGCCGACCGACCTCTCGACCCACCCACCAATCCAAAGGTGACAAAACTACAGGAATTGGTAAACGAAAGCTCCGCAGGTAATCAATAGCAATCTTTCCTAATCGAATTTTGATGATTTTGGGGCCCTCTAAATTTAACCGAATGGTTTTTTTTTTTTTTTTTTATATGGGTTTCGACCAAAGAAGGAAGAAAGCACACGAATTTCTTGGGAGAATTTGGGGTATGGGTTTCTGGGGGAATCGCAGATGGGTGTGAGGAATTGTGGGTTTGTTTTTGAATTGTTTGGTTGTTTTTATGATATGGGTGTTGGATTTTGGAGAGATTGGTGTTCTTAATTTGTGGGTTGTTTGGTAGTTTTGTGATGTGTGTTTATTTTTGCTTTAGATTTTGGTTGGGATGAATTGCGGATTGGATTAGGTATTTGTAAGGATTGTTTTGCAGATTGTTTTTGTGATTATTAAAAAAACTTAAATGAATCAGGTTTACAAGTAGCCACGTACATTGGAATTTCCCATGTATCCCCATGGAATCTGCACACTGGGGCCTACCTTTTGCGAGTCCAGAACTGTTGGATCTCATCCTCACCCTTTGAACTGGAAAGTAATCCAGCAGTGTGATATTTGCAGCTGGATTGAACTTTCTTTTTCCATACTGATAAGTGAAATCTCCTGAACTCTCAACTTTGTGGTTGCCACATTGAGTATCTTCCAGGAGCGCTAAGGGCATTTGTTATGGAATTGAATTGGATTGAATTCCTGCGAATTAGCAACCAGCTCGCTCTTCTGCAGAAAAAGGTGGAAAGTGGAAACGGCTTTCTACCGCAAAAAAAAAGTTCCTAGTTTGACGGGGCTGCTTTTATGTGAGGAAAAGCAGGAAAATGACCTAAATTTTCCATGATGCCCTGGAACAGCATTTCCAATTGGGGTGGGGGGAGGGGGGGGGGGGGGGGGGGGGGGGGGGTAGAAAAGGTTGTCACAGAACCAGTTTTCCGCAGCGCTTAACAAATGTGCTTGTGTTGATTGAATTGGATTGTAGACAAGTGACCACCTTTCATTTTCAGACTCACTGTTGCATTGAGCACATGTAAATTTTGTGATTAGATGGAAAGCAATCACATATTACACAAGCTACCAATCAAAACACACACACAGAGGCTCTATTCCAATGAATGTCTTGTGTTGCTGCTGCCAGTTCAAGGGCTGGCCAGGCAGGGGTGTTCTGACAGTCTACAGAATGAATTTGTCCTACAATTCAGTCTTAGGGAGATACATGAGAAACTCCAGAGGCAGCTAAGTACGAGAGTGCCTCTCTTTTTTCTCTATACACAATTGAATGGCTAAGATTAGTTGTGCACTTTAGCTTAATAGAGGAAAACTCTGTTTCTGAGTTCATGCCTTTTGAATGGACAGATGGATGGGAGAAATCTTGGGAGCAAAGACTAACTCCCTGGGACTTGGGACAGCCTACGCCTGTGATTTTACATCTTCTCCAGACAGGAGCACTCCTCAAAGGAAGGGCTCTGATCCCTGGATGCGGCAGTGTGTGTCCTACACTCCTAGTCTTTTTTTGCGCGTGTGGAAATACATCTTTTTTTTACTAGATTGGGTCAGTGGAAACCTACTTTTTTGGGCTACTTTTAAAACCAATAAAGTTGGCTAATGTTTTTGAAATTATATAGAGTAACCCATGCATTAATGATCTTAGTGGAATTAGCAAAAAGTTTTGACACTGATTTGATGCTGCAAAAGAATTGTATTCTCAGTACAGCGGCCAGTCCAGAATTTGACACTCATCCAAGTGTTGTAAGCCCTTGGAGTAATCATTCAAATTTAACACTATCTGACTTCATCTTGTTGTTGCAAACATACAGTCACACACACATTTCCCATTATCCTTAAAAATATATATCCTTGTTCTAAATTTTTGGAAATCTGTGTAGCTTGATGGTAAAACTAGGGTTCAAGCTTTTCATATTCAACAAATGATACTTGGTGGATGCAACCATCAGAAGCATTTTTTTTTCATTGCTATTCTGTTATGATTTTACTATTCATCTGACAATTGTATTTTTCATATGCGATAGGGATATGATGTGGTTGCAATTGCCAGCCCTGAACGCTATGTTGTAGGTTTGGACATAGCAGACAATGCTATTAAGAAAGCAAGAGAGGTGAGCTTTGTAGAATAGATGATTTGGCGATGTCTTATTGCTGACAAAATACACGTATACAAGGTAGACAATTTGGGCTATCCCCATTCCGCAGAACAGTCTGCATGCTCGTCATGTAGTCTATTGCTAAAGGCATATTGTTACAGGCAAACACAACATATATTCTGTTTGTAAAGAGAGGATGATTGCACTTTGCAATGTTTGAAGCATTTCTCATTTTCCTGCCTGTAATGTCTATGAAAAGTTTTGCATATTCTGTTTGAAAAGGCTCTCCTTTTTGTGTGATGTAGTTTTGTACCTTGCAAAGTTTTATTATATATTGCTGTTTTATTTTTTTCTTAGTACTTCAGCATTTATTCAATTCTTGTTTTATATATTGTTTGATTATGTTTTTATTGTTTAAGGGGGGCAATGTTCTCCTGCTAGCAGACTGCATAATCTTCATATGCAGTCCAGCTCGTGGGGCCCAATAAGATGCCTTCTTATTGGTGGGGGGTTGGGTACATGGTAAGTTCTCTTAATGGATAAGGGTCAAATAAAAGTCAACCCCGTCAGATCATCCTAGCCCACGATTTAATAGCCTTAATGTTTAGTGGTCTTTAAATCATAGATTTCTTTGAGATTCAATCCAATGGTGGATAGTAGTTTGATGAGAGCAGTGTGTGTATGATTTTTTACCTTTTGTAGTAAGAGATTAATTCTTTACTTAATTCACTATCAATTCACATGGGGGCTTGATGGGCCCTACATTACCTGTTTTTGAGGCATGAGAGACATCCATGTAGGTTTCTATCCATTTTCATTTCCTGCAGTACATGTCACTGAGAAAAAATTGGAAATGAGGAATCATCTCGAAATTGGAAGATAATTAAGATTTCTCAATTTCCTCATTCTTGTTTTGTCTTAGTCGATTCATCCAATGCTTCAAACCAAAAACCCTCTTGAGTTAATTCAACTTGATTATGACTTCAGTTGAGTTAAAGGTGAATTTGGATTAAATAAAATTTGAAGAACTTTAAAAGGCCATTTGAAAACTTGATAAAATGGACTATATAGCAATAGGTGAAACATGCAATAGCACTTAAATCATCCTCTGGTCATTATTATGACCTTTGAGTTTTCAAAGGCCTAAATGAAGGGTCTCATTTAGTAAACCTTTTGCTGAATGGATATATGCCTAACAATAAGATTTAAATGTCAAGACAGATTTCTTCTTCAGCACCAAACGCAGATTATTTTTTACATTTTTGAAGGCAGACTTCTTCACTTGGCAACCAAGGGAGTTGTTTGATCTCATTTTCGATTATACGTAAGATTTGACCTTCTGGATCGAAGTTCATTTCTTTTTTCACCTACTGTTTACTCGACTATGTTACCCGGATGTGGCAGTTACAAGTGCCAGATATATGTGTCCTGGTATCATATTTCTTGGTAGAGTTCTAATGAAAATTTCTTTACATGCTCATTTTTGAAGTGGACAATGACAGGTTCTTCTGTGCAATTGAACCAGGCTTGAGGTCATCTTGGGCACGTTGTGTTCGAGATTTGTTAAAGCCTGATGGAGAGCTTATAACATTGATGTTTCCAGTATGTATTAGTCATTTTATGTTCTTTTTGTTGCTATTGGATCATTTTATTTCTAAAGTTAAGAGTTGAGTAACTAGACTATTAGAGTTGCATCAATCCATATGGGTGCAAAGCCTTTACAAAGACTCGTCTACTGATTTTATAAACCTAATTGCAGCCTGTTGTGTCAACAACAAGGTGTCCACTTTTTCTTTTCTTTTTGATTGGTAACAAGCTATCTGCTATTAAGCAGTAGAAGATGAAAAAAGGAAATACTTGTGATACCCAATGGGACTTGCGCAAGATGCAAATAAGGCTGCCTTCGCTTTAACATTAATTCAAATGTCTTTGCTCCACATATGAGGTTTCACTAAAATATGAGAAGAAACTTCTAATACCATCTAATAATAATATGATATTTTAAATACAAAGGAAAAGCCACCCTTAATAATTAATAAACTTCTTCTTTTTCAGCTTGTTCCTTTAATGGCATTTCTTATTTTATTTAAGAGGAATACATTTCATTGAGATAACAATGTGTCAAGCATACATTTGAAAGATGTGACAATTTAGAAAGGAATGTTTTTATTTCCAATTTATGCAATTATAATTTTACAGTTAATATTGCTGCCATTACAGATAAGTGATCATAAAGGAGGTCCTCCATATAAAGCTTCTTTGGCTGAGTAGGTCCCTGCCGTAACTATTTATTGTTCAAAATCTTGTTCCTTTGCTTTGAATGGTTAAGCTGATGAAGCTTCTACAGGTTTTTTATTATTATTATTTTGGCTTGATGGGTGAGTGGTACACAACTTGTGACAACCTACCTGACTAGGGATTGATCCCTGAGCAGTTGTATGAGATGGGACATCCTTGCCACTATGGCGTCTCGTGTCTTTTGGTGAAGCTTCTGTAGGTTGCATATGAAGAAATCTAGTATTTGAATTTTAAAACAATTTTGTATTTTTGAGTTGGTGACAGTCCAAGTGCAAATGCATCAATATTGTAGGACTTGGCATTGAATATTGCTACATTGATAAGATGGATATTTACTATTATATTATATGGCAAAAGACTGCATGTTGAAACAATTGGCCTATATTCTCAAGAAGCTTTCAGACTTAAACATTTTTCCCTTGCAAATAATTTTTTTCAATACTATAAATGCTCTGTGGCTTCTTCATTTTTTGCAGTTATGAGGAAGTGTTGCATCCCATGGGTTTTGAGGCAATCTCCGTGATAGATAATGAGTTGGCAGTTGGGCCACGGAAGGTATGTTACTCTAATTTTTATTATGTAAATTTTTTCGGTGTTTATTTGCATATTTCTTGTAACAGTAGTCCATTTCATAATGTTTGTCTGTAAATCTTCAAGTTCTGCTCTTGTTTTCGGAACTTTTTTACTTGTAAAGATTTTAAGGTAGTATTGATCCTTTTCAGAATTTGGGAGTTGAACTTTTCAATGGTTAGAGGTTCAGTTTTTGGCCATACAACTAAGAACATTCATCCATCCTGCAGCCACATAATTACATGCATAAAAGCAGAGAGCAAAAAAAAAAAAAAAAAAAACAAGTTATGGGCTGCAAGACCTGACTGATATCTTCTGATAACATTTTCTCACCAGTTTTTTAACCCCGTAACTTGCGTAATAATTACATTGCCATGCAAATTTTCAATTTTAGCTTAATTCTGTTAATGAGTTATTTGGAGAGTAGACAAATCTTCATTCTGTTCATTGGGTACTGGTCAAGATGTCAGATTCGCATGTGTCTTGGGCATCAGAATATGGGGTCTTGGCAGTAATTTCATATATATATATATATATATATATTTTAATAACTTATAAAACTTCTATAGCTGGGTTTTCTTAGATGGGAAAAGGCAGATTCAATGATGTTGGTGTTAATTTTATTTAAATATGTTATTGTTTTTAGTATAAGAAATTTGTAGACATGCTTATTACTGAGTGCCTAATCCTAGAGCTCAAATCCTAGTTGAATAATGAATATAACTTTTAGAGCATTTGACTGTCTCAGGGGAGAGAGAAGCTTGGAAGGTGGAAGAGGTCTTTGAAGCAGTCTCTGATGTGAAGAGAGCACCAACTGTTACTTAAAGATATCTAGTTTATATTTACAATTGTTTGAGTGGAACTTCCATAGAATAAAAATAGTAGTGAATTTTTATCAATCCAAGATTTGTCTTGTAAGGTGTTGTTGTCTTGAATTTTAAAGTAGAGGACAGGAACAAATGTCCAATTTTGTTTATAATAGCAGACAACGATTATTTAATCATCTTGAAGAAGGTAATAATAGTGAGGGTTGCCAATGGACCAGGCCAAGTTCATTTGATAATCAGGCCAATCCATAAGATAACAGCCCAAAGTTGAAGGGTATGAACCCAGATATAACATGAGACACTTCTAAGTGGTTGCCAATAAAAGGAAGGCATGGTCGCTTAGTTCAGTGTTGTATCTACTGAAGAAGTTAGTGTGGAATGCCAGGGGCATTGCCCATGAAGTTATTATTGTTATTATGAAATCGTACTGCTATCTGTCATTTTCATCTATGTTTTGAATACCTGTGCTGATCAATGGGTGTAAATTTATGCTTGTTTTTAAAAGCGATTTTTCTAGCATTCTTTTACTCTTTTTTCATTTTGGATGAAAATTCTCTCCTGCACGCTGCACATTTGGACCATCCCAGCTGTAGGACCCACCTCTGAATTTCAGCACGCTGTATATTTTGTTAGGAATTGAATAAAAAAATTTTAATATTTAAATAAAATTAGCCAATGAGATACAACTATAGGTATTAATTTTTTCTAATTTTATTTTGTAGATTTTCGGCTCTTTCAAATATTAATTTCTGTTGAAAGTTTTAGATTTTATATTTATTAATAGGTACCAAAGTTTATATTTAATTATTGAAGCACATGATGTCGATACGATTTGAATTAAGGACTGATTTGTTTTTACTGTTTGGGAGTACTGTTGATGTTGAGATGAATAATTCACCTTTTCTAAGTTGTTGTAGTTTAGTTGGCCTAGGACCACGGTCTGCACCCGGAGGTTAAAAGTTCTAAATTGCGTTACCACACTGGGGTCATAGGGAATTTACTCAGCTAATCCTGAGCCCGTAGGAATTATTCTGGCCCTTTAGGCCTGCGACACCCTCCGTTATCCAAATATATATATATATATATATATATCACAGTTGTGCTAATCATTTTTTTCTTTTTTATGAGCCTTTAAAGAATCCTCGGAACCACTGTATTACACAAACGAGCTCTTTGGGCTTGTTTGCTTGCACTTGACTGCTTAAGAACTCATGGTCAAATGGGCTTCCTTGACCAGCTTTGTCGTCCTCTCCCAGTTTTCTGCATGGCCAATTCTTACTCTTCATTCAGCATGCTTTATTAAAGGACTCTGCTTCAGCTCACAGCTCTAATTTATTGCAGGTGTCATTTTATTTTTTATTTTTTATTTTGGGTTCCTTCTCTTTGCATCTGTTCTCTTTAATAAAATCTTCACCATTCAAGCATGGAAAGAAAAAGAGGCTCCAACAATGATTATTAAAGAAATGAGTTGTGAAGCACAAACAATGGAGATGTAGATAACTTTTGTATGATTTTGAATTACTAGAGTTGTAACTAGGGATTTTAGTTGGTAAAGGACTTTGCGCTTCAAGAAGCGGAGATGTCTTGTGTTCGATACCTACCTTCGTTGGTCACCTCCTATAGTTTTATCCAATGCATGTGGAAAGGAGTGTTTGCATCTGTTTTAGGGATTAGTTCTCAACTATCCAGAATTGAGTGTCTATTGAGCTCAAGATCAAAGGCTCTTGAGCTGGATGTTCAGAACCGAGCATCCTTCAGGCTTAGGACCAAAGGCTTTATAGAATGGGTTGGGTGGGAGATACCCTAGGTTATATATAAAAATAAAAAAAGGGAGTTGTGGGTAGGAATCTCTTGATTCATTTTTCATTATTGAGGAGATAATTTGATGGTCATTTTTTAAAATTTAAATTTCTTACTTTAATTTTAATTATTTTTTAAAAAATAAGGTCTTTCGATTCTTATGAAATAAACTGGCCCTCTATGTTTCCCACAAACAACTATCTATTTTTCAATTGCCATAAAAAAAAAATGATTAACCTAGGCTCTTCACACGCGACTAGCGCCTCACCTGCTCTAATTTAACACTCAATTGACTCAAATGGGCCTTCAATTAAGGATATCCACATTGGACCTAAGAAATTTGAAGTGTGGCCCATCAAATTAGTGGACCCACAAGATTCTACTGCCCGATCAGCTACATTTTGGAGCCCACTCAATGCACGGTCTTGATGTGATTCACGTGTGGGATCTGGGATGTGTCACACGCGTGGATCCCTCATGTAAAATGTTATCCCCATCAGCTCGATTTTTTCTGTTGGAAATCTTATCCTCACCTCCCAAACTCCATGAGAACTTGCAGCACTACTCTCATCACCCATGGAGTTTCTCACCGTTAGCTCTTCATCTCTCCCACCACTTCAAAACCACCTCAAAACCCACAAAACCATCTCCAAAACCGCTTTACTACCCCAGTATCCACCCCAAAACCGCTTCTCTACCCTCCATAATGCCATCTCTCAACCCACCAGTTCTCACGAAAACCGCCTTTCCTTCCCTCAAGCCAATCATCTCTTCAAAAGCTCTTTCAAGACCCGCAAAACCATTTCCATCCTCAAAACAGCATATTTTCTCAATATCTCAAGTACTCAAGTTGCGGATTTTCTTCAAAATCACCCTTCAATGGTCAAGATCGAATCTCTTCTGAGAATCCCTGCTACCCATCTCTTAAATCCACTCGAAAGTCCCATTTCAATCAACAAAGACACTTCTTTTCTGAAAATTCATGATGCTCGTCTTCAACAACCCTTGCAGACACACCTATCAATTTTCAAAATTGCTTCTTTTCTTTTGTTAATGGCAGAGACGGTCCCTTTTCCTTCATTTGCAGCTGAAACTTCCGTTCCAACTGAACAAGTCTCGGATAAAATCAATATCGAATCGATCTTAATCTCCATCGATGATTTCTTCAACCGAAACCCATTTTTTGTTGCTACTTGCACATTCATTTGGCTCGTTGTAATCCCTCTAATCGAAAATTATCTGAAGAAATTTAAATACGCTTCTGCTATTGATGCCTTTAGGAAGCTCAAAAATGACCCAAGTGCACAGCTATTGGATATCCGGGACAATCAGAGTTTATCATATTTGCGTTCTCCAAATTTGAAGATTCTGAATAAAATAGCTGTTCCGGTTGAGTTTGTGGAGGGAGAAGAAGAGAGATTTGTAAGGGAGGTTTTAGCAAATTTCAGCGATCCAGGGAATACCATCCTCTGTATTCTTGACAAGTATGATATTTTTTGACCCATCTTCTATTTTTGATATAGAATACCAACCACTGATTCCTTAACGAGTTAGAATGCTACATTTTTTATAAATACAAATAATTTTGTATGCTGAGAAAGATTAGTGCATGGGTCATTACAAGAAATGCTAATTGAGTAGTGCAGAGAAAAATAGGTACAAAATGTTAGAAGTTTTTAGATTTGCTTTGACTGATCTGTGCCTGATAGCTATGTAGATGATCGTCATCTTTCTGATAGTTTATCCCATCACTCTGGGCCATAAATATTATATATGGCTTCGTTTTGTTATCTTCCCCTATAATGTGATCTGACATTGACATGTGGAAAATGATCACTTGGATTTTGGTTCCATGTTATGAAATGCTCGGTTCCAAGAAGATGTATCCACGTTCCTGGACAAACTGTTGGTAAGAGTGAATCTTTGTGACAGGCCTGTGCTAAAGTTCTCCTAACATGCTCTATTTTTTTTAGTTTTAAGGGCCCTCTTTCTTTTTGTTCTGTCCATTTTATGATCCTTTTCGAGCAAGTCAGTATTATTCTCTTGTACTGTTTGCTGCTTCAATGAAAGTAACCATTTCAAAAAAAAAAAAAAGGTTCTATTATTATTATTATTATTATTTTGAATGGTTTCTTTTGACATATCCTTGTGTTATGGACAAGAAAAATGAGTTTGTTACTTATTCATCCAAGCCAAATGTTGTAGATTTGCATTTGGGAATTCGATGGGCTTTTGAGTCCACACACCGGCCCAGGCCATGATTTTTGTTCCTGGTGTTTCTCCTAGATGCATAATGGCCAGCCCCCAACATAGTTGGACAATGATTTGATGATGACAATGGTGTCTCCTAGATGCCTAATGACCCCACTATACATGTTTGGATATTGGTGTTCAAAATTGATGATCCAATTGCTGTCTCATATTATCAGTGACATGCACCACTTTTAAAGTAGTGAAAACGCATAGTAATATCCAGAATTCCAGATGAATAATATGTGTGTGTATGGTTTTAAAGTAGTGAAAACGCGCAGTAATATCCAGAATTCCAGATGAATAATATGTGTGTGTATGGTTACAGAATGGAGGACAATATTGTTTCTGAGCAAGCTTTATGTGATTAAGAGTAGAAAACTCTGTCTATATATGAGAAGGTGCTAGACTTTTTTTTTTTACTTGTTTTTCTCTTTAACGGGAATGCATGTTAATGAACGTTACCCTCACGAACACAATTGATTCTTGGCTTTGTGATGTCAAGTGTTGTTTATGTTGTGTAAGGTAGCTTCGATGGTGAGTCCTTGAAAGTAGCGGAATTGTTGTTCAAGAATGGCTTCAAAGAGGCATATGCAATCAAGGGAGGGCTCAGAGGCAAGAATGGTTGGCAGGTCTTCTTCTCAATACTCTTTATGTTTCCACCATATTGGCTTTAAGGATTGATTCATTGCCCAGATATCCTACTAAAAGCAGAACCCTGTGTTGCAGACTTATGGACTTATTTTTCTTATATGTTTAAGGTTTTACAGAGTATTTTCTCCTGCATTAATAAATATTTAAGTTCTGGCAGATTTGTTTTATGGTGCTAGCTGATTAGCACTTTTGGTGATTGAAGTTGACAAGTTGAGCTAATTCTTCATGGTCGTAACTGGGTCAATTCATCCCCTGGCACAGTGGACCTAACTTGACTTGGATCTGTAATTGGATTTTTTATCCACATTGGTTCCTGTTCAATTGGATTGAGGTTGCTCCTAGTTTAATCTAGCTATATAACGTGCTCATAATACCTTTGAATAGCCTACGATAAATGGTAGTATGTACAAATAGGGTGGACTGTCATCCCCTTTATATTGGTCCATTGGATATGGGATGAGTCTGTTTGCCTAAGGGCATGGTTGGTGATGATTAGAACTTGGGCCTATTTCCTTGGAGGCCCAACAGGACCAAGAGCTGCACCTTCCAACAATAACACTCACCACCCATCCAACAGAATTGTAGCAGATGAAACCGATTCCTGACTAGACACTCAAGCAATGCAGGACTGCCCCCAATAACTTGAACTGATTGCTAGACTGGATGTTTGCCTTCCAACTGAACTGAGAAGTCTTGGTCCAGACAAACTTATGCATAGTTAGCCCCATATCTGGCTAACAGTCTGGGTATGACCCTAACTTTCAGGTCCGTATCCTGGCAATTTCCGAATATCAGGGCCAATAAATAAATGATTTGAGTTGGTAGCATCTACCTTAGACCAAATTTTCTAAATTAATTAAAAGAAAACGTCCGATTTAACAAATTGAATCCGTCACTCTGCACAATGCCTGCACCATAGTTATGAAAAATAGAGACCAGTAGAGTTTTAAAAGGAAGGTGGCTACATAGAAATGCAAGTATTAACCTTTCGGAGACTGTATTGCTCTTTTGAGGTTTGCATTGGCTAGCTTGGCAATTTATTTTCTTTCTTGTTTCCAGTGTTCACCACTGTGATTGGAAGGATAAACAAATTTCTAAAATAAAGAGATGATCCATGGCCTATTTTGATGTATCCGGCTGTCAAAGGTGGATCATCTTAGAAATTGGCAGCATATCATTGTGGATGTTTGTATTCTACACTTAAGGAGTGTAGGACCTGTTCATTGTTCATAATTCAGTATCCATTTTCCATGGAGGTGTGGTGCTATTTTCTGAATCTCTCTGGGGTTTCTTGGATTTTCCCAAGTACTGTTGGCTGCTTGGTGATTTGATGTTGGTTCATCTTGTGGAAGGGGGTTTATGTTTTTGTGCTATTCTTGGGGATTATGGTTAGGGAGGATTGATTAATCAGACTTCTATGAGTAAGTCCTCATTGGCTTATGAAGTAATTTTTAATGATTGGTGGAAGGCAATGTCCAGGGGTTCTCCTTGAGGAGTTTTGGGCCTTTTATCTGTTGGATATATAGTGGTGATGGGCTGATGTGTTCCCTATGTGTAAGGTTTATGTTGGGAATTGTGCCTTGTGGGTCCCTCCGCCAGTGGATTTTGGGAAATTGAACTTTGATGGTAGCAAATTGAAGGGGTTAGAAAGAGTAGGTTATAGAGGGCTTATTCATGATAGTAATGGGGTTATGATTCTTATTTTGTCCGGATCTTTGCCTGGGGTGAATTCTAATCTGGCCAAAGCCGTGACATTGTCAGTAGGTTGTAAGAGATTGGGTGCCATAGGTTCTTTGGTGAGACAGGTTCTTCCTGTGCTTCTCATTGAACTTCATTTGTCACTCCATATCCTCAGTAGCTTGCTTATGTAGTTATGTGATTGAGGGACTGTGATCAATGACTGAATCCCATTTTCTTACTTGCATTATGGTGTGAGGCTAACTGTTTGGCTGATCGATTAGCTGAAAATGGGGCTAATCAAGTTGGCTTGTTGTATGATGTTTGATTGTATTTCTTGATGCTTTTTTTTAATGAAGTTATCTTTACCTTTCTAAAAAGAAGAAAATAACTATATTTTCATGTGTATTTGCAGGAAATTCAAGAAAAGCTTCTTCCACCATCTACGCATGTTTATCCGAGTAAGAAGGGCAAAAGAAAAACTTCCCGAAAGCTTGTTGTGAACAGTGAGAGAATCAATGAGGGAAGCGGTGATAACGTGGCAGCTTCTACAAAAATCCTTCTCGATGGAGACAAAACCTTAGAAAATGGATATATAAAACCTACAGGAACTAGTCTGCAAGCAAATCTTGGGCGTCAACAGTCCTTGTCACCATACCCAAATGTAAGTTATCTACTTCCAGATTTTCAGCGTGGGGTGTACGCATATATTTATATATATAAACGGTAATATTCAAGTGAGAACTAGTTCTCACATATTATATGAGAACTTTTTTGTGGTTTGGGGATGGGACCGGGGGGATGGAAAGATCTATGTGAGACCACCTCAAGTATCAAGTTTGACCCCAAACCCATGCCCCTAATGCCTTCATCCGTGGCCCACAAGTCTAATGGCTTCATTTTCAAAAAAATATTCAACCCTTAATCCAACGGTTCCATCCATTTGGATGTGTGCCAATCATTCGGATTAGTGACTATCAAGGGGTTCCCTATTGGTTGCTAGGTTTGGATGGGTTGCTAGTTGGGCCTTGCAAAAAAGTTCCCATATAATAGGTGAGAACTAGTTTTCACTTGAATATTTCTCATACATACATATGTGTACACATATGTGTGTGTCTTTATATATATATATATATATATTGGTCTTTTTTTTCTTCTATCGGTTGTACGCATAGGTTTTAGGTAAATCATCTATTAAGGAATGCTCCAGTGAGATGGCGTCTAGTGACAATGCACACCCATCGTGGCTCACCCGGATCCATTCCATTTCATGGGGTAAGGAGAATGTGATGGGGCCATGATGAGTTTGGGATGGGTGGAACTTCACCCTTCATGGATGATTGCAGTCTGAAGTCTGGCAGAATGGACAGTTGGACCAAACTTTTCTAATCGTGAAGGCCCTGGATTATATGGCGATGGTCACGCAATTGAGGTGAAAGTTTACAAATCACCTATCCAGAATACCCCCTTTACATTCCCTTAATCCCTAATTCCCTATCAATTGGAATGTGTCTAACTGGGTCTATGTGTGCAAAACACAAATGCTTGTGTACAGGTAAAATTCGTCATGCATCTAAACTTTTACACAAATGATTGCATCCACATTTGTACAAATACAAGTGCACCCATGCATACATGTATAGTATGCCATTGTAATTATAAATGCACTCTAATCAAGATATGCATTCCGGATATTTCAGCATTGTACAAACACTTCCACATTCATATCAATTCACATGTACATCCACATAATTTCCGACTCCCCTATCTTACATGTATCTCCTTTCATGTGGATAAACACATGTTTGTTGCTTATCGTAAGAGATATTTAACCATGTTTTCTCTAATGCATACATATACTCACATTTAACATATGCATGTATGCGTTTGTACTGACATGGGCATGCATCCATGTGCTTATAATGCTTTTGACTTGTGGATGCAGTATCCTGATATGAAACCACCTTCATCACCAACTCCCTCAAAGCCCAATTGAAGACATGGGGTTATCATCACTTGCTTCTGAAGGTGTTAATCTTCTTCAACATCACCAACAGGAGTTCCCTTTATTTGCAGAAGATGGGTAGGAACTTGGAAGCATTATAGAGGCAATGGTAGGAAAAAAGGCCCGTTTTGTATTTTTGTTTTGTATTATTTGTTTATTGTGAGAGTTCTAACATATATTCTTGTTCTTGGTTAGAAAAACCATGTGATTCTGTTCTCGTGATCTTTTCATTTTCATTTTCATTACAAAGAAAATTAGGATCCTGCGTTACGTTTGATATACATATTGCTTCTGTTATCCATTTTATACACCCTTGGTTTTGGTGATTCAGACCATTGTTTTAATAGGCGACATGAACAGAGGATGTTTCCAAAAGATTCCAAGGTTAAAAAATCCTTAGTCATCTATTATTTGGCACTTTTTTTTCCTGTTCTCTCTCCCTTTCTCCTTAATTGTCACTCTATAAAATAAAATAAAGAAAAGGAGAAAAACTAGTTGCCGTGTCATGCACCCTAACTTGAGATGAATGGTACTTTTGATCTAACTGTTAGAACTGCTAGTATAATGTATAGTTAAATGCTCTTGACAAGTACTTTAGCAAAGAGGATTGGCTGAAGGCATTTTAGCAAAGTTACATCATTTCATGTCAATTTTTTTAGTCAAACTTGGTAATTCTAGTAAATTTCAGATTTTTACCGTCCTTCGAAAAATGTTTCTTATTTATCATTAGTCTTTTGGAGTTTTGTATTTCGCTGGTAGATTTGTTCGGGAATCTTCTTTCCTACTTTCAAGGGATGTCTTTAGTGGTTTGCAATCATGCACTCTGGTAGAATTCGAAGTCCAATTACAACTGTTTGTCTCAATGCTCTTTTTTTTTTTAATAATTAATTTTTACAGTTTTAAATTGGACTACCATGTTGTCAATTGGTAGAATTCAAAGTCCAATTACAACTGTTTGTCTCAATGCTCATTTTTTTTAAATAATTAATTTTTACAGTTTTAAATTGGACTACCGTGTTGTCAAACAATTTTGACAAAATATATGCAACATCAATATTACATTTTTAAGGTGACTTAACAATCTCTGCACATTGACTATTTTCTACAGATTAAGAATCTGTGCACTAGTTAAATCACAATAGGCAATTGGAATTTTAGGTGGGTTGTTTAAAAAGATATAAACAACCCTTAAGTTTGTTTGCACCCATTTACGTAGGTAACGTTGGTGCATATTTATGTTTGTCTACGCTTATTTATGGTGTGAAATGGTATGCAAATGACGCCACCTTCCTCGTTAAGAAGGCACCAATGCAACATTTGGCTGGTATTGATTGTAGTATCAAATGCGTTCTTTTTTAGCTTGAACCATTCAAATTTTATTACTCCATTAAAATCTAAAATATTTAGTTTTATCTCTTAAACGTTTATAGATTTTGAGATACAAATATGCTAACTTGTTTCACATATATAAATTTTATATATGTAAAACTCATGTATGCAAATTTTATAGATGTTAATAACATTTACCTATCTCATGCACAAAAGATAAACAACCCCGTGCGAACTCAACCTTAAGACCTCTCTCCCATGCTCGGCGTATCATGTCTTACCGAGGCAAGTGCTAATCACGTGCATGTGGTCCAATTTTGATCATTCAAAAAAAAAAAAAGAGGTGCTCTCCAGTTTTGCTTGTATAAATAGCAGCCCACATTGAAGGACTTTGATTTTGGATTGAAGAATGGTCAGGACAATCAGCCTGTAGACTGTAACTTCATTACTTCAGTTTGACATTATGGTTTTTTATTGATGCTTTTGATCTTGATCTTGATCTTGGGCAGTCCTACAATGAGGTTTTAATTAGAGAAAGTGGAGAAACAAAAGAAACTTTTGCATTCATTTGCCAAATATGAAAGAACAATTTTACTCAAACATATGCAAATCTTGTAGTTCCCTTCTTTCCTCTTTAGCCCAAAATCTCCAAATAAAAAGTGAGGCACCCTTTATTTATCTTTCAGAAGTTAAATCTTTGACTCTAATCAAATAAAAAAAATATTAAGTTCATCAAATACTCTAATAGTATGTAAATAGGTTTAAAGTTAAAATAATTTTTTTTTTTGGGAGTTTTCTAACGGTCCCTGAATCCTATTGTAAATGAGGATGTGTGGTCTAAGTGCGGCCCACAAGTGCGGTTGCAAATTAACTGTCTACAAAACTCAGACCCATCTGCGTTGGTCCTTAGATTCAAGGCCCTTATATAAACAGCCATTATTAAAGGAGGTATAAAAAAATTCCTTCTTTTTGTGTTTTTAATTTTTATGCTTTACAACACAGGACACTCTCTTTTTTGTGTTTAATTTTTCAGCTTGGTCAGGTCTAGATCTAGATCCAGGTCCTCGACCCCCATCTGGTCAGGCCCACGGTTTTACAGTCGTAGTGGAGCTAGAAACTAGCCGTTGTAAAGTTACGAAAGCCTGTAACCGCTCTCATTAATGATATATTACCCTTACCTCCAACGGCTATAAACATTAGTTATACTTGATAACCATTATCATCAATGGCTTTTAACGGTTATAATGTGTGCATTTAACATCGTTACTGTTAAGGCTCCTCTGTATAAGAGGGTTTGGGGGTAAGGGCTTAATATTAACGCATATGAGACAACCATCTTCTCTTTTGCTCTCTGGTTTCTTTCTCCCTCAATGCCTTGTTGCTGCAAGCAACTTTGAAATGACGGTCTACTAAGGTTCTAGTTCTCCATCCATTCGAATGGACAAATGGTGGAGATATCTGATAAAAAAGCTATCGTATTATGGGACAGATGTCCATAACCCCACAATTGTGGGAGTGAAATTTGTCTAAAGAAAGAATCTTCATGGCATGCTTTAGCTACCGGTTGTTCGGGTCCCTTCTTTCCTTTCTCTTGTTTTATTATTAGATTAATTAATTTATTGACAATTACAACATAATATTCTCAACACCCTCTTAACCGTGGATCATGTTCTTAGACCTAAAAAGTGAAGCTAATATTCAAAGATAGCCCACACCACACAAGCAAGAAGAGGTAGCCTACACACCTGGAAGCTATTATTTTCTATCTTCTTTTTTTATTCTTTGGATTCCATAAAACACAAAACATTTTTATCCTTTTTTCTTTGGAGTTTTCTATCCAAATAAGATTTTCATATTTCTCTTGGGTTTTTCTCAATGGCGTGCTCATCCCTATGTTTTTTAACCCCACGGGACTAATTCCCTAGGGGTGCCCGCTGGATCCATATGAATGCAAACTAAGTAAATGTGCGATGAACTCAAGCACAAGAGGTGGGGAGCAAGCTCACTTCTTATGCCACTCCACCAACTCATTGGGATATTTAGTTTTCATGATATTTGCTTGCAGTTGGGCCTACCAATTTAAAAGTATTTATAGCCATTTCATTAAAGTCTTTAATTAAAATAAAAAAGAATAGTTTTCTATTTTGGAAAATGTTTCCTTACGAGCTCATGGACCTGCTTATATTTTATCAATGGGAGAAGGACAGATGGAATATCTCCTCGTGAAAAAGGGAGATCGAAAAAATCAGCCCACCTGACATGTTTGTGCAACGGAATTTACTGTAGAAAGGGGAGGAATCCGGCGCCTTCCTCATCGCAGTTGGTATAGGAACCAAACGACCTAGAAATCTTCTCTTTTAGTTGTATTTTTGCGTTAGAGGCGAACCAAAAATCATTCCATCTCAGATCGGACTTCCCATGCCATTAAAGATAAAATAAAATTTCCTCTTTCACGGCGTTACATAATCACCTTCTTAAGTCAGTAGTGAATGAAGGTTTAGTAAGCATAAAATTATACCTTATATCATCATATCATGGGATGGAAGAGAGTATCAATGGGCTGCGAAGTTGGGCCTAAGTGGCCCTCGACTGGAACACTTAACTGGAAACAGAGGTGTCTTCTTATCCTTTCTCCCCGGCAGGAGACTGCAGTTCAACAACCAGTCCAAAGCACACACATTCTCGTGAATACCGACCCTCTCTCTACAGCTTCTTAATGTAAATGGCGATGTCTTCATGCGATCCAAAACCCTAGGCAGTTCATCGTCCCCCAATGGCAAAACCCCAATTCAAACATCGAACCGTCCTCGAACCCTCCGCCGAATTCCACCCTTCCGAAACCCCACCGCCTCTCTCCTCCTCCCTGTCCTCCCTCTCCATCTCCTCTACCGATTCCCAAACCCTAATCCACATCGGAACCTCCGACGGAAAGCTCATCTTGCTCTCCTCAAACCCCTCCGCATCCGATCAATCAAACAGTGTTCAATCAATCGATCTCCTTCGATCCGTCTCAATCACCAGCCGCCCCGTCGATTCGATCATCCTATTCGCAGATTCAGGTCGAATTCTCGCTCTCTCAGATGGATCCCTCTTCTTGCTCGATTTTCAGCTGCTGCATCCCGTCCGCCGGTTGAATTTCCCGAAAGGCGTCTCCGCCGTGGCCAGTAGGCCGCGCTGCGCCGATTCGGCGAGTTTAGATCGTGCTGGTGATGGCGGTAGCGTGAGCGCCGGTCAACGGATTCTGCAGAAGCTTGGTGGAGGGATGAAAGCGAATGGCGCAAGATCTAGGGTTTTGGAGGAGAATTGCGTTGTTGCGGTTGCGATTGGGAAGAAGTTGCTATTGGTTGAGCTGGATGTTGAAGCAGGCGGGGTTTTTGTTGTTTTGAAGGAGATTCAGGGAGTTGATGGAGTGATGAACATGGTGTGGATCAAAGATTCGATTATCGTTGGGACCGCGGATGGTTATGTGGTGTTTTCGAGCAGTAGTGGAAATGGCAGTCTGATATTCTCCCTTCCAGAGTCATCTAGGATGCCGCTTTTGAAATCTCTGTGGAGGCAGGAGCAGGCGTTGTTGTTGGTTGACAATGTGGGCATTGTGGTGAATGATCTTGGGCAGCCGGCTGGCGGTAGCTTGGTTTTCCAACAGGTTCCGGATTCTGTTGGGGAGGTGGCGTCGTATGTGGTGGTTGTCACAGAAGGGAAGATGGATTTGTACCAGAAGAAAACAGGAGTTTGCGTTCAGTCGATATCTTTTGCTGTGGGAGGAGATTTTTGTGTTGTGGCAGATGAAGAGAATGGGAATGGTGAAGTTGTTGTAGTTGCAACACCTTCAAAGGTAGACTTTTCTTTCTTCTTCCCCAAATTGTTTTATTAAGTATGCAATTATGTAATCATAGTTTCATACTAATTACTCAATTCTGCAGTCTACATTGTTAATTTTCCGTGTTGTATGTTAATCTTCTATAAACATGATTCTAACTGTCAATTCTTCTCTTCTAATATGAAAAATATTAGAGAATAGTCCATCTCTTTATATAGAGCCTATATGAATTGCTCACGCTGCTGAAAGTTGCCTGTTAGTTGTTGTGCAATGCTGGTCAAACAAAAGATGCGCTCTTGGTCACATCTTATGTTGCCCCTTCTTTTTGGTCCATTTATTTTGATCCAATTAAAAACGCAATCCCATCCCCACCTCATGACATAATGGGCTGTGGTTGCTTGCTTTCATATCTTAAAAAAAATGTTTAATTAGTGTTTTCTTATTGTATTGTGATTGAGAATACCTTATGATGTTTTTGTAGGTAATTTGCTTTCGCAAAGTATCAGCAGAGGAGCAGATTAAAGACCTATTGAGGAAGAAGAATTTTAAGGATGCTATCTCCTTGGTAGAAGAACTTGAGTGTGAAGGTGAAATGACAAAGGAAATGCTTTCCTCTGTGCACGCTCAAGTGGGGTTCCTCTTACTTTTTGACTTGCATTTTGAGGATGCTGTGAATCATTTTCTACAGTCGGAAAGCATGCAGCCATCTGAAATATTTCCATTTATAATGCGGGATCCAAATCGCTGGTCACATTTGGTACGTTTAGTGACTGACATATATGTTAATTTTCTTTTTAATTTCTATGATAGTTGTCACTCGTGATTCCAGAAATACGAGATTTTAATAATGAGCATAAATATCCTTCCAGCAATAGGACAAGAGTGAGTGATCTCTATCTTTTTAATGGTCACATATGCTGCAAATGCTTTTTTTGGAATCATGTTGCTGATTAAAAATACCTTTCTTTTATTATGTGCTTCCCTAAATGGTTGCAAGGGAATAATGCCATGGATTCCAATCTACGCGTTTGCAGCTTTTGTCTCAGGGCCCTTTTGAGTCTGTGCCTATTGTGAACCATGGACACTCTCCGACCAAAAAAATAGAAAGGGAAAGGAAAAGAAAAACGAAAAGAAAAGAAAAGAGTAAAAGGATGTTCAAAGTGTGCTTTGAGGCCCTACACTCTTGTACATGGACATTTTATTATTGGACATACTTCCATCTATCAGTGCACGTGTTTCTTTCTATGGTTCATTTTGGCTATAGTTAATGAATCATGAATGTATATGATTATTGTTTCTTTTGCTTCATTATGTTTCTCTTAATAAATATTCTTGTACCTTCAGGTTCCTCGGAATCGATACTGGGGATTGCATCCTCCTCCTGTACCTTTTGAAGATGTTGTGGATGATGGATTAATGGCCATTCAGAGAGCTATAGTTCTTAGAAAAGCAGGTGTAGATACTGTAGCAGATGAAGATTTTCTTCTGAATACACCAAGTAGATCTGATTTACTGGATTCAGCGATTCGAAACATTATCAGGTTCTAGATACTACTTTTTAGCTAGAATATAAGCCGAAACTTAGAATACATTCGGCATTGTGAATGTGTGATTTTGTGGTTATCTGTGCTTGCTTGGGTTGCTCATGACTAGTTTGAAGGATTATATTACTTGCAATGTGACATCTGACAAGACTTTTGTCTGTTGACTTCAGGTATATGCGGGTTTCCCGTGACAAGGATTTGAATCCTTTGGTGAAGGAAGGAGTTGATACTCTTCTATTGTACCTTTATAGAGCCCTGAATTGGGTAGATGAAATGGAGCAGCTCGCTTCCTCACCTAACAGCTGTGTTGTGGTATGTCATGTTTAATTACTTTTGATAATATATTTACAGGTTCTACAGTTAAAATTAGGGTAATGGCTTCTGTTGTCAGAAGGCTGCTTGAAGGATGACCCTGCAACTTGCATCGGCCGTGCAGGAGGAGTTAGAAACTCTGCTAGATGACTCTGGACATTTACGGACTCTTGCCTTTCTATATGCAAGTAAAGGGATGTGCTTGAAGGCCCTTGCTATCTGGCATATCTTGGCAAGAAATTACTCAACTGGCTTATGGAAAGACCCTAATGTCGAAAGCTTCTCTCATGATAGTTGTAAGAATATAATCTCTGGTCAGGAGATTGCTGCGATTGAGGCATCAAAGCTTCTTGAGGAGTCATCTGAACAAGACATGGTTCTACAACATTTAGGATGGGTGTGTGCCATCTATTTCTACCATCTTTGTGACTTTTATAGCTACTTGTTGAGTTTTTGCATTGGTCATTTTAGGACTAATCAGTTTATGTGGTTGTCTTTACTAGATCGCTGACGTGGACCAAGAACTTGCAGTTAAAGTTCTAACATCAGAGAAAAGGACCTCCCAACTTTCACCAGGTAATTCTCTTGCATTAAGAGCTCCAGGTATTCATCCATTTTACTTCTTCCTCTGTAATTATATATTTGATCTCTCTCTGGCTGGTTGGGCTCTTTGAAGATGCCACATAATAGTAATCATGTATAATGTGTAATTTGGTGGTACATTATTTGATTCACTGTGCTGTTGAGATTTTAAGTTACTACTGAATATCTTTTTTATATGCTATTTGGAAAGTGTAATTTTTTTTTTGAATTCCCTTTCCATTGAATGTCTGCCACTCTGTTGCATTACTATTTTGAATTTTTTTATTGGCATAGGCTGCTTTACTGTGGTGTTGACATTTTAAGTTATTACTGAATACTTGTTGCACTTGCATATGCTATTTGGAATTTGTAATTGTTTTTTGAATTTCCATAGCACTGAATGTCTGTTGCATTGCTCTTTAAAATTTGTGATTTCCATAGGCTGCCCTTTATAGTTTCTCAATTTAGTCTTTTTGCAGAAAATTAAAATCTAAATAATTTTAATTTTAATTTTGCGTGCCAATGACGTGAATGCTTTCATTTGGGAAACTTGGTGTTTGTCACCATTTACTTGTTAGTGCAGTGGCCATTTGTAATTACCTCTTGACCTTTCATCTGGATATGTCATTTTTTTTTAAATGTGCATGTTGGTTTTACTATTTGCAATACCTGAAACTATAATGTCGGTGAATGAGCAGTGCTGGACAATTAAATGTCATAATTGACTCGTAGTGATTATGTCATTTTCACACATTCAGTACTAACAGCTCTTTTCATGTCTCTTAATACAGAAGAAGTACTTTCTGCTATTGACCCAAAAAAGGCCGGGATTCAACAAAGGTATTCTATGTACTGGTGTTTTTGTATTTTTAACATCACTTCTATTTTTCATTGGGGCAGGAGTAGGACTCTAGGGATTTGTTTATGCATTTTGTCCATCAGATGATAGTGGAACTGTCTTATATCTAATGAAGACTTATTTGTGTCCGAATATGAGTGCACTTTCCTTGTATATTTACTTTTTTGTTGGCACTGATCTATACTTTCAAATTTCAGTTGACTCTCTGCCAGCCTCTTCAATCATTTCTGAGAAACTCATCTGGAACTAGTGGGTTCACACTTCACTCAGCTCCATCAAATCTCTGGCCTTGGTGTGAGGGTGCTCTGAGAAAACTCGATTTTAGACTATAAAACATGGACCAGGGTCTCGAGTAGCATGTAAAATACTTAATTATAGGCACTGTTAATTAGGAAGCGAAGGTTCAAGCAAAAGTTATTTGTACATCATACAAAAGAATGGCTAACAACACTATCCTTAGCTGATCTATCGGTTAGAAAACTTGCATTCTGGAAAAGCATGCTTAAAAACAAAGCTACTAGTTAAGCTAAATCTCTAATATTTTCAATTCAATCAGCCAATCCCCATAGACCCATGGTTAAATGTTACCCGAGTAATAGCTCCTACTCAATCACATTCAAGAATGGCCTCATTAAATTAAATTTACTTTGCTCCTTGCGCTTCAGAGTTTATCCTTTTGAATTTCAATAAAAAAAGTTTATTATTTTAAAGTTAAAAAATTCTGATGCTAAATTCAGTTTTGACTTGGTCGCGTAATAACAGCTAGCATGGACAGCTGGCCCAGATGGGGCCTTTCAGGATGAACCAACGACAGTCTTCTGGAGTGCAAGGGAAATTCCATGTGTATAATTTTTTATTTTTTTTTTAAATTGGCAAGATGACTCGAAGCCACAACCTCTGGGTTGTGACTTATGTGCACCTTCCAATGCTATAGGCTCCTTTCATTTGATATGTATAATTCCTAGGACTTTTGGTTGTACAAGGTGCTTTAATGAGAACTCCCATTCTTTGCTTGTCTAAGTCATCTAAGAGCCCTAGTTTACGAATTATTCGCTTTGAGTCTAATGGCTGATATTTAGCCTTAATGTTTCTGTCATAATCTCTTCAGTTAGAACTTAGTAGACAGATCATTTCGTGGGTAATGGCCACATATCATTTTGCTAGAGTACCTGCAGCTGCAGAGACATTGGTGATTGTACAAATTTTGGATTGAGGTGATAAACAACGTCAGGGTAATCCTCAGGTTACTGTTCATTGGTCTCCACCAAGAGACTCGTAGAAACCTCCCCCTAGGGGTCCATTTGTTTGCATGGGAATTGAATACACAGGAATTCATGGTAATAAGGATTATTAAAAATGCTAGGGGTGAAGGATATAAGGTGGATATGTATATGGGACCCTGACATTCCTAGGATGAATTGATGCTGTAGCACGTGAGATATATTGTGGGCCACATGTGGGACCCATGAAATCCTAATTATTATTAGTTTAGTTTTAGCAAAGATTGTATTTAGGATTAGTTTCTAATTTGAATAGGATACTTATTTTTGTTTCACCTATGCATCGACTTTGTAGCAGTTGTCGTTGCCGGCAGCAGCTCCACCATCGAAGGCCCATCTCTTCTCTCTTTGAAGAATACCAGTAAGAAGGGAAATACCCTTTTCTTCTTCGTGCAGCAAACCCAAGAAGAGGAAAATCACCTGCCCTATGTGACACATGCAAGACCTAAGTTCTGTGGGCCTGCATCAGACTCGACCCAACTTGCTTTGGGTTTGACTCGATCTGACCCAACTTGCTTAGGGTTTGACTCGATCTGACCCAACTTGCTTCCACCAGCCATTGTACAGCAAGTTCCAGAACCCATACAGCACAAGCAGGATCTAGTTTACTACCGCAGCAGAGCCTAGAAGCAAAACCAGCTACGGACTCATCAGAGGACTAGATCAACGGTTGAGAATTCTTTTTTATGATATCGGGCCCATCCACTGTCATATTTCAGATCCGTCTTTGCCAGCGTGATCGTGGAGAGCAAATCTATACATGAGGCTCGTCCTACTTTCATCAACGATGAGACTCCGTGACACCACAATCTTCAACATACTTCAAAGATACAAATATGCATGTAAATATGGCTCATGGTAGTTTGAAAATGAAGTCTATTTTCAAGCCTTTCTTGATTTGAAATAAGGAGAATTATCTATTCTTGATTATGGTGACATGTTTGCATAGCTTCAGGACAAGTGTGGATTAGAAGATGATGAGGAACGCGACTGGATTAGTTTCATCATAGGCTTGAGACCGGAAATAGTGGAGAAAATGAATGACACTAAAAATATTCATGAGGCATAGTGGGAAGCAATTCGTGTAGAGCGGATGCTTAAAAGATCTCATCTATTGGAAGTTACTCCTCAAGAAGAAAAGTCGTCTCATGTAATAGACCGTGTTGAGGAACCAGTGCCAGCGGATATGTAAACCGATCAACCAGAGTTAGACACAGAAGATTCCACATCTACAGTTGGCCTTGAAATTTCTTCTATGAGTACTAATACTCCCGAAGTGCAAACACCAGGTGAGAAAGAGCAAGCTGTTGATATTCCCCACATTAATTCTCCTATTGATTTTGTCTTTGGGGATCAATAATATCAACTGGGAGATGACCAGTGGATGATCAGAGATTATGATTTGGTGGTGCACGTTCTACAAATAAGGCACGTCAACACAAATTTCAACCATCCAAAACAGTTATGCATGAAGTTGTACATGGAAGTTGCCGATCTACCAACGAATCGAAAGTTCATCCGATTGATCTTTGATCTAGGTGGACATTTTCCAAACTCGAGGTTGAGTTCTTTCCATGCCAGGGAGAATGATGCAGCAGCATGTGAGATATATTGTGGCCACATGTGGGACCCATGAAATCCTAATTATTATTAGTTTTAGTTTTAGCAAAGATTGGTTTTAGGATTAGTTTCTAATTTGAATAGGATTCTTATTTTTGTTTCCTGGTTTGATTAGGATTGTCTTTTAGGGTTTAAGTTTCTTTTATTATAAATAAAGCATTGTAGAGATCAATGATCTCATATTAGATTTGGAGATTAATAGAATTCCCTGTGTGGGCTTATCGTTGGAGTGAGGATTAGTTTCTAATTTGGATAGGATTCTTATTTTTGTTTCCTAGTTTGATTAGGATTGTTTTTTAGGGTTTAAATTTCTTTTATTAAAAATAAAGCATTGTAGAGATCAATGATCTCATATTAGATTTGGGGATTAATAGAATTCCTTATGTGGGTTTATCGTTGGAGTGTGTCTTCATCGTGTGATTGTTCCCGTGGGAACCCTAATTGTGCCCTGGCACTTGCAATCGTATCTACGATTGCATCATGAATTATGAGGGTGGGATGGCTGGATATTCATTTTCCATTGAAGGGGAGATTAGTTGATGGTCACTTTTTTAGATGTTCTCCTTTGTTTATTCAGTTTTAACCACTTTTAGCAATACAAACCCTAGAATTTCTAGGAATTCAATTACATGAATCAAATTGACCCTAGTTATTCTTCTCCCGTGTGCCTAAAGAAGCCAACTTTTCTGTTGGTTCTTTATCTACGATGGTAAATCGCAACCTAACTTATATGTAGATACGTAATTTGGTTTATGATTTCAGTGTAACTATTAATGGTGCCTGTATACATGGATATGGGGACCCAGGATACAACTCTACTGCACTTTTGGAATTTGGACACAGATATGGATACGGTTCTCTTAATCTTTTTTAGAACATTACCAAATTAATATGTGAGATGTTGATTGAGCTTTTCCATATCTAGTCCCTGTTTTGGTAAAGATCCAGGCTTCTGTCTTCTTTTTTTCTTGTCTTTTTTTAAATCTGTTGGTTCAAAACAGTTTTCTGTCTCTTTTTTGTTTGTTATGATGGAAAAAAGTTAGTATAGAAGGATAATTCAAGAACGTACAAAAATGTATCCAACAATGTAAGAGACTAGAAAGGGAATTTCCCAATAAATCCATTAGATCCAGAGTCATTGAATCTGAATTCTGGCATGATTAATGATTTCTTTTGACCACTCGATTTTGCTAATGCATCTGCTTCACTATCTGTGTCCTTGGGAGGATGAAGAAAGATAGCCCCAAAACCTTTGCGGGGGCCATGATCTCGCTTGAGTCATAAAAAAATCTTCAAGGAGCTGCCGCTGTTCCAGGACCTGAGGAATCACATTTTTGTAGTTCCCTTCAATGAAAATGAGACCTGAGAAACTGGGTTTGAATATTCTGAATTTTCCCTTGATGTCATGATCTCTGTTTGGTTGCCAATAAACTTCCATCAGCATTTTCAAGGTGGAAGAACCCACTATTCAAAAGTTTCAAATTCACTATTCATCCCCTTATTGGAAAATCCCTTTCCAAATCCAACGATCAGGTATCATGAAACTCATTCCCTTGCAGACCCCTTTTGGAAAGTGCATATTTAACTTTGATGTCACACTGAAGCTGGGATAGCATTGACTTTTCCTTGAGTTTCCAAGTTTCTGGATGAAACTGTATGTGTCCTTCTCATGCTTAGTTATGATATCGTAATTTTTTCTTTGTTTTTCTTTTTGTTTTGTTTTTTTTATTAATTCTGTTGGCGACTGCTCTTTGTATTTATTCACAACTTGATTCTGATGAAGTTCCATCCATGTAGATATTTGCAATGGTTAATTGAAGACCAAGACTCTGATGACACTAAATTTCATACTCTATATGCTCTTTCTCTTGCCAAATCAGCGTTGGAAACTGTTGAATTAGAGTTGGTGTATCAGAATACTGATGCCAAAAGGCCAACAGAGACAAATGCATCTGATGTCGAGAGTGGAACTCTCTGTAGCAATTCAATGAGAGAGAGATTGCAGCTGTTTTTACAGTCGTCAGATTTGTATGATCCTGAAGAGGTTCTTTATGTGATAGAAGGATCAGAATTGTGGTTAGAAAAGGTTCAGTAAGCCTTTTTTTACTTCATCTTTTCTGTTATACTGTGTTTATTGGTTTCTAAATGTGTGACTGGAAAATTTATATGAATAACTTACTAGTCCATTCCTATTTTGTATTTTTTACTGTTAGTATACTGATGACATTATAATGCTTGTTAAGTTGTTTTTATATGCAAACATTGGTGCATTAATTTGTAGCCCATGAAATTTTTTTTTCTTTTTCTTTTTTTCTTCCGGAATGGAGCTCATAAAATTGCCTTGGTCGGGTGCAAATGACAATCAGAAGTGGAAAGGCTTGATTGACAGATGAATTACTGGAATGCTAGCCCCCTGTTCTCTTTTAGTCCTATTGGCATAGTGTCCATTGCATGTGAAAGCAGAGTGGAGTGGCTGTGAAGAAATTGACGACACTCGAATTGTGGTTTTAGGGCGCAACCATGCAGGGTGGTGGGACATGTGGGGGGTCTCTTGTTTCCAATTGGTAGGTGCTGGCAAGGATGAACTTGGGTGGTACAAAAGTAGTTATTATTGGATATATGAAAATGCCATGATCAATTGGAGGTAACTGCAAAGGCCCAAAAACAAAGGGGGTCTTAAAGATTGGTATAATGTGTGGAAAGTTGGTTCCAGATTGGGAAACTGATAGTGTTTCTAGGGTGACAGTTTGTATGTATGGAGAATATAATAAAAATTGGGGATCTTTAGCATAGGGTGGGAAATGTTTAAGGGGGGGCATTACATTAAAAATTGGTATCAGTGAGGGTGGGTGACGGTTATTTTCATTGAGGTTTTTACAGGTATCATCTTAAAGGGATTCTAATTTAAGACTAACATAACTAGGATTACTTAGGTAAACCCTGGTCAACTCATTAAAGGGCTTATAACCATAGAAATTTGACTATTTTCCATTTATATTAACATATTCTTTTTTCTATGTGGGTTGATGGCCCACCAAGGGAAAGGGTTAGGAAAGAAGAAATGAATGGAAGTTTTAAGGATGGATATGGAGTGCAACCTGAGGATTTGTCTCAAGAATGATTGGAGAGGAGAAACACAATTCATGTAGCTGAACCGCAACATAGTTGGGACAAGGCTTTGATGATGATGATGATGATTCTTTATTCTATGTAATTATTATTAATTAAAAATTATGCTCGTGAACAAAAATATTGGCATCAATTGACTTGGGCAAAGTGGTGGATGGACAGAAGCCCTTCTTCCAGGTGATTAAAAAATGAAAGATTGATGAGGCCTCAAGAGGTCATCTGGGCATGTTTGTTGTTCAAGTTGTAAAAATGACAAAATGTGATCTAGGTGGGTGGGTGGATTCAACTAAGACGGCAGTTGAAGTGATTAGTGAGAGCTTGAGGATTCAGTCCATGTACTTTGCTGTGCTCTGTCAAAGATGATTCATTTATGACCTACTCTTTGTATTTGAGCAAACATTTCATACTGTTGTGATTGGTTTTTATATTTGATTGAATTAAGGTCTTATTATTTGGTTTGTTGATGTAGGAAGAGAGGCAAAGGGTATGGCAGGCTATTCATCTAATGGTGGGTAGTTGGTACTCTGAGTCTGAGAGCCAATCTGTTGCAACTCTAGCTGGGAAAAAAAGAGAAGGAAATTGGGATTTAGATTGAAGATAATATATTGATGAGGCCACAAGAGGTCATCTGGGCATGTCTGTAGTTGAAGATATACTAAGGGATGGAAATAGTAGAATTAAAATAACGTTTTATGGTATAATTGGGTGGGTGGGTTCAAATAAGGGAGAGGCCAAGGTGAATAGCAAGAGCTTGAGGATTCAGTCTTTTATACTATCGTAGGCTCTGGTGAAGGTGATTCATTTAACACCATCTCTACGTGTTTTGAGCAAACATCTCAAACTGTTGTGATTGGTCTTTATATTTGATTAAGGCCCTACCATTCGATTTGTGGATGTAGGATGAGAGGCAAATAATGGTATGAAAAGTGGTTGAAAGTGCATCTAAAATATGTTTAACCAGTTCATTTAAGTATGGGTAGGCCTATAGTGAGATTCAGTGACAAGGTTTTTTAAAAGATAGGCAGCAACATTGATTTTGGCAGTCTTTGATCTGGTGTTTTGAATCTTCAATGGTGAAAGCATTCAGAACTAGCAGTGATCAAGGTTCAAAATATTGGTACTGAGGATGTATCAAACGGTCCGAAAGATGATATGCATTGGCTACCAATGCTATGTATAGATTGGAGTTGCTAATTCTTTAAGCCTTAACGAAAAAAAAAAAAAAACTGTGGTAAATATTTGGAGACTCAAAACTCTGGTAATTTTTTTTTGTTTTCCTTTCATTTTTTTGGGGTGTGGCAAGTACTGTACGCTAGCCCTATTTATATTTTTGTCAAATCCCACTCTTGAACTATTGAGGTTCGGTCATCTCGTTCTCTCTACTGATTGAAGTTTATATTGATTTACAAATATAAGTCAGATGCCTGTGATGTGTTTCGTGATTAACTAAGTAATAAATAGTTATAAGCATGATTGTGTTTAGAATGAAAAAAAAGAGGCTTGTTTATGTGATATCTGTTGTAACCATGATATATATTGTTACACCGTTCTCCATCAGCTTAAGCTTTTTGAGTAAGTGGTTGTCAACATGGTATCAGAGAGGGAGTTCGAGTGTTCAAATCCAAGAGGCTGTTGTGCCTTGTATTCTCCCACGGAGGGTGTGATTCCCATGTGGAGCTCCTGTATTCTCCCATGGACGGTGTAATTTCCATGCCCGCACTTGTGGGGGGTGTTGTAACCTTGATATATATTGTTAGACCGTTTTCTATCAGCTTGCGCTTTTGGAGTAAGTGGCTGTCAACAATATCTCCAATAATCCCTATTTGAAAACTGAAATGAAGAAGCAAGTCCAAAGATGATGTCTGATTAACTTTTAAAACAGCTGATTGACTTTAAAATTTTGAATATATTAAAAATATCAAAAGTGCCAAAAGTCAATATAAAGAGATTAAAAATTTCTTGAGTTACATAGATTTATCCATCAACCAAGTTTTAAAAAAAATATCTTTGGTTGATTTTGCTTTGAAAATGGGAACTAACAGAAACCCCTAAAATTCTTAAATAATTATGAAAAGTAAAAATGGGAAATCTTGGCAGGGTTCTGTTAATAGAGTTTTTTACTCAATTATGTATCGGTTTTCTATGACAGGCAATTCTGTACAGGAAGCTGGGCCAGGAAACTTTAGTACTCCAGATATTGGCCTTGTAAGTTGACCGAGTTAAAAAAAACATTCCTATGTATGAGTTGTCACCATATAAAATTGAATTAGTTTGAAATTAGAGGAATGGAATATCGACAGCATAGTTATTATTTCTTAAAATGTTTGGACTTTGTTCAATGTGGCATCAACTTCATACATTTCATATTTTTTGATTTTTGTGGTTGTCAAGGAAGCTGGAGGACAGTGAAGCAGCAGAGCAATATTGTGCAGAGATTGGTAGACATGATGCCTATATGCAGTAGGGCTTCTCTCATTCTCCTGTTTACAGAAAATTTTTCCTGATTGCTTTAACATTCTTCCTTGATTTCCTTATTTGTTGGTTGATCTTGTTTATACCTCAGGTTACTTGATATGTATTTGGATCCACAAGATGGGAAGGAACCCATGTTTAAGGCTGCAGTTCGCCTCCTTCACAAACATGGAGAATCTTTGGATCCTCTTCAAGTTCTGGAGGTATTTACGTTAAAATTTTGTCACCCTACAAAATTTATACACGGGCACTTTCTTGGACAAGCACATAACATACAAACAGGCTAATCACATCAAGCCCATTAAACTATGTTACACAGAAATCAGCTTTTTATCATGTATCGTCTGGATTCCTCACGATATAAATGGATTCTTCGACTATTTGTTTAAACATTGTTTATAGTTGACAAAGTACTGTGTTTTTTCTTCTTCTGAAATCTAAATTATATATTGAAATGCTTTGTACATGTTGCTTAGAGTAAATCTTGACTTGCTTTCTTATTTTTGTTGTTGTTTTCGTTTTTATTTTATTTTATTTTGTGTTGAAAATTTATACGTTATGCCAAATCTATGAATTTTTTTAAAGGATTTACCAAATTGGACATCTCATATCTGTTTTGAATTCTGATATGAATAACCTGTATTCATGCCAGTGAGCCATTAATTCCTCCCATGCAGGGGAGGGCTCGTTGCGGAAGTGTTTCCACTTTCCATGCTTTTTCCGTGGAGAAAGTGGCTGCACAAGCGTGCCCTAAACGTCTGAACACATCAATATGAATGATAGTAAGAGATTATTTTGTAACATAGGTTCACAACTCCAGAAAACCTACTGTATTCGTGAATGTAGTGCATACTGCTGCGTTTAATTATCAGAGAAATCATGGACAGAAAGTCTAAAATCCTGTTATATGTGAAAACATGGTTTGTTAGTTACCTGTATTCCTCCTCTATGTGCAACTTTGCATGGTAGCGTACTAAAAGGACAAGCCTTCCATTGTAGTGTTTGAGAGCAGAATTGTCACTTTTTTGTTTGTTTTTGCCTTATTTTTCCAGAACTGGTGATGAGAATTTCAAAATCTGATGTTGCAGACATTGTCCCCTGATATGCCTCTCCAACTTGCCTCAGATACAATATTAAGGATGCTAAGAGCTCGAGTTCATCATCATCGCCAAGGACAGGTATGCTTTGGAGAATACTGCATTTTCTTTTCTCCCTGTACAGTGTCTGAAAAACTAAGCATGATTTGAAAGTACATTTTAATGTCAAACTACCATAGAGAAAATTCTATATTTGATTTCACTTTGCTATTCTGCAGCACCCACCTGGAGTGGCATAAGGCATGGGTTTACTCCCCACGTCTTGTGTTCGAAACCACCCCATATTTGCCCAATGTGCTTTTGTGTGGGTTTAGCAGGCTCCGCTTGGGTGATTAGTCCCATTGGGTCAGACATCTTGGGTGGGGTGGGGTGGGGTGGGGGGGTGGGTTGTGGTGGGGGTACTCACGTCATCAAAAAAGAAAGAAACAAACAAACTTTGCTGTTCTGCAGCAAAACAGATTTTTTTAAGCTCCCACAATGCTTCTATGCTAGAAACATGGACATTTAACTGTTCGTGTTTTTATTTTATTGATCCATGTAAATGGGATAAGGTGTTGATGATATTACCTGATATGTATAGGTTTCTTTGGTCCTTAAAATTTTGATGGTGGTGGTTTTCTAACTAAAATGAAACAAAAATTTTGATGTTCATGATTACTAATTAAATTAAACAGTACTGACAGACATATCAGTTGTCTAAATGACTTGCCGTAATTATAAAATGCGTAGCAGCCTTTACAGATTCATGATGGCTTACTATAGATGATATATGAGCAGCAGGTTATATGACTCCATTTTTCCTGAAATCCAGGATGTTATGTGAACACAAAATTATATCCTTTTGTCTGCTAATTTCCATAACGAAAGTTTTTTTTTTTTTTTCAATGATTGTTGAATGAAAAATATTCATACTAAGATGATCCCAAGGTATCAATGTGGATTAGTGGTTGGCCAGATATCTGTTTGATCTGATGATCAGAACCAGCCACGTAGAGGCCCCAAATCCCCATCATCATTGTATCTAACAATTTGATATGAACTTATTAGAACCATTAACTTTGGAGCCCTTATATAGATGGTTATAGTGATGGGTCCTGCAAATTTTTTACAAGTCCCTAATCCAAATAGGACCCTACAATCAGATCTTGCATATGACTAGCATGCATCAAGGTGGGCCCACATAACTGGTTCACATTTTTTGAAGTTGCTGCCAGTTTGTTTCCTTATGTATTTATGTTTATGAGTATTGCATTCAAATATCAGGTTATTAACTTCAATAGTTTTAAACTCTTACTAATATTCTCATGGTATGGAAGTATCACATGTTTCTCAATACATATTCTAATCCTAGACTTATGTAAAGCAGAGTAGCACGCTGTTGGCATCATGGTGATCTGTATTCTAACCCCTTAAAACACTTGCTTGAGCATCTGATTGATTGCAATCTTTTATACCCAGTAAGGCCCAAAATAACTGACTTGGCTTTAACTCTCCCATTCTGTATTGCTACTTGGATGGGGGGTTGGGGATGCTGTAATATTCATTCGATCACATATACTTTCTTCCCATGCCCCTTGAATTCGAGATGATCACTTAAGATGAACTGTTGAGGGCTTTACTTTTATTATTATTATTATTTTAATAGTGGCCTCAATAGTATAATGTAACAGTTTCTGTTCTTTTCTTACAACCAGTAGTATTACTATTGAATAAAATATTGGCACTATGGAAGGGCAGAACCGTTTGCTTGTTCTTCTTCTTTTGTTTGTTTTTTTTTTTTTTTTCCATGTTTCCATAGAGCTTTATTAATACTCTTGATATTTAATTTCTGATTATGTTGCTACCTGCCTATTGAATTGGCATCTTGATCTTTGTTTTGGTAGATTGTGCACTATCTATCGCGTGCTATAAATCTTGATGCAAAGTTAGCAAGATTAGAGGAGAGATCAAGGCATGTGCAGATCAATGATGAGAGCCTATGTGATTCTTGTCATGCCCGTCTTGGTACCAAACTATTTGCAATGTATCCAGATGATTCGGTTGTCTGTTACAAGGTTTGGATATTTTCATCTCTCATGTCAGAATCTAGAAGGCATCCTTGTTATAGTTGAAATAAATGCTTCCCTGAAACTTCTGCGTCCACAAAATATTGTAGATTCCATTATAGAACAACTTGCTTATTGACTAAATCACAAGAATATGAACTCAACTACACACCCCAGGGAGTACTCTACTCATGTACTCATTAACATGAAACACATGAAGAAAGTGAGAGGATGATACATTTGCAACTGGGATATACATACATATGCATTATACAGGTACTTGAAATGCATATATATATATATATATATAGGGTAATATTCAGGTGGGAACTGTTCTCACATATTATGTGAGAATTTTTTTGTGGGGCCCAATTGTGGGTCTCATTTGGGGATAAGACAAGAGGGGATGGAAAGATCTATGTGAGACCACCCAAAGTATCAAGCCCCTAAGCACTTCATCCGTGACCCACAAGTTTAATGGCTTCATATTCAAAAAATATATTCAACCCTCGATCCAACGGTTCAGTCCATTCGGATGGATGCTAATTATTGTGATTAGTGACTATCAGGGGGTTCCCTATTGGTTACTAGGTTTGGATGGGTTGCTAGTTGGGCCCCGCACAAAAGTTCTCATATAATAGGTGAGAACTAATTCTCACTTGAATATTTCCCATATATATATATATAATTGCACATTCCTCCAGCGATGTAGACAAGTAGTCACTTGAAATTCATGTTTATGTTCACATGTCAATATTGAAAGGAACTTTATTCTGGTCTTGAAATAGCAAATATAAGACTTGGGTATGCATATCAATGTTAGAGCAACTCGATTTTTGTCCGGAAATAGTGAATTTGACTTGTTGGATTGGTCCCAAATTCCTACTCCAGCTGCTTGTCTTTTTAAAAGAGTCCTCTCACGGTGAATTTCTCACTTATCTGCTTTGAACGTGGATTTAAAAGACATTTCAAAATCAAGCCGGTTTTGTGTCTTTCTCTATCCTTTTAGTTAAATTTTTTTTAAGCAAGCTACCTTTTCTAAATGCAGTGTTTTCGCCGTCGAGGCGAGTCTACATCTGTCACTGGACGGGACTTCAAGAAAGAGATTATTTTCAAACCAGGCTGGCTTGTCAGCAAATAAACTTGGGGCTTTTTTTTTTTCTTGTTAAGAACTCCATTGGAGGCGTGGAGACTAATGCCCCCTTTCATGTTGACCCCAAGCTTCAGGATCCAGCAACAAGAAGCATCAGCTGGTCATCATCACTTAATATGAGAAGAAGCGTCATCATCCGAGGGTTCCAATTTCATCATTAAATGGTCCTGACAGGTTTTTTGATTCTAGAAGATGTTTACACACTTTAAAAGGCACAGCCAGTTACAGGCATTGTAGAATACTACTTCAGATCTTGGTTTAAGGCCGAGACAAGAATGCGTAGGATAAATTATGTCCCAATAGTTGGGAAATCACATGATATTTTTCTCTTTTTTCCCCCTTCTTGTAGTTCTTTGAATTTTTGGACAGGTTAATTGTAGATCTGAGTGAACAAATATTGCTTGTAACTTCTTGGCAGCAATCAATTTCGAATGTCCCTTTTTGCAACAGCCCCCTTTCCCATCCTTCCAGGCAGAACCGAAAACAGTACATTACAGCCCTTAAAAACTGGACCCTATGTAGGAGGTGCCTAGCCTGCGGGCTAGAAAGATTATATGCATGTAATGGGACCTTTATTTCCATTTTATTCCATTTACCAGATCCTGATGATGGGTCTGTCGAGTCTTTTGTAGCATGGTGTTTGAAAATTAGAAGAGGTGAACCGAGATGATCCAGATGATGGGTCTGTCGAGTCTTTTGAAGCATGGTGTATGAAAATTAGAAGAGGTTCAACTCGGTTCACCTGATTTTGGAACTCTAGAGAAAGGTAGAATGACAGGATCTAATCTTTAACCCACTTGGGTGACCCAGGATCAATAGGAAATGATTACATAGCCATCGAACACTCATATAGTGAGGATCTCATTCTTCACTTCTTGCTGCTTTAATATTCCTCTAGTAAATTCCACATTACTGTGATGAATTCTTAGGAGTAAAATACAAAGTTGCCATGATAGCGCTAAATTTTTTTGACATGGAAACATTACCAAGTGTGAAAGTTAATTCCTGTGTAAGCAAATTAATTAGCAAGTAGCAGCTAAAACAAGTGGCTAAATGCGAGAGAATAGGCTGAACAGATTTTGTTTATATAAGACCAATCTTATTATAATATGATACACACCCTTGGAAATTGCCAATCTTTGGTAATAAGATGCACAGCTTTACACCCTATAATTAAGAAAGTAAAAGCAAAAAAAGGAAAGCCGAGAAAAAATAAAATAAATCATAACACAAAGTTTAGAAGAATAGAGAAGAATATCTTATTTCTTGAGAAGAACATGCATGTTATTTAGGAATCATTTCTTTCAACTAGACGCTGCAGCAGCTGCAAAAATCAAGGCAGCATTCACAAGTCTCGCAGCAGCAGCAGCAGCATAAGACTGCAAACAGACTGCAGATAGAAAAGCAAAAAAAAACACTCACACTTAAGATATTAATGACACACGTGCAAAGTTTTTTTTTTTAATAGCAAAAAAGAAGTCTTACAAACTCAACTAAAATTGTGAGTAGTTTTACCAAAGGAAATCTGAGATTGCAAGGTAGTAATAGCGATGGAACTCATTCATATGAATAGGATTTGATCAAGGAAAAGCAGGTATGGACTAATCTAGACAATCTGGCCCGTACACATTCTTGTGAATGGCAAAGGAACCTATTTTCCAAATTGCCAAAAGGATCCGACCTGAAAAAACTCACTTATGGACACCCCCTGTTTCTACTCAGAACAGAGACTGTTCACATACCAGTTCTGGGGGAAATATGGCACACGTGTGAAAGATAGGGCCCATTCTTTCACGTGTGGCATTCGTCTGCAGAACATGGAAGGGCCCGGCCGAAGTTTGTACAGTTACAATCCATTTAATAATAGGGGTTTAATGGTAGGCCAAGACCATTATGCGGACCTGTAGCTCAGGCCCAGGTTTGACCCATGCAAAATGTATAACCTTTATAAAGTGTTAACAACATTGGGCTAGTCTGGCATTTAAAACACATTGGCCCAGGCCCATTGAGGACCAGATGCAGTCCAGATCCAGACTAATGTGAAAGTCCATGACCAAATGGAGGCCCAGCCAAATTAATAATGACGCCTATAAAATTAGGCCCAGTCCAAGACCTATGGGCCAAAACAGGGTCCAGATCCAACCCAATGCGGCCCAAACCAGGGTCAGGGTCTGGCTGGCTGGCCATCAGCTATATTAGTTGGTTTCATACCATATTTCTCAGGCTCTTGACTGCTCAGAGGAACCGCCGGATTTGGAGGAGAATATTCAAAATGACTACTCAGAATGAATATTTAGGACCTCTAGATGTACAGTTAACAACGACAGTGGAGATCCAAAGTTCTACTCTCAAATATTATTTTCTACTTTGTATTACATTCCTCAAAAAGCAAACTCCTCAAAATAATTTTTTTAAAAAGAAAAAAAAATCAAATTTGACTGTTTGATATCTAGAATTTCTCAAATTCCTCAATTCGGGATCCATTTGGTAGCAAATTTGATAGACAAGAATTTTACATTTAATTGCCTTCATCCTTCAAGTTATAATTTCCTTAAGAGTTCCAAATTCCAGTTAGAACTTGATATTAGATCAGGGCATGGGATGATCTTGGATGTTGTCAGCTATCCACGGAGAGAACCCACCTTTTTGGAAGCCGCACGATTACTTCCATTCAAGTCATATAATCTCATCTTATTCTTATTCCGTCAATCTGTGATCGGCTTAATGTGCTTTACTCAAGATATATTTATATATATATATATATATGATCATTTGGATTTATGGCCTTCAATTGACCCATTAAAAAATGAAAAATAATTAATGGCTGGGATTATTAGATTTATTTTCTCAACTGTGTGTTATTTATGGTAGTACCCACTACCGAGTGGAGTCACTCCAAAGTTCTGCAACATTTCTTTGGTAAATTGGAAATCATGGAATTGTTAGTTATTGAAGTCAGGACTGAAACCTGTAAGGGAGAGGTGGCAAAAGTCTATATATGAATGTAGTTAAGCAATTCTAGTTTCAGACTAAGAAAATGACTTCCTTGTAGTAGAAAAAAGTGTTAAAGAAAGGAAATTGTTACCAAGTATAGAGAGCACCCTTTTCTTCCTTTCTCTTTTGGACCATTTCAGAGTACGACAAATGTAGTGCACCAGGAGCATCCATCTTTGCCATCTGAAACTAACTGAAAACCAGGACGAGAAGAAGGAAACCAGAGCTAATTTCTTTGCCTTTTCCTCACCTGTGTTGTGAGGAAATATATGAGAGAGAGAGAGAGAGAGAGAGAGAGAGAGAGCTAACAGAAAAGGAAAAGGACTAAAAACTCAATGGAGATGGTCAAAAGTTTTGAACTGCAAGATGTATATGCTTAATCAGGACATCTTGAGGGACCTCTCACCGAGCATTCATGGTATGAAATCCACACCAGGAGAGTCTTAGCATATGCCAGTCACACTAGTCCACTTACATAGAAAACTCAGAGGTTCAGATCTACTGCTGATGTGCATGATCAAAGTTTGTAGGTGGGTTTGAAAATTGAAACCTTTTAATGAATGGTGCAATAGTAGTAGTTGGGAAAGCTAGTGTGGCCCATCAACAAGACCCCACCTATCCATTTCTCTCGTTTATATCCTAACAACTCCTGAAGCAGCGTCTCTTCTATACTGATGACTAAGGAGAAGTGTTCAATCCAATTACTTGAAACGGTTGATCTGATGATCACAACCGTAGAATCAAGAACAGAAGTGAATAAAATGGCAGGACCACATTGTTCTAGCCGTCTATTCTGAAGGCACGTTATGGGATGGAATCAGACTAAAATTTTGGCCTGTATTTTATGAAATGTGCGTTCAAGCCTACAAGCCACCACAAATGCAAGTAGTTGAGCTGGGCTTACAATTATAGCACAACCAGTTGATGCTGGATCACGTCTCAATTAATATATTTCCTTTTTAAGTGTGTATCAGTGCCACCGACTTTAGCCTCCATAATTATGAGGGGAAGGTGAACCCTGCTTTGTCCTAGTTGACTCAACCGAACTAGATTTCAACTGACACTCAACTCAGCCTAGAGCATGTCGAGAGTTGAGTCAACTTTGGGCCATAAGTCAAAAACTCAAAAGTTGGCTCAGAACAACAGGACACCAAGAGTCAAAGACTCACCAAATTTACTGGGCTTTGTGACGCCAAGTGTTTTTTTTTTTTTTTTTTTTTCAAAGATGATGCAGGTATTCTTAAGGTCTTTGGCATTTCTCAACAAGAATTGGTTGTATATCACAGGGAAACTATAAGTTGTTAAGGGACCCATAGGCCACAGAGGCAAAATCTCCATTCCAGGTCTGTCTTTCCGTCACGGTGATCTGAGTTGGAAACTGGGTCTGAAACATTTATCATTTGCAATATTAGGCGTGTAACCATCCAGTGTAAAGGTTGCCAATGAAAGGGGGCATATTAACTCATGGTGCTCCTAACTGCATACAATAATCTCTTCTTTCATCATTCATTTCTACTATTCACATGGAACTATATTTAGATGCAATTCATATTCATTCAAGAACATTTACCTAGTAGTTAAGTAAGGAATTAACATGTACAAGAAAATTCCTCTGATGAAAAGTGATACATAAATCGTGAAAGTTCCAGGAAAGTAGCAAGATTTGTCATTACAAATGTTACAAAGCACCGCTACACTTGGTGCTATCAACGTGATATTATTCTTACAAACAAAACTGCCGATGAAAACTCACGAATATTAAAATAGATCCCACCTCTTCTTCACCCGGAACAAGAAAACTGACGAGGCAATGTCATCTTGAGGGACTTGGAGCATAAATTGGACTTTCATCTTCATGGGGGCTTCCTTGGCTTTACCACCTTCTTCTCCTAACTGAAAACAGTACATTTCAATGTCTACTGATTACCCATTTTTTCACTTACACTTGCCAAATTGGTTTGAGGGAAGAAAAAGGTTCTTTTTAACATAATGGGTACAATTTTATTTTCCTTTCTATTTTTACCAAATCCCAAGAAAAAAAAAAAGTCTGATTACGAACTGAAAATATATATCTTACAGCACATGTATGTTTGAGAAAATAAAAGTCATAACAAAGATTTTGCTCTGAAAGAGCTGCCGTGTCAGCACTCTTACAGAAAAATTATGAGAGAGAGAGAGTGGCTGATTTTAACGGTTAGGATTTTATGGGCAAGTCTATTGTAAATTCACTATGCTAATTTCAAGACCCGAAAATGTTTTTGATTTTTTGGGGAATATTATTTTATTATTCAAATTAATTTTTAAATACTAAAAATAAAGCACTGTTAAAAATAACTTCTAGATGTTTTCCAAATCTTTTTTTTCCATTTTTATCCTGATACTATCAGAGAACTGAGAATGTGCTCACGAGAGAATTACAGATACACAATTGAGTTTCGCTAAATGAACAGACCACCTATAATGCCTAGATATGGCATGGATACAGCTCATAAAATGGAGTATCAGACAATGATACAATATGTTGCCTCTTTTAAAGTATGCAAGTATAATAAATAATAACTTAAAAATCTGAAATGCGGTATGCTTATGCGATCCACAAATTACCACAAAATTCAATGTAAACCATCCAATCAAAGGCGGTGAAATGGATGGTCAAAATAAAAGCCAATAAAAAGCTGAGAGTCACTGCCTTCAGTTCGATAGCTAAAGACATCCCATGAGGCTAATTGTTAATAGATGAATAATCCATAAACACCCCTTTCATATAGAGTGCCCAGTGGACACCTCCAACATGCCACATCCAAATGATAAGATATTCATCATGTTGTCGGTTGTCACGATACTTATTTTTTGATAAAATGTACATCTAATATGGCTTGTTTCGATTAGTGAACCTATCACAACTTTTGTTGAGAAGATATAATGCCCAAATACTATGGATTGAAACAAAGGATAATGATCCATGAGAAAGAAATGAGAGCCATGTATTTCCTTCCCTGAAGAACTAAACAGAATGGCATGCAAATATGAAGATAAAAAAAAATTACCCATAGGATTAATCACATGAAAATTACCAAAAAAATAAAATAATAATAATAACAGAAAAAGAATCATATGAAATGGATAAACAATATACCTGCTGCATTTAGCACCGTGTGATATTATTGTTTCTAGCTGTTAGCACAGATAACGTACCTCTGTCCATTATAATTTCATGAGTTTTGAGTAATTAATTATTATAACTAAAGACCAACAGTTCACCACAAATAATCACAATAAATATAGAAACAATGTTAAATTAGTAATCTACACGGCAACCAGTTTTATTATTGGGTATAAGACACGTTAAGAAACTAAATTGTCAAAACACATTTTATATTAGAGACAGGTCAAGGTCACCTAAAGTTCTATATTGGTGAGATGTCAAATTGGATTCATTTTATTTTAGGTGACAGGTCAAGTCACCTACAATTTTTTCTGTATTACATTGGTCCTTTAATCATCTATCAACATAAAGTTAATTGAAAAAAGAAAAGTTGCATAAATTACCCATAAAGACGCCCACCCAAGCCGAACTTCGGAGTCATAACCGGCTTTAAATTTGAGGTCCTTACCAACTGTATGCTTGTATACAGTACTCCAATCGCTGGAGTTGAAGTGGTACCAATAGCTGCACATAAATTAACAAAAAAGTCAAACTAAGAAAATGCCTCGGTTGTGATATCACATCAGAACTAAACAACTGGATCAAAATAAGAATGAACATAAGTCAATAAATAGCATAAATATGTGGAATAACTTTTTTAATGGTAATATTGGCAACAAAACAACAAAATACCTTAACCCTAATTAAGCATTCATCTAGGAGCAGGCTGTGCTGTGAAAATGCAGAAAAGAGTAAGTTTTTAGTAGTTATCCCTTAGACAATGACTCTTGCTAGGTGAGGCACATGGAGGGAGTACTTAAATTTATGTCATGTATTAGTAAGCTTCAGGACTCATGTCCTCGTTTCTCCTTTTTTACACATTCTGAGCTAATGCCAATATAAGTTTTCAATATTTACCATCATCATCATCAGGTTCTATTTCAGCCCTCATTCTTAATTCTTTACATCCTACTTATTGCCCCTATTGAATGGTACCCTTCGTTTTTTTTTTTTTTTTTTTGAGCTAAATCTACGATCCAACGTGTTGCCTCCCCTTCACCTAAGTGTTCGTATGCACAACATTTCAATTCAATGTGCATTAGCCGTTTCCGGTCTAAGCACATGCCCACACCATCTTGGGTTACATTACTTAATTTTCTTTTATATTTGGCAGCAAAATTTGATGATCTATATGACTTAATTCAGTGTTCAAAACAAAGAGTTAATTCTCATAATTTATTCAAAGCACAACTTAAATGGTGGATCAAAAGAAGAGAAATTTGAAGGCCACACGTGTGTAAAAGTTAAAATGCTATACAGGTTCTAAAGCTACACAGGAGCAATCTAATGATGGGACAGGAGCACATGTTGGCATAGAACATGTGAAAGATCCTAGTTCTACTGATGGGACAGGAGCACATGTTGGCATAGAACATGTGAAAGATCCTAGTTGCACCAGAGTCTAGGTCCTAAAAAAAGATCAGGCAGATTTGCTCATCATGTAGGAAAAACTAGTAGTTTGACTTGGATTGTCTGTCTTTTTTTCTTTTCTAACCATATATTATCCTCCATACAATGTAGCCGGCATGATGAGAAGATTGGCCTAAATTTATGGCCAATCTATATCTGGCAGTGCCACCTTTGATAGATAGCATTGAGAAAATTTAAAATTTGATAGGATCTATCTGACGATTAACTTCGTAATTATCAGCACGGTCACAGTAGTCTCAGTGTCTCGCTCCAATACTTGTCAGCATAAGCATTTTAAGCCTTCTCCACTATCGCTGTCAAGTTCAACTCTAGGTTCCTTATCAACAGTATCTTTCTCAGTGATTCTCTCCAACTTTTCATGCATCCTGGCTCCTTTCCAATTGGGCCAATCAATCATCAATGTTTTCTTCTTTTATGAAATGGTGCTAATTAATCATCAATGGTACCGATCATTTGCATCAGTTCTAAGATAAATTCATCCTGCATCTTTCCTCGCGGTCTTTCCTTCTAATATTGTCCACAATGAGCAGACATAATGATAACTTGATCTTGGGGTAAAAAATAACATTTGGCTCCCTAACCAATGGGAGAATTAAACTCAAACCACATCCATTACAACAACCCCCCTCCCAAAAAACAAAAAACACAAAAAAAAAAAAAAAACCAACTCTAGACTCACAACTACTGCATACTTGCATAATGGGCAAATATCAAAGAATCTGAAGTTTGCACACACAGAAGTGCAGTATGCATGGTTCTAGGCCCCATTGGGTCTTCAAAAGCAATTGAATTTGCATCTATGACCTCACAACTTGATAAGATTTTTCAAATAAATCTCAATCACAACTGCATTTTGATAGATCATAACTGATTTGAAAATAATTACCCTTATGAATGAAAAAGTAAACCCCAAAGAAAAAAGGACTTGCTGCTCACCTCAACTTGTCAGAAGGACTGAAACGGCGCTTGAACGCAAAGGAAGCCACATTTGATGGTAAAGAGATGCTTGGTATGAATGACAGATGCTCGTCCTGCAATTCAAACCAATGTACTTGGAAAATGTTGTTGCATAAAAACTGAAAATATATATATATAAAAAAAAAAAAACAAAAGGGCGGGGGGGGGGGGGGGGGGGGGGGGGGGGGGGGGGGGGGGGGGGTGTGTGTTGCAGAATGTGATGACTGGTCACCTTGTATGAGTATCTGAGGTTCAAGTCATTATCGCTGTAGCATGCGGTGCATACACCATTCAGAAGTTGACCTTTCACAATCCCATTTATTGATAAAATTCTTTTCGCTTCCTCATCTTTTTCCTGCAATGTAACTTCACCAAGAGGGAATCTGAGAGTTGCTCTAGGCTGCAAAAGAAAGAAGTAGAACTGTTAATTATTTATTAATTGCCAGGTTATAATAAACCCTTGTTTCTTCTTTTTGGTTCATCAAAAAAAAATCAGTAAGAGAGCTTGCAATCAAGTTCATCCCAGCGAACTATAAGGCAGAGTAGAGGCACACATATTCAGAGTTTCACTCACCAAAACAGTTGAAGGAACATCAGAAGCCAATTCTAGTTTATAAGAATCAGCAAGACTTGCAACCATTGCCAACTCTCCTTGTTTTGCCTATGAAACCAAAAAAAGAAAAAAGAAAAAAAGGTTAAAGAGATATGGATTGATATCTATATATCAAGTGATATTATTCCAAACTACAATCAGCATCTACAGAATTATAAATATCCAACTTCAACTCGAATAAACTTACTGGGCCCATTTGTTAAGAATGTGATGCATAAACTCATCCAGAGATCTTCAGAAGAGTCATCAAAGAATGGTTTTATGATTTTCAGCTTGCATTAAATGAAGAAAAGACATGACTTGTCTTCAGCATCCCAGTCATCATAGCCAGCATCATCCACGTTGTGTTTTGGAATTTACCCACCCTATACCCCAAAATACTTTCCTCTCAGATACTCTCTAGCTAATTGGGATGTTCCAAATAATTATTTCCATCAAACTTGACAATTATAACATGTATGGGTTGATTATCCAGTGCAAAACTGCTTTCGTAGAAGAAATGCCAAATTTTGATTCACCATTGTCTGATGGAATTCCATTTGTTGCTGGATCAACCAAACTGAAGGATGAAACACTCATAACAAGTTTCACAACGCCCACATCACTCCTGGATCCCTATTCCCTATATATGGAAAACCTTGATCCCACCATAAAAAGAAAAAGAAAAAAAAAAGCTGCTGAAATTCCAAGATGGGGCTCCACTAATTAAAAACCCAGACAAACCCTGAGACCGAGCCTCAGCACCTCATGCATACGTATTATTCTAAAAAACATCCAAAACCCCCCAAAAGGCACCTTATATAGGCCCGAGTAGTAAAACACAGGTGAAAGTATTAGATCACCTATGTTTTCCATTTTAAAAAAAAAAGAGAGTATCATATCACCTCCAAATGGCAACGATGGAAAAAGATATCTGAAAAGAACCAAAACAGCCATAAAAAGGTGACCATAAACTCCCAGATCCATGTAACATAAAAAAATAAATAATTAACATGTTTCCAATTTTCTTTTTGGAATCAACAACGAACAAAACGCCTTAAACCTATAAAAAAAAATAATTAACATGTTTCCAGTTTTCTTTTTGGAATAAAAAACGAACACAACACCTTAAACCTAAAAAGACGAAAAGACGCCTTCATGTATTGCAGATGACATCAGGCCTTTGACAATACAATACTTGCATTGGGACTAGAGATCTTTAGAGGAAATCACTATTATCTTAAGGTTTTTATGCAAAGAAAACTGGTAGAAGTTGGATAAGAAAGAGAGAAAGTAAAAACGAGAACTGTTCGCTAACCAACGTGATGTAGTAGCCCTATTTATATCATTAGTTTTCAAGAAATGGCATTTACAACCCTGAAGGTAGAAGGAATGGCATAAAACTGCCTCATTTACTATTTAATCCTTGCAACATCAGTAAGGCAGGGAACAGGGTCTAGTTTGGAATTTATCCATGGGCTCCAATGTGGAAGCTACCAACTTATCATAATTAAATAATTTATTCAGGATGAAGCAGTAATTTTTATACGTTATTTGTTCAAGATAGTTCGATGGCCCATCAATTTAAGTTATCCATTGAAGAAAAGAGGAGCTTAAAACAGCTTCAAGAATCAATGTAAGAGTGACTCGATGGATGTGTGTGTGTGTGTGAGAGAGAGAGAGTGAGAGAGAGAGAGAGAGAGAGAGAGATATGCAACAACTATGTTGTTTTAAAGAAAATCCATCAGAACAATCTCTTCTAGGTTCAATACCAACGAGATACTTTGTTGGTAAGGAAAGCCGTCGCAGTAAAATTCAACCGAATGACCACCATCGATAGTTATCTCTTGTTGTTATGTTTTTTTATAGTGAACACCTAACCATAGTTACCTGATTCCCTCTATCCACCACCAAAATGTACTGTTCATATTGAACGGTTCCATGGATTCGTGATTTTTGGAAGTCCTCAGTTCAGACCAGTTTGTTCCCACAGGAAAACAGGTAGCAGAAGAGGAAAGAAGATGCCACAGTGAAGAGGATGAAAACGATGGAAAAGAAGGAACAGGAGATAGATAGGCTGTCCTCACAAAAATGGGAAAAACGTGCCAATCAAGTTTCCCAGCAGGCCAATAGCTGTACAGTACCCTTCCTTTAGTTTTTCTCTCATTCAAGAGACATTCCTCAAAAGGAGTCAAATTCACAAATAAAAAAAAAGAGGAGTCACAAGAAATTCTGGATAATCTGTGTATGGCCCATTCTATTAAATATTTAAATCAATGAAGATGAGGCCTCCTTTTTATAGGATTTAGCTAATTTATTTTACAAAAGCAGTTGGGCCCGCTGTAAAACTAATCACTTATAAATATGTAAATATACATCAAGGCCCCATTTATAAAATCTAAAATTTTATAATAAAAAATAGCATGCCCAAGTTAGTTGGGATGGTTCATTTCACATAAATTTGAGTTTGTATTAGATTGATTAAATGTTAAATATATAGAATTACCAACTTATTTTTGTGTATTCAAATTAGCACATTGAACTCATCAAACTCGAATTTCAAATTTAAGTGAATTGAAAAGCAAACTAAGTAAACCTACCCTATCAAATTTTCGAATTGAAGAAAGTGTCGAACGGCGAACTACGAACTCAAGTGTGAATTAGGTAAAGAAGGGTAGGAGCACCGCGCTTTACAACAAATATGTTAAAGAGTTTTGAACATAAAATCCACAACTAATTGCGTCACAAAATAAACACAATGAAAAAAAAAAAAAAAGAAAGACGCACCTTTCTGTGGTGATATTTGAACATGAATATACTACTGAAGTCAATGCAAGAGACAATAGACTTTATATCACTGCTAGTACAGGACAAAGCTAAACACTTTGTTGAACATCCTACATGAAAATAATTTGCCTCCCCAATCTGAGCACTCTGAAACATGAGTTGTCTTAGCAGAAATGCTCACTCTACCCAACCATAGCATCCAAAACAATTAAATTGTTTAGCATAATACAAGGATAATAAATAAGAAAGAACAATATGATTAATAGATAAAGCCATTTCTTCTGACACCAAAGAGGAAAATAATGACAAGTACTAAAAGAAATGTGTGTGTGAAGAAGATGGTTGGATCTCCAATCGATGCAATAAGTATCTTGTGATTACGTTATTGACATATGCAAGAAGGTTTAATTTTTCACTTGAACAAAAATTACTCATGACATGGATAGAATCCTATAGGAAGTGAAACCAATCCAATATGCTATCATTTATCACCACAAATAATAATAATAATACAGTAATAATAACAAAATACTTATTTGTATTAATTACATGTACTTGCCAGAATCCTACAAAATTGTGCTTGTTGGCAAGGTAGTTGAATAAGAATAACCCATCCAATGCATTTGACTTCATTCAATTCGATATCACTTGACAAATGAATTGTGGCAATTCTGTAAAAAAAAAAAAAAACATATATATATAAATAAAAATAAAAATAAAAATAAAATGAAAGCCTCTCCAAGGGAGTAACTTTTGCAAAACACATGGTCGTTGAAATATTGGGCCATGAGCTGGCTCCCATTAGGGTCCTTGATCCGAACCGAGTCACTCGATTTGTAACTTGCATCCTCTCCATCTATACTTCAGTGGTGGCCTTAACATATACCTATCATCCACATTAATGGAACAGGACAAGGGCGAGGAATGAAAGCACCACTAAAGCGAACAAACACTGATTAAGAAGGCAAAAGACGAATTAAACAGCATTGCGCCCACCCTCAAGTTGAACGATGACAACCAGATAACTCTGGACACACTGATTCTAATCCAAATTTCCATTGGTAATCCTCTCAAGGATGAAAGAATGGTGCATTTAGAGCAACCCAGTAATTGGAAATCGCACCGGAAGGCCAGACAGGCACCTGCTTCTCAGAATTCTCGAAATCCAACATTGGTGGTCAGCACCAATGATGATAATTTTGACGCGAAAAACAGCAGAATAAAACAATGCACTCAATATGTGCTTCCTGATTCCCCCACTGCCCCCAAAAAAGCAAGGTGCCTGTTTTTATCTATATATTTTTTGTATTACAGACGATTCAGTGTTCCGAAATGTTGAACATCCCCTCTCAAATCACCAAAAACCTCATGACCCAATTGAGGAACTCCCCAGACAATCACATTCATAGGCAAACCAAACAACAATTCAAAAACCCACTTCCTACTCATCACTCTTAACAAATTCATCTACCAACTAAAAACATCTCCATTGATCCCAAACACACACTTTCTCAATCACAGGAATCAAACAGCAATACACCCACATCAGAAAAAGAGATGAACAGAAAAAAAAAAAAAGTAAAATCAAACCTTGACATCATGAACAGCTCGGAACTGCAATCTGGGTCCGACATCGAAGGAGCCCTTAAGGAGCGCGTTTCGTTCTTCTAGATCGTAGAGAACAGAGAGGTACTTGGAGATGAAGCCGAGCTGGGCGTCTGAGATTTTCCCATCTCGCCTGTTTTGGAAGGAGAGCTTGAACTTGGCGAGGCGATCGAAGAACTTGCAGGAGATCTTGTGGAAGAAGACGGAGCTGTCGCTGTCGAATTCGGAGGTTACTCTGATGGCTGGGATCGGAAGAGAGAAGTTAGGGTTTGGAGGAGGAAGTGGTGGTGGGATTTGGAGATCTTCGATGCTGTTTTTAGGGCTTATGAGAGAAGGAGGAGGAGGAGGAGGAGGAGGAAAGGAAGAATTAGGGTTTTGGAGAGGAGAAGAAGAAGAATCTGCCATTGCAGACAGAACGGAGAAAGAGAGAAGAGAAGGAGATAGAGATAGAGAGAGAAAGCACTGGGTGGGTTTTTTGGATTTTGGAATTTTTTGAAATGGAAATGCGGCTGGAAGTGGGGATAAAAAATGCGTGACAGGCTGACAGGTGGCGACTTTGGGGGAGTCCTCCGGATCGTCCAAGGCATCACTGCAAATGCAGCAAAATGAATGGGCCCACATTTGAAAAAACAAAAAATAAAATCACCCCAAATTTGTCTTCCATCCTAATTTTCAGTCTCATTCTAACCTAAAAATTTGATACACTCATTAGAGATGATTTAGATATGTTTAACGCAAACAATAAGGTATTTGTCAATTACAAAAAGCTTTTCTAAACAAATTGGTAGCCTAACAAAATAAATGAATATAGTGAAGAGGGCATAAATGAAAGTAATAATAACCTATTCGATGTTCGGCTCACAATAAACCATAATGACTATTGGCATTATTAGTATATCCTATATCGAATGTTTTTAACTCAATTTTGACTATTTTCTTAAAAACTTGGACTCTCACGGAATCTCAGTAGTATATAGGTAAAAGTTATCATTTAGATCTAATTGTTGTCTTTGTTTTTTACATAAAAATATGAAGTCCACCGAATTGATAAAAAAAAACATACATATATATATGGAAAATGCTCGTATGAGAGATATCTCTCACTTTATATGAGAAATTGAATGAGGCCCTCACATCCATATCCAATGCCAATATTATATATATACTTAAAATGTGATGGGCTAACCAAACAATTACGGTGATTTCAAAAACAAAGTTCAAAAGTAAAATTCAGAATTAATTAAAATTAAAATTTTGATTCTGTAAAAGGGCGGGCCTGTCATTTTGAAATTTACCACTTTATATTTTATACAAAGGTAGGAGCTTAACAGAAGCATGTTCTACTAATTAGAATTATGTTTATTTGTACATTCGAAATATTTATGATATTGATTGATGAGAATTTCTAATTACTAAAAAAATAAGGTTGGTAGTATTTCCAGGGAGACTTTAATTTCAAGGTAAGCTCCAATGGTGGATTTACATTGTGGGGCTCAGTGCCTTCAAAACTCTAGCTAGTGGAAGGAGGATGGAACTTTTTTTTTTTTTTTTCTGTTCTATGGTTTGTTTTGGGGGTTGGGTGGACCATGATATTCATGCTATCAAATGCATGGTAGATTTATCTTCGTGTAGCAGCTATTTTTGAGAATCATATTTCTGACTATGATGTCAGTTGGGCACCCGAAGATGGACATATTTAATTAAGGCAAAAAATTTGTGGCCGTTGAATTGTTGTCCTCTATTCATTATTTATATTACCTGTTAAACCAAAAGGAGAAAGGTGGGCCATGTTCCAAGCTGAAAATCTTCTCCATACTCTTTATTCTTACTTAAAACATGTTCCAAGCTGAAAATCTTCTCCGTACCCTTTATTCTCACTTAAAACCCTTGATTAAAGTATTCCATCTCTGTAAATCTCTTCTTTTATTTTTTTGATACCCCAGTGGTGACATTGCCCTCTTGTGAGGGAAGGAGGCATGCCCAGGGTTCAAACCCTCGACAACCAAGTGAGTGCTGCCGACATTGCTCTCTTGTGAGGAAAGGAGGCATGCCCAGGGTTCAAACCCTCGACAACCAGGTGAGCGCTGCTTCCTCTTACCATTGAAGTAAGTGGTTGTTCTCATCTTTATAAATCCCATTATCGATATGATTTAGGAAGGAAAGAACTACATTAAACAACACAACAGAAAGAAAAAAAACAGGGGGGAATATAAAAAGCCTTACATCTAGCATATCACTTTGGCGAGATGACATCTTTGTTGATAAAAAGAAAAGAAGTCTTAACAGGAATTAAATAAGATGTGCTTTGCTGAACAAGGATGGAAGTTGGTATGGTTGGTGAATTTGACCCAATTAGAACATGGACTAGATGGGGCTTTGGGTTTGGACTTTTTGGGCTTCCCAATTAGCTGAGGGTTTTGTTGCTCAAGCCCAGTAGTCAATCTCCCTCTGTAGATCCTTTTTTTATCATTTTCATTGCCTTATTGGAGTGTTTTACATTTATATTAAATGCGCATTTTGACTCACTCCAATACTATTTGACAGACCGAGTTAGGCAATCCCACTTAACTCAATATATATTTGAGTTGAGATTAATGGAGCGCTATGTTAGGCAATCCCATTCAACTCGATATATATTTGAGTTGAGATTGATGGAGAGCAACGAGAACTCACCAGTTTCAATGGGCTTATGCTTTCATTGAACTTAAGAGACCTGAATTTCACTTTAATTGGAGTAATATATACCAATGAATTTTAATGTATAATGCATTGCATTACAGCCCGAGGGAATTTGAGCAAGTAGTTCGTATACAATATGGGTGAGACAGAGAGATGAGGTGCCCAGATTGAGCAAAGGTGGATCCTTGCCATGTATGTTAGTCTGATGGCTGTACATGGAACCCACCGCACCTCCTTTTATTCCTTCAGAAGCATGCTCATGCCTACACGGCAGAACACAGCTTGTGTTCAACTTCTCATACCTACTTGTAGCGATCGCTCACCAACTTCACACCATTAAATCCCAAAGACCCAAAGTCTAATGACCGTCAATTTTCTTCTTCTTCTCGGAACAAGCAACCTTATAGTTGGAACAATGAGCACCTTCCAACTATGCTCAGACTCACATTAACATTACACTAACCTTTAGCCATTAATAACCCTAGTTGATGATGGAATTTGAGATAATTTCCTATACGTATGTGTGCAGTTTTCATGGACAATAGAATGCCCTTAACTGTGCGATAATATCACATAAAATTATAGACTATGCGATATTGCTTGGATACTATTCCTTTTTTAACCCAACAATAGAGGAACTTTTGTGCAATGTCACATTAAAAAGCAGTGAAAGCACAAAAATATGATATGCCATATCACAAAAAAAAAAAAACATTTTAGTCGATAAAAACTACACAAGTACCCATAGGAAATTATCGCAACATTCATTACAAGGCCTGGTTATCTATGTGTAAAGCAAAACCCCATGATTTTCCCTTTTTTTTTCTTTTTTCCAAACAGTCATTCAGGACGACACGTTCAGTCCCATTATTTGATTGTATCATTCATTCATGATTCTGGTGACTCGCCACAAAAGATGAGTACAAATGTACAAAATTAGGCCCAACCATTTATATGATAATACTTCTAATGCAGAAGCCATCACACTCATCCAAGAAACGAAAGGAAAGCTTAAAAAAAAAGAAAAAAACTAGCACACTCGTGGTTGAATAACGTTGGCACCTTGGGTGTCACACACGTATCTTGTTATTGATCCTTGGGTCTATAAGTCGGTCCACTCCTTTCCAATCTAGCAAAGTAATAATAATAATAATAGTAAAGAAATACTTTGAAAGGAAAATATTTTAAATCCATATTGACGAATTTTGAACCCATGGCAAATACTTGCAAGGCCCAATCCAATAAATGAACTTCTTTACTCAAGCCCCAAAAATATAGGATGACTTTTAGATCAAATGGAGCCACCAAAAAACTTGCATTTCCTAAGAATTCATTGCAAGCTCAAACAAAGGGTTATTAAAAAGATTAGAAGTGGAGGATATAAGGTGATGGTGTAGATGGAACCTTACTTCACTGGGATTTGATTCACTTGGGTCATGGCTAAGTATTTCATCTCCACTTTATTTATTTTCTGTTCAAGGAGAGATTATTTGATGACCATTTATGGATACTCATATTTATTTCTTCAATTTTAGCCACTTCTAAGAATATATTCCTCATAATTCAATTCCATTCAAGCAAACAGGCCATTAGCATTTGTTCCCCACTTTTATTGAGATAGAAAATAAGACAATCTAGAGATCCTATGTTGGATGTTTGGTTTTGAAGAGTAAATATAATCATGATTTAAGTATTCAAAAGCAAAACTGAAAAGCACATAGTTATATCAGATGTCTCCAAAGTCAAGAAACTGAAAAGCACATAATTAATCCCCCCATAACAAGCAAGCAAACAAGCATGACTATAAAGCGGGTCTTAAGGAATCAAGGGCAATGAATGAGAAGGTTAGGTTCGGATCACAACTTACTCACCAAACAAAAAGAATGTCATTCTAAATAAGGGGTCCAACTGTAAGGAAAGCACTCCAAAAATTGGCATATGCCACCTCACTCGTTCAAAGACTCCCCCATACACCTAAAAAAATTACTTGAACCTAAGTATTTTCAGAATCTGTCATGATTTCAATATTTTTTGGTATCGCGCAAGACAACAGTCTCCTTGCACGTCACTCCAACATTCATTTCGCCTACTAGTCAGCTGAAAAAAAAAAAAACCCACCTGAAAAGCACCTTACACAGGCAAATGGCAGTGAATAGTTTTATTGCTACAAGGTGAAATACCTGGTTTGTGTATTCCAGCAGCCGTCATCTAACCCGTTTAATCCAAAATATCCAAAGTGACTGCATGTGTAGGATACAATATCAGGTAGGCTCAGAACACCTCTTCCATTGACTTGATCAGGTCAGACCTTTAAGTAACTATGTCTTCTTTCGCATGACCTTGGAAGCCATCAAACAAAGATATTCCACCTCTTTATGTTTGTCTTCCTTGCTTCTCAACTTCTTTAGCAAGACAACCTGCAGCACCATATAGTGTCAGTGATCACATGTTACAATGCAGAGGAAGATCCCACAAATTCTAAGGATATATTAATATTAAGTAAATAATGTTATTAGAAGCCTTTGGGGTTGATTCCTCTAGGCATGGCTTGCATTTAGAGCTTATATCTCACCCTATGAGGCATGCTTGAGTCGTACAACCTCAAATGAAGCGTTCACACTCCTTATCAAGGGTCATGAACACATCTTGTTTTCAACAAAGAGGAAGGGACTATTAAAAGCTTTCCTCCTTAACTAGATTTAGCTTAATTTTAACTTACAACGTTTAAAAAGAGCCAAACTGCTACTACTTATTATATTTTAATATATCATTTTTTAACGTAATTAATTTTTTTATTAGAAAAGTGTGTTCATGAGACTTGCACCCTTACCCTATGCATTGGGCAAACATCTAGCCTCACACCTTGACGTTTTAAGACATTGCATGTCAATGTGAACTGGTCTTATGACAAACTTTTTTTTCAAAATACATCCTGAGAAAACACATACAGAGCAATAAACAACAACTATTTCCCTAATACTTAACCTGGTAAAAATGAATCAGGGCTGTCCCACACTTTGGCTCAGTGAAGGGACATCAACCGCAGTCAGAACACGGAAATATTGGCCATTGTGTGTTAAAACTAGGGTAGATTAGGATAAAAAATCAAAGAACACACTTAATCTGTGACTATCGCTTCAAATCAATCTCATTCACAAAGTATCCTGACCATATTCACAATTCAAAAGTAATCAAATAAGACATTAGTATTTCACATATGATACTAACTTAAATTCAGTAACAAGTTCATTCACTCTCTTACTGAAAGTTTTTGCAGGGGCTACCAGAATGGATATACTAGTTCTAAATTAACCAATCAACATGCAGCGGAAAAAACCAATCAGAATATAAAACTAGCTATCTACCAATCAGACACCACAAGAAGGCAGACACAATTTTTAGCGTGGAAACCCTATATAGGGAGAAAAACCACGAACTAGAAATCAAGAGTTCACGAACGATTACAAGATATACTCACAAGCTTCTTTACCTCAGTATGTACCTCGACCTAAGGACTGTAGTTATTCTTGTAAAGAATTCACTGACACGACATCCACCGTGCCCCGTTCTCCTTACTTGATCTCCTCGCACCTTGCCGGTCAAGATGAACTATCTTCTACGAGAAGCAGAAGCAGCAACAATCTTTTAGAGCAACACTTCAGAACGATCTCTCAATGGCTATAGAGAATAATCTCTCTCTCGAAGATATCTCTGACTCAGATTAATGAGAGGTGGTGTTTCTAATCTTCAATATGCACACACACACTTTAGGGTTGAGAGCAACACCCTATTTATAACCCTAAATTCGTGCTTTAGACTTAGAGCACAAGTAGGACTCAAATTGGGAAACAAAGTCTCAAAAGGAAACCAATTCGTAACAAAATAGGAGACTTTCCCGAAGCTGCACTGCCTGTCCGATCGATCGGACAACCCATTTAACTGGGGCGCATTTACTGTCCGATCGATCGGACAGAGGCTCCGATCGATCTGGCCTGATGGATTTCGCCCGGTCTTTTTCTTCTATTCTTCGCTTCAGCACTACCGACGATCAAACCACAGTCCATTCTAAAATAAAATATAAAATACAACTCGATGGACCCAGAGTTTTGTCCAACCCATGAATTAGCCAACAAAAATACTAACAATTTCCCCATTTGGCAATTCATGGACAAAACTCCCTAGAACAATATACAAACGATCCACCCATAAGAAAAGCCCAAAATACATTGAATTTTCAGCAAAAAAAAACCAGCTCAGCATCTATAGATCTTTGCTTGTTTTCTCCCCCTAGCTTCATTATTCTCCCCCTTTGTGTCCATAATTGACAAACAATTATCTTTCAAGCAACTTCTGTCAATCTGGATTCTGCAGCTCCCCCTCAATATGATCCTCGTATCAGCACTGGAGTGGGGGCTTAATCTTGCAGATCAGGGGTGATGAAGCTTTGGCACACATAACTCATCTGCCAATTTGTTATTTTTTGCCTCTAAGTGACTCACTTTTGTAAGAGCTTCTAACAATTCAGCTTTTAAAGAAGTATTCTGCTCTTCAGATTCTTTCAAGCTTGTAGCCACTTTTTCATTTATCTTCAACATCTTCATGGTCTTTGCAAACAAAATCTGATATTCAGCTTGCCAATCATATACCGTCTCTGACTAACTATCACCATGATCAGTCCCATCATTAGAAGAAACTTGTGGAGTAACAGAACCAGAAGTTGTTCCCATGAAAGCGATGTATTTCTCCTTGCTAGTGTCAGGCTTCTCAGATTCAGATCTTTTCAAATTAAAAGCCTTTCTTTTTTATTTTCTATTACCACAATCACTAGCAATGTGTCCATAACCTTCACACTTATAGCACTTAATCCCTTCAGAAGACTTCTTCTTCACAACAGATTTAGGGATTTGGGTAGAAGTTCCTTCGCGGTAGATATCCATTCTAACAATATTTGGATCAACACAGTAAAATAATGTAACCTGCTCTGATACCAATTGAAAGTTTTTGCAGGGGCTACTAGAATGGATATACTAGTTCTAAATTAACCAATCAACCTGCAGTGGAAAGAACTAGTTATCTACCAATCACACACCACAAGAAGGTATACACAACTTTTAGCGTGGAAACCCTATCCAGGGAGAAAAACCACGAACCAGAAATCAAGAGTTCACGAACGATTACAAGATATACTCACAAGCTCCTTTACCTCAGTCATTACCTCGACCTAAGGACTGTAGTTATTCTTGTAAAGAATCCACTGACACGACATCCACCGTGCCCATTCTCCTTACTTGATCTCCTCGCACCTTGCCGGTCAAGATGAACTATCTTCTACGAGAAGCAGAAGCAGCAACAATCTTCTAGAGCAGCACTTCAGAACGATCTCTCAATGGCTATAGAGAATAATCTCTCTCTCTAAGATATCTCTGACTCAGATTAATGAGAGGTGGTGTTTCTAATCTTCAATATGCACACACATACTTTAGGGTTGAGAGCAACACCCTATTTATAACCCTAAATTCGTGCCTTAGATTTAGAGCACGAGTAGGACTCAAATTGGGAAACAAAGTCTCAAAAGGAAACCAATTCGTAGCAAAATAGGAGACTTTCCCGAAACTGCGCTGCCTGTCCGATCGATCAGACAACCCATTTAACTGGGGCGTATTTACTGTCCGATCGATCGGACAAAGGCTCCAATCGATCGGCCCTGATGGATTTCGCCTGGTCTTTTTCTTCTATTCTTCGCTTCAGCACTACCGACGATCCAACCAGAGTTCATTCTAAAATAAAATATATAATACAACTCAATGGACCCAGAGTTTTGTCCAACCCATGAATTAGCCAACAAAAATACTAACACTCACAAATAGTCACGAGTTCCCCGCTGTCAGTCTTTGACAAAATTGTGAAAAACGACGACAGTGACAATCTCGACGTGACTGCATGCTCTCCACTTGCAACCCAACAATAAAAGAAAATCCACATCCAAACCACCATGACTTTGTAATTTCCAACTGTAGGTAAATTAATGACAAACCCCCAGATAGATAAGATGAGGCTTGACAATGATAGCGGTACCTGTAGTTTATGAGTAAACCAATGGCTATGTACAATTGTAAATAAGACAAATGTTCTCCTAAGAGAGGACTGCATATGTGGTCCAGCTCTGTGGGGCCCACTTGGCCCTATCTTTGATCAGTGCATCCCCTTTGATTCTCTTGGCATCACATGATCTGGCATCAAGAGCAATTTTAAATTGATTGAACTTTTACCCACCGTTGGATTGAATCTAAAAAAAAACTATGGTTAGATGCCACTATACTTTAAGACTATTAAATCAAGCGCTAGGATCATCCGGTGAAGCAGATTTTTTGGCTTCCCCTTGTCCATAAGGAGACCTTTCCACTTGCCTTCCTCCCATTTAAAGACGATCTAAGTGGGCCCTACGAAATGGGAAGCTTAATCCATGTCTATACGATACACAAAAAATCAGCTTGACAAGTAGAAATGTTTAAAAATAGGGTGTCTAAGCTTAATGGTTAATATAAGTAAAGTGTAATTGAGATGAGCGGCAATAAATGGGAGGCTAGTGAATGCAAGGCCCAGGTGGCCCTGATGAGAGCGTAGCTCATTTATACTAGTGAAACAATGGGCAGGCCTACAATAAGAGAAAAAAAGGTATAAACACAAAACACTTAATGCAAAATCAATGAAAGGTAAACTTTAAATTCTACTATAAAAGATTAGGATATAATCTATATTATTCAAAAGAATATCTTCAAGAGATACATGGTAATCAAAACATTTATGAAATGAGTGAAAGAAAAAAAAAAACTTTATAGAAAATTGTAGCAGGTAAAAGCTAAACAAAAATATAAGCTAAAATCTAAAATGTGAGAAAATAAAAATGCTAAGAACTTAGAAAAGAAAAGAAAAGATAAAAGGAGTGAAATTCAAATACCTTACAAACATATATAAATGAACTATTGAATGAAAAACCGAAGAAACAAATAATTATATATTAGAACAATACAGTACAAAAACAGAAATAGCTAAAAGGCTTTCAATGCATGGGCATGTGAAGAAAGAAAAATATATGTTGTTAAGGAACAACGGTGTGAGAAGCATGTGAAATGCACATAGATAATATGAAAGTGCTGATCCGTCGGATATTGTAATGTTTAGATATAGAGAATCAAAGGGCCTGTTTGTTTGCATGGTATTGAATTCCAAAGAATTCATGGCAAAATGGTTTCTCACAAAGGAATATAAAAGGGGTGAAAAATATAAGGTGGAGATGCATGGGACTGACTTTCCTAGGATTTGATTTACAAGGTTGATAGCCGGGTAATCATTTTCCATCAAATGGGAGACAATTTGATGACTTTCTGTGGATCTTCACCATTATTTCTTCAAATTTTGGCGACCTTGATAGGGAGACATTTCTTTAAATTCATAGGAATTCAATTGCATGCAAACAAACAAGCCCTAAGACTATTATTCTTTCGCTTCTATATTGATATACTATACATTGAAAATACAATTTGCATTCAGTAATATTTGTGGCCTTTATTGATGTAGTTCTACTGTCTAAGATGTAACTTAGATCATACGGGGTATTGTTGAACTGATAGTAACAACAAATTTAAGCTACAGCAACTGTAATCTGGAAAGATTTAAATTAGATACATTGTGATCTTATTGGAAAAATGAAATGCACATATATGAAAAGTGTAGAAATTACCCAAGTAAATTCACCTAATAATTTAACGACCTGTAATCAAGAAATGATCAAATTTTAACATCAAGGTTTGAGTTTTCATTGATGTATGTCTTTTGCAGTTTGCTTGCCATGTGTCCATTTCGCATGCATGCAACTCAATTTAACTGGGATCGTTCAAAACATCGCACCATTTTGGTGGTGGTGTGGCCCGTGTGGGGTATGAGGTGGCTATGGGGTTGCACAAAGTGACTTTCACATCCATCAACCTTTTATCTTATTTATTTCTTTTATTTTTTTAAATGATCTGTGTTATCTATGTTTGGACCTATTTTACTTGTCACTCCATACTAAACTGTTCCTTGGTCTTCCTGTCTTAATTCTGATCAAAGTTATCAATTTTGTTCCTAACCCTGTTTTGATTAGCCATGGAACATTTTGGCCATTTAAAAAACATAAAAAAAAAATTAAAAAAAAATTTGAAGGCTTAGGATTATAGTGACTTGAACACTACCTATAATTGGAGTAGAAGTTTCCCTATAGAATTGATCTTGACTGTTTTGGACTCCAAAATTGGGTCCCAGTAATGGATATTGAGCAATTGGAATCCTAAGTTTGGCCCCACTCATCCGAAACATCATAGAAGTGGGTGCCTACTAGTAACCAGATTAATCACGTATTTTGAGCATTCGTTAACAGGTTTAATTCCTCAACTACTGTTAGCCACTTTACAACTTTTTAAAATAGGAAATGCTATAGAGGTGGCACACTGGCCCACCTAGATGCACAAGGGTTTTAGGTTCTAGCCATATGCAAAGATGGGTCCAATGGATGTACCCAGTTGTCTGATCGTAAGGCCATGAAATAGACAGTATCTGTTGAAGTCCATAGGATGGGAGAGAGAGCATTGGTTTCTTCCTTGAGAAACCTAAAGAAGGGGCTTCTCCTTGCAATTTTATTAAAATGCCCTTAAAGCATGGGATTTTTGTCAAAACAAAAAAACAATAACCAAAATACGCAGGCCAAATAGAACCATAAACCCAAAATGGGCAAAAAATACGAAAGGGAATTTATGACTTAGATTCCAACTCTAACAAAGAATTTACGACTTAGATGCCAGCAGTTGTTCCCAATATTTGAACAGTTTGAATTGATGTAAAAATGTCCCACTTTGACTGGGTATATACACCTGTTAAAAGGAAAACTTGTAAATACACACACACATCAATAATGCTTCCTCACAATCAATGTCCTAATGTTTGTTAAAAAAAAGGCAACTTCTGATCACTATTCCAAATGAAAAGCTAGGATAGAGCCTTATCTATAGTAGTTAAGGGTTGATATTCAAGATGGTTTATGATATAAAAGCATACACCCATCATGCAAGAGACACCACAACATTTCTTCTGTCTCTGCTAGAGCTTGTCTATGGGAATGCATCAAAAGGACAATAGCATAGAGTCCTTATGCATAGCGAAACCAACTGATAGAATATGTAGATATTAACTATAATGCCTGTGACTATTTTCCTCTACCTATAGGACCCACACAAATACATAGAGAATGTGTCATCAAAGCTTATAAAGACAACAGGTACAGGTACCATTCACTTGTGAACAAGGATGAAGAACTCTTAGCAGATGGGTTCATCCTAGCACTAGGACAAGTTGGAAGACTACCCGTCAATATAGAAACAACAAGGACAAAAGAAAAGAGGTAGAACTGCAATAGGTTTTTTTAGACATTGAGCCAAATTATTGAAGCTACTATCTTGCATCCAGCACAGATAAAAAGGCTAACTTCTCTTTAATAGACTTTGCCGTCATAACTCTAAATAAGGCAGCAGCCAACATTAAGAACAAATGTGCCAACTCTTCCTATGATGAGCGAAGGATTCCCCAATGCTGCAAAAAATGCTCTTAAATTTCCATGCATGCATATTTCTTCTGGTTCAGCTCTGAGTAAAATTGACAAACAAGAAGTTTTCATATCTAAAGTATTTAGAGCTCTATATCCGAATGGCCCTTGCCTATCTTCAAACCAACCGACCAACCCCAACCCCCCAACAAGCACTCATGCAACCAAAAAAAGAAAGACCCTGCTTTTTAAATACATGCCCCAAGGCCGAATCTCAAATCTTCAGATTTATAATGTATTGCGAAAAAATGTAGTCTCATAATTCTATGGAATCTGATATGGGAAAGTCGTGCTTTACCTAATGATTGAACAGTTACAAACATCTAGTAGACTTGATTTATTTAGATGGGTAGAACCTATGATACTCAGATACTTGTATAAGCCCAACGTATCCGTATCGAGCCGATATGATACTTTTATTGCTACCTAATACTACACCAAAACCTCTAGGGTATAAGTTTAGCGTATCCTACTTAGCAAGTCTTAAAGTTGCTAGGTAGTAATCCCAAAACCAATTGGTGATGGGAAACCATACAAACAACTACTTAACACCCCCCCTTGGGCGGGACACCGCCCGGATCCGAAGCACACGCCCGCACAAGACTACAACGCGGCATTGGGCCTTCTTGTGCCCGCACTCGCACCCGCACAAACACACAACACCAGTGTTGTTAAAGGTGCGCGCCTAGCGCAAAACGCATCAAGGCAAGCCAATGGCGCCTCAAGGTGCATGAGGCGAGGCGATTTCATCAAGGCGAGACAATAGCACATGAGGTGCGCGCCTTTTAATGAGGCGTGAGGCCCGTGCCTGGTGGGCTTTGGTCCAAGAAGCCCATGACTCTAAATTTGCAACCAAAAAAAAAAAAAAAACCAATGGGCTATATCAAATTTCGTAGGCTTAAAGTCATGCCTTTGGATGAGGTATGCTGTTTTTTGCCCTAAGTAGCAGCAAGGAAACGAAAACGAAAAAAAAAAAGAAGCAAGGGGCAGAAGAAGAAGAAGAGGTACATCACGTCCGGCTGCAGCTCCTTTCCTCTTCTCGCGTCCGGCTGCATCTCCTTTCCTCTCGTCCGGCTGCATTTGCTTTCCTCGCGTCTGGCGGAAGAAGAAGAAGAGGTACATCACGTCCGGCAGCTCTGCTGTTTCTTTTTTCTTTTTTTCTGCTGCTTTTCTGTTGCTCTGCCATTTCTATTTCTTCTGCTACTTTTCTGTTTTCTTTTTCTTTTTTTTTACTGTTGCTGTTGCTGCCACTGCTTGTTCTTTTTGGAAATCTTCTTCTTCTTTTTGTTTTTTTTGCTCTGCAACTTTTTTTTTTTTCTGCAACTGTTTCTTTTTTTTTTTTTTTTGGTGTCCTGCTGCTGCATTCTATTTCTTTTGTTTTGGGTGATCTCTGCTGCTTCTTCTGCAGCTGTTTATAGATGTTTTGTTTTCTTGTTCTGCTGCCGTTTTCTGCTTATGCTTTCTCTTTATTTATTTTTTTTTTGCTGCTATCTATTTTTTTTTTTTTTTTTGAGCTTCTGCTCCATTCTATTTTTGTTACAGCATGTTGTTTAGCTATGCTTGTTCTTTTTGTAAATCTGCTTGCTATTTTTGTTTTTTTGCTCTGCTGCTATTTTGTTTTTCTGAAGCTGTTTCTTTTGTTTTTTTTTTTTTTTCTTTTGTTCTGCTGCTGCATTCTATTTTTTTGTTTTTTGTTTTGGTGATCTCTGCTGCTACTTCTGCTTGTTTTTGCAGCTGTTTATAGATGTTTTGTTTTCTTGTTCTGCTGCTGTTTTCTGCTTATGCTTTCTCTTCTTCTTTTTTTTCTGCTGCTATCTATTTTTTCTGCATTGTTACTGCATGCTGTTTAAATTGAAAATGCTGTTGTTGCTATCTTTTTTCTGGTAGCTTATAAAGTTGGCATTGGTTAACTTAACTTGAAAATCTGCAAATGTTGTTTTTTTTTTTTTTTTTTTTTCCTGCAAATCCCTTTTGTATGCTTGTTGTTTTTAATTTTTTTTCACTTGTTTATAGATGTCAATGCCAATGGAAGGTAGTAATAAAAAGGAGCCAGCATGGCAGTATGCACATTTGGAAAATCCACAAAATAATAATAGGTTCAAATGTAATTTTTTGTGGCAAAATATCTAATGGAGGTGTATATTGGGTCAAGCAACATCTTGCTGGGGGTTTCAGGAATATTTCTGCTTGTTCAAAATGTCCAGCTGAAGTTAGAGAAGAGATTAGAGAGTACATGACAAAGAAAAAGGCAGAAAAAGAAGAAATGAATATGTTGCCTCATTTTGATGAATTAGCTAATGCGTTTGAAGAGGATAAAGATGATGATGTAGAGGTCACTGAACGTGGTAAAAGACCCTTGGCTCATCGTACTCAAGTTTCTAGTGCTCATGGAAGTACAACTATGTCCACTGGGTCCAAACCTAAAAGGCCAAAGCAAAAAGGGCCTATTGATGTATTCTTCACTCCCAATCCGGACGTTGTTGTGCAAAATCGAAAAGCCCAAGGAAAACAAACAAGAATTGATGAAAATGATCCGTATAGAAAAGAATTAAGAGAGCGGGCATGTTTAAGATTTGCAAGGTGGATGTATGATGTTGAAATTCCTTTTAATGCAGTTAAGTATGACAATTTTGGACCAATGATTGAAGCTATTGGGCAATATGGTCCTGGTATGAAACCACCAAGTTACCATGAGGTGCAAGTTCCTCTTCTCAAAAAAGAGACAGAGCATACTAATAATTTGATGAAGGGTCCCCAGAAGGATTGGGTAAAGTATGGATGTTCTATAATGGTGGATGGGTGGACTGACAAGAAAGGGAGGACATTACTTAATCTTTTAGTGAATTGTCCCAAAGGAACCATGTTTGTGGAGTAGATTGACACTTCTAACTAAAGGATGCAGAAAAAATGTTTCAACTAATTGACAAGTTTGTGGAGCGTATTGGAGAAGTTAAAGTGGTCCAGGTTGTCATAGACAGTGCTGCAACTAATGTGTTGGCGGGTAAGAATTGGTGGTTATTGGAAAAAAGTTTTTTATTTAGGAGTATTAAAAGAATTAGTTATCTAAAACTCTTTTTTTATCTCTTTCTTAGTTTTGGTTCTAACAGGAAAGTTTTTGGAGGCAAAGTATGCACACTTGTATTGGACACCATGTGCTGCCCACTGATTGGACTTGATGTTGGAAGACATTTTTAAGATACCAAGTCTCAAGAGAACATTCGAAAGGGGTATTGTGGTACATGGGTTCATTTAAAACGGCCAACTTTGCTAAATATGATGAGGTGGTTTACACAAATGAAAGATTTGATCAAGCCTACAAAAACCCGATTTGCGACTGCCATTCCCACTTTAGCAAGGATTCATCAACAAAAAAGCAACTTGAGGAAGATGTTCACTTCAAAGGAACGGACAACAAGCAAATGGGTAAAGGAGCAACAGGGTAAAAGGGTTGCTTCAATTATGTTAATGCCTTCATTTTGAACACTATTGTCTATGCCCCTTAAGGTCTCGGGTCCTCTTCTTTTGTGTACTTAGATTGGTTGATGGTGAGAAAAAGCCTCCCATGGGATACATTTATGAAGCTATGGATAGGGCTAAAGAAGCCATTTCAAATGCTTTTTGGTGGAAAAGAAGAAAGATATAATTATATCTTTGAAATCATTGACAAAAGGTGGGATGTTCAATTGCATCATCCTTTGCATGTAGTTGGATATTTTTTGAACCCAGCGTTCTTTTATTCGAATCCCAATATTGAGCAAGATAATGAAGTTATGACAGGGATGTATAAGTGCATATCAAAGCTGGTCCCAAATATTGATGTACAAGATAAGATCAATCGAGATTTGTCTATTTATAAGCAAGCTGAAAATTTATTTGGGTTGCCTATGGCAATTAGGCAAAGGGCGACAACGGCACCAGGTAAACTATTTTATCCCATAAGTTTATTTCATTATATTATAAAACTAATTTTTTGCATATATCCCATAAATTTATGCTAATTACCTATAATTAACAGCTGAATGGTGGGCAGCATATGGTTCCAAGACCCCAGATTTGCAAAAGTTTGCGATAAAAGTTCTTAGCCTGACGTGTAGTTCATTTGGCTGTAAGCGGAATTGGAGTGTATTTGAGCATGTGAGTATTTTTCTCAAGTCTAATGAATTTAAAATATTTTTATTCTCTACATATAAATTTTAATATTTTTTTTAATTGTTGCAAATTCATAGCAAAAAAAGAAAAAGGTTGGATCAAAAGCATCTCAATGATCTAGTATTTGTTAAGTACAACAGAGCACTAAAACGTTGATATGATATGTGTGACATACTTGATCCCATTTCTTTGAAGAATATTGATGAAAGCAATGAGTGGTTGCTTGGGAGGATAGATAGAAAATTGGATGAAGATGATGAGCTTGTGTTTGATGATGATATTTTGACATGGGGTGATGTTGCTACAGCTTCTGGAGTTGGAGAAAGTAGTCAAAGAACTAGTGCAACATCAACTTCAAGGGCAAGGGCAACACCAAGAGTAACTAGATCATCAAATGTTTTTCAATTGGTAGATGAGGAAGAGGCAGGTTTAGAGGAGACAAACGAGGAAGACGTGGATCGATATAAATCCAATGATGAAGAAGATTATGACTTACATGGTGTAGATGTTGAGGATGACTGTTAGGTCCTCCTTAGGAGCATCTGTGTTGTTGCTTTGACTTTGAAGTTGTACTGGTATTTGATGGATTTTGGTACTTTTGTTGAATGTTTAGCATTTAGAGTGATGGATGCTTTATGACTTTTAGAATTCTTCTAATATCCCTTGCCTTTTCTGTTCTAATTTGTGAATTATTTGTCTATACCAAAATATATATTTTTTATCTACAATGTGCGCCTCACTTCAATGAAGGCCGCGCCTTAGCACCTAGGCCCCAGGAGACCTTAGCGCCTTGATGCGCCTCTCGCTTTTCAAAACGGCATGGGGCATTTTTGCCCTATGTGGTTTCGAGCCCGGGACGTGTTGGCTTTGATACCATCTTAAAGTTGCTAGCCAGTAATCCCAAAACCAATTAGTGATGGGAAACTACACAAACAACTACTTAACAACAAGTCCATTATTTCATTTAGTTCTTTCAATTTTCTTACTTCTCAACATTGAAAATGTTAGAAAGTTAATGCAAACGTGGTCTAAAGAAAAAATTGGGACACCCATATCCATACCCGTGTCATAGATTTCCTAAAGTGCAGAGTCGTATCCCCGGTCCCCATATCTATGTTCGTACCCGTATTTGTATATGGGCATCATAGGCTAGATCCTAAAATTCTCTTGTATCACATAAACTTTTCATGCATCTTGTATTTTAAAAAGCAATAGAGAGCTTCTTGAAGCAAAAGCTGTAAAGGACTTGGATTCTCGAACGAACGGGCATGATTCATTGCATGGTTAAACGATATAGGCAGTCTATCTAGTGGGACTTTTAGTGGATGTGAACAAACTTCTCCAAGCATCACATAGCTCTAATAGTACTAGTTGAACACTGGGATTAAATGGACCATTTCCAAAATAAATGGGAAATGGGCCCAATTATAAAAGCTAAAAAAAAAAAAGAGAAAGAACTACATTAGTTAAACTTGTTACGATTACCTTCAAAAAGTGGGAAATGTTAAACTCAATGAGATTCATATAGTTAGAGGTGGCAAAAACTGACCCAACCCGTCGACCCGGCCCTAACCCCCTCATAAAATACGGGTCAGTCACAGGTCAGGCTTTTCTGGGCCGCAAAAAAGGGTCAGATTAGGGTTAACTGGATGGTGCAATGTCATTCCCTTCATCGTGTGAAGCCATAGAGCATCTACTACAAAAGAAGACCCGTGTGATTCTAGGGGCCTCCTGCACTAAGGGCCTCCTATATCAATATATAGAATGGCTAATCTGCAAGGAGAGAATCTACGAACACAATGGAGGTTACTGGTTTTGGATATTATTGTTAAGGAATACAGCCAATAAGGAAGTGAAGAATTGTGAAGCCCGTGACAAGTTATTTGCACAGTTGGGAACTAAGAGCGAAAGGGAGTTAAAAGGTTACCAAGATCAATGAGAGGAAAACCAGAGACCACAATCATATAAGCTGCATTAAAGATGAAATGAAAGGGTCTTGGGAAGAGAAAAGGAGATCAAAGATAGATATGAGACATAATCCAAAGATCTACTAAATAAAAAAATGAGTCAAGTAGAAGATGATTTAAAATAAAATCAAGAAACGATATTGAAATATCTAAAATAGAAGCAAATATTGCCTCAGCTAAGATGGAGATAAATAAAGCATTAGAACTACATAATATAGGAGGAGAAAGAGCACTGCAGTCCCCTTCCATTAGGGGAAAAACTGATATTTATAACTGTCCAAACTATCAAGCTATCACTTATGAGCGATGTGACTTTGGAGAGAGTAATCGAGTAACATTTAAGATAGGAATGAAATATTTCAAAGAGAACCAATTTGGGTTTAAGACAAACAGGTCTATTGTAGAAACCAGTTTACTCATAAAAAGTTTTGAGAAAGATGAAAAAAAAAAAATCACACATGGCTTTTATTGATTTGCGAGAGCATAAGATATAAGGAGGCAAATGTTACGACAGATGCGCTGACTAAGGATGGTATCACGAGGCAATGCTTGTTAATATCTTACTTTCTAGAATAGCCACTTTTTGTGTCCAAGGTTTTTTCCCTGGGCTGCCGTTTGTTGGGAAATCCCACATCGCCCAAGTCCTAAGTGGGACAAGGCTTCATATACCCGTTTAGGCCTTCCACCTATCAACTTAAGCTTTTGGGTTGGTACATGGTATCAGAACGGGTTTCCCTCCCGTCCTACTTGTGTAGCCCTCGTGGCTCTTGTCGTTCTTGTTTAGCCCACATGGCAGGCCCATCTATGAAATCTGTTGGGCCTGCACGTGAGGGGGAGTGTTAGGAAGTCCCACATCCCACATCGCCCAAGTCCTAAGTTGGACAGGGCTTTATATACCTATTTGGACCTTCCACCTATCAACTTAAGCTTTTGGATAGGTACATGGTTTCTTACACTGTTTACTTTTGTTATATAGCTTTTTGCTTTTTCTTTTTTATTGGTTCTTGCTTTTTAGAGTGCTTTTCAGTGTAGTCCTGTTGTACTGTAAAGCTCTTTTCTAATTCAAGTTACCATTCAAAATAATAATAATAATAATAATAATAAGATAGGGTGATGAAACAGTTACTTTTGAGAACACAGGACAAAGGGCATTCGGTATTGAAATTATCTTAGACACATATGAGAGGGGATGGTAACAACATGAGAATTGTGTGGTGTCGCCAGTGTGACATTTGAGTCTCCAGTAGGAATGAGATGTACTATCCACTTTAAGCCCTTAATCACCTTATGACTACGATGATAACATTGTTGATACCAGGATAGTTATTTGAGAAGTCTTAGGGTCAAGGATCAAAATAGCAGTTGCGGTAGGCGTAGCAGGCAATGGCTAAAACGCTACATAGTAGGTGATACGTAGCGACATAGCAATGTGAGATTTTTAAGTGGTAAAAAAAAAAGAAAACGAAACTTTTGTAGCAGCCAATCATGTACCTTTTTTTTAGTGATTTGGAACCATCTAAGGGTAGAGACAGTGATAGGAAAGGCTACTGAGGAGAAAAATTAGGAAAAATAGTGTTTTAAATTAAAAACTGCTTGGCTCTAATGGGTTTTAGACCGTAACGCCGTTGTTTGCAAAATAACGTAGCGGCCTCAGTTGCTACGGCAGATAATGCGGCCTCTAGTAGCTATTTTGAGCCATGCTTAGGGCAACATAAGCAACAGTTAATGAAAACTAGTAATAGAGGTTACCCCATAAAATTAGTAATAGAGGTTACCCCATATGTTAGTGTGCTTCTAGCTTATGCTTGCTTCATAATTCCTTGCATCATAGGTCAAAAGAAAGAAATTGCAGACATTGCTATTATTGACAATTATAACTCTTTAAGTCAAACCCCCAAAATGATGGGATCGGGATCAATTTAGTAAGGGCGATTGACAATGGTGACGATGATGATTCTCACAAACCTATACTGACTAGATGGGGGTGAAACTTCCCCCACCTATCAATGTGGTTCACATCCCATTATCGCCATAGGTTATCAATCTTCAATTGGGCTACAGAATTTTTTTTAACCAATGTCTCATCACACAACATCAGGATCCTCTGTGTCTCTCATCCATTAAAAATCAACCCATGTGAGATGACCTCATTGGGGTGTATACTTTCTCATGTTTGTACTCCTAAAGACAAATTACAAAAAATAGTACAATAGGGTGGAGTTTAATTACCTCAAAAAAAGACCAAGCAAGGATCTGCCTGGTGCAAGCTTATCAAGCCTGCAATATTCACTAAATCATGTCATCCAAAAAGAAAACATAATTTGAAACCAGAAAACACATTGAGAGAAGTCGGAAGAAGTTACTGATTGTTCTTCATCTTCCATCAATGTTGTAGACTCCTCATCCTCACTATCCATATCAATGGTGGTGGTCATTGTAAAGAGGTTTGAATGGCCCTCTAATGAATCTGTTGATAATAGATGTTAGAGGTTACAAAGCATTTTAACTGGTGAATTAAAAATATGAGTATAATATTAATAAATTATAATTCAAAAGCTTAAATTACCTTTTAGGTCATTCCTTATCCAATCTTGTGCACATATCAAACTCTCTGTAGTGGCTGGACGCATGCAACTTCTGTACCGATCTAGTGTTCTACCTTCAGTACAAAACATTGCCTCAAATGCAACCATTGATACAGGAACTCCCAAAATATCATTGGCCATCATGGCAACAATTGGATACTTAGGTGCACTTAATTTCCACCAAGCCAAGATGTCAAAATTTTCATCCAAACCCTTCTTCACAGGGTAAACTGCTTCATCCAAATAAATCTCCAGATCTGTCCTTTTCTGTTGGTCGGAAGAAGTCTCTTGAAGAAACTTGTCAAAACCTCGCCGAGTGTCAAGCATAACACTATGTGAAGATGTATCACAAACCGTTCTTATACCACCACATTCACTACTGACACTTCCACTGCTACTTCCAATGTTCCCAAGATACTCTCTATCCAATGAAGTCTGGGTGGAACGAATCATGTAATCATTGTAAAGGTTTTTCAAGCCATTGCGAACTTCTGAAACCCTCGTCTCACCATCACTAGTATAGATCAATGGATAATAATATTCAGCCGACTTCATCTTCAATCGAGGGTCCAAAATGGCAGCTATCGCCAAAACCATTCGAGTAACATCCCAAAATTTTTGAAATTTATCCATCATCTTTGATGCAATAGACACCAGGAAAGGATTTGGACTCTTCCCCCATTCATTCAAAAACAAATGAATACTACAAACCTCAGCAAAATACATACTTGATGTAGGATATTTCATGCTGCAAAAAGTCTGTATGATTTGGTAAAATACCTTCAAACAGTTACAGACAATCGATACATTTTCCCATTCCTCATAAGTAGGTGCATGCTTGTAACTACTATCATGCTCAGCAAAATCTGAAAAGGCATATTTGAACTCTAATGCGACCTCAAGCATCAAATATGTAGTGTTCCACCTCGTTGGATCATCAAGAGATATTGATTTCTGTGGAGCTCGAACCTGTCTAGCAACTTCATTAAATTTCTGCTGCCTTAATTGTGTTGATTTAATATATTTGATGCTTTCACGGATTTTATGAACCACCTCGTGTATTGCATGTAACCCATCTTGAACGGTCAAGTAAAGGATATTTGCAAAACAAGACACATGAAACACAGCACCACCCACAGGAAGTAACCCTCTTGCTGCAAGCTTCGAAACTAGCTCTTGAGAAACTACATCGTTAGTGGAGCAGTTATCTAAAACTACACTAGACAATTTCATTTCAATGTTCCAATCGAACAACTTCTCCATTACACGCTTAGCAATTCCTTCTCCTGTGTAAGGAATTTTAATAGCATAAAAATTAATAACTCTTTTCTGCAGCTTCCACTCCTCATCAATGTAATGAGCAGTCAAACATATATACCCTAAATTCTTTTTTGGACTGCTTGAAGTCCACATGTCGATGGTGAGACTTATTCGAGAAGAGAGCTTTTCTAACAAATCAGACAACTTATGTTTCTCGCTCTCAAAGATCTTCATACAATCTGACTTAACAGTGTTACGTGAAGGAATTCTAAATAATGGCTGAAGACTGGTCACGAAACTTCTAAATCCAGCATGCTCGACGATAGAAAATGGATACTCGTGCAAAATTATCATGCGTGCAAGTTCATGTTGACTTAATTCTTGGTCAAACTTATACAAATGAGGACCAGTAGTCTCAATCTCCTCCTTTTTCGCATCACCCAACTGCAGAAGTAATTGTCCTACATCAAGTTGGTTTTTGTTCACTCTCTCATATGGAAGACAGTATTTTAAGTGGTTTCTCAAGTGGGTGGTCCCACTCTTACTTCCTCCTACCAATGACTTTTTACAATGTCTACACATTGCATAAACTCTCCCATCATCTCTAGTATATTTATCAAAATCATTCCATACAACGGAAGTAAGTTTCCGTTTTCTATGGGATGTAGATGACGCTTCTGCAATTTCATTTCCGCTATTACCACCAAGTTCAACACTTCCAGACATAGTGAGAAAAATGCCTGAAACAGAGAAACACCACCAAAAGAAAAAAAGCATCACTACCAACTTTAAATGCAAAGAAAAATAATAAGATTTGATAAATAAATAAATAAATAAGCCACCTCAATTCAAATCCAATAAGATCCCTAAGTAGACATACAGGCATTAGCAAAATATTAATAAATAATACAACAGAGTATATGTACGTATGTATATGTCAAAGAGCACCCTTACAAGATTCAGTGACAAAAAATCCATGACCAACTGCTTGGATGAAACCCAGGAAATGCATAAACAAACATTGAACAACAACCCAAGATATCTATGAATAATAATATCTGAGCAAGACCTAAGAAAGTTTATAACTTCACAAATAACATTAAAAAATCTCTCCATAATAGCAATGGCAGAAGTATCAGCAGCAGCATTAAGAGCTCGAAATAGAGTATTAGTCACAGTTAGCAGAGTAGAGTAGCAACAGACTAAAAACAGCTTCATCACAGTACCAATAGTAGAAGCCACAAAGTAGTTAGTGGCAGTACCATTCCAACGGTGGGGTTGCACAATGGGCTTAGATCCAGACCTGTCTGCCAAAACAGTAACTAATAGTAGACTGATCCAAGCCCAACAAATTCAAAACCAACTAATGAACTGGAGCCAGCCCGGATAAAATCCGAACCTGAGGCCCGTAATCAAATCCGACCCAGTTCATGTGCAACACTAAAAAAGACCACTTTTTTTTTAGCAGTAATGAAAAACAATCCGACCCAGTTCCTTAATGAAAACCCAATCTACTTTTATCATTGCAATACCAATCCCACCTTCAAAAAAAAAAAAAAACCCATCTAAGCAAGAAATAACAAGGAAAGCTTAGAACAAGATAAAATGAGAAAAACAGATCAATTTCAAATGTCCGATTGCAAATCATCAAAAGACCAAAACATAAAAATACAACAACAGAAGAATCTACAAAGGCTCTTAGTAATGACACAAAGAAAAACAAGATCTTTCATTTAAACTACAAGGATCTAGAGCTAATCTGAACCAAATCACGGAAAAAGTAGATGGAAGATTACCGGGTCAGACCAGTTCCTGCAGAAATGCTGCAGAGGGAGAGAGAATGATTGCCGGAGGAGCGGTCTGCGCCGGAGGAGATGAGAGTCGTCGCCGTGGAAGGAGGAGAAAGGGAGGAAAAACGAAAACGGAGGCTAAGTCGGGTAGGGTTTGGGTAAGGCTCGTTTTGAGAACTGCTCCCCCACACCCTTTTTATTTATACAACAGAACAAATAAGAAATGGTCATGAACGGTCCTGATTGGCCTAAATTAACAATGTGGGCCCCCCCCCCCCCCCCCCCTTTCGATCTGTGAAATACGCACAACAGTGTGACGCAGGGCCCAGGCTGGCGAGGCTCGTCTCATTGACTTGTGGGGGCCTGAATTCCAGCCCAGAACCAGATCGCAGAAGGAAAAGTTGGCCCTACAAAAAGTGGGGGCCCACAATCTTGCAAAAAAAGACTCCGAAGAGTCTAGTTGACCTATTGAGCGATTATCAGACCCAGTTTTTTTATCTGACTCCATGACCCACAAGACTCACCTCCACCCGGTGTCAACAAACCGAGTTAAAATGCCATTTTTGTCTGTTTGAATGGATTGCGAATTGAAGTAAATTGAGGTGGAATCTAACTTGTTCGGTTAGAAAAGATCACCTACCATATCAAAAGTATATAAATTCAAGATTTCTTCTTAAAAAATTAAATTGAAAAAGCAACATTTTTAATTAAATTATAAATATATATATTATTTTTTAGATAATGCTTCACCTCACTTAACTTCAATTCACCGTTCATCTAAATATGCCAAATTGGTTTATTTGTTTCGCATGTAGAAGTGTTCACACATGTGAATCCATTGCATATGCTCACATTTGTTTGGTGTGAAAGTATTATATAAGCGTAAATGTTGTGTGGGAATGGTGTGAAAATTATACCATTTTGCCAAAGATTTTCACTCCAAGGGCGTTAAAGCTGAGACATGCCCATTCTAGACTTAGAGCATGGGCGGAAAAAGTCGCCGATACCCAAGGTAATATGGACCTAATTTTGGCGCTGCCGGCCCCTTGGTCTGCAAACAATAAAACGATCCAAAACAAGATCCATACCCTTTTTTCAGGTCCGGATCCATCATGTAGCCAGGTTTATTTAGATCCATCTTTCTCAAGGTTCTGAGAATACAATATCTACATCAGAGTTTGCACTCTTTTTCTTTCTTTTGGGGGGTTAAAAATCATGATATAGATGGAAGAAGGCTTCTGGTGTCTGTTTTATTGACGATGATGGTGCTTGTCAGATGGATGCCCAACCATGAAAATGAGTCACCAAACACTACAGGCTCCTCAAGCTTTTTTTTATTTTATGTGAGACATTAAATTTTCTCTGAGAGTATTTAACTAGCCAACACAAACACAACTATTTCCAGAAAGCATTTCAGAGAATTTCAGGAACAGTTAATAATATCCTCTATCCACCAAACAAAACCAACCTATACATTTCAAAAGCGAATGGTCTCCCCAACCTTTGACAAGGAAAGAAGAGAGAGAAACGTATACTTCGAGGATCAACAGGAACTTCCAAAATGACAGGAAACAATGTCCAAGCATTCAGGCTTGCAATTAAAGCAAAATGTCTTTGAATATATCAACACTTCTAGTATTTGAGCTGAAGGGTTACAACCAAACCAATGACTTTTTAGTTTTTCTATTCTTCTTTCTTTTCTTTTCTTTTTTTCTTTATCATTATTTCATTTTACACTACATACCAAACAAATAAAACACTAAGAAAACAATACCCATCTCTCATCTGAACGACAGAAAACCAAAATATCCCCAGTCTATAATTCAAAGCTAAGATGATTTTAGTCAAAGCCAATGGATGGGGGGCCTCTTAAAAACCTTGCCATTTAACACCCACAAAACACAGGCGCAACACACGAGATATATTTATGATAAAACGAAATCATTGCTATACTGCAGCTGTAGTGCTGATTGGCTTCCCACGGCCGAAGGTAAAACCCCGGGTGCCATCTGGCATGCGAGGACCTGGAGGTTGCTTGGTCACTGTGGGATGGTCACTGTGGATTGAGTTACCGGAGGGGGGAGTGCCAAAAGCATGGCCACTGCGGTTATGGTGGTAGTGAACCCGGCCACGACCCTTGCCTCGGCCCCGACCCTTCCCTCTCCTTGCTCCAGTGTCCTTGCCATTGAGAATCTCCTCACCCTGTACAAGTTCATGTCAACCCATGTAGCCAAAATAAAAGCAGTTACTTGAATTAGTGTGCATTAAGAAATTGTTCAAGGCTTTACCAAGTGCTCCTGCAATGTTTCAGATTGTAGGGGCTCATCCTCTTGCTTCTGGTTTGGCTGCTCTGATATGGTCATCTCATCATCTTCACCATTCCAGTCACCTTTGTGTCCTGCTCTTCTCCCCCTCACATGTTTACCCTAAAATAAGAGAACAACTTGGATGAAAGAGGCCATCTCCTCCAACATTGATAGCACTCAACCATTGTGCATAAGTTTTGAACAAGTCAGCTGGATTAGATATGTCCGCATCACAGTTCTAATCTAGAATTACAAAGCAAGTACATCAGAAGCCAAGGTTCCCCAATCCAAACACTAGACCATCATCACAATGAGGACAAGGAATTCCTTTGCTTCTAACAAGAACAAGATCAAGTGTTTTTTAAATGAATTGACCTGCTGCTATAAAAATGCAGACTTCAGAGTGATTCAAAGCCATCAGGCTACAAGCCCAACTTCTAATATCATCGTCATGGTCTTCATGATAGATGGTTGAAGGATGGTTTTATTCTTTGGTTCTGGTTATTTGGGAATCTGTATTTTTATTTATTTATTTATTTACGTCTTTTCTACTTGTTCTTGCTCTGTTTAATCCTATATTCATATTCAGCAGAAAAAAAAATCAAAATTCATTAATAATAAAGGAAACACAAACAAATCTGAAAATTCTAAATTGAAAGAACTATTCGTTCTATTTTTAGATAAGTTTCCATCTTTTTTAAACGTTATTGGGCCTAGAGTGTGGCTTGATCCAACTCTACTAATCCCATGTGACTCGGCAAGTCAACTTGAATGGAGGGTGCTGGAGGTGCTCCCCAAGTCTGATCTTTAAAATCTAGATCCATCAACTACTTGGACTAAATTTGCATACTGAAATCTCACAAAATGTTACCAGAAGGCCCACAAGCTTGTATAGAATATGGAATGAAACAATGTTGTTGGCATAGATAATATCTTAATTTTTTTTTTCTTATTTCTAATATGGATTTCGCATTTCTGAAATACAATGCTCCGCTTATGATCACATTGTAGGAACACTATGCATGCAAGAAACCTCATACCAAAAGAAATGCAACTCCGAACGAGATGATGGCATCCATTTCAATAAAAAAAGATGGCATCTTTAATTCAGAGAGACAATACCATGCAACTAAGCAGCACTCGAACTTTGAGGCCACTTCTCCAGTTTCTCCCATCATTTAGCTCAACAACCTATGAAAAAAAAAAAACTGATAATCATATTCAGAGGTTTAAAGAGCCTAAGCCATTGAAATATTAGAAAGTAACAGCAGTTTCACAATAAGGTGACTTACCGCTTTCTCAGCAAGCTCAACAGACTCATATTCCACAAATGCATGCAACTGCAGTGAAACAAAGTGATGTAAAAGTCCAAGGTTCAGAGCTCCCAAAAAAACCACATGCTAAAAATATCTACATACAGACATGTCCAGCTTTACTAACCCAGCAGCGGGATGCACTCCGATTGGAATGAATTTTGGATAAGTTTGTTATGTGTTTGTATTAGAAAAATTCAGATGAGAACCTGCACGGTTGTTAAGTCTCATCCACCCTATATTCTGGGCCACCTGGCCCATGTATGATCAAGTTACCCCCCTCACACAGTACCCCCCTCTGAATTACCACAAGCCCAAGTTTAACACTCATCCCACTGCTTTGGTAGATAGATATCCCCGAAAAATAATATAAAAAAATAAAAATCAAACCTTCTAAAATCATTAAACTTGATGGGAAATGAGATGGATCTGATTGGGTTGATATTTAGCATATTCCTAGGCCTCACTTAGACCTTTCCATCTCATACCTCCCCCTATAATTGGCATGACTTCAAGTGGGCCCCACAGCTAGCCCTTGACTTAGCAAGAGGGGTGACTGACTAATTGGGCCAGGTTATTCAATATCTGGACTGTTAATATGCACTTGACGATGATGGGGCATAGTTCTGCAAGGTGTGCACTTATTTTTCTCAAATCTCCAGAAAAACACAGCCTTAGACATCATCCAAGTAGAACTTTGCCCTTGTAAGGGCAAAATGCATCATGTCATCTTATGAACAACCTTTCCTTTAATCCTTTTTTTTTTTTTGGTTGGTAACATGACTTGAACCCACAAGCTCAAGGTTGGAACAGCAAGGCTCTTGCCTTCTTATAAACAACTATTAAGATGCGCCATTGCTTTTAGGTCATGTTGCTAAAATAATAAGCAAGTGGAAAACATACCTTGTTACCAAAAAACAGGTCCAATTTCCCTGATCTAGATGCTGCAGAAACTGCAGAATTGGAGGTTTGCGGAGGACAGGTACGAATTGTTTTCACACTGCCAAAATACATTTCACAAAATTCAATATATACAGGTATCTGTTTATTAAATGAGAACAATTAGCATATGAAAACAGAGCTCCCTACCTTCCGGCCATTGAGAAAACCCTCATAAGGTTTTGGTAAGAATGATCCTCCGGAAGATTTTCAGCAATAACAATGCGAGACTAAGCGACAGCAGAAAAAGTACAAATGATACGTGTTAGCTCCCCTGAAATTAAAGGATGGCAAAAATCCCTGACAAAGGAAGAAAGAAAAATAAAAAGAAAAAGAAGAAAAAAATGGAACCTGCAACTCTTCCATATTTGTCTCAGTGAAAGGATCCCGACGTTTTACTTTCTTTCCATCTTCACTAACAACCTGAAATGTGGCAGTGGCATAGGAACGACAAATGTAAAGCAAAACGTATTAGAGAGAACATGGGGATGCATGTAGTAAAGTCATCAGGAGCATATGAACTTACAAGCTTTGACGAGGTTTGGAGAGCATTAGCAAGTAGGGGAGGACTGCTGACAAGAGCTTTAATCTTCTTAAAAGATTGGACAACTGATATTGGCACTGCTCAATAAATGATTGTTCACTGTTAGGATGATGATCGTTCCAAAGAAAGTGACATAATTGTAAGATCTAATCTTATATGCTTTCAAAACAACCATAATTCATGGCATACCGCAATTTTGAACCATGTTACCCAGTAACTTAGGTTGGTGTGGCACCCTGTAGGGCAGTTAACAGCACCATAAGTTGTGGCACTGGCACCGTCACACAAATCCAAAACATAACATTTAGAAATGACAACGATGCTAACAATTAGGGCATTTTGACCATTATTTTTGGGCCAAACAATGGTCCATTGAACCCATCTTTTTTAATTTTGGGCCTGAAATTCAAGCCCGGCCCTATATACACCTGGACATTGTAAACTGGGTCCTGGGCCTATGTACATGGTCTCAATAGCCCCTTCCTAAAGGAGTAAAAAGATGAGTAGATCATCAGCTTAAGGGTTTTTTTAGGGGTTAAATTTATTTATTACACCAAAAAAAGTCGAAAAAAATCCAAAATATTATAAAATGGTAGAAAATAATGTTCTTTTCCATTAATGAACACTTTAAAGCAAAATAAAGGCCCCCTAAATTATAGCATCCTGGATCGCTGCTGTTTAACCTGACTGTTAAATATTCCATGTTTTAGTTTAACAATTATGATATATTTAAAATTCTTAATGCCTTCTTCACATATTTTGCTTAAAATCCTTAATACTTTATTTACATATTTTATTAGTGATTAGTATGACAACAGGTCTAACTTTTTAACAAGCACGATTGATGTGATAGTGTGCCTAACTCTTATGATGATAAAATTTGTTAAGATCCTATTATAAAAAGAGACCATCTTTTTAGTGGTTTCAATTTTTTTAATTGTATATAGGATTAAGTTAGAAAAAGGTGAAATGGAGCCCACCAATCAAAAGGGGGTGCCCTATTTTTTTTAAAATAAAAGGGGGCCATAAACTTTTTTTAATGGTTTTGTAGAAAGAGGAACATGGGTAATTGTGTGGTAGCCTCACACGATAAGAGAAGACCCTTGAAAAGGGCAATCTTCTATTTTCGATAGTTCTGGAATCGAAATGGGGGGTGTGGGAAAGAGGGAAAGAAAAAATAAGGAAAGAGAAGGGAATAGGGAAGGAGTAAAGGAGGAGAAATAAGGAAGGCAGCACAGCAGGCAAGCGGCGGCACGCGTAGAAGCAGCTGGCGAGCAGGCGGAACGCAGCAAAGAAAGAGTTCTACCATTCCAGGTACTCTCCCCCCCCCCCCCACCACCCCCCCCCCCCCCCGCCCACTTTTTTTCCCTTGTTTGCATATCTCTGTCTCCTGCAAGGGTACAGCTAACCTCTTCTTCAGTTTTTTTCTTTTCCTACACTGCAACTGAATCCTCAATCCTTATACGAAAAACAAAAAAAATGAATCAAAGATTGGCCGTTACATCAGTCTAGCCGTTATTTTCACCCGATATTTTCGTGCTTTTTGGGTCTGTTTCATAACGACACCATTGTATTACAAATATCACAACATTGGTTGGTTTCATAACAGCCGTTTTTTTAAACCCTGAAATAAAGTGACATGAGAGACTCTCCTAGTTGGCTCCTTGAGCCACCAAGTTGGCACCATACCTTCATTTGCAAGTTAATTCCAATTCTCAGGTTGGCAAGCCATGGCTTAAGGGGGTAGTAATAATCAAACTAGTCAAAATCATGTTATAATAATCATAATCATGTTAGGCAATTTGGTAGATAGAAACCCTGTAGATCATTTGCTATTTTTGGTGTTTTATTTGTTCATTTTCATGTCCTTTGGTACTCTACATATTTTCCAAGTGAAACGCACTACTTTTATGGAATAGTTTCAATTAAGTTAACATGTTTAAGGCATTGTCATGATCTTCAGTGAAAATCAGAGAATAAAGTAACATATCTCTCACCAAATCCTTCTGGATCTTTATTAATGAACCTCATCAAATGGTCTGTAGTAGCAAGATTTATATCACTGAAATAGTATTCCACCTGCAGCATTTGAAATAGAATCTCTTTAGAAACTTCCAAAATGAAGTTAAATAGTAAGAAATATAGGTAAACCAAGGATACTGAAAAAAGGCAGCGTGAGAACAGGTTTATACTTCAATTAGAAGTGTCAGACAAAGAGTTACTAGCTATTTTGAAGACTCTGGATATAATATGTGCTTTACACCGTGATTATGTAACAAAAGTTATAATCCCAAGTTTGAAGTAGAACATTTGACATAAATAAGATACAAATATCAGTCAAACAAAGCACTACAAGTCTACAAAAGATCGGTGACAATGTACTATAAGGCCGCAATAATCTTCTTATAGAAACAAAAGTGAATACCATTTTTTTTAGGGAAAACATCATAATACCTACCTACACTTTGGTCATTTTGCAGAGTACCCCCTCTACTTTGGTATTTTGTACTAAACCTACCTGTAGTTCTAATTAACATGCAAAACTCACGGATTCTATTACTATTAACGACGTAGGTCGTATAAACGGTGTCTGGTACATACCGGCGGAAAATTACTCGCCCAAAAAGACTTATTTGCCCCTCAACCAGGCCTATAAAAATGGTAATGAGCACTTAGCTAGAGAAGACGGAGAAAACCCAATAAAAGAATGGAGATTTCAGAAATACCCATTTAAAAAAAGTACTAAATAGAATTAGGACTAAAGCTTTCCCAGCTATAACAATGAAAGTGAATTTGTTTTGAGTACTAAAGATTCAGCAAGATGATACCATAGAAGATGGTGTTGAAAGAAGAAGAATATAAATTCAACCTAACTGACATATACAGATGGTTTTGATTGCAGTTGGCAAAAGAGATGGGAACTTACCTTGCTGGAGTCTACAGAGAAGTGGAAGAAACCCCAAAAGAACAAAACCTAAAGAGAGAGAGACCTGAACGGGCTAGTACAAATGGGCCCCAGATGCCTAGCTTGATCAATGCCCTTAATGATGGTGCTTAATCCGAGTTGGATTTGAAAGAGATTTCAAAGGAGATCTGAGGAAAATGTGGAGAAATAAGACTTAAGAAATGTGAGATCGGGAGGTACTCTTTGAGGAATCGACTTCAAAGACAAAAACAACAGTGATTATGGTTAGGGGTCTTGAGATATAGGTTTTGGGAGGGATTTGATCAAATCAGAGGGAAATGTGAAGAGAAAAACCAAAGAAACAAGGAAGGGGATGGAGAGAATGGGAACATAGATTTGTATTTGGGATTTCAAGGTCTCAGTTGGATGCCAAAAAATGGGGTTTTAAAAGATTTTGAAATGAAATTAATGGAAGGAGGTAGGGGTGGGAGAGATTTGAGTGAACGTGTTTGGAAAATATCAATCTGAAAGGGGAGATGGGAAGAAGGAAGAAGGAACCCTGGGAATGTGGAAAATATCAATCTGAAAGGGGGAGATGGGAAGAAGGAAGAAGGAACCCTGGGAATGTGGAAAAGGGGAGAAGGAAATGGAAGTCGTCACCTCATCTCCTGCAAAGTTGCCAATGAAGAAAAACCCTAGCCGCAAGTGAAAAAGGGAAAAATGAACGAAAAACGCCAAGAGACATCTTATATATGGAGGGGTAAATTTGTCATTCCCAATTTTCCGTCACGGCCGTCTGTATTTGCATGTTAATTAGAACTACATGTAGGTTTAGTACAAAATACCAAAGTAGAGGGGGTACTCTGTAAAATGACCAAAGTACAGGTAGGTATTCTGCTATTTTCTCTTTTTTTTATGAAATGCTAGTTAAGTGCTCAGTTGCTTACCGCTAACCAAAGACCAAAAAACAGGGTGGTTGCTATAGCACACCCGCTCCCACAGTTCCACCCAGGATCGATCCCTGGGTGGGCAGGTTTCCTTACCTCTCTTTGGCCACTAGGCCAACTTAGGAAATAATAATAATAATAATATGGAAAAAATACAAAGTTTTTAAATTTAATCTTTTAATTTATTACTCATTTACACTAAGCTATCTACAATTAACTGACACCAAATAAAATGTTATTAATTGGTGGAAATGGACCATCTATACCTTTGTATCTAAATACAAATTTTCAAGGAACTCAAAGCATAAGAAACTGATCCAAGTTGTCATCCCCATATTTAGCAAGAAATACAAGTAAAAAAGGAGGAAAGTGAGGAGCCAGTTGACAGTCCAAATATCCAGACAATTCCACATTAAATTCCTGAATAGATAAGATGCCCAGCTGTGCAGTACTAATTTGCACATTAAGCTGTTAAGTTTTGTCTGTGCTTGCATTTTTAACAAATTCAACAAGCAATTGAGATAGCTTAGGCTGAATTGAGTTTGACTAATTGAAATCCCATTGATAAATTGGCCAAACTGAAAAACCATGCTATGATCTGATTGTTGAAGATACCCTAGTCATCCAAACGTTCCATACATAATTGTTCTAGAGCAACAGTAATATATCCCTATAATTTTCGTCTCTGAAGGAAGTTTTGCACAACAAAGCTCCAATAATGAAAATGTTTCCCATCAAGCTTGACTTAAATAGCATTAAAAAGACTAATCTTAGCCATGGGAATGACAAACAGAAGCAAAGGTTAATTTTTAGAAGAAAAAATGAAGGAAACATTGGGATTTATGCAAAAAAGAAAGGACTCAGACATCATTAATAGAAACATGAGGTGCTAAAATGGAAAATTTGGAAATTATAATCATATTGAATAACTGAACAAGGTTTGTATTAAAAAGAATATGCAATGAGCATTCTCACAAATATTGTTGTCCAGATAATATAGAGTGGAGTAATACTGCAGTATTTTCAAAATTTTATTTTTATTAGGGAAAAAGAAAATACATTTGAAAATAAATATATATATAATATAATATAAAAAAATAAAAAAATATATAAATCTTCTTTCATTCTTTGTATTATTCTTAGTCTAGATGAGGTATAAATCAAGAATGGTTCTAGCAACTTGATCTTAACCATAGATTTTAAGCATGATTAAGATAGATTTATGGTGATATTGATCTTGATTAAATATATGAAAACATTTCCATCTATACATTTGATAAATTCTCCAAGTTTTTAGCCACAGAATAAGGCAAGGGATCAGAAGCCATGTGCACAAAAGATGAATCCTCTCCTATATTTGCGCTACAAGAACATGGAAACCAAATGAAGATTTTGAGTGTGGAGTTTAAAAATATCTTCAATGCAATCATGCCAAAGCCAAAGGTCCCTGTTAGCTCTTTAGCTGATAATATCATTATACCGCGGGATTATGTCGAAACAAATTGAGTTTTGACAATAACTTGAATTTATTACAATGATATTGTGATAAATACGATAGAGCTAGAATGATGATGATTGTAATGATATGTTTCAAGAATGGAATATAAAAATACAGGATCGTTCAGTCATCACATATCATTTTAAATATTCTTCTAGAAGCAATAAATGATACACATATGAGTCCCATTGACTGGACAATTGAACCACTCCAAAACCCACAAAACAAAAAATGCAATACATACCATGAATTTCCAAGAAATTTTCATGTGTTGACACCGGCTATTAATTGAATACCAAAGATAAGATTAGAATGGGATTTGCATTCACACCAATTCAATTCTTGAAGATCTATTGCTTTAATCATTCCCCTAATGAATCATTTTCACACTGCCAAATAACATATAGCAAATACCCCAACATACCCCCATTACTCACCCCTTTTCCGTTGTCATACCAAAAATCAATCAATCCCTTCATACACCAGCCCGTTGAATTGTCACTGATCCTCAGTGTCTTTGGAAATTTGATCTTCATTTTTAACCACTTATGAAATGAATCCTCTATATATTCAATTCCTATGTATCAAAATGCAAACAAACAGGCCCTAACCGAACAGAATTCAGACCTATCTTTAACTAACAAAGACACAAAATTCAATAGAGAAGAATAACAGAATTCTGCGAATTCATACCTGATTGACGACCTTCTGTATAACTTCTTCCGAAAGACTATTGTCTCTAGCAGTTGAAGGCTCTGGATCTGTCGCGGAACAGACGATCTCCTGCTCTGGATACTGAAACGAGCCATGGTTCTGTGATGATCGCGGAGAATGGACAGCAGAATTCTGCAAAGCGAACGGATGCGCCACCACACGCGGCCGCAGATCGGCCCGACTGGATGCCCTGGGGACGAATTCCGGCGCCTGAGCGTTCAGACGGCTGAAAGAGGAGTTTCGGCCAAGCAAACGATCGGACGCCTCCCCCTCGTGCTCTGGTGGAGATCCACCGTTGGATTCGGCGACTGGAGTTTCTAGGGTTTCTTGCAGGTATTCTCGCGCCATTTCCATCTTGTTTGAATTCTAGGGTTTTAGAGGCGGGGGTTTTGGAGGAAGAACCCCTTCCCGGAACAGGAAACGCTGGGTGTGGAGAAATTCTCAGATGGGAGGGATTGAGAGATGGGTATTTATAGATAGAGGAGTGGCCATGGAACTTTGGAAATAGAAGTGTTTTTTTTTTAACTTATGGACTTGATGTTGGGGAAAATTACGGTTGTGCCACTGTTTTTGTCTTTTGAAGGTTCAAGGGCCCACCTGAATGGCAGTAAGTGAAGCTGACGGCTAGGGTTCCAATTAAAGTGGGTCTGGGCTCAGGAGACTGGAACCAATTTTTGGTTCGGGGTCGGGAGAAATTGGGATCGGGAACATTTGTTGGGTGAACCGGATCCTAGTACGTTCCAACCCGACCCGATGTTCCGAATATATGTTGATTTCATTTGCATATATTTTTAAGCCCTACATAGCTTAAGTATATATTCATAATTGAGAGTCTTATCAGAAAGATTTGCTTTAATTGTGCTAGCGTGACATGCATTTTGTTTCGTATTTGATTCATAACTGGATTCGTTTTTTCTTTTTTTTAAGTTGAATCTCCAATCGGATTAAAAAAAAAAATTAGATTTATAATTTGGATTTGGATCCACCATGGTTCTGTTTCGGATCCGATCTATTTGCATCCATAAGCAAATGGATGGATTTGGATGTGAATGAGTGGGTTCCGAAATAAATATGATGAAATGATGATAGAATATAATCTATGATTCTCAAAATTTAATAGTTGCCTATGATGCCAATTTATTATTCAGTGGCAGCCGACTTCTTCCATGTTACTCTGGAATTAACATTGGTACCAATTAAAGGAGTTTAAGCATGTGAAGCAATTGTAAATTGGAATTTTCATTAGTGGTCAATATACAAAGAAAGAAAAATAAAAAGACATAACTGAAAAGGTGTTTTGAAGAGGATGATTTCCACCTGCAAGCAAACTGCATTTGTGTTTTATGTATGCGATACACCTCATGGGAAGGTCTCTTCAACTATTAGGATCCTGCCAAGAAAAAATATCTAAAATACTCCTATCAAATTATTATAATTTTTTTATTTAACAGCCTTAAAATTTAATAATAATTCAATAAATTCAACCGTGAGTAAAATGCGAGACCATTAACTGCATGAGAAGCTAAGAGGATGAAAAGAGCCGCACTGGGGAAATGCTCTCGAGCAACTCTAAGTGCAATCCAGCACTATGGTGCCCACTTGCGCACATCTTAAATTAGTGCAGTCTTCCATCCTACAAACTTGCATTAGGCCCAATTTAATGCTCACTCACCGCTTGATTAAATCTTAAAAAAAACTACAATTATAATGTTATTAAACTTTATGGCTATTCAATCAAGGGTCCGGATAATATGGTGGGTTTGATTTTTTTTTTTTAATCCATCTTGTCCATGAGGAGAGAGACCTTACAATCTGCCCCTTCTCCCATTGGTAAACTTGCATCTGGATGGGTCCCCAGGAGTCTGATCTTAAATGAACATTCCTATTAAACCTGAACTCAAATGGGCCCCATAGAGCTGGACTTCGTTTGCAGTGCGCACGAAGAACTTTCTCGTTTTTGAAAATGTATGTCTACTTTTGGAGGGTGTGTGGCAGGGGCGGGAGAAATGGGCCGGGGCATGAAGGTCATTGAACGCTTTTGTCCGAACAGAAAATTATACATATGGGTCATACGTCCAATATCCCAATCAGAAGTCTTCCAATTCAAAAGGAAAATGAGTGCACGGCAATGACCATTCAGTGTAGCAGCTGTGGGCTTAGATCCTGAAAATCTTGATTAAGTTTCGACATTCTCCATCCAAATTTAAGCCCATCAAAATTAATGGTTTAGACCAATGCAAAACTTCGAGTAGAGGTTAACATGGACATGATCTAAGCTCTCATTGGTTTGTCTTCTAATGAGATCATCAGCAGCAGCTGCATTATTCACAGGTTATTTGATGCTCACTTTTGAAAATTCACCTCCAACCTTCATTTGTAACAATTTGTAACCACTTATGACATGAATCATATGTATTTTAATGCAAACAAACAGACCCAAAAAGCCTGAGTGCATTCTGTTTTCTCGACATGAAAGTGAAGCTTGTATGCTACAACATTTAAATTACAGTTCAGTTTTTAGAGTTAATCACCATTTTAACATGTTTCATCCAACATCAAGTGTTACTTAAAGATCAAAGTTATATTGCATCCCCTATGGATTCATGAACCAACCTCCTTGCATTTTGGCGATCAGTCCGATGGTTGGGAGGTTAAGCCCACCATCAGAATTGAGAGGCGCTGCCAGGATCAAGGAAATCTGCACTCAATAAGACCAGCATGTTTAAACCTATATCAGCAGAATCTCATAACAATTAGCCCATTTATATGCCTTGATAGCATCAAGTAATGAACCTTCTCTTCTTACATAACATGTATACAGAAAAGCATATGAGGTCCCTAGATTGATAATCCTAATTAAACCCATGGCATAAAATAGGGAAAAAAACCATTATTTAAAGGAAAAACAGCAAAAATGTAATTAAATAGGCCAGGCTTCATCTCAAAATAGCAAAAATTGGGCCTGCATAGCGATCAGAGGCTACATCTTGGGCCTTCAAGAATTTCAGAAACAGAGTGCGTGCAATCTTTATAAGCGCGATCGCATTCTTCAATTTGGATCGCCGCTCACGGATTGGGCTTGGGCCCACCAATAAGTTCCCAATAACATTATGGGAGGTTACAGTGGATGAATCAATGATTAAAATATCAGTGACAACCCATCATAAAATAACATTATGGGAGCTTCCTTACCCTGTCAACTGACACCTGCTATCTCAATTTCTGAGCCTGTTTTCCGCTGTTCTATTACATCAGTCGACATTGCTGATGGTATCCTGTGGCGCTTCAGAATTCGAGAAGTGGCCACTTTGGCCAAATTAAAGTTCAAGACAATTACCCTTTCGTCGTCCAAATCAAATCTCAGGCATTCTTCCTGGCAATCCTCCACGAGCCCACATAAATGTTTCAAGTTCTCAACCTCCACGCCATTCACTTTCTTCACCTGGTCATGATGTGCCCCAAATTTAGATTCATGTGAACTTAGTTGAAAGTACTCAGAACTAGATTATTCAAATTTAGAGTAGACCAAAATGGTTAACATCAAAGGATGACAAAATGTCCCAGGCAGTGCATGCTAGGACCCAAGAATCGATGATCATTATCAACACAAGCTACTATCATGAGACAGATACTTCAAAATTGAATTTGGATGTACATCCATTTTAGCAAAATAGAATAAAAGAAATGTAGGTCTATCAGTATTGATTTAAACTGGCACAGAGATTTGAGCGGGGATAAAACACACTAGGGGAATGGTTTCTGTATTTAACTATCCATTCTGAAAAGCTATTTGCACAAGCAGTCTAAATGGCATCCAAAAACAACTATAGAGATGAGGTGGAAAACAAAAGCACAATAGTACCTGTAATTCTGCTAAACGCTCATACCCTGCATTGATGTCATCTATAAGCACCTGAAGCAAGACATTATGGCGGCAAAAGTGTCAGCAGTGGGTTAAATAATATCAAAATAACTAAAGAAAATCAATTTTGTTATGCTCCTAAAGTACACTGCAATGAGAAAATGGTTGTCTTACCATGTCTTAAAAGTTTTATTCATCATAAAAGGTGGAAGTCATTAACATATTTTACCCAAAGAAAGTGTAAGGCATTAAGCACAAAATAACTACAAAGGGATCACCAGATCATTACCCCAAAGTAATACAAGATTTCAAGCCCTAGGCTCCTATATATTTACATCCAACCAAATAAAAATGACTATTGGTCCCACCATAACATGTTCAAACATTTCCAAGGTGATTGTTCATCATGCACCATGCCCAGAACTGCAAAATATCATCAATCGAATTAACATGGATGCCGCTGTCACCTGTACGGTTAGATGATGTGAAGAGGTTGCTGTCAGCATGAAAATCATTGAGGATCCAACAGGTATTTTAGGCTCAATAGTTAGATTAGAAGATAGGATTTAAAGGGAAAAAGTAGAGAAAGAAGAGAGTCGTCAAACTGAAAGATGTGAAGATTGGTTCCACAACTTAAGTCTAGCATCTAATTCTATTCCTCATAATAAACATAATCAAGAAGAATTATACAAATACACATTCATGACAACCTAACTGCAGCCCTACATAACAACTCTTAATTTTCTGCTTATCTTGTCCAATTTTTAAATTGGTTTCTTTTCAACTCAAAACCGAAGGGCAACCAACACTTCGTATTTACGAGACAAGCAAGCATTCCCTCCAATTCATTTTAAATTCTACTCCATCTAATTCACATTTGAAAAAGAAGCAAAGGACACCAAATAAGGTCCTCCGAATGTACGAAGAAAAATCATTAATACCAAAAGAAACCCACAATTTGCTTCAGGTTGCCCCAATTAAGTTACATGGCAAGCGGATTTCCTCCCATAGTATTGCAAATCACCCCTTTTAAAGTTCTGGATCCAACCACACATTCTAAATATTGCAGTGATTGAATATTTGGCTTTCCATAAATATGGCAATACTAAATTGCTAATATGATGCCAGAACCAGTCATTGCAAAAACTTCAACAAGTTGCACATGCAGACACAACTTCCAATAGAAAAAATATGAAAACCAGAAATTATTACCTGGGAAAGGATGACAAGTTGTTCATTAGCCTTTCCAGGCAACTCTCGTAGAGCACGTTCACACAGTCGACGGGGTGAAGTATTGTACCAGTCTTCTCCATATTCATGAAGGTAAGGCTGAGTCAGTGGCACAAAAACTAGGCCAGCAAAAATGAAATAACTTGGCAATTTATCGAATTGATGAACTGGAACTAAAGGCGGCAACTGCAGAATTGAAAAGTTTGAAATTAGCATAAATCAAGAAATAAAATTCGATAAAAGATCCAGCACCTTTTCCCCCTGGGGAGAGGCAGGTTGTGGTTGATAATTAATACCATGCTCTGATAGGGTTTTGGCCATTTACAATGCATGGTGGGCCCTTCTATCCCATTCCCACTAACAGTGCAGGTGGCCCAAATGAGTGCCAAATGCCATCATTACCATAGTATTATAAGTTTATAATAAGATTGCATCACAAGTCACTATATCAATAAGAATGGGTTTGTTTCAGTTTTATGCCCTGCCATCCCCACCCCATGTGTTATGTGGACAGAGGAAATATGGCATGTAAATTTTATACCAATTCTTGAAATTCCAGCTTCCAACCAAGGGCACTTCATTTATATCATATAATTCGATGCGGTGGAATCACCTTTCTAGCAAAGAGCCATTACGGATGGAATGGATCAACCAAACCATAAAAATCACTCAATTAGACTGAGGTTTGGGGTGAAATTTCATCCATTTCCAATCGATGTCTCACAATGGCCATCCCCACAAACACAAACACACACACAATGTGGCACACAAGCAAATGTCAAACCACTAATCATGCTGGGCCCGCCATGTAAATCATCTGACCAGAATACCAGTCCGATTCATTCATAAAAAACCCTCGAATGTACACCAAATGCCAATCACTGGTCATGTTTCTAACTTCGCATCTATACACATCCTATACAATGTCAACAGGCCAAAATTTCTTGGCGGTATATTTATGGCGGTGGGCTCACTTAAGAATTGCTTGGTCATTTTGCACAAAAATGCCACTCTGAATATGCATCTCTAGTATAAAAGCATATGCACACATATACAGATAAAACCCAATGGACATAACAAGATAAAATCTGAGGGACATGCGAAACAGACTCACAGGTCGGAGACTAATTCTGAACTCATGCTCTACACCATCTCTCAGCACCCTGACTTCAGCTATTTCATCAGGTTTCTTCATGGACACCAGATGATCAAACGTGATCCGCTCTCTGTTCCTGAAAGGAACTGCACAAAGCTTTAAAAGTGAGAATCTGAAAAACAAAGAACAAAAACAAAACAAAGTAAAAGCAAAAATTGGAAAGAAAAGCACCATGAATGTAGAAATGACAAGCAAAAGAACAAAGGAGCCAAGAGAAGAGACAGATTGATCTAAGTACCTGTGCCGTCATTTGCTATAGGCACACCATCAAATGCTAGAACAATATCATCCTTCCTCAGCACTTTATTTGCTTCTGAGAGAGGATTAATTTTGCTCACAAGCACCCCAGTCATTTCAGGGCGCATATGGAAATGCTCTCTCAACTGCACATTCTCGGTAGGCTGACATGACAAGCCCAGAGAACAAAATCCAACATATTTCCCACTTTCCTCCACTCCTGATATAAAATGATTTATTACAGGGACTGGTATTATGTACCTGAAATAATGTAATAGACACTTCATTATAATAAGCAAAAAAGTAGAGTATGGTTGATGTCATTCAGAGTAATTATGGAAGCATGAGTCTTGAGGAAATGTAAAGTTTCCATATACCCGCTGCCAGTATAACGTGCAGCACCAGTATAATGTGCAGCACCCATCATTAGGCTATCTAAACCACTAATCTTGTGGACCCTACCTTTGATGCTAATCAGAAAATTGGGTAAGAAGGAAAACATAGAGATCCAAACAATCCACAAAGGCAAAAAAGCAGAAGCAGATAAATGGGGCTCTGAAGTCTGAATTGTGTACGAGTATAGTCCATTTACATGCAGATCATTCCTAGGATAAGCTGTTTCACATTAATGGATAGTAACAGATCTGGGATCAGTCATGACTTATGGTTCTTGAATTGGATGGTCCATCTGTTTTCCTTCGATGGCAATAATCCACCAGCTTTAAGTGTAATAAATAATACAATCGCAACAGCAAATGTCCAAATAAATAGTTGACGGATACAGACATTTTTCATTTAACAGAGGTTTCATATGAATATGTTCTAGATAACCAAATCAGGTAATATACAGTCTCTTAGTGAAATTGCATGCAACAAGAATAGCAGGTCTTGCACCTATTCCTCGGGCCTCACACCACCTGAGAATGGGACCCGCACCCACAGTTCATGGTTTGCTTGCAAAAAGAGATTTCTTTTTTCAAAAAGATGAATAGAATGAATGACTTGGATGACAGACCACAAATAGTTAGGTATTTTTTCCTAAGAAGAAATAAAACCTACTTTCTCTATTTTTACTCTTGATCAATTATCAATCTTAAATATTAACCATTAACATAAATAATATGATGGATAGACTAGCCTCTTAATCCAAGATAAACAACTAAACACCACAAGTTGGAAGGAAATAAGAAAGCAACACCATAAGTTTTCAGGGTTTCACAAGTCCCCTTTTGGATTTCAGCTTGCAATGGGGGTTCCATGAAGTCCATGTGAGCCCTTTCCTTGGCTCACCTGCATCAGTGTGCTAGCTCCCACAAGTACACACTAATTGTAAGCAAGGTGAACATATCAATTCATTATAGATGCATAGACAATGTTGGAATGTCCAATTCCTTTGGTATACTGGGAGAGCTATGACTTCAGTATTTAGTTACCTTTAAACTGATGCATAGGTATATGGGTTAAGTATTTGAATTCAAACTGAGGCAAAGGTTAAAGTTAGTAGTAGATAGAAAAAAAAATGTCACATTGATTACTAAGAAAAGAATAGCAAGCAAATAGTCAAAATAAAAGCAAAGAAATAACTCATCTAAAACTCACCCAATATTCTCCGCACCTGCAAGGTTTTGGAAAGCTACTCCAGCAACTTTGTCACCCATGATTGCAGGGCCTCCACTATTCCCTGGATTGATAGCCGCATCAATTTGTATAGCCATAAGCTGGGTCGCACCATGTACATACTGTGTTGGTTCGACTCTGGAGACAACACCTTTAGTTACAGAGATGTTGTCTCCACCTGCAACAATTGAAGGAGCCTTAAAAATCAACAAGAAGTTTGAAGTAAAGATAAACTCAGTCCTCGTGCTACTACTTTTCTGCCAATTTATCCCTATAACATAACTACACCATGATTAATTCTTGTGAAAAGGAGGCATCATGTGCATCATGTATAGGGATGGGTGAAATTTAACCCCAATTGGATGATGGTCTAGCCATCTATTTTAAGCTCTTTAATACATGTCTAAGGTCACCTAGTTGGGGTGAGATTTCACCCTTCACCCATCTACTATCCAAGAAGTGCCCTTCACATACCCCCTACCATGTGAATTGACCTGCATTGATGTGGGCTCACAAAGCAGATGTCGCCATAAGAGGCTGTCACTGACTCACTGAATCATACTATATATCCTAAGAGGGGCTAAGGCTTTGGTGATGACAAGGTGTGTGTAAATTATCCAATGATTTCCAGACTTTTAGAGGTAAATAATACATTTGGAACCACTTGCACTATGCATGCTTTTGGTAATTTAAGGAGGACTGATCAGCGTTCGCACTTTGTGAACTTATTCTTAGGCTACAAATGGGTCCACCCATTGCTTGAATCCCACTCAACACCATCCCCGTCCACCTACCCAACACACGACAACAAAATCCCCAAAAAAAATAAAAACAAAAAAACTTTTCTCCTTGCCTAAATCACCAAACCCGTCCCCCTCCCCATTAGTGAATTATCATGTGCCAACTTTGATCCCAATCATAGCGATACTCTCACTGTTGGATTAAGTTATTCAATATCTGATTAACTAAGTTTTGAGGCCTCTCTTTCAATATATGCATCTGTGTATATCAAGGAAAAAAAAATCGGCCGAGTCGACTCGGACTCGGCAGGGACCGAACCGAGTCCACTGGACTCGGTACAGGTCCAGGGGGACTCGTCCGAGTCCCCCTGTTGACGAAGGGGGGGGCTTTAAAAGCCCCCCAAAACCCTAAAATGCTCATTTTTTTGCCATTCTACTTTGTGGAGAGTGAAGGAGACTACTTCCAAATTGTGTTTCAAGCATCAAACATCATCAAATCCATCCATTTTTGAAGATCAAGCCTGCCAAAGAATCCAACCACTATTCACATCAAAGAGGGTTTTTTTATTTCTCAACTTTGAGGTTTGTTTTCTTGATTCTACATGCATATATGGTTTAGAGAAGATGCTAAGATGAAGATATTGCTTGAAGATGGTTTGGAGGATCATTATTTTTTCTAAAAATGCATTTTTTTTTAATTTTTGGGTCTTTTTTTTAAAAAAAAATTAAGAAATCCGATTTTTTTTTTGTTATTTACTTATGTTCTTTGTATGAAATTATTATTTTGGGTTTGTATAACATGGATCTATGGTTCTAACACTAGATCTATGCATATATGTGCAATAATAATATTTTCCTTACTTTTTCTTGTAAAAATAATTATTAATAATATGGATTTTTTGCATTTTACATTCTTAAATTATGTAGAGTAGATGATTACATGTGTGGGTTGTTTGTAGATGAAATTTCAACTATTTTTTGGTTAAAAGAATGTGATTTTCATGATTATGATGTAATTTTAAAAAGAAATAATGAGAAATCCGAATTTTTTATTATTATTTACTTATGTTCTTTGTATGAAATTATTATTTTGGGTTTGTATAACATGGATCTATGGTTCTAACACTAGATCTATGCATATATGTGCAATAATAATATTTTCCTTACTTTTTCTTGTAAAAATAATTATTAATAATATGAATTTTTTGCATTTTACATTCTTAAATTATGTAGAGTAGATGATTACATGTGTGGGTTGTTTGTAGATGAAATTTCAACTATTTTTTGGTTAAAAGAATGTGATTTTCATGATTGTGCAGATTACTATTACTCAGATAGTTAGATTATATCACAAATGGCCCCAAAAAATAAAGAGAAAGAAGTTGACCCCGGATGGGAACATGGGGAGATGGTTGCAGGAGACCGTCATAAGGTCAAATGCAAATGGTGTCATAAGATTCTCAGTGGTGGGATCCACAGATTTAAACAACACCTAGCAGGTATACAAGGGGAAGCTAGACCATGTGCAAATGTCCCCACTGAAGTGAGGAAAGAAATGAGAGACATGTTGCTTGAAAAGAAGAATGAGAAAGAAAAGAAGAAAAAATTTGATGAGAGGGTTGTAAATATGCAGAGGATTGACACTTCTGATTCTGAGGATGACTCTGACGGTGATGGTGATGTTGAGGCGAGGGAGTTAAGGAGGGCTTTTAGAGCGAGCCGTGAACAATTTGCTTCTGAGCAGGCTCGTATGGATGAGACACGGGCTGGGGCTGGTTCTTCTAGAGCTCCTCCTGACCCTTATCGGGACACAGCAAGGAGAGGGACAATGGATCCATTCTTACATCGGTCTCAAAGTACAAAACAACCAAAGATTAGTAGCTCTATCATGGGCGATATGAAAGTTAGAGCCATGAAAATGGGGAGAGCCATCTCAAAGTTCTTCCATTATAATCGGATTCCACCGAATGTTGCTAATTCACCATACTATCGCTCCATGGTTGATACTATAGCTGAGGTGGGGCCCGGAGTTAAACCTCCATCCGCTTATGAGATTGGCGGAAAGTATCTTGACATGGAAGTTTCTGATTATTGGAGATACTTGGAAGATCACTTCAAAACTTGGGAGGAGTATGGGTGCACGCTTATGTGTGATGGGTGGACAAGCAACAATAGGCGGCACATTATTAATTTCATGGCTTACTGTGTAACGGGAACAGTTTTTATCAGGTTTGTAGATACAAGCGGACATAGAATGGATGCTGAATATTTGTACAGTTTAATTGATGATACCTTGGCCATGGTTAACAATTGGCACAAATATGTTGTTGCAATTGTGACAGATAATGCGCCTAACTTTAAGGCCGCAGCGAAGAAATTGCGTGAAAAGGGTAAGGGTATTATTTGGGTGCCGTGCGCGGCACATTGTATTGATCTCATGCTGGAGGACATTGGCAAATTAGATGATGTCCGTGAGACTATTGATGAGGGAAAGATGGTGACATCTTTGATCTATAACCATCAGTTCATGACAGATCTACTAAGAGAAATGAACGAAGGTCGTGAGATTTTGAGGCCCGGTATCATACGCTTTGCTACGCACTTCGTAGCCCTTGAGAGTCTTTGTCGTGCCAAGGCTAACATAATGCAGATGTGGACCAGTACAGCATATGTGAAATCAAAATTTTCACGTCAACCTTTGGCACGCAAAGTACAACAGATTGTCCTTGGGGAGGATTTTTGGAACAGGGCAGAACGAATTACTGACTTACTCGAGCCTCTTGTCTTGGTTTTGAAACTAGTGGATGCTGATACGAAGCCCACAATGGGCTTTGTGTATGATGCCATGGATAGAGCAAAGCTAGCTATAGAGCAAAGGTCCAGAGGAAAGTATGGGACTTATTATAAGAAGATATGGAAAATCATTGATAATCGATGGGACAACCAGATGCATCAAGACATACATGCGGCAGGTAATTTTTGACTATTAATTTATTATGGTTATTATAAATAGAATACTAACTAGTTATTGTTTATTACTTTATTTTGGAATCTAATAATCAATACTTATTACTTAATGACGTCATGGCATGCAGCGTACTACTTGAACCCAAGCTGCTTCTATAGCAAACACTTTTCTAACCATGAAGAAGTTTTCCGTGGCTTGAAAAAAACGTTAGAGGCTATGACAAATAACGCGCAACATCAAGTTACAATTCTTAACCAGGTAAAGATGTCATAGATCATGACATTATTATTCACAAATTAGTTGAAATTTGAAAAAGTGCTAACTGCTAGGTGCTAACTTCTAAATCTTAACTTTTATAGTTGAAAAACTACAAGGGCGCTCTAGGTAGTTTTGGATCAGACGCAGCCATATTGGGTCGTAAGCAGATGGATCCAGGTATTATTCTCAAATTTCAGTACTTAAATTAGATGAAATATGGTTTTTTATGAATTATAACAAACAATTGATTTTATTGTTTTGGTCTTTTAACACAGCTGAATGGTGGGCTACATTTGGTGATGAGGTTCCCCATTTAAGATCTTTTGCAAAAAGAATATTGAGCCAAACAGCCTCATCTTCGGGATGTGAAAGGAATTGGAGCACATTCAGCTTGATACACACTAAGACCCGTAATCGCCTTACTATGGCTAAGTTGGAGAAGTTGGTCTTTGTCCATTACAACATGAGGTTACGGGCAAGGAACCTGATGAGAAGAGACAACGGCGACTACGAACCAATTAATTTGGATTATATATTCGAGGAAGATGACCCTCTTGATGAATGGTTAGCTGAAAGAGAGGAGCCAGTATTAAATGATACAACATTCCTCGATGAAGCAATGGCTGATGTTGAAGAATTTCAGTCGAATGAAGCACATATTTCCCCACCGCAGCAGCCGAGTTCCAGATCTGCTACGGCTACTTCTACAGCGCGATCAGCGCGCGATAAGGGTAAGGGTGTAGCAACCTCGTCATTGCAAGGCTCGGGACGTGGTCATAACCGTGGTCCAGAGTTGACACGTTCTACTTCAGAACATGTCGAGGGGGCTAGAGAAAGATCAAAACCAACTTTCCAATACACGCGAAAATCAAAGGATAAGACTAAGAGCACTCATGCAAAGACAAGACAAGGCCAAAGGTTGGCCACTTATGAAGAAGAAGTGGAACAGCATAAAACATCATCTTCTAGCAAGAGTGGCTCACGAGAAGGAGGTGAACAAGGCCAGAACGAGGAGGCATACGAAGGTAGTGATGATAGACGTGGTGGTGGACATGACAACATTAATGTATATTATAGTCCAAGTGAGCCTACTGGTGGGTCACGTGAGGGGGGCAGAGGTGAAGGAAAAGGAAGTGAGCCAACGGATGAATATCCTCAGCCGCATCAAATGGCATCAAGCCCTTGGATCACAAGTTCTGATAGTTCATACGGATATGGGCAACAATATGGAGATCAATTTCATGATCCTTCGTCTGAGTATGGACTGCCGCATCAGTATGGTGGATACGGTGGTCCTTCGCATGGGTATGGGCAACAACAGTATGGAGTAACACCCCCACAAGTGCAACCGCCATATGAATATCCTCAACTTCAAGTTATGGCTCCATCATCAAACTATGGAGAAGGTCCTATAACTCCAAGAGCGGGGCAAGGGTTTTTTCATTTTGATGTTGCTCAATACTATCGTCAAAGTCAAAATAACGACGAAGATGAAGATCTAGAACCCGCAAGGCATTCAACATGGAATTAGCATTTAAATTTTAACAAGAAAGAGCTAAGGTATACTATGGTTTTACATTTTTATATGTTATAAATATAATTGAAATTTGAAGCTTAGTTACATCTTTGATGATTAATCTTACTAGTTGACTTGATAATTGACTAAATTGAGACTTGAGAGTGGATATTGAAAGTTGGAAACATGTACATTGTATTTTTTACTTTTTAGTTTTAAATTTTAAATTTTAATTGCAATTAAATTATAAAATGGCTTGCGATTTTGTTATTATTATTCTATATTTCTATCCTTAAATAACGTATTAGAATGATCAATGAAGAGAGTGAAACTTTATATATGGAATTATGAATGGATTGGATGGAAAAAAGGAGAAACAAAATTTTTCCTTTTTTTTTTTTTACTAAATATGGGGACTCGGCCGAGTCGGCCGAGTCGACTCGGACTCGGCCCGAGCCGAGTCCGAGTCCGAGTCCGGTATTTAAAACCTTGGTGTATATGGTTACGGGAACTTCTCAAGCAAGCCCTACTGGGAGACACCCATGGGCGAGAGCCTTGTGGAGCCCATTTTCTATTCCATCGTGCCACCAGACTTAATCCAGATTGTGATAACTGTTGGATTTAGCACCCATTTGTTAAACCACTAAATCAGGGAGGATGAAGGGGACAGGGAGCATATCTCTATCATCTCAGATCCTTTAGATCCGAGATTTGGTGCTTGTGGGTCCACTACCCAATCATAGACCTTTCTGTCCCCTGCCATCCTCCCAGGTAGGCCCCACTAGGTTCTCACCAATTAAGTCAATGGGAATTGTCACTTTATAGGCTTAGCATATCCTGCTCCTAGTCCCGATTCCATTATTTCACATAGTCCTTTAGTTTTCTTACTTTTTAACGTAAAAAATGCTGAAAGAAATGTAAACATTGATAATTTCATTAATTTAAAAATATTATAAAGACAAAATTAGGACAACCTTATCCGTTTTTGTGTCCAAGATTTCCAAAAGCATAGAGTCGTATCCCGGTCCCCTTGTACATATTCGTATCCATATCCATATCCATATCCATATCCATATCCATATCCATATCCATATCCATATCTGGTCATCATAGATGGACACACATTTCCGCACCAGATAAAGTACTCACATGGATCCATACTATGAGGGGGCATCTTGTTCCACTAATCCTTTCCTTTGAATGATGACTTTATTGACAAAGCAAATGGTATATGGGATATATACTGTTACAACTACTGACATGCTGAGGGTAACAACCCCAGAAAACATGCAAAGAAAGCAAGCAAATTAGACACCAGCTGACGACAACTGCCCAAGAGCAATAAAAGAAAGCGAATATATCATACGAGAACTATACATGGATCAGTAATAAAGCTTAATCACAATAACCATGAATGGGGTAAAAAACTAAATATCTATAAGATCCTAGGAGAAATGCAGAACGGTAATTGCAAGACTATTGAAACGAGACCTAAGACAAGGTGATTTGGAAGGAACGAAACGAAGCATTATTTTGAAGGAAAAATCTCCTTCAATGCTCAATCGGGAGACAAAGTGAAATTTAGTGTGGCTTCCTGGTTCTCTATTCTTCCGAACTTTGTGGGATCCCCTTATCACTGATCTTGAGCAGTTGCAAAGAGGAGGCTTCCTACAACTCATCTAATCCCCCCATTCTAGCAAGGTTGTCTCCTTCTCCAAAAAGTTTATGCAAGCTGAATTTTGAAGGTGATGCACTTGGGAATCCAGGGATTGCTAACCAATGTGGTGGAATAGATTTTGGATTTAGCCAGGCAAATTGCAGCTTCCTTCTCCATGTCAAGCGAAGTGCCAACTCTGTGGCAGACTCTTTGGCCAAGAAGGGTGTGTAGCGTCATTCATTGATGATCTCTCAAGATGGGAGCGTTCTTGTCTGATATGTTCGCTTTCTTTTAATGCTCTTAGGCAGTTGTCGTTAGCTGGTGTCTAATTTGCTTGCTTTTTTTGCATGTTTTCTGGGGTGGTTACCCTTAGCATGTCCGTAGTTGTAACAGTATATATCCCATATATTTTTAAATTAATGAAATTATCAATGTTTACATTTCTTTCAACATTTTTTACATTAAAAAGTAAGAAAACTAAAAGAACTACGTGAAATAATGAAAATCAGTAACTAGGAGTAGGATATGCTAAACCTATACCCTAAGGGCCCGTTTGGTAATTTTACCGTAAAATAAAGATAAAGTAAAGTATCAAATCAAGAGAGAATAAAATATAAATGAGTTATGATGGTATTTTGCTTTTAGTTGTTTGGTATGGAATCTTTTTGACTTTTTATATAGAAAAGTAGAGTTATTTTGTCTTTTAGTGAAGAAAGGAGGTCGCTTCTTCTTCTTTTTTGAAAAAGGAGGGAATTTTGAAAAGGTGTACTTTTGATGTAACCCCTTGTCTGAAAAATGAAGGCTTTACTTGACTTTTACTAAACTAGTAAAGTACCAAATGGGCACTAAAAGTATCCATGCAGTATTGAGTATCGATGTGAGTGTCATATTGGCTCAACATGAACAAGCTGGGCAAGCACTGGTATCGGGTATCTAGGTATCATAGGTATCTATCTCTACATGTTTTCTGACATCTGTAACAAAACCCACGTATGTGATAATTAACACAATGGAACAGTTTATGTGATACAAATTACAAGGTACTGGTCATTCTAGCACTTAAATGAATAATAGTAAACAAGGCTGAGATTCTCCTGATAAAAGAAAAAAAAACTGATACTTCACACCCGAAGCTAAAACATGAAGAAAAATAATTGAAAGCCAAATGGAGTCCAAAAGGGAAGGGGAATAGATGTCTGAATAGTTTATAATTATGTATTTGTTCTTCAAAATTAAATAAATAAATGCACACCTTGTGGATACCCAACAACAGCTACTGCTTCTTGCAGAAACGGGATATCCCCGAGCTCCAGAAAACGCATTCCTTCCCAAAATTCTTCACTTTCAACAGTGAGAAGAGCTAGATCGCATTCATGTCCAATAGCTTGAATTTCTGCCCTATACTTGGTAGGAGAACCATGCTTTCTCACAAGAACAAATGTATGATCGGCAACCACGTGAGCATTTGTCAGAATCCTTCGCCTGGTGATAACAAATCCTACATGAAAATTGACAAGCAGTAAATATAATGTAACCCAAGATGTGGGCCCCACCTCTGCCATGAATAAAAAGGGTCAACACTTGATGGAATTGAAGTGGTTGGAACCAAATTTTTAATGGATTTCTACAAATTCCACTTACCAGCAAGTATCCTGGGTCCAGGATTTCATGTCCTTTCTTGCACACAGAAAGTCCAGGATTACATATAATGTTGGTGAGTTTGTAAGTGGAAAATGAGATTAAAAAAAAAATATTCCTAGAACATTATTGCAAATATGAAACTTTGGTGATTTTATTTTGCACACTCCGCTTGAAATTTGGAACTTGGAGGAATTTCTTATTGTGCTCGCTACTTAGTTTCGAAATTCTCATATTTTCCTTGAGTCTTGTTAATGTTTACTTCAAAGTTATTACTATGATTTCATTGCTCAAATGCAACATGTTTTGGAGTCCTTATTACTATGCTCCACAATGAAATATCTTATGCCCTGGATACAGATTCCAAATGTCTAGAAACTTGAATGAAAGAACATTCCATCGACAGAAAAGGAATTGTAGGGCACCTCACTTGAACTCTCCCTAGGTTCTGTTCTTCAAGACACAAAAATGCCGCATCAGATGTCTCAGTTATGCCTACCTCGACTCAATTTAGACCTTTCCTGACCTATTCTATCTCGTGTATTAAGGTTGGGTCACATGAACATCCCTTCTTTATAAACTTCCAATTTCTAACCTTGTTTGATAAAAGTAAACTACAACATGTGCCTGAAAGGCATTAAGATCATAAAGAGATAGGTCCCATATTCATCTAAAAAGAATTTCACTTATAAACTATGTAAAGAAAACAGAGAAACACAGAAACTGACTTTCTGTGTGTGCAAGAAAGGACATGAAATCCTGGACCCAGCATACATATAATGAGTATTGGGTTCTTGAATTTTCAAAAACACAGACTGCAAGCAAATTATGTTATTCTAATCTTCCCATTTAAGATAACCAAAAAAGTTGGATTTTTAAAAGGAATGAAAGACACAAGATCTATAAACGCAATTCATAAACATTCTACATGGGTTTTTGGAACATTGAATTATAAACTAATGCAATCAGCTCAGCACATGTTAGCAATAGATTTCAAACAAAGGAAAGAAGAGTTCATCAAAATCAAACTCTAAAACAACGAATCAACACCTAATCACTCAACCCATCACTCCAAATGGGCATTCCTCAAATTAGACCCAAAACGCAATTCAAGAAAAGGGGGTCACTCACCCGATCCCATCGTCTCTCGCTGCGACTTGTTCTGCCATGGAAGGAAGTAATTGGGGCTGCTGGAAACCGTGAAGATCTTTACCACCGAATCGAGCGCGAGCTCGATCGCGGCATACGCATCGGTGTTCCGATATCCGATATTGGATTCATCCTCTTCTTCTACTACTACTGGGATTGGAGAGCATTTGCTGGTGATGGTGAAGTTAGAAACAGAAGCAGAGAAGTGAGAGAAAGTAGAAGGAGGAGGGAAGAGAGGATTGGATAGGAGCGATAGAGAGGGAGTTAGGGTTTTGCGAGGGAGAGGATGGCTTTGTTGGAGAGAACGAAGCAGAGGAGAACGAAAAGATGAGAGCTTTCGAACGCTACGAAAGGAATGCGAGAGCATCGTTTCCGCTCCGTACCGTCTTCTGTGTTGTGTGTGTTTTTTTGGTGCGAAGACACGATTGGTGTTGGGGTTTTAGGTTTTCTTCTTGGGTCGAGCTATCGGCATAGAATATTTTTCTCTTCCCACACATATATTTAAATTTTAAAAAAAGATGGTTAAAAGCCCCCGTGAAATTACCTTTTTACCCACCGTTACCCTTTCTATCTCCCAACTCCCACTTTCACCTCCGGCTCTAACTAGGTTCAGCTCCGGCCAACCTCTCTCCCTCTCTTCCCTCCCCACTGCTCTCTCTCCCTCTGTAACATCCTGTCCCAAGTTAATCAAAAGATTAGCTCTAATTAATCGGAATTAATGCTAATTGAATGTGTTTTAAGGAATTAATGTGGCTTAAGGGCCAAATTGAATTTAAATTGTCTCAAATGAGTAATTTGAGCTTAATGAGAAGGTAAAGAATGCATTGAAGTGATTTTAAGCATAGATTTAGGGATACGAGGAATTTTTCGTAAATACGAATTTCCGCGTATTTCGTCAAATATGGAAACTCTTGATACCCGCACGTGTATCTCGAGGAGTACGTTAAATTCCGTAACAACAGCGATTTCATTCGACTTGAATTGGATCAAATGACCATTCATTTAACTCAAATTGTAATTAGTGGAAATGAGATGGGCTAAAGTGCAAAAATGGGCTTATAAGGGATGATGATTAACTCTTTGAGTTCATTCCCTCCATTCAACTCCTAGCATAGCTTTCTTTCTTTCTCTCTTTCTCTTATTCTTCTTTCTTCCAATTTCTCTTCATTGTGAGGTGATTTGGAAGCTTGACAAGTGATTGAAGAGGCACTCCACCTTCACCATCATCTTCTCCATCTTGTTATTTGATTTCTTGCAGTTTAGAGCTTGAGAAAATCTCAAGAAGTCCTTCAAGAGACTACAAGTAAGTGGTTTAGATTGCTTATAGAGTTTCTCAACTCTTCTTAGTGATTTGGAATGGTTTCTAGTGCAAAGAACTCATTGGAGTTCCATTTATGGGTTGAATTGATTCTAGGTGCAAAAGAGGGTTTCAATTGAGGTTTTCATCTCAAATTCAAGACTGAGCAAGGAGGTTCTCGTGGATTAATCTCCAAAGAAGGCAAGTGTACTCAATTCTATAGCTTTTGTATGTTAAGAGACTTGTTTGAACTCAAGGAGTTCAATCCTAAAAATTTTCCAGTTCAGAATTTCTGAACCCCTAGGAGTAATTCGGTCAGTTGACAGGCTGACCGACACCTAACCGACGCTTCTGGACTGAATCTCGCAGGAGATTTTAGTTTCTGTAAAGCTGACCGAACTGGGTTCGGTCAGCCGACAGTGAAGGCTCGGTCGACCGACAGTCGACCGAACCACCTAACCGAGTGGTCTGAGAGATCATTGATGCTCTGTGGAATTGGAACCGAGGGGTGTCTGAACCAAACTCGGTTGACTGACACTATAGGTTCAATCAACCGACGCCTAGCCGAAGGGGTGACCGAATTCCTTTGGGAGATGTCAGGAAATTGTATCAGGGAACAGAGCTTTTGGAAAGCCGACCGACAGAGTTCGGTCAGCCGAATTCCAGAGTTCGGTCGGCCGATAGGTGACCGACAAGGTGACCGACATTGTAGAGGTTTCAAAATTTATTTCTAATATTTTTCCTAAACCTTCACGGGTGTTAGCTAAACTTATGTGAATGTAAATTTCACTAAAAAGTGATGTCATCTAAATAACACATACATTGCATAATGAACGTTTCACCCGAATGTTGTTTTAGGAAAATTTAATTGTTTCAAACTTGAGTAGGCTTGTCCTCTCACGTCTAATACTGTTATGCTCCTTATTGAGGTACCATTGAATAATGTACCGAATTAATGAAGTGAAATGAAATAAATGAACCAATGTAATGAATTAAAGAACAAATCTGTTGCAGTAGATGGAGCGTTCCGGAGCTCCATGGGACCGGTGATCTCTGATCAAGACATTGGTGCACCCATACATTTGAAAAGTTACTTAATAAAGAAATGAAATGAGTCATTCTTAAGGCTGGGTCATGAATGGTGTACCTTTCCGCCCATGCCTTTGAGGACAATGAAAAGTCACTTGGTAAAGTGTACTAAATGAAATTGAATGCTTCCTTCAGGGAAGAGCTAACTGAAATTGTAATTGTTTACTGATTTGATTTGAATTGTTTAGAATTGCTAAACACATTATTATCATAGAATTGTGTATACATTGTTGAATCGTCGTGTTTATAGTGTTATTGATGACATTATAGGCCAACTTGCTCGTTCCGATAATGCAGAGGCTGCGCCGCCAGTGGAGGAGGCCAATCCGGTTCCTCCAGGAGGATTAAACGAGTGGACGTAACTCGGAGGGCAATAATTAGAACATTTTGAAATGTTTTGGATGTAGATTCATTTTGATGTGAATAGTAGTCACCTGCATTTTATTTGAATATGCATGGTTGACTTGGATTCGATAGAAAATGAAATGTGTAATGAAACTTTACGCTTATGTAAAGAACTTGTACAGGTTAAAGTTGATTGTCAATGCATATAAATATTTCCGCAAAAATGTACATTTAATATGTATGATTGTAAGATCCCTTGTGAATTTCGTATTGACTTTGGTAATGCAAGATTTACGGGAGTAAGTATACAATCGCGACTCGGGGTTTAACCGTGGTAACCCTAATCTCGGGCTCGGGTTGTCCCTCCCTCCCCCCTCCCCCCCGCCCCCACCCCCACCCCACTGTTTTCTCTCTTTCCTCCTCCTTTTCTCTGCCCCCCACCTTCCCCTTCACCTCCAACTTCGCCTAGGCTGGCGAGCGTCGGTCAATCCCTCTCCTCCCCTTCTCTCCCTCTTCCTCCCCCGTTGTTTTCTCTCTCCCTCTCCCTCTCCCAATTCCACTGTTTTCTCTCTCCCTTCTCCCACTCTCTCCCTCCCCCACTATTTTCTCTCCCCATTCTCCCTATCTCCCTCCCCATCTCTCTCTCTCTCTCTCTCCTTCTTTCTCCCCGTCTCTCCCTCTCCCGTCCATTCCTCGGCCGGCGGCAGATTAGGCAACCTGGCGATTAACGAAGAGAAAGAAGGAGAGGGAGAGGGATGGGGAGGGAGAGGGTAGGGGGAGAGAAAGGGGGGAGGAGAGAGAAAACAGTGGGGGGAGAGGAGAGGGACTGGTTGGAGCTAGAGCCGGAGGTGAATGGGAGGTGGGGAGAGAAAAAGAGAGAGGGTGGGCAAAAAGGTAATTTCACAGGGTTTTTATATATATATATATATATAAAATGTGTGTGTGGGAAGGGAGAAAAATTGTGTGCCAATAAATTGTCTCTTCTTCTTTTGTGGTGAGTGCTCCTCATTTTTTTATAGTGTCAACACACGTGTGGCACATCATAGCTGTAAAAGGGGTGGGCCCAAAAATGATGATGGGATTTACATAGAATAATAAGGTCCATGGGCTTGGCTACTGGACTTTGTTTGTCGAGCCCAAATAGATTGACAGCAGAGCCTACATGGATATGTCTTGATGAGTCAAATAAATCTTGAGTGCAGGAGTGGAACTTCATAGTGGGGGCCATCTGGTGAGGATTTTTCGATAGTGTGAAAATAAACTCCCTTCTAATGTATGGGGTATTAGGGTGTTTTAAAATCCTAACTCCAATAGGAGTTGGACCCACACCGTAAGATTAAACTTTTACTAGGAATTAATAGACAATCTTGCCTATTTTACAAGATAAAGAAAAAAGAAAGAAGAGACACATACAATCTTGTGTATATTCAGTTATCACCTTTTTTTTTGCTATTTCAGTCATCTTATAGTTAGACAAACTCTAATTGAGCTCTAATTCAGGTAAATTTTGGCAATACCCTGTGCATAGGACGGGCATTCATTTTCCATAAACTGGCACCGCTTCGGAGTTTTCACACCTTCAACTGAGGATTTCTTTCGGCTAAGAGGATTTAGACTCTCACATGTTAGATGATAGTCAAAGCGGTTGAGATTTCTTTAGGTTGGATTCCCCATTTACTATCCTCTAGGGCATGTTTGTGTAACACTTTTCCGCAGAAAAAGTGAATGAATTTTTGCAGAAAACCCATTATTCAAGTGTTTTGTGTGAAACAATTCAATGAAAACGCTTTCCTGCCTCATTAGCATTTTCCGTGCTAATGTTGGAAATAAGCTTCATATGGGGGGTATGGAAAATGGGTTTTCTCGAAGAACTTCTCCCTCTTTTTTATCACTCTTTTCCATCTCAACCCAAAACCCCACAACTCTTTCATTTTTTATCTCTTTAAATAAATTATTATTTGATGTTAATTAAATAATATACATGTTACGTTATTTTTCTTCAAAAAATTATTTCACTAAACAAGAAAATTTCATTTTCTATAAGGAATCCACAGCCACATCAAACAATATTAGCACCAATTCAATGAGGAAAAAAAATCCTTGCCAAACATGAGTTTCTAACTTCTGTGGAAATCCTTTTCCAAGGTTTCCATTTTTATGGAATTTATTGACGTGGCAATTTTCCCTTTACGCGAAAAGGGTGTATACACAAACGTACCCATAGCATATATTTCAGCAGTCTACCTTCATTCCCTAGATTATAAGGTAGCTTTTGGTTCGCTGGAATGATTTTAGATAGAAATTGAATGGAGAGTGGAACGAGTCTAGAATGGAATAAGGCATAAATGACCATTTTCATTCCAACGTTTGGTTTTACTAAAAAATCAATCTAATAATGGAATGACCATTCATGTTCTTGCTTTTGGTACGCTGGAATGATGCCCAAAATGGAATAAAACTTATATAAAACTGACCAAAATAACCTCATACTCCTCCTCCCCCGCCCCCATCTCTTTTCCTTCCTCCTCCACCTGCCTTTTCCTCTTCTCTTCTTCTTCTTGCTCCTCTCCCCCACTTTGTTCTCTCTCGATCAATCGATCTTGACATGGGTTCGGGCCAGGCCATTGGATATGAAGAGAACCATTGGATATGCATGTCTTAATGGGCCCGTCCAAGGTTCCCAAGCAGGGATTTTGAACTGGTCAGGCCAGGCCCATTCAAATAGTCAGTTCTTCTAGCCTAAACAGCCGGGCCCAATCGCAGCCCAAAGCACAAACAAGTGGCATCTTCTGCAATTCAGTGAGAAAACTTGGAAGCTGTGAGCATTTTATAGTGGGTCCCATAACATGACTCTGACTTGGTATTGTGGTCCCATGACCATTTCGGAACATCCAGGACTAGCCCGTTTAGCTATTGGACCGGGCGGCCTAGTTAGGCCTAGATCCAGACCATGGCCTTGACAGTCGGGCCTTAGCATCCCATATACAATCTTATGCAGTGAGGACTTGTTCTTTTTCTATGTTGATGGTGGGGAACTGAATGGGAGGAAGGGGAATTTCGGTCTTGTGGAAAATTTATAAAGGAATGTAATGGCTATTCTTCTACCTCCCAAGTGGAATGACTATTCCTCTGTATAAATGAATAGTGATTCCGGAGGTAATGGTCATTCTGCCACTTTTTTGCGAACCAAACGCGGTAATGATCATTCCGTTGGAATGATCATTCCATTCTCACCTTCATTACAGCGAACCAAATGCTACCTAAAGATGTCAATTACTATACATTTACCTGAAACAACTGGCCCAAGCAAGTCCTGGTATATGGGTCCCAGTTTTGGAACTGACTAGTGATTGGGCCTGGGCCTGGCCCTTGGGCTGAATCACAGCCCAAACAGCTGGATGGTTTTTAAAGTTCAGTATTCAGATGGACTTGGGCTAGCAGTTATAAACCCATTGGTCTCAAAAGATCCCAAAGGGAGAAAATGATGTTATGAACTCTGATTTCTTCTTTCTACAAAGAAAAAACACATGAACTCTTATTTTGGACCCATTTGCCTGAAACTGAGTCCATGCTTATAGAGCAATCATGGACTCAGTGGGAAAATCAGTGGGCCAATTTTGGTCTATGCATCGCCAGCAGCCCAACGGGTGTGCAAGTAATAAATGTAGGTAGACTGGCTCCCGGCCTAGACTAGATCACATATGGGCAGGACAATTTGTCCATTTACCCCACTGCCAAAGGACTCAAACCGAGCAAAAATGTATGGGCCTAACTTCTCTTCCATCTGGCAATGAAGACCAGTTTTGGACCCACAGATATGGGTGGGTCTAGAAAATATATCTGTGACCGGGTATGGATCGACCATGAATCTGATCCAATTATATCCTAGCATTCGAAATACATATGAAGTTGAAGGTTCTATACGGGTTCTAAATGGATTGGGTCCGAATCAAACCACTGGCCTTGGGTAAACTTGATTTTAACTCATTTAGTAAACGGGTCAAATACCCCAACCCACACCGATTGTAGGTCAACCAGACCCAAGTTACTTAGAGCCCATTTTTCTTGCAATCATATGTTTTTTTCCTAAACCTTTTTGGGTGATATTACATGTAAGCAAAATCATGTAGTCCATCAGATTAGGGGCCATGGTAAGAAATAAGTAACCCATGATAACAAAGGAAAAGGAAAAACAATCATTGGCGACGCTCACATGGGAGTTTCATGCGAATGATTTCCATGGAACTTATGCAGGGCCCACTTTTGCCTGGTCCAACCCATTCAAATCTTCACTCCCCTCCCACACATTCAGTTGGTAAAAAAAAAAAAGTTTGATTCAATTTCGAAATTTTGAGCTAATAGGTTGTTTCACAAGTACTGTGAAGTGTATGTACTGTACACTCAGTTAATCTAGCCAAAAGAATTGGTGATTGTAGGTCCTCTACATAGTAAGAAAAAAGGGACGACTAGGCTTGACTTTATACCTGTGGGCTGGTGGGCTGGATTCAGGCCTGACAAATGTCCAAAACATTAAATGGGTCTTTGCCAGGATATTCTTGGGCCAAGCCTGACCCGACCTGGCACAGACACCCTTACTCCCCTGGCCATGCATGACACTCCTGACCATTGGTTATCCTATGCATTGTCCACCACATACAAACTGGAAAAATGATTTGATGGACCACTGCTCAGAACCGCGATCCAATTAGTGAAACAGGTGAATCTCACCATGGGACACCTAGATGCAGACCATGCATGGACTCAACCATGCATCTCAATCCATCTTATGATCCTCACTTCGATTTACTATCAATATAATCAACTTTGATATATTCTAGCCTAATTTAGATCATTGAGAACAGATTTCTTGTTTCCATTTTTTATAACTTGTCCTTTGCAGTGGGCCACCAATATGGGCCAACCCAGAAAAATGCACATCATTCCCTCTGCCACATCTCCAGTTCGGTGGTGGGTATATGAGTTCTCCCATGGCAGCCATATAAATCAATAGGTGGAGCACACTTTCAGCAATGAGGTCAAAATTAAGTCTATTCGGAGTAGTTTGACCTCAAAAGATATGTCACACATAAAACACGTGGCTCCCTCTCTTATTTTAATGGTATCTTATATATATAATTAATCTTATGGTTGTCGAATCTTAATTTGATTGATTTTGACCCAATGTTTATTTCAATGAAGGTCATCACTTTTAGTGGTTTGGATTTACTACTTAGCATCGACTATTATTTCAATGGGCTGTGCAATTTTATCATTGCAAGCACTTCTCATAAGGGCCTGCCAACAATAAAAAAAGGAAACATGGCATGTTAGTCCTGCGAGTAGCCCCAACATTTGAAGTAAATATCTGGGGTCCATTTATTTCAGTAGTAACATGTATTGAATGCATATAGGTGCATATGCATCTGAAGCATAAATTATCAACTTTCAACTTTTCCTTGAATCCCTCTTCACTTATATTATTATCCATCCATACAAAAAATTACGTGTAAGCATTTCTCAAACATTTTGGAAAAAAAAGGGGATGTAGCCATACATGTAAGTTTAATACATGTGTATGTGCGGTGGAGCTAGTAATTAAAATGAGAGCCATGCAAAGTGGCTGTTTGTAAGTCTTGAATTTGCATTATCATGTATGGCATCCGAGATTTTTTACCATTACAACAATGTAGTGACCCTAATCCTATACTGCAAAACAAATATTGAAATCTAGCTGTTACCCTTGTGTTGAATTCAATACATATGTTACTCTTGTGTTGAATTATATATATATACACACACATACGTATATGGTATCAAACAAACACAGCTCACAAATATCACTTCTACAGTTCTACTGAGCAATATTTTTCAACCGTGACAATTTTCTCCTGCTCAACCCTTTTTCTTCCTGTCCATTAGGCATGTCCACTTTTCTAATCTTAAAGTGCCAATTATGTTCCCTTCACTAATCTGTCCTTATAGTCTCTTATAGTTGATTGTAGCCCAAGTCCTCCCCATGATGTTGACCTGCTTTGTATTATGTGTACAACCAACCTGGAAAGGAATCTGACCCATATATGGCACTGATGGACCTCACTAGTCACTAGAATCTGTGGCAACTCTATATATTATAATATGCAAAACATATTACTTATATTAATATTAAGTTATTTATATTTTCTATAATATATAATGAAAATCCCTCACCCAAGCACCCTTATATGGGCACCCTACATGAGTGCCAACTTGTCTTGGCTAGGTGAGACCCATCATGAACAATCCAAGTCATTCACGCTCACCATTTTCTGTTGTCCTCAAGTACCTCACGTAGATGTCACCCAAGAAAGACTAATCCCCAACATCTTCTTTATCAGCAGGGTTCCAAGTAGTCCCCATGACTTGGTGCTCACTGACATTCACGATAAGGTTGCTAAAGAGAGTAGCTCTTGTATAATCTTAGTGTATGTATAAGATAATTCTCCAAAACACTCCACTTTAAAAATGCCTCTTTTGCACTCTTTTTTAATTATGGGACTTACTTTGAGTCAATCTAGTCTTTTCATATTCACTGCCCCAATGAATAGTCACAATTTCAAATTCGACACTCATCTAACTTTGTCTCGTTATTCAATTGACATCATAATAAAATGAGCCATCCAAACAATTAAATTTTAGGACCATTGATCAAAAGGTTAGGTGATTTTTTTGAGTTAAAATTTTCAATATCTATAAGTCTTATGTAGATCTTTCAATCCACGGACTTCCACGACCATCATGCAACTCGTCACTTGTGGGCTCAACTAATATAAACGTTTTTCTCTTAAAAAAGCCCGATCACTATCGCGTGTCCGCACACATGCATATATATATATATATATATATTGAGCATAATTTGTAAACTTAAATTCAATTATAGGTTAAAGAAGTAAGTTTTTATTTGTTTGTCCGGCTTCGAACCTCCAGCACGCCACCTCCTTAGGTAAAAGCTGACTTTTTTTTCACTTGCGCGGGCGGGTAACTTTGAGATGATTGAAGGCCCCTTCACATAAAAATCCCCTTTGTGTCTATCAATTGTCATGGTCTCGGAAAGCATGTGTAAAACGATGTGCATGATCATATGACCGGATGATCCGTAAAACCATCCACCGCCATCATGCATACATCACCCTCCCCCAAACAAACGGACGAAACCATGCCACGTGGCAATACCCAATAGGCTAGCTGGGACGCTCGCATTTATCTCTCCTCCTCACGCTCGGACCCCTGCACACGTCCTGCTTCCCACCCTTTTGTCCCCCTCCCTCCTGGGTCCCACCCCCACATAAATACACACACACAGTATAGTCACAGACACACAGAAAATAGAAGAAAATAGCACGCCCATCAAGGTGACGAACGGGACGACAGAAGTATTGGAAACAAAGAAACGAAGAAAAAACAACTGACATGACATGTCACATACATGACAAGTCAACCCCACCAGTCGTCAAAACCGCTAGCGGTTTTGGGGATTCCGGTTTTCGCGGGTGGAGAGAGTGCTGAGGATCAGTCACCTCGAATGGACGGGGGAGAGAAAGAGAAACGGGCGACTGCAGGTTTTATTTCGTACGACCTCTGTACGGAACTTAATGATGCGTGCTGGAGGCTGACCGGCGATTGAGGGTCGGTGTTTTTGTGAGGTTTCTGGGACTCTTGGGTGTCTGATTGGTTGGTTGAAATGAGGGAAGGAATTCAATTCAATTAGCACTGGCTTTGTGGGGGTGGGGGGTGGTTTTGGGTCAGAGAGAGTGTGAGTGCTGTTCAGGGCTAGCTATTTTGATTAGGGGGTGTTGATGGGCTAGGGAAATTCAGAAGCCTACCTGTAGTGTTGGGTGGACCACAAACAAAAAGTTTGGGTTATATGATGCAAAAATATGCAGCAAGTCATGTTAGTTTCAATGTGATTATGACACCAGATTTAATAAAACATAGATTACAGTCTGTAAAAAACTTTAAATTTCAAACATCACATGTCAAAATGCTTCAAATGGATGTAGGAAATAATGGAAGGCTAGTAAGGGTTTGTTTGGGGATTTTGTTATGTTGGTGCGAGAATATATGTTTGTACAACAGTTGGAATTGTCAATTTGAATGTTAGAATTTTGAAAATTATTTCATGAGAAGTCACTTTCAATCTTTGAAAATTAATCTAAAGAAAAGTCATTCTTAGCCCTTCTAAAAATCATATAATATTTATTATCATAATACCATGCTCATTGGGGTGACCAGGGGTGGGCAAATTTTCCAAACACCCCTTTACTTATTATAAAAACTTATGGAATTTTTTTTACTAATGGTCCTCCCTGCAAGAGTGTTTTTTTACATAGTGGCCCCTCCAAAGTGCACTTTCTAGGTCCGCCTCGGGCCATACTCTACTCGAACATTTTGGAATTGGAGGATAACCCAAAAATGCAATCAGAGGAGGGTCTTTGTGTTGGTTAATAATAATTGAAATCTGAATTTATCTGGAATGCACCTAACCAGCATTCAATAACATGATATCTTAATAGGAATTTAACTTAATATGATATCTTTTTAATTGGAATGCACCTAACCACCATTTAATTGGAATTCACCTTAATATGATATCTTTTTTTTCTAAATTACACTATATGTTAAATTGAATTCAATAACATAAGTAACTCAATAAATTCTCAAACTTTAAGGCTCCTATATTTATATCGAGCTAAAGACGGACAAAGGGGACCAAGATTTTGGAAAGCCCCCCAAAAGAAATATTTCTTCACATGGTTGCTTCCCTAAGGAAAATTTTGTGATTTTACCGCAGTTTATATCTCCATTACAAGTCGGCGTCACCGTGAATCCATCATGAACAAAACTATGTTTTCATATCAGATAAATACAGTGGTGATTGAGAACAACCTCTTACCTCAGTGATAAGAGGCGGCGGTTCCCATTACCTTACTCGAGGTCTACTACCCTTATCCAATGGGGGTCCCAGCCCCCTACACCTCGGGTGCCAAAAAAATAAGTAAGTAATGGTGGTTGGTAATTAGAGTAAAATTAAGGCTTTGGATAATTCATCAAGGTGAACAAGTCACAAAACGATCCCAACTTTGGTCTCCAAAGAGACAACTTTTCTTTTTTGTTAACATAAAGATTAAGAACAAGAAAAGTAGAACCCCCTGAATTACTCAACTCTACAACGCATCTACCGTGTATAAGATCAATATAAATGCACAACACTCAAACCAAGACATACCCACTTGGTTCATATGAGGACTGACTTTTAGGGTTCATTGCTATCAGAAGCAGGGTACCTGATTGGTTGAGGTTCGGTGAATGTCTATTTGCAGTCCTGAACAGAAAAAAGGCACACAGATGAAACTATAATTTCACTAATGGGTTAGGCCCAGACCTAGCATGAAGACCTCTGGACTGGGTTCAGGCTTAAGCACCAAGCTTGATCACTGATAGGGATGGTCACAAATAAAGCAAGCCAAGAGCAACCGACCTCACATGCTATCAGAAAAACATATATATGTAACCTTATAAGGATAAATGATATTATTCTGATGACCGCATGAGACTTTTCATTGTCACTATTCATTATTCCAAGAGATATTCGCTTCATCCAATTCATTTAGATTTTACATGCCATAACATTATAGTTTGAAATTTTAAACTCAATTAGAGTGATATAAATCAACGGATTTCTAAATATATGAGAACTATTAGTTGAAAATATCTTATGGTTTATAGCAATCTTATTAAAAACATACGGGCAACACCTGTTGTAACGCCCCAATTCCGAATACGGAAGTTAATGCTAAGGTATCCGAAGTTGGAGCGCTACTTCCCGGAAAAACCGAGATCTTCCAAGATTGTAGTCTGCAGTGAGGTCAAATTTTTAAAACTTTTTGCATAATAACATAATCAACAGTTATATTGCGGAAGTGTATGAAAAGATAGCGGAAGCAATAGTATCATGTAAATAAATCAAATGTAATAATACGGAAGTCTAATATAATCTCAAGTGTAGTTATCAAAGTATTTATACAAATCATACTATCTACCTATCTCACTACAAAATCCTCTCAAAATCCCAATCAAGTTGCACTCAGTCCCCCTATGCAGGCGCTCCGTCTTCCGGCTCGACCACTTGGTCTGCTGGCCCCCACCCGTAGTCACCAACTATAGGCGCTTCGTAGAACACTTTGTCCGCGGGATCATGGTCGAGACCTAAGCACCAAAGATGGGTCAGATCTAAGGATCTGGCAAGGCACCACATGCAGATAATACAGGATGTATACAACAACAGAGAATAGAGACATATGTAATCATATGAGTGACAATATACATTCTAGGCAATTAAGCAGTAATAGCAGTTTAGAATCAGAAAAGTAAAGTATCTAATATAACCAGACAACAAAGGGCACATTCACACAAGCTGGAGATACCGCAGGATATTATGCCGCGGCCCCCCTATACTGTAAACATCCCATACTATAAACAGTTTGCGGTGGGGAAAGGATAATAACCATGTAAGGGAAAATAACCCTGATAATATAACATACAATAAATATCACCGATCACACCCCTTTATCACACCGATTACACTCATTTATCAGATTAACCCGAACCCGGTATCACATCGTCTGTCTAATCACAGCTTATCATGATAGCTCTAAGTAACCATTATAGCCCCTACCAACAATGATCAGTCAACTGGCTGAGCTTAGAACAACTGAGTGAATGTTTAGTGCCGACCTAGGAAACAAGGACAGGTCTGTGTCTGTCTAGGCTTGTCTTGCTTGAGCAAGATCCTAACCAAGTCTCTAAAAGGTTAAGGTGCAATAACATGGAACACAGTCCAATATCAAAGTCGAAGTCCAACATCATTGGATTCAGTCCAAGGCTCACAACCGTGACCTGAGGCAACACAAGTGCAATACCATGTTCATTCCACAAGTAATCATCCCGTGCTCATACACAATGAGCTAACAAATCATTAAGCATAACCTCTTCATTCTATGGTTTCACATCCCCAAACTTAAGGGGCCCGCTTAGCCACAGACATGGGTCAGTTATCTCCAAACACAACATAGGGTCTCCACTAAGTAATCCTAGGTTCAGGTCTTCCAATTTTCATTAATTAACAGGTTTAAGACAACAATAAGGATAAGAGAGAAGAACAACATAAGAAACACTCAAAACATGGAATTAAGTGGAAATAGACAAAGGTCTAATCCTAGGTAGTGGTCCGCTCTTGATTGGATCCTTAATTATAGCCTCTGATGTCAAAGATAATAAATTTGGTGCTCCTGAAGTTATGGACATCATAAACTACAATAAAGGGTCGAATTATTGACGATTCAAATCCCAAAACCTCACTTGGTGGACCCCACGAGTCAAGGCTGAGCCTTGCCATTGATTCGTGTGTGGCACACTTGATGGAAGCCTATTTGAATGGTTAATAGACCCCACAATTGATCACACCTCAAAAATATAGAAATCTGGAAATTCACTATTCACAGTTTGCCCGGTCGACATTATCTCCTAGGATGTAGACCAGGTGAATTGGATGTTGACCTCTCGGGTCGACATCCTGCAGTATCCCCAGTCGACATCATGGCCGTGATGTCGACCGGGTCCACTGGGACTTGGAGTCAAGCAGCTGGGGGGGGGGGGGGGGGGTGTTCTACAGGGCCTCTGTGTATTCTGTCGACATCATGGTCGTGATGTCGACCGAGTGCATGGAGTTTCTGTTCTGTCTGAAAAATCCAGGGCTCAGCTATTTCTTGTAGGTTCCTGTGTGTCCGATCGACCGAGACAGAGTCCGGTCGACCGCGTACACTGTCTGTACAACATTTCAGGAAAAATAACTGGGACTTGGTTTTTCACCAGTTTCAGTGTGCCCGGTCGACCGAGCTGAGGGCCAGTCGACCGGGTACACGCATATAGCTGAATTCCCAGAATTCTGAGATTTCCCTTCTCAGTCCATTTCTCATCCAATTCAATCCAAATCACCTCCATACATCACAAACACACAGATAAACAGTAAAACACTTCTATCACTCCATTCACCATCCAACCGGCCCATTGATCTTCCAAATGGGTGAACCCATCCATCAAATGACCATTTTTCCATAAAAACAAGCTCAAAAGACGATCTAAACAAGCATAATCATCTAATTGGATTGAGATTACAGAAACAAGGAAAGAAAGCATGCATCTAGTGAAATTGCATAAGGTACTTGCCGCAATTCGAAAGTGGTGATAGAGTTGAGAGAGAGATATGAGAATTCCAAGCTTCTATTAGTGTTGTTGGTGAAATTTGAGGTGGTCTCTAGCCTCTTTGTGCTGGGATTTTGGGGAATTATGGTTGCTTGGGGAGGAAGATAGGTTAATTGAGAGATGAGTGAGAATTTAGGGTTTTAGGCTAATGTTTGCAATAGCTAGGCTTATATAGGCTAATTACCAAAAGGGCAACTTAGTTGTAAATGAAAATGGGATGGGGCCATGAGTAGCTAGGTCATTAGGTAAGTTTCTAGAAGGTTCTGAACTCTCAAAGCCCTTCCTATTATTTCTAATAACAACTAAGTCCTAATCTAATCCAAACCTATTAAATTAACAAAAATGCACCTATTATCTATAAAGAGTTCTATAAATATTAAATTCTAAGCCTTAGGAATATTGGAAACTATTCTACTACTTCCTATTAATTAGCATATTAAAATAGAAAATAACATATTGATAATTATTTAATTCAAGCCGAGGGCCCACAAGGGGTGCGGCCTCACACCTGTACATTTCCCTTATGTGGCAATATCGAATGATTATAGTCCAAAAATTTTACTTCAATGAGAATGATATAAATCGTACCCTTGATTAATATATGTAAAATCTATTGGATGAGGATAAGTCTAATGGTCTATATACCATTTTAATTAAAGTGGAATTTGTGCTTACACCTACTCACTCACTCCTATGTCTTTTCTACTCGTGAGTAATGTCGGTTCTGCAAATGATAAAATAATCAAACCGCCAAAAACTTAACTTTATTATGTTTGGTTGGTCATAACAAGTAGAAAAGTAATGTTTTAACCACAAAAAAAAAAGAAGTTTCCTTTTACTTTACTAGCCCAAAAAAAATCTCGTCCCAAAAGACATAGGATCACTTAAAGAGCGCTCTAGAAGATAGAGGCTAGCAAATGAATAGTATGTTAGACATTGCTAGCCATCTTATCCAAACCAATGATTGAGGCTCATTAATACGAGCAAAAACATAGTATCTATGCACCATCTTTTTCATGTTTTTGAAAAAGATGTTCCACAATGAGCAAATGTAGCTGTGGCATGGAAAAAAGCCATGGTATGAAAGATTCAACCAAAAGCATTATTGGAAATGTATAGTTTCATTAAAAGGGAGCTCCGTTATAGAGGAGAGAAAAATTATAGTACACTAGGTATCATTGTCTTATCCAAACCAATAATTGTGGCACATCAATAATTGATACATACATTGTGTATAGATATCATCATTTTTTTTTTATTTAGAGAGAAACATTGCTTTTTTTTTTTGTTAAAGGTAAACTTTGTATTAGAAGAGGAGAAGAGCTACAAAAGAACAAGCTCCCAAAAGACAGAAAAAAAATAGCCTGCTGGTAGCAAGGAAACGAACAGCTAGAAGGAAAAACCAGAGAAGCCAAAAATAAAAACATGGACTACTTACATTGCCCCATCGGCTCAAAAATAAAGATGGAGATTAGCACTGAAGAGAGAGAAGAAGAGACTAAACCTAGAAAGAACAAGAAGAGACTAAACCTGGAAAGAACTTTCTAATGCCATTCCTTTCAATCTATCCCGGAAGATAGACTTTGCTTGCTCCAGAGTGGGATTCCTAGAGTGGTACTTGTAATCATTCCGAAGGAATCAAAAGGGCGAAGATAGCTTGGAAGAAAATGGCTGCTGAACTATTTCTTCCTAAGGTATCTTTGCCATTAGATAACAAGTCCCAAATGGCCGAAGCTGAAAGATGGGGTAGAGTTGAGTACCAAAGAGCATAAGAATCCAGGACCAAAGTTGAGAAGCCAAATTACAAGAGAAGAATATATACACATCAAATTCCTCTTCAATATGGCAGTTAGAACATCTAGAGGGAAGGGACCACTCCCTTTGTTTCATCCAGCTCTCTGTGGGAGTTTTCTTGAGCATTAGTCTCCAACTGAAACAATCCTGCCTAGGATTTAAAGATTTGTTCCATATTAGCCCATTCCAAATGGTTTCAGTGGCCCTAGTCCCAAGCAGATTCCATGCTTCCTTAATAAAAAGATCACCAAAAGTGTTGTTTTGCCATTTCAGAAGGTCCTCTTCGGAACTGTTGCCGAACGAGATTGAATTGGTTGAGAGCTCCAAGAAGTCCTTCAGTTGGGGGGGGGGGGGGGGGGGGGGGCGCGGGCGCTGTGGAGGGATGAGATGGGATATGCCAGGAATTATCCCATCTAACGTTAGCTACCAAATCTAAATCAGAGAACTGAAAGGCAGGAAACCTCGCTGCAATTGAGTCTTTATCGATCCAGGAATCAAACCATAGAGAAATGGACTTACCATTCCCAATCATCCATCTGCTCTTCCTTTGGATGAGGGGAGAGAAAGACCTGATAGCCTTATGAGTGCAGGAACCTCCCAATTGAATTTTTGGATGCCAAATGGCTTGCCCTCTAAGGTACATTTCTCTGAACCAAATGGCCCATAGGGAGTTTGAAGAGGAGACATACCAGGCCAATTTCAGAAGACAGGCTAAGTTGAATTCCTTTGGCCGGCGCAAACCCAGCCCTCCCTCTGCTTTTTGTAAGCAGGCCACCTCCCATCTGACTAGATTAGACTTAAGCCTTTCCGGATTAGCAGACCACATAAAGTTTCTCATCAATTTCTCAAAGAATAGACAGGTCTTGTTAGGGAGAGGGAGAGGGAGAACAAGAGAAATATAGAAAGGGATGGAAGAGAGGACATGTCTAACTAGAGTCAATTTGCCTGCAAAGGAGAGAAGTTTAGTTTTCCAACCCGCAAGCCTCAGCTTGATAGAGTCCAGGACCTCATTGAAGTAAGGGTGGCGGGCACTGTCAAAGAACAAGGATCCATAGGTAGACTGAGGGCATGGAGGCTTAATTAATCTTTAGTAGACCAGAAACCATATTAACTCTTCTAGCATTGCAATTACCCAAGAAAAGATTACTTTTTTGTATGTTGAAGTACTGCCTAGAAGAGTCCTGGTAAAGACTGAGAAGACCTTGGAGCCTCTGCAAGCTAGACTTGCATGCTTTAAGGAAAATTAGAATATCGTCTGCATAAAGAAGGTGGTAAGGGGTAGAGCTTGTAACAGAGATTGGGAAGATTGCCCCTTCCAGTCTGAGCCTTTCCAAGTTGATGCTAAGGATCTCCTCTGCAATAATAAATAGGTAAGGAGACAAAGGGTCTCCCTGACGGGGACCACAGGAATAGCTGAAGAAACCACATGAACTTTTATGAATCAACACTAAACCTTTGCTGCTACAAACCATTTCCTTCATTAAGCCAACCATTTAGAGGAAAATTGGAAGACTTGTAAGGCCCTGAAGTGGAAATTTCACTGAAGCTTGTCGAAAGCCTTTGATATGTCTAGTTTGATGCCCACCGAACCTCTTCTAGTTTTGGACTTAGGATGTCGAGAGAAACATTGCTTGATGAATGGATATAGCGGTGGCATAAAAAAAAAGAAAAAAGACACAATACGAAAGATTCAATTAAATCACTCTAATTGCAAAGGCATAAAATCATTAAAAGAGCGCTAGGATGCTAAATGCTAGGAGATTAATAGTTCGTTAGTATCCAAACCAATGAACTGAGAGTCATTAACATGAGCTGAAATATACTATCTATACACCATCTTTTTCCCTTTTTTAGAACAATATTGCACAATGAGGAATTGTGGGCATAGAAAAAGCCATGGTATGGAAGATTCAACCAAAACACTTTTGGAAGTTAAGGCTTAATATTATTAAAAGTGAGCTCCGATGATAGATCACCAAAGTTATAGTCTGTCAAACATTGCCAACTATCTTATCCAGACCAATGACTGAGACTAGTCAACAATCAATGGAAGCATCGTGTCTATATTATCTTTTTTCATTTTTTAGAAAAGTATTGTATAATAAATGGATGTAGCAGTGACACACAATACAAACATATGAGAGATTTGATCAGAAACACTCCTCCAAAGGCATTAAATCATTAAAACAAAGCTGGATCCAATAATGGAGGCGATAAACATTATAGTACTCCATTAAGATGTTGCTAATTGTCTGCTTCAAATCAACCGTCGAGATTCATTGACCATAGACTATCATTTCAAGAAAATGCGCGTGCAGTTCCTATTTTATGAAAATGAGACTCCAGATTTATCGATTATAACGACTTTTTTCTTGACAAACAACTGCAGCTAAAGTGGAAAGTGGAGAAGATGCAAAATCAAAAAAATAAAGAAGAAGAAGAAGAAGAAGCTTTTTTTTTCTTTTTTTAAATTTTACTCCCATGAAAAACATGATTACTCAAATGCACCCTTGAGTACAAATGGCCAACAACAGCAAAGAAGAGCTGATTTATCTAAATAACTAGCTATAACGATTGCTTGCTAGCAACATACTCTCTTATTTGCCCACCATAAATTTCTTTTGACAAATACTCACTCAAACAATACAATATTAATCCACAATTACTACAAAAGGATACCCAATATCACAATATTAATCCTATTAAAGTAAAACTCCCCACAATTATTACACAAAGATTTTGTGCCATACCATATAAAAAACCACATTAAAAGTGATGCCAATCCTAAATCACTCTCTCTAGCTAGTTGACACCAAATTGACACCTTCAAGATAATCTCATATTAAAATCCGTTCTTCGAACTTGGTCCGTCCACTCAAAGGCATTGACTCATTGACTCCCCCCACACAATTTTTATCATTTCCACGGCCCTATTTGGCTGATAGATGACGTGACATATACATGTACATTGGCATGGCTGAATGAAACGCTCAATTGCAAAGCCGAAGAAATAAATCCATTTCCATACAAGGGAAGGTCATGTCACGACATACTCTCATGTGACCACGACCGTGACCGTTCTCTCTTCCTCTTTCCTTCCACAACCTCTTTTCAGTTTTCAAATCCCCCATTTAAAAACCCCAAAACCCCCCATCTCTTCCTCTCCTCTCTCTCTCTCGCTCTATATTTTCGGCGTCCATCACTCCACCATCTTTCCGTGCTCTCTCTCTCTCCCACAATCTTTCTCTTTCTCTTCTTCTTCTCCGTTTTCCTCGAAGTCCTAGCGATATTCGCAGCGTTTCCCGCAGCGGAGAAAGAGGAAAGAAACTCAAAGGCTTCAAGAGGAGAGTAGAAAATGAAATAAACACGGAGAAGAAAGAAAAAGAGAAACTTTTGCTTGAACTCTGTGGGTGTGAGAGATTTTACTGCACAAGAAGATAAACAGGAGAAGAAAGAAAAGAGAAATTTTTTTTTTGAACAGCTGCTTGCTCGAACTCTGTGGGTGCTGCAAAAGAAGATAGTCGTCGTGGTCGTAAGGGAGCAAGAAAAAAAAAAAAAAAAGAAAAAAGGTGAGAGCGTCGCAAGTTTCGATAGAGGAATGAATTAAAATATAGGAATGTGAATGAATAAAGAATGAAATCGAGTCTTGGATCGCTTCCATTTTTTTCATTCTTTTTATGCGTTCTCGAGTGGTTTTTTTATTAGGAGATCTTCGTCGTCTTCTTTTCAAGTCAGATCTGATCTCGAGAACGCAATCTTTCTATGGATAGATTTTTTCAAACCATATTAAAGGAGAGAGAATTTTGTGAGATCCGATTCAGAAATCATCTTGTGAAGTCCTCAAAATCTGAGAAAATACTCTTGAAGATTTTCCATTGCTGGGGAAATCTTGGAGATCTGATTGTTATAATTCTGATAAAGGGATCTGACGTATGTCATGCTTTCTTTCTCTCTTCTTACAGCTCAAAAGAGAGGATTTCCTGCGAATCTAGCCGCATCAAATTTCAGCAACATAAACTATAAAAAGCAAGGAGAGGGAAATCTGTGCAAGAGGAGAATCGAATTCCAAGCATCAGATCCCCAAACGTAAGAAAAAAAAAGGTGAGCTTCTTTTTATTGATTTTTTTAAATGTTCGTATATTTCTAGAGATCACTTTTTTTCTGCCTTTGTTTCCTTTTGTTATTATAATCCATGGGAATAAGGAATATCTCTCTAGAACTTCTTCTTTGCTGCTGCTGCTGCTGTTGCATCTCACATAAATTACATGAATTTGGTCTTTCTTTTGGAAAAAATTACGTATTTGCCACTGCAAGATCGGCTTCTTTACCTTGAACATGATATAGCAGCAGAATGAGATTTACAGTTGGGGAGAATGGCTTTTCATTTCTGTTAGAAGAAAAAGGCCTTTTACTTTTCGAAAATTTCGTCTAATGCCATTGTAGAATGGGTGCTGCTTTTAATCCATCTTTGATTTTTACATCTTCCTCCTGACCATTTCTTGGTATTTGTTTTAAACGTTCCAAGCAAAGACGATGAAAATGACAGAAAGATGTTGCTTTCAATAAATATTATACAAGGGACACTTCTTCTTCATCTTTCTATTGTGTTCCCTCATCAAATCCTCTTCTTTTGTCACACTTTACCTCCATTTCTGTCTTTTGTAGCTGTAATCTCTCTCAACTTCTAAGAAAAACCTTGCACTATTTTAGATTCTTTCCAACTTCTATTTCTAGAATATTATTCTATTTTCATGTTATTTTTCTTGCTGCTAAAAATTATTACAAATTACACATCTCTCTGTAATTCTCTATTTTCACACTCACCAATCTTCACAAAATCTGTAAAAATCAAAATAAAGATCACATCTCTACAAAATTAGTAATTTTCCATTACTGGGTTTTTTTTTTTATCTGATCTAAGAGTATCTTGTTTGCTGCAGCTGGAATTGCACCATAAATTGTCTCTCTTGATACTACTGGCAGTTTCTATAAGAACCCAGAAGAAATAAACCCTAAATCTTTGAGTGGAATTTACTACATTTTTAAGGCTAGATGGCATCATCTTCAAACTCGCCCTGCGCAGCGTGCAAGTTCCTCCGCCGCAAGTGCCAACCTGAGTGCGTTTTCGCACCCTACTTTCCGCCGGACCAGCCACAGAAGTTTGCCAATGTCCACAAGGTGTTCGGCGCCAGCAACGTCACCAAGCTCCTCAACGAGCTCCAGCCTCACCAGCGTGAGGACGCCGTGAATTCCCTCGCCTATGAGGCCGATATGCGCCTCCGGGACCCTGTTTATGGGTGTGTGGGTGTCATCTCTTTCCTCCAGCACCAGCTCAGGCAGCTCCAGATGGACCTCAGCTGCGCCAAGTCTGAGCTCTCCAAGTACCAGAATGTTGGCATTGCTGGGCACGGCATAATTGCTGCAGGGAATGCTCCGATCGGCATCGGACTCGGCCGGGACCAGTTCTTTCCCCGGGATCCACAGATGATGATGCGGAACTATGATGCAGATATGGCGAGGCTTGGCGCTAGTGGGGCTTATGATGCTAGCTTACTTGCCATGAATGTGTCTGCAAGTATTGGGCCCTTAGGTCAATTCCAGCAGCCAAGAGCAGGTGGGGACGAACGCCGTAGCGTCGGACCCTCTTAGGAATGATGATCATCTCATACAAAACAAATCTGATCACAGGTATATTTATATTTTACATTTCAATCTTTCTCGCAATTTTTTTTCTTTTTACTGTTGTCATCTAAAATGCTGAAAGGGGGGGGTGGGGGGGGGGGGGGGGGTGGGTTGGGGGATCTCAGAACTTGAGAACTGATGATATCAACTTGAAAGATTACCCCATAAAACATTTTTGTAAGTTACTTAGTTGGGAGAAGGCATGAAACAAGAGTTTTGATCGAAGGAAAAGCTAGAGAAAATGGAGTGCTAATCTCACTAGCACTAAAATATTCCTCAATTCAAAGTGAAGAGTTGAATAACAAAAACCAGAGACCAATAAATGGGATGATTTGTTGGAAATGATACATGAGTTGGAAAGGAAAAATAGACTGAAATATATTGCAAAAGACAAATATTCCGGCTATTTAAGGCATATTTGTGTAATGCCGTCTATACAAAAGACAAACAGAAAATTTTCTTTTTTTTTCAAGGCCCTCTTCCTAAGTCAGTGGGGTCATTTTTCTTGGAGGAAAAGTTGCAAAAATCGCTCTTTTATTATTGTTATTATCTTTTATTATCTCAAATGAGAGATACTCTTCCTATTACTTTGGACTTGCAGTTCCCCATAAACCTGCCCTTAAAAAAGCTTTTCTACCAGAGCAGAAAACTTTATAACTTTCACTGCAACATATTATGCCGTAAAAGGAAAAAAAAAAGATGAAAAATACACCTTACGTGGCACGAAACAGATTTTTCTTGTTTGTCAAGGAATCCTCACAAAGCATGAAACGTTACTCAACTAGAACTGAGATCTGGGTAAAAAGATGCAGAGCAGCGAGAGTAATCGCTGCCAAACACAAAAGACCTTTGAAGGGAGTGTCTATGAACCACTAGAAAGGAAGTACTATAGCCTTTTTGAGACTCTCTGCTAGAGTAACTGATTCATACAATACTAAAAATTGAAATCCATATTAGGAAATTACATGGAAATGACCAATATTCCAACTAGAATCCATGAAAATATAAGCAAACAGGCAGGATTATTAGTACTAATAATGAGACAATTTATAATCAGTGTAATGTCCATTGCTTTTATATTTACATCAGTCCACTGATTTGAGCATTTTGGTTTCTCACTCAAGAAATTGTAATGCATTTGCCATGCAGTGATTTTTTTATTAGAGATTTCCTCGTGACTTGGATATTATATATATTATTATAATGTAGCTATGTTGCTTTCATGGTCATATGTTGTTATGATATAAAGAGATTTCTTGGTTCCTTTAGAGGTGATAATTAGGGTCAGAGTTCATTGCATTGAGCTACTTTAGAAGATGAATGAGGGTCTCAAATCCGGACTTTATATGATTGCATCCACAAGTGAGGCGCTAGAGGGTTATACAGTAGACACTTTTGATACCTTAAAAAGTTATCAGTGACTCTATTTGCATTGCTTTGTCACATGGGTACAAGACCCCAGAGGATAATCCAACATGTTCTAGGACGGTTAGGCTAGAGCCTATGATCGAGATGGATATCCTAGCCCTCTAGTTGGAGACATTTCAGGACAGACAGTGGATGGCATGGGAACTAGTCAATAAAGTTATTTGGGTAGAGCACATTTGACAACTTTCTGGTTCTGTCAAGTAGAACATTTTAGGTGAGAGAAAGGTATCATTCTTGCTTTTGTGAATTGTAAATTTTCATAGAAGAAAAAAATTAAAGGCTTCCCCCTTTTACTTTATTATATGTATTCTGAACCTCCCAAAACCTTCACCATGTAAAATTTAATTCAAGAATAGGAAGGGAAAAAAACTAGTCATGGCTTGTAGATTACCATAAAAAAAGAGCGTATTTAAAAGAACTAGGACGGTCACACAAATGCAAGAAAGATTTGGATTTCAGGCTTGTCTACTGCATTTAACACTTTGACAATAGTTTCATTGTCACTATGCATAAGCAAGAGACTTACGGCATTTGTTTTCTTAGCAATGACTTCCTACTATTTTTACATAGTAAGTTTTGTGGGAATTAAAGGTTAAGATCCACAATAGGGCCATCAAATAAGCTCCCCTTTGATCATAAATGATTACTCCTTCATGCCCATATATTGAGAGTCTACAAATTGATGGTCCCATCTGCATCATCTTTTAGACCGTTTACTCATTATCTCTTTAATACTCCTTTGGTTAGCTCCCTTATACGAAGAGAATTGTTTAGGATTTTATACTCGCTTGCAGTTTAGGATTTAGTTTTTGGTGCAACCCATAGTGAATTGCAATATACAAAGAAACTTGTGAGATCCACTGGGATACATGCTGAAGGAGTAGACTTGGAGTTGACTAGGGAGTCATTACCATGTTAATGTCATATACCATCTATCTTGGGTGAGCTTTGCAAGTATACCTTTTTCATTCAACCATGTTTCGTGTAAAACCACAAAACATCATGTCTTTCCTCAACCCTGTTACAAGCATATCTTCCCCTTTTCCTAGTTAGATAATTTTACCCTACATTTAAGAACATCGAGTTTCAGCATTTTATGAGTCTTGGTATTTCAGAACCTCGAAACTTATAATCCCCCCCCCGAAAAAAATTGTTAATGTTAAAACAAATGATGGACTTGAGTTGAGGGCAACAAATCCTTGATGTCAATTAAATGCTCCTGCCCGTAAAGCTAGGGGAGTATTTTAACCCAATGATGGATATTGCTAGAGGATTTCAATTTGGCATGGTGCACTAAAATTCAGGGGGATTCCGATTTTTGGGATGGAACCTCCTGCCTCTTTAACATTAACATTCAGAGACGTCTGCATGTGGACATTCCATAGGAGAATATTTCACATGTGTATTTGTTACACATCACTATTATCATCAAATCCTCATTCCAAATTCGCAAATAGATTGCATTGCTTCATATCTGTCTTTAATACCTTCATATTTGTAGACCGTCAACCTTCACAAAAACAAGTATATCTGTCTATACATGTACACTATATCCTTAGTACTTAATCTTGCAGTATGCTTTATTGTAGAAGAATTTCATTTTGCTTAATTTGAAATGCTTCTCTCTCTCTCTCTCTCTCTCTCTCTCTCTCTCTCAGACACATGGATATTATGGTCTCCCACTTATCATCAAGAGAGATTGTTAAACCAGACAACCAGACACTGATTTATGAATTGTTTTGCCTTTAATACTCAATGGTGAATTCAAGTTATTTGCAAGAAGTAATAAATTCATTTTCCATGTTAGGTCATAAGTTTTGCATGATTATTTCTCAGTGCTCCATTATATTAGGATAAGCACAATGTGAATGTGAATTACCCAGCTAGAGTAATTTGAAGATGAGTTGAATGTACCATTGTGAAATATTTACTATCAAAGTCATGCTATTCTGAATAGAAGAACATACAGCACTCGCATATGAAGTTTTAATTGTTTTTCAATTATCACATGCAGATTTAGGATGGGCGATTTTCGGACCGGTTGAGAGGCTTCATGATTTTGTTCCAATCTGTGAAAAGGGAAATCAACATAGAATTGAATTTTATTTTACTGTATTGTTTCTGTTTAGTGTAACCTTTTATTACAGAACATTTTATGCATTTCCCAATGCACATTATATATAATGGTAGACATGCTTACATGAGTAAAGTACCTTAACAAGTTTGGTGTGGAAACCCATGGATTCAGATATGTTCAAATCATTTCAATATTCATATTGGAGAAATGAACTAATTTATCAATTAATTTGAATGAAATTATATTGTTTTCTAATTTTATAAACTGAAACGGCGACAGTGACAAGAAATTAGCTAAGTTACATCTACTATGTATAGTTAAGTATCGTTGTTCAATAAGATGTTGAAATTGGGACTAAGAAAATGGAAAGGAGAAAAGTTGTTTTTTTCAAAAACAGTTGCCATATATAGTAAAATAAGAAGTTTTGATACTTTGCAATATCTAGTAAATTTTTGCACTAGACACTGCATACGACCTTAAGTAAATGCAATATTGGGCTTGTGAGGAACTTTTAATGACTTCACTTCTAAGGAATGAGGTTTGAATTACAAATATTAAATTATTTGACTTCCTTGTCCCTGGAATTATGTAAGACTATATAATATTTGATCTTCTCATTTTGTAATCTTATAACAAATTAGCCATATTAAAAGAGTCCTAGGTGCTGTTTTTCTTTCTATTTTCACATTCTAAGCTATGAACTTGGCAAATATGTTGGGATATTTCTTATTTTTGGTCATATCCATTAAAATTAACAATCATAATCAGGGCCATTCTGTATGGGGAGACTCAGGCCTTCCATTCTGGCCTGATTTCTGAATGGCCCTCTCAAGAAAATTATGATAATATCTGAATAAAAGGGGAGAAATTTGGAACTCTATAAATCAGTTTTCTACATTATTTTACATTTTTGTGTCCTACTAATATATTAGTTGTTTAAACAAAGTTATTTTTTCATAATACCTAAATTTCAAAATGTCCTGGCCTTTTTCCTTGAGATGCTAATGTTTGCAACGATGATTTTATAGGCCTAACAATATTCAGTCCCTTGGGCTGCATCCTGGGCCTAAATATTGATCACAGAGATTTAAATAGGCTGGCATCACACTAATTAAAACCCTAGTTTGTAGGCCCTTGCCTCTTGAATAGGGCAATCCAAAGTAGCCAATCAAGCCTATCCAAACTTCTGTTAATACAGTCACAGACCAGACAGGCATTGGCAGTGGCACCCCTACCTTGAGCTTCTAGCTTTGATCCATCTAATCTAAGATTACCATCCCACCACAATACATGGGTGATGGGTCTCGTCTGCAAACTACAACATTTATTATGATCTGATTACATGTTACTAATTCCTTTCTCTCTCTATCTTTCCATCTCTCCTCTAAGATTTGGTAATTGAATGCATTTGACAGACAGTGCAAAGAGCATTTTGCTCACAAACAGGAGTGTGAGAGATAAAGAGAGACAGAAAGGACAAATGTTCCTGGCAGGAAAAGAGGGATTGGGAAATTAAAATCTAACCTGAAAATCCCTCTAACACATTAAAAACAATCCAAGGGCATGAAGGGGTCGTTGCAGGCTGGAAGGAAGGAGATGTCATGGTCATTTAATACATGAACAGTCAAAATCCAAGGCACAGAAAAAGGCTAGTAGAGAAATTAAAAAAAATGAAAAGATACTTATTGTTCCCATTCAAACGTATTCAAATAGCATGGCATGCTAATGATGACGTACCTGAGCAATCATGACCCGATCCTTAAATGCATGTCCATGTGGATGGTCATGGGTCGGCCACCAATGCATGCATGTATATGTATTTCATCCATGCGTACACGACTCATGCATGAAAAGGGGGGCCCAATGTATATTCTGTGGCCCAGCTGATCCAATTCCACCAACAACTTTTGTTGCATACAAGTTCTCTAGTTTTTTCTTCCTCTTCTTCTTTTGGTGGGTTGGATAAACTCAAGAGATTTTGAAATATTAAGGGAGATTTTTGATAAAAATGAAATAATTAAAACCTAAAAATTTGTATTGACAAAAGATAACTGCTAAATCATGATAAAATTGCAACACTTGTGTAGACCAAATGGGCCCTAAATGTAATGAAGATATTGTTTAAACATCTTGCCATTTTTAATTCTCACAATATTCCACTTTTCGAACTCAAGGATTATTATCCAAATCAAGAAAAATCATATAATAAAGGCATTTTTCCTTTCTTTCTTCTTTATGCTTTGAGTATATAATTGCTTAACTTGGTTGGCCTTAAATTTCAATCAGTGGGGTTGATTTTCTGCCTAACCCTAACTTATGATGAGATCCTTTTCATCTTCTCTCCGTACCTTCGCTAATTGACATACATCAAGGTACGCCCCAAATTAAGAGAAAAGAAAAAACATTTATGGATTTAAAATTTATGGACTGACCACAAATTGCCCCCATATTTATTGTTTACAAGAGTCTTAATTTGTATCTGCCAACAAAGTAGTATATAGTAATATTGAATCTGAAATGTTTTTGGTTGAAACTTGAAGTCTATTTTTTGGAACGTACAATTCAACACTCAAGTTTTGATGTTGCTTGGTCCCACAAATAATTCTCTTGTTATTTGTGAAGTTATTACCCAAGAAACAATGGAGATATTTACGACTTCGATGTTCTTCTCAGGATATTATAGGAAAATATTACCAAAAAAAACTTAATTCTTCAGCAACCAAAAAGATAAAAAAAAATGCCATAAAGAATAGTATACTACACTTTCTATATTAAAAAACATGAATTTGTCATTTCATCCTTACAATCTTCAACATTCCCATTTCTTTATATATTTTAAGAATGGTTGGTGCCATTTTAAGGAACTATAAGGGAGATATGTTGTTTATGTTTTCAAAACATGTAGGCGTTAAAGGTTCTAATTAAATGAAGTATTGGCTATTTTGTAAGCTCTATGGATTTATTCATCTCACAATTATCATAATATTTTGGTGGAAAGTGATTCTTCAAATGCAATATCATGAATGTCTTGTTTGGATAAGGGCTGATCTTAGAAATTTCAATTCCTCATCAATATTGAAATTAAGACTTTGTCTTCATCTATGATTGTTGGGTTTCATTGTGTATATCTATCGGCAAATGACATAGTAGGTAAAATGGCGTAGTTGGAGGAAGATAGAAATATTCCTTTCCTTGCTCTTTTGTAATTTGTTATTTTATGAATAGGTATCTAGCTCCTGTTGCTTTTGTTTGATCTTCGTTGTATTTTTTTAAAATGTTTAATCTAATCTACCGTTACCATTCAAAAATCATTTGTTTTGAGAAGGGTTGTGCTCTCGTCATACAGACCGTCTGTATGGTCAGCCTTGTGTGCCCACTTGGGTCCCTATCCATCACGAGGGAGATTGAGAATCAAAAGATTTAAATGTGACCCACCTATATGCAAAATTTAAAGTCCATCAAATTATTCTAACCCAATTTTCTACGGCCCTAAGAGGATTTCATTACTCAACATTTTCTTTGATTCAAATGGGTTAAAAAAGAAGATCCAGTGAGAATTGGAGAGGGCTCAAGTGGGCCCCATAGAGCCGTGCACATGGATGTGTCCACGCGACCTTCCGCGTGAGGGTATTCTCAGTGTGAGAATATTAATGTCTCTGGCAAAATATGATTTCATGTCACTATAATATCAAAACATTCAGGATATTTTTGACATGGCTTGTCATTACAGTTCAAAAACAAGAAAGAACCAAAACTTTAGTCAACTATATTGCTTCATACCAGTTTTAGAGTCTGACATGCATAGATAGACATACAAATTCTTAAAGCCATTCCCTACATGTTCTTCTTGTCCTAAAACAACTGGAAGCCTTTTATAATTACTTAAAAATAAAAAGTAACCATCTCATGGAGTTGAAAATGACTAATAAAACTCCCTTTGATTGCACCTGAGATGCAATTCCTTGTCTCTGAAATGGATTTAGCATTTCACTACAACCTCCCCTTTCTTAGGGAAATAAAGTTCACACCCACACCTCTACTTCAATCAAAACTGCCATCACTGAATGACATGTGCCCATACTAGTGGCCCCTACCTTTTTTCCATAACCTTGTCATGCTCCTATTTAATCAAAGGGCCCACATGATATTTGCCTCACTGCCAAATCTTCAACACTGCACTGCCAATCATTTAATGGCTGCTCAAATGTGACCCACATTCTTTTTGTCGGATCTGTGGTCTTGGTGGGTGGGATCAATGGTTAGTACCAAAATGACAAATAAGCACTGTAAAATATAATACAGTGAACATCTTTTTTATTATTTTACTTGTTATAGTGGAATCTTGCAAGATTTCTTGCCCAACTGCTGTTTGGGAAGTTCACTGTGATTTCGTCACTCACTGGCTAATGCAGAAACCACATGAATTTTGGTTGCTTAAAAGAATCTATGTCAAAGGAGGATGCAAGGCATGTTAGTGGGGTCCTGTGGTCACACCTGAATAGTGATGTGGCTGAAAAATTGAGCAGGACCCAAAAATTGTCCACATAAAATTTTGTAGGCATTTGAAGCTGTCTTAGTCTGGAGATTTTTATTTTTATTTTATATATATATATATATAGCTGGCTAATCTACAAATCTTCTTATTTGATAAGGCTAATAGGTGCAAATATTAGATGAAATGCCACCATTTAGATTATCACTAAGCATAGGGTGAGAAGGGTTGCATTTTAGGTCTTTAAAAGCTTATAACGTTATGTACAATTTTTCTTTTCTATGAACAGCAATAATAATTGCCTTTATTTGAATCCTTGGAACCTTAATTAATGTGTAAATTATGGAGTCACCTTTAGGCTTCATAGCAACCTCTTTATTTGCAGGACTTCTAAGAATTCCTATTCAGTAGATGCCTAAAATCCCCCAATGGCGTCCCTAAGCTGAATTTTCAAATGCTCAAGAAAGCTCGAAAGGTGAAAGTTGGTGAAGTATTAATCACAAAAACTGGGTTTTTGAAATCTCACCGACCAAATAATAAATTTCAAATGACATTGTTGTTAGAAATTCCAAACATATAAAAACTTTAATTTCTAAATAGATTATTTACAAAACAAGGTCCAAGTACTTACAAGTCAGGTCCGATATAGGCCCATATGTAGTGGGACATGTGAACCCACTGGAAGTGAATCTGGGCCCAAAAAAAAAAATCCCCATGAAACATATATATTGCATTTGTTTTCCTAATGACATTGGCCATGTAATGCTGCTGCTGCCTCCTGGAGAGAAGAAGAAGGGGTTTGATGCTGCAGCAGTGACATGAAAGGGACGGTTTAGGGGGGTTGCGCGAAATCCCGACACGAGCACGCGTATCGGGGATGAGTGCATTAAATCCAGCAACTGACACAAACACCTAAACTCAAATTGCTTTGTTATTTTCGATTTTTGGGCTGGAGGAAGGAAAAAGGAGTTTGAATGCTGGCATTGAATTCGACAGTGCCAAGACCATGAGACTCTTTAAATCATTTGACTATTCCTTCTTGGAATTTGCCCACTTCCCCACGTCACTCTCCCTTCCTCCTGCCCACTCTCCCATGCTCCTTCTGTTCACCCTAATTTGTGTTACTCTCTCACTGAGGTGGGCTTGCTTGTTGTTCCTGGGCTGGCTGGTCCATAGGTCTCAAACATGACTCTATATGGAGAATAAATTAAAGGTTTGCTCAGTCACTTGCGTACTGTGTCTTTTTACCTAACTGTTTAGGTTTTGAGTTTTAAATATTTTTCCTATAAAACCTTGTTTCTTATTGGAGGCCGGTGCTTCTCTTCTTATATGAGCATGCTTTGTCCCCATGGTCGACACTTCTTGGGTCTTAGCCTCTTTGCCGGGTCGAACGTTGTTTCAACTAGAGTTTCTTTGAGCTGAGTTTGAATGAGTCAAGCCTACTCAACTTTTTGAACTTCGATTGGTACTCAGTGGTCCCGGCCTAAGATTATTTTAAGCCTTAGTTGAGTGCTGCAGTGGAGGGAGAACAAGAATACTCAAATTCGTGCATTCTTGCCCATTTAAGGGGGGGTATTTGGTCTCCGTGGCTAGTTGAGCTATTGTCGAAGACAAGTTGAGGCATATATCCTTTTGAAAACTCGATTAACTAACCTAACTTGACTTGCCATGTTTAGGAGAAATTATTAGGGAGAAGTTAAGAAAAACTAAACTCTACACAGAAAACCCTCTACGATTTGTCTATGGGAATTAGCTATCTACTAAAAATTAGCTTATTAGGTAGTTTTAGCCCATCAGATTGGTGATTGGGTGGCCCCACTAGCCCAACTAGTTTACAAGCCCAAAGGCTTTTATTGATGATGATGATGACATATTCAGCTTAAATAATTGGGTCTCAAGTCTTTCCCTACCTATTTGCAAGCTCAATAAGCAAGCAATAAGCTCGATAAATAATAGCCACCTATAATAATTTTTCCTTACCATGTTAGTAGTTTTCATGTGAAAGAATATGAACCACATCCCTAGGTTTTTATCAGATTGTTACAACCAGTTGTACTTGAAGGGGTCTCTTTGTTCCATTCCTCATTCATAGTTGTCTCACTGTTCACACGTAGGGTACGGCTCAATGAGATAGATGCATATGCATTATTGAGATCCATGTACCAGTGCCCATGGTTTGGAGGGCCCCAAAAAAGATTTTTGGGTCTTCTGAGGCATTGTATTCAAGCCCAATTCTAGCTCGTGAGCCCGATAGTAACAGCCCAGGCCCAGGCATTTTACAAAAGCTTAGGCAGCTAAAGCAGCTCTCAGGAAAGAAGTATGGGCCAAAGGCCCAGTTCTTGGACCTAAAGTTACGGTCCAAATCCAGCCCAAGTTGCAGCAGACAAGAGCTGGCCTAGTCCATGAATACTTGTTGGTAGATAATTCTCAGGTTGTTCATACTCGGTACAGTCTTTTGGCATGAAATAGGCAGGAAAGTCTGTCAGATGCCATCTTCTGTGGAGCTAGCCTCACCTACAGTGACTGCCTTTTCTTTTGGCTTGTGTTCTTGATAAGATTTCAGCTGAAATGCCTAACACAACCAGCTGGGTCCAAAGTCTAAACCTGGCTCTGATTGAGTAGATGTCTTGTGCCCCACTTTTTTATTCTGTTACTTGTTTCTTCATTTACAATAACTCACAGGATTTATTTGACAATTACTTTCTTACTTTACCTCACCCAAAATGTCAAAGACCTGAGCCTATGGTTATTATGGTAAGATTGAATTTGCTTCTAGGTCGGCACATTCAGTTATTGGGCCTGATTTCAGACTTGGATGCAATCATGGGCGTAAAATATCGACCTTGTTCCAGCCCATTTTAAAACTTTTGTCCCTTCTGAGCCCACCCAGTGGTCCGCTTGAGGCATACCTAAACTCATGAGTAGCCCATTAAGATGTTGGGTCTGTCACAGCTGGTCCAGCCCATGAAATTACTCTTGTGCTCGGCCCACGATGACCTGACCAATTGACTAACTTCTAGCCCGTTTGAAAACATTGTGTCCCTTCCAAGCCCAGCCAACGGTTGGCTTTAGGCATACCTAGGCTTAAACCAGCCCCATATAGCTAGTGTGTTTGCCCATGGCATGACCTGGATCCAGCCCATGGAGTTCAAGATTTGAGCTGAGCTCATGGTGACCTGTCAATTAATTAACGAGCTTAATCTTATCCCCCAAGCCCACCCTTTTCCATTTTTTGTCTTTTTGAAAATTTATTTTTATCTTTAATCTTTTAGCTAAAAGAAAGCTTCTAGCTGAGGATTTGTGACCGAATCTGCCCTCAAAAAGCATCACCACAAATATGATTCCAGAGTCTAGAGACTCCATCTGCTGTAGAATCTGAACCCCAGTCTCTTCTTCAAGGGTAATTTTGGCGGATACACATCAGATCCATACTCTAATGATGGAGGGAGGCTTGTTTACCATATTGGACGGCCAGATCACAGTTTATGTCAGGGAGGTTTAACCCTCTATCGTAAAAATAAAAGCTTCCTTAGCTAACCATAATGAACTCGCGGGCTCAGATACCATATTAAATCCCCCCATCCCCCCCACCCCACCCCACGGCAAACCAATCTTACCAGAACCAGGGTTCTCTTCACTTGGGCCTGATGCATCTTTGGAAAAGGCTCAAAATAATATTACAGAACCATAAATCCTGGAAAACAAAACTCTGCAGAAGATCGGCCAATCAAGTTGCCCATCTACTGGCACATCTTACCATTCTTGCACTCACTATTTTTCCTTATCAGTTAACTTCTCCTATTGATGCAGTGTGCATGACACTTGGGAGCAGCTGGTACATGAAGGGTGGTACATTCATTACAGGATGCAACTACTGGTAGGGTGATTAGCACCAGGTCCAGATCAACAAGGGAATCAATCAGAGGATGCAAGAGAAGTGGAAACGGTTCAACACCAGCCTCCTGCTGTTGAACCAGGAAGTGCTATACAATTATGTGAATATATGGACTTTGTTATTAGCTGTAGTTACAGTCACTCTTTTATTTTAGGTGTGGTTAAACAACTATGGTTCTGTATGTAATGTCCTTATTAGCTTGTGACCTTCAACTTTCTCTTTTTCCTGCTTATATATTATCTCTCTTTCAAGCAACTAAAAAAAAAAGTCTAGTGACTCCATGGTCCTTGCTGTGACTAAAGTGTTGACTCTGCTGTGATCATCATCACATTGGGAAATTTTCAGTAATGAACCATTATTACAATATTCAGGTATGAGTCTGATCAATCGTCATAATGTTGGGTTGGCTATGCAAGGGCTTGATCGTGGAAAATCACGTTTAAATTTTGATCCAAAGCGGGTGGTTGCTGGTCTTGGTGAGGACCTGAGTAGTTTTTGAGTCTTTTTTATTTTTCAAGTTATGAACTGAACTCTCAGGGGCCTGGTGTCATGACATTAATAGGTCCCATAATAACCACTTTTTTAGATGCCCCCAAATGTACAAATGTATTAGGGAGGGGCTATTTATCCTTAGAATGGGCAAGTTGTGTGACCATTTTGGGGTCATCTCAGGCCTTTTTGCATCGTATTTTGGGCTTGGAACATTAAAACCCTGTATATGATTAGATATCAACCACATAATTTGGGCTTGCAGAATTTATTGTTTTGGGCCTGGATCTGTCTTGGAAATGAGACCGTGTCCGTGTGTACAATGTTCAGGGTCCCCGAAATATTTCAACCAAGCATGTAATTGAATTTTATAAAGCCCAGACTTTGACTTTCTGTGCCTGTTCATTTTGCTATTAGGGGTGTTTTAAAATATGTTAATTGGAGGTCTACAGAGGCCCCATGCACTAGACACGGGCCTAGCTTTCGGCATGTCTGCAGTTTTTTTTTCTTGATTGGTAACATGACTTGAACTCACAACGTATAAATTGCAATTTTAAGCAGCTTTCTACCATGCCACGGACTCTTGTAAAAAAAAATGCAACAAGATGAAAAGCCTGACTATCTGATTATTCATAAAGAATATTTGATGAATTATAGAACCCTGATGTTTTGTTGGCAAAACATTCTAGAAACTTGAGGGGGTGGGGGTGGGGGTGGTGGAACCCTAGAAGCTCCAAAAATGCACATGAAGGGTCTACGAATCCAAAAACTTTAATCAAACGAATCCCACTGCAATGAGTACTACTATATTTGGAGCATGCTCCACAAGGAAACCTTGGCCATTCAATGCCTTTCAATGAACATGGACTTACTCACAATGCTAGCTTCTCATAATTTAGAGACAATCAATATGTCAGATTCGCCAATACACCCTACCATGGGACTAGCCAAATAAGTACTCTGCACATTGATTATCAGGTCCGGCCAGGCTTGAAAGCTAGGCCTTCATGGTATTTTGAGTGACCCAACCAGGCCCAAAAAGGAATCATAAGACCTTATCTTATTTATTCCCTTTCAGAAGTGGCCCACTTTCCCTTCGGCCTTGAAATTTCATTTTTTGAGAAAGATCAAAATCTCTATAACCATAAAAAAAGGTGAAAGAGAAATGTTGAGAGAACCAAATAAGCTTGAGGGCAAGAAAAGGAAAAAAACAGAGACTAATCTTATTATAAGGAAACCATTTTATATTTGTGCTTAATTGTATTTGACTCTACCTTTCAAAAAAAAAAATATTTGACCTTTTTTATTCCTATTTTTATTAGCAAATTTTTAATCATTAATTAATCAATCTGAATTCTATCAATATCTATTGTATTACAACATTTTGTCAAGTGCTGATTAATAACTATGAGTAGGGATCCAAACGAGTTGTATCTGGGGAAAAACCATGGTAGACTTGAACTAGGATCTGTCTTTATAGATGCAGATTCAAATCCAACATACACCTAATGTGTTGTTGTCTTCAAGTTTGAAATCAACTTAAAAAGAAAAAACTGGATCCAGCTCCCAATCTAAACCAAAATAAGATATAAAGTGCATTAGTATAATTTGATAATATAAATGTAATTGAAGCTAATTGTCCTGAACTGAATCTTCCAATTGGAACATAGAAGGACCTGTTTCGGATTCAAATGTCTAGATACCATACATGAATCTGGATCTCAGATTCGAATTTCTCCCGAATTCAAAGATTTTATGCTCCCGAATTCAAAGATTTTATGCACTCGCTTTATTCAGAGCGAGAGAGTTTAGATACTCAAATAATTATGTATTTATTTGCAACCCTAATTATGATGTGCCATTGTTTGGGCAGCAACCAGCTGACTGAGTAAAGGGTACTGGCTCGTATCGGTTATTTGGCTACATGAATGGATAAGGACTAAGGTGGACTAGGCTTGAACCTGGAATTAGCGGGCCATGTGTGGCCCGACCCACCAACACCCCTTAAACTGAAAAGCAAGCCATTTGTGGATAGTATTGTCATTATAATGCTATAAAAATCCCCATGTCATGAGGATCCTGTTGCAGCAACAGAAGCTCTCAAGTACCCAAAGGTCAGTTTTTTTTTTTTTTTTTCACCCCCGGTAAAGTTAGGTTTCTATTTGGGTTTGCAATGAAAATGAGAAAGTTAGGAAAGAAAGTCTGGAGGTTTTGAAAGAACCCACTGATTTGATTTTGGGGTAGAGTAAAGGAATCATATGTTAGAAAGAAAATAGGAAAGGGGGGTTGCTAAAAGTTTTTTTGGCTCATGAAATTTCAATCTTACCACACAATTTTAAAACCCCTCGTATGGGGTTAAGGCCAGGTCATACAAATATACCTAAGATCATTACTGGCATATTTCCTCTATCAGACTTATACATCACTACATAGCCGGCGCCCTTATACTGGGCGTGACACCTTACCAGGAACAATCTTTATTACATTTTGTTGCTTTTTCATGAGTTCATTTTAAACATAACTATACTATGATACCTTTGATATAATTTATTTCTTATATGAACAGTAATTGGTCATTTTCCTTTTATTTTTTTTCTACTACTTCCTCCAATTCTACTTTTCTGTTGACCTATTATATCTTATCTACCTTTCTTTGGTTTTACCGATAGCGCTTGTTGAATCCTGACATGTGCTGGTTTTGAGTATGGAGAAAAGAGGAGGGTTGTGTCTGAAAAAAGAACTTTTCGTACCACATTTTCGTTGTACTTAAAAAAGCTGTACGCGAACCCTAGTTGGATGGAATACGATCTAAAAAAATGACGATAACACGAACTATTAATTATATGTGATTTAACCATTATACAAGGGAATTTAAATCATCGTCATCATCAACATAAACACATACTTTTAATCTGCGGCATTATTTATACATGGTATGCATTTGTGGGCCCACCTTAGGCTCGGGCTAGGGATGTGCCCCCTCTCGTATACAGCAATGGAGGCATGGCACATCATCAACCCCATTTGATCCATAGCCTACAAGTTTTTATCATCCAAAATAAATGCGTAATCAATCCAACAATCAAATACATTCAATTGGGTGCCAAACCCCGGGACACATGAGGCGGTTTTCATATTTTATGGTCTATTCTGATATATCATAAAGTGAGTGCCCGACACTAAAAAACAGCTCCCTATCGGTTGCTATTAATAATGATGATGAATTTATACGCATTTATTAATAATATCTAGATATTCTTAAAGAGTCATTTGTTTATACTCATTTAAGCATGCATTTACGCATACAAATGATTCACATACATTATTACACATCTTATGTGAAAACTGTTGTAAATTAGCCATTTTTTTTCCAACTAAATAAAAAGAATCACAACACCACTTTTTGGGCATGCAACCACACCCCATCTAAAGGGTGGCCGTTGCAGGAATAGGGTCTTCAGTCGGTTCCGAAACCCACCGTCCCCAGTTTCATCGCCTCTCTCTCTCTCTCTCTCTCTCTCTCTGTCCCAGCAAAAGACATCGGCGGCTCCAGCCAGGTATGGCGCCTCTCTCTCTCTCTCTCATCTCTCTGTTTCTCTCTCCCCCTATCCAATCTCTCTCCTCTCCTCCTCCTCCTCCTTTCTTTACAGCACTCCACACAACTTGACTGTCTTTTGTTCTCTGTAAATGTTACATCTTTTTTGTGAAGAGTGATTCATCTATAATTCTAGTCTCTACAGTGTGGGTTTTTTAGGGTAAAGTCATCCACTCCATTCACACAATACAGTTGGATTGAAGTAAGGCTAATTGAAGCCTGCCCTTTCTGTTATTCACACTATTTTGATTTTTAATTTTCTTTTAGCCATCAATTTTTTTTGTTATTTGGCCATTGGCAAGTAGGTAGTAAAGGAGGAGATAAGGGTTGAGGAAGAAGAGTCAGGTACTGGAGAGTAAAAGTTGGCCCCACATGTTGGGAAATGCCAATGTCCACCTCAAAACACCTACTGTGCACTTTTTGAGGATGGGAACTGAATAATTTCTTGTCATGTTAACTCTTCTAATACTCACTAAAAAATTGTTTTCTTTTTATCTATATAATGTCTTATTCAGGGATTGGGTTTGTTTGTTTGTATGGACTTTGAAATACATTAAAATTCATGGAATGGGCTTGTTCGTTTGTATGGAATTGAAGTACATTGAAACTCATGGAATGGGCTTGTTCGTTTGTATGGAATTGAAATATATTGTCCAATTCATGGAATGGGCTTGTTTGTTTGTGTGGAAGTGACATACACAGAATTCATGGAATGGGTTTGTTTGTTTATTTGTCAATTGAATTAAGTTGAATTCATGGAAATGAGCTTGTTTGTTTGCATAAAATTACAAACATAGGAATTCATTGATGGAGAATGGACCCTTTTGTTTGCTTGGAATTAAGATACACGGGAATTCATAGTATGGCTTGGAAGGGTCTCTATTTTCAGCACAATAAAGCTCATTATTGAGGGCTCTTCTTTGGTTGTTCTGTTATGCTTTGGAGTCAGGCTTTGGTCTGTTCATTCTATGTTTTTATTCTAATGAGCCTGTTTGTTAACGTGGAGCTTATGTTGATGAAAAAAATCCTTATATATAATTTACAAAAATGAATTTCATATATTTACACATGTAGTTGAAACAAACATGGTAAAATGAATCACATGCGTAAAGCTTACATATGTAAATTGCATTTATGTATCTCATTTGCGAAAGGCTAACTACCCCTAAGGAATTTTGTAAATCTGTGGAGGTCCATTTTCATCATAGTTTGGGTGGTGGGTGCTAATGAGTGGTGGTTTCGCCAAAGAAACAAGGAATTAGTGGAGACATTTCTTCTTCTTCTTTTTTTTTTTTTTTTAATTCTTTTTAACTTCTTCAAATTTGATGTTAGCAGATGGCTAGATGGGATGAGATTCTATCACTCCCGGTGCAGAGCCCACCAAGCTTGGAATTCTCTTCTGCTGACCTTACATGGTCAAGGGTTGAAGGCTGGCGTGACGCAATTGATAGAGTGGCTCTCATCCCTTTTGACAGAGTGGATGACTTTGTGAGGGGTGAATCCTCGAACAAGGACTGCCCCACTAGATTTCATGTCGAAGCAAGGAGAAGAAGGCCTCCACAGATGGCATACAAGCCCAAGGTGGATGGCATTCTTGAATACATACTGTAAGTGGTAGACATTTCTTTTTGCAGTTCCTTGCAGTAATTATTTTTTAAAGAACCATATATAAGATATGTCGGCAGAATCTGAATTCTTCATCCATCATAGACGACATTCATTCATTAAATCCAGACCATCAAAATAGCATGGGCTCACTTTGGTTGGGACTTATGTAAAAAAAAAAAAAAAACCTCCATCTGATGCTAACCGTTCGAGCACTGATTTTGTTAGCTGCTGAAAGAGAACAAAATAAATAAATAAATAATCTGACAAATAGCATTTGATCGCTGACTTGATCCAGTGACCGGTTTTTGCAACCTCCATCTGATGGCTGCTGTTCAAATGGTTAGTGTAAACCAATCAGTATGTTTTTTGGGCTATCTTCAATTTACAATTGGGTCCCAAAATTTTACTCTCAGGATTGATTAGTATGTATTGAGCACCAACAGTGAATTTGCATGGATGTGGCTGTGGGCCACCATAGTAAGCATTTTGTAAGAGTGCATTTTTGGAAAGGTAAGAACTAAGAACACTGACTCACTGGAAGTCTGTTTGGATGAGAAGGTGGAGAAAATGGAGGTGGATAAGTCTGTTCACTATTCAAATTTCTACTGTGGCCAGTTTTTCTCACTTGTCTTGTCCACCTATTTTCTCTACATCCAACTGCCCTCGAAGTATTAATGGGAGCTTAGACTGCACAGCTGGTGCTTAGAGAGCAGCTTACCTGAAATAAGAATTCAAGCCTCTTTTTTATTTATTATTGTTATTTTTTAAAATTTAATAAGTCTCTTTTTATTTTATTTTTCTCAACTTTAGAAAATGAAACAATGTAGGTGGGCCTCACTTAAAAAGGGCATTAAGCCTTGAAAAAAAATGAGATATAAGAAAAAGGGCCCTGCATTTTTTATTGCCAACTATTATTTAATTGATTATTAAAATTCTACTAAAAAACACCAATCAGGAAAAGGAACAGGAAACAAGAAAAGGAACCTGCATTCGTGTCTTTCCATCACGCGCCATAGATGACTGTCCTGTTTGTATTGGTTTCACTCCCATCACTAATCAATTTGGTGGTATGTTCAGGTACTGGTGTTCATTTGGCCCAGATGATCACAGGAAGGGTGGAGTTGTTCGGCCTAGCCGGGTCTACAATTATAAGAAGAAGACACCTGCTGGGCGGCCAAATACAAAGCGTGGATGTGTTTGCCATTTCATTGTAAAGCGTTTAATAGCTGAGCCAACAGTGGCACTAATCATATATAATCAGGAGAAGCACATCGACAAGAAAGGGTTACCCTGCCACGGCCCTTTGGATAAGAAGGCTGCTGGAACTCGTGCCATGTTTGCACCTTACATCTCAGATGAGCTTCGTCTCCGTGTCTTATCGTTACTCTATGTAGGAGTCCCTGTAGAAACCATAATGCAGAGGCACAATGAATCAGTGGAGAAGCAAGGAGGACCATGTAACCGGGATGACCTTCTTACACACAGGTACGTCCGCCGGTTGGAGAGGAGCATAAGGCGTTCCACCTTCGAATTGGATCCAGATGATGCAATTAGCATCAGCATGTGGGTTGAGAGTCACCAAAGCCACATTTTCTATTATGAGGACTTCTCCGATTCAGAACCATTTGTCTTGGGCATTCAGACGGAGTGGCAGTTGCAACAAATGATTCGTTTCGGCAACCGCAGCCTTATGGTTTCTGATTCAAGGTTTGGGACAAACAAATTGAAGGTTTGTTCATTTTAATATAGCTGCTAGTTCTCATTCTTTCAATTGATGAAGGTTGTACGTCATTTGAATCTAAAGCTGCTCATTTGTGCCATGATGTGTAGTATCCTGTTCATAGTCTCCTTGTCTTCAACTCGAACAACGAAGCAATCCCTATTGCCTGGATTATTACACCACGGTTTGCAACTGCTGATGCTTACAAATGGATTACGGCTCTCTATAACAGAGTCCATTCAAAAGATCCTACATGGAAATTGGCTGGTTTCATAGTAGATGATCCCGCAACCGATATCCTTACCATCAGGTTTATCTTCGGACCCTTCTTTCTTTGTTAGTCATTGTGATTACTAGGTTGGAAAGTCTAATTGTTTTTGCGTAACTCAGGGATGTGTTTCAGTGCTCTATATCAATCTGCTTTTGGCGCGTGCGCCATGCCTGGCATAAAAATCTAGTTGCAAAGTGTTCTGAAACTGAAACATGTGCTGATATAATGAGACGGCTAGGACAGGCAATAAATGGCATCTGCAAGGAGAATACTGATCTGAACTCATTTGAGGATTTCATGGAAGACTTCATCGACTGCACTGATTTCTTGGATTACTTCAAGGCGATATGGTTCCCAAGGATGGGTCAGCCACTTTCTTATAAATCTTGATAGATGGTATTTAGGGGACATTTTTATCCCATGTTACTCAGGTGCATGTTAGATATGGGTACATGTGCGAGCATTGGGCTCCCCATTTTCAAGATATATGTACACAGCCATAGATTTAATATTGTAGTTTTTTTATTATTAAAAGATTTACTAAATAATCTTATATTATGATTGGTAAGTGTTTTATAATTAAAATACCCATGAGTCTGGATTCTGTGATGCTGGAATTAGAGAATTCTGTGAGGCCATCATTATAAATACGTTAAGTGGGGTCCACCTTTGAAATCTGAACAGATGAAGATCAAAGTCTCACCTTGTTATATCATTACTAAAAATCTTCACCAATCAAAGTTTTGTGCACCATCAGATTCATCATGTCTAGAATGATTGGTTGGACTCCTTTTGTTTTATTATTTTAATCACTTTTTTAGATGTGTCAATCTGATGTGGACATAACTTTGATTGGAGAGTTTTGGAACATGATGGCACCGAGAGTTGAGAAGTTTGTAGTTAAAAGGTTGAACCCACGGATGTTGCGACAGCCTCAGAGAATTCTGAGTCACGGCCTCAAACAATCCCAACTCCATAGTCATCACCATGTCATGTCCATCCAACACATGTAATGAGGGCATTTAATTTTGAAGTGCCAAAGCATCATAGTAACTTTCCATCTCTCCTGTCTTTTCCTCAGGAATATGGACCAAGACCTTGAAGACTCTTCCACTGGCAAGCCAAGAAACCTGTTCGGCATTAGAAAATTATCATCACCAATTTAAGTTACGGTTGTTAAATGAAAAGGACACTCGTGTTTTCCAGCGTGTGGATTGGTTGGTTGATAAGTTGGGTACCAAAGTGCATTCCTACTACTGGCTCGATGAGTACACAGGGAAGGATGATTTTGCTCGATATCGGAAAGATGAGTGGAAGAGTGGTTTAACATCTTGGAGCCTTGCAGTGCAGATTCCAGATTCTGATGTGGTCTTGGAAAGAAGATGTGCAAAAGTAACTAGCCAGCACAACCGAGAAAAGGCACATACTGTATGGAACCCTGGTTCTGAATTTGCATTATGCGAATGCAGTTGGTCGAGGTTGGGCAACCTTTGTAAGCATGTTATCAAGGCCAGTCAATTCTATCGTAGAAGGGGGTTGGCAGCATCATCCATAAGCCTTTTTGAGTACAATCAGATTTTAATAAATATGCTCCACTGTGCTCCACATGATTCTTTGATTCGTGATCATGCTGTTACCTTGGCTGTTTGTGCGCAAAGGCAGTTGAGCGTGATTTTTGATCCAGAAGACAGAACTTGCCAGAGCATCCCAATTGAGCAACCAATAATTAATGGGGGAGTGTCTGCCAATGAGACATCTGAGAATATAGATAAAGATTTACTGGATGGGAGCCAATGTGTGAATGGGAATTTATCTTCAAACAGTAATGGCTCTGGAATTCCAGACACAGTTCAGGTTGATGATATGGAAGTTGCAGGTGATTGTAACAATGTGAATGATGCCCTCGGAAATATTGCAGATGGTGTGGGTAATCCCGAGGCAACTGAAACTGAAGCTAATAATGGCGTTTGTGGTGTTGCGTCAGAGGAAACTGCTTCTGGGAAAGTGATGGATATTGATCCTGAGTTAGCATCTGGGTTTGCTCCTGGTAATGCATCAGAGGAAACTGCTGCTGGCGAACTGATGGATATTGATCCACAGTCCACATCCAGTTCTAGTCCCTTTGAGCAACAATCAGTGACTGACATCCCAGAGAATGGAAAGAGGCATTCGATAAAAGAGAGCACCTGCATGAGTGTGTCTCCAAATGGTAAAACATTCAGTAATGAGGCTGGGGACCATATTTCAGTTGTGGCTCATGGTGATGGTGACAAGGCAATTGAGCTTAGGGGGAATGAGAATGGCCTTTGTGGTGATATCGCTGAAGCTGTTACTGGTAGTGAAACGATTGTTGACCTGCAATCTGCGAGGACTTCTCCATCTAGTACAGAAACTGTTGAACAACAGAAAAATGTTCATCTTGCTGCAAATCATATTGTCATTTCTGGTTCTATTACGGCAGAAACAATTATCAGCAACAACGATGTTGATCCTTATACAAGCCAGACCTCTCCAACTGGGTTGGAGCCTGTAGAACAACAAAGAATAGTTGACATTGATGCAACTGATGATGGTGTTTGCGGCAGTGTGGCAGAGGAAGGTGTTGCTGGAGATGCAATGGATGTTGATCTACAGCCCATCGGGCCTTATCCATCAATGTCAGTGTCTACTGAGAAACAGTCAGCCAGCAACTATGTAACAAGTGAGGATGCTGGTGGGGGTGGTGCTGTGGAGCACACTGTTATTAGCTACAAGGTAGACATTGAGTCTGTCCAGCAAACAGTTGTCAGTCTTGTAGAAAACAGTGATGCTGTTTCTGGTGATGTTGCAAAGGAGATTGTTACTCACAACTCAGCCAATGGTGATGCACAGGCCATTTAAAATTTCCTCACCCACAGTGGTTTTCGTGCTGCGACAGACAGTTGATGAGGTTTTGCCTACTGACGACATCTCATGAAATGGGGATCTATATTCAAGAAACACAACCCAACCTTTGACTCGAGCTCATTGTTTATAGTACCTTTACAATTAGTGAAATAGTTCAAATTGATCTGGCAGCAGTAAGGTGATTGGTGTTGTTGCAAGTGACAATGTTGGTTCTGATGCCATTGCTGAGGACATGGTTACTAGTCTGATGCAATGGGCTGCAGATGCAGGTCTTATCTTGGCTAGTTATTTCTTCATAGATAGGTGATTGGTTCCCAATGGCACTGCAGTTGAAGCTAGCAATTATCATATAAGCAACTGGCTACTTCCATGACATTCATCATATGATGATTTAATCAGTAAAAGCTGGTTTCGGTCTACAGACTGCTGCAGCTTTCATTCAGAACTGCCACAAAACTGTCAAAGGAACTGTTTTTGACACAAATTGAATGGTTCTATAGCAGCTTGCAACTGCTGATGGGTCTGTGATGGCGCTGAGTATTAGGCAGAGGTCCGGTGGTGAGGATAGGAATTCTACCAAATTTTATAGTTGAACCTTACTTGCAAGCTTTATGTTGGATTGATTTGATTTTGAGGTTGATACCCATAGTTGATGCCAGTATACATTGAACTCCCCTGTTTCCTGCGTCACAGCTGAATCCATTTAAGTTCCTATTAACTGATAAAAGTTGTCCAAAACCATCATTAAATTGAAAATTTGCAGATTAGGGATGTAGCTGATAGGTTCAGGCTTTAGTGCATATTTGTGTATTATTATTATTATTTTTTATCTTCAATCCCACTCTACAGTTTATATTAGAAAATGTTTCATTTTATTGTGTGTTAATTTGTGATTGATGTAATCACTTTCCCACCCTTTTAAGACAATTGTATGGAATTGCACTCCTTTTGTAGTTGAGTTTATGACAATATGGAAATACCTTCTGAAGAACTATTATCACTGTTAATAGTATTTGACTCGACTCTTGAAAGGAATAATAACATTCTGACTACTTAGAATAACTTTGAAGACCTAATGTTAATACAAAAATAATTTTTTTCTTTAAGTAGGAAAACGAAAAATTTGAAGCCCACAATCTAACTGGCAAATCATTTAAAGGACTTGTGAATAATTTTGGGAAGGCATGTGACTAATTTGCAAATCTGCTTTCATGTATATACAAGCAGTCTCTGCACTTGACCCCATTCATCCTCTGTGGTCATTTGCATTTAATCTTGGAAAGGCAAGTAGAGTTCTAATGGTTCCCTATACCTTCCATCACCTCTTTTGACAAGGCCATGCTGATCCAGACGACTTGATTATTCAAAACTATAGAAAGCCTTTTGATGCATCAATAACTAAATGGAGCTCTCCATGGGCATGAGATGGAAATACAAACTACAAACAAATATATATATATATATATAACGGATGGTGTCCCTGTCCTTTGGGCTAGAATAATCCCTATGCTAGGGGGAGCCAGGTAAATCCTATGTGGCTCTAGTGTAGTGGTGCAGTTTCAAACCCTCAACTTTCGGATGCAAACCATGGTCCTATGTCAACTAAGCTATTTTTCAGAGTTTACAAACAAATATATATTGGTATCTAAGATGATCATGATCTGGTAGTTTCCCAAGACAAAAACATGTCCCATCCATCTCCACACCATATGCAGTGTGTTAATTAAACAGGTTGTTTAAAAAAAAAAAAAAAGTTCGTAATCTAGGGATTTTTCAATGGAAGTTGTACAATATTTATAGGAAAAAGTGAAGCTATAGAGGTGATGATCCAAACTAGCTAAATAGCTAAATGGTAACGTCAGGGGATAAATGTCACCAATTCAACTATCTCTGGGATTATAACAAGCAAATGATGAGTTCAAATGACAATAAAAAAACACTCAATTGAGTGATGGCCAGGATTGTAAAGTCACATCTGACTTACCCAGCCATACCCACATATGGTAGAGATCCAAGAGGAGAGAGAAGCCAACACAATCATGGCTGGGTGGTGTTGGCACCCTAGTCTCACACATGCGCACGCATCGATCTATGAGTCCTCAAGGTAAAGCACCACTCTCCATCCACCCAACATTAGCAAAACAAAAGGGGAGAGAGAAACCATATCAAGCTCTGAATGTAAGTAAGTAGGCTGACAGGAACCCTCATAATCACAGGACCCGACTCAGTGCCATAAGGCATTACCAGTCCATCTAGCCGATCAGTTTCAGGTCTTCTTTTTTTTTTTTTGTTACGTATATGGCTTGACCAGTGTCTCACATCTAACCGAGTCAACGTTGCTGGCTTTCATGTAGAAAGTATTGAAAATTTCAGAGCCCTCTTACAAGATGCAAGCTTGACAATTAAGAGACCACAGGCCTATTACTCAACACAGCTGATAAAACAGGAGCAGATTATCATCACAAATGTTACAAGAAAACATTTCAAGAAACAAAGATTCTAAATCAAAGCTGCCTTTTATTACCATTCTTTTAAACATGCACTTCAAACGGTCCAGCCAATAATTAGTTCATACACTTGGATCAGCAATCATGACAGTCCATGTAATAAGCACAGATGCCAGCTGATTTTGCGTGCCATGTGATTTAAGCATTGCCATGTTGGTCTGTTCCACATCATGCTTCTATGAGCTCATGAGCCGTTCCATGACCAACTTGACTATTGTAGCAGCATCAACAGTCACAGCAACCTTGACTGTTGGTTTATTTGACCACTCGTTGGTACCAGGAAACCTGCTCAAGTAGAGATAACGATCATATGCTCTTAGTTATTTTTCTGTGCCCTGATCATCATCATCATTAAACTGAAGAGAACAACACTACACGTGTTATACAGAAAATGTTTACAATCTAAAATAGTCCAAAATCCTTCCATCCTCCTGAAAAAAAAATCTTTCAGATGAAGGGTCGGATACTCAGGTTGCCGAATAAAATTTTTGGGTGACCCATCCATTGTAAGTCCCACAGGACTAACAGTTTGGACACTCTTATACATGTGCTGCAGACAGGATACAATCGCTAATACATAAAGCAGAAAACAGCTCTCTGTTCCCAACTAATTTCTTTTCTAAATATAACAAATGCCTGTTCTTCAATCAATTTTAAAGACTATTTTTTCTGGTTCACACTCATTTATCGAAAAATATAATTCCTTATCATCTTATACCATTCTTCAACACCCAAATGCTTGGCTCTACAGTGTGCCCCCCACCCCAAAAACACCCCACACCCAGAAAGAGAATTCTTCTTTCTTTAGTTTCTAAATAACAATAAATGTAATGTATATGATTTAGGAGTTTTACATTGTTTTGATATGCACAAGTGAAAAACCTTTCACTGAAATGAGCATAGGCCAAACTTTTCCTTTCTGCTTTTCCCATCTTTTTATTTTTTTATTTTTTAATTTTTTGTGTGCTTGTGTGGGTGTGTGCGTTGTGGTCAGAAAATTTACTAAAAATGGAAACGCTGCATACATGATGTACATCACAAAGAATTATAAGATACAAGAGATTTTGTAGACTACCGCATGCTTTGTTTCTACACATGAGACATGTACATGTGATCCTAAAACAGTAGGAAAGAAAAAGGGGAAAAAAAAAGAACATTGACCTAGGGAGGCTACATAGTGGAAAAGTCATGCTCCAAAAAGCTCAAGCATCTGAACTACCCTTTAATTTTAATCAATACAATCCAAATTTATAGCTAAGAAGGAAACAGCTTAATGATTCATTGATCCACGTTCAATGTAAAAAAGGATGTTCAGGATCTTCAAACATGGGTTATTTAAGCAACATCGTCTATCAATAGTGTGGCCCATCAGATGAATGGATTTGACTGTACCCCACATTTTCAAACTCAATCTTGAAAATACTGAAAATCTTGAAGGACCATAAAACGGGTAATATAAACCCACTATTATTCCCTTCTACGTTGAAGGGGTCTAAGGCTAAGGGGCCCATTTGAGCAAATGAATGCAGTATGTTCCCTCAGCCAAAGAGGCACCATTGTTCACTTCCCAATCCACATCCCAATCCATTCCCCCTCAACAATCAGTTATGTTTAACGTATTCCAATATTTAAATGAACCAATACAGAATCTTATCATAAACAAATGCCAGTCTCCAATGATCCAGATGATTGGCGCAAGCACATGATGATGCCCAGATAAACTTGAACTGCGAGGTTGCCATAAAAATGATGATTTTCAAACCTCTTCAAGGCCAAATACAGAACATTTATTTCCAGGCCTGGAATTCAAGTCTGAACCAGGCCACTGAAAATAGTGTCAAGCCTAAAGCCAAAATATCTAAACCATTTCCAATTGAATTAAGGAGTATAAAATTATTCTACTAACTAGTCTTACTTTAACCACCTGATTTAAGGGCTAAAAACAAATAAATAATAAAAATAAAATAAAAATTCACTGGGCTTTGACCATAGTCAGAGTCTTGGATAGAAGCTTGGACCCACTCCAATAAGAAATGAACAGAAGTCTGGAAGAGCTGTCCAAGATTGATTAAAAAAAGAGCACACCACAGGTTTAACAGGTTTGTCTGGCCCATTCCCTCTCTCTAATGCAGGTCACCCTGCCGGTGGTAAAGAAGACTGCATTTATCCTACAAGCTAATGATTCCCAGATTCAAAATAGGAAATATATCTGTACCATATTGTACTCAATACTTCATATTCTAGGTGTGAAGTCCGTGTCCTTGCTATTTCCGTGTAATGTACTTGTTGCATCGACACCATATTTAGGAATAATATTCATAACCTAAAATCCTCTTCCACTTTAAATAATAGCCAAATAGGGCCATGGGGTTTTCTTTCAAATACTTGGTTTCTTGCATCAGGGGCATACCCACATATATGGTTATGGGGGCAGTCGCTCCCATCAGACTTGGGTCCACCTCCAAAACTCATATGAGAATCTCGAGTCCACCTCCAAAACCCACGTGATAATTCCAGGTCCGCCCCCAAAACCCACATGAAAATCTTGGGTTTGCCCACAAAATCCAACTACCTATTTGGGTCCGCCACTCCACCCCGCTCAAATGAAAATTCAGGGTCCGCCCTACTTTTGTCTCTCCCCAAAACATACTCTCCACTCCTTTGAAGCACCGTCAACCTTCACTCCATGCTCTTTCTTGTGAGAAGGCCTTCTAATCAACCGTGTGTTCATTATCTACATCCTAAGGGAAAGTACTCCGAATTTTTTTCTTTTTTTTTAAGAACCAAGATGGACCTCAGAATTGTTGAAGATCTAATTCTTCAGATCATGCTCAGACTAAAGCTTATGACACAAAATATGAAAAAAACCTCGTGGCCTCTGAAAATGACCAAAAAAAGGAAGAAAGAAGAAGCGGGGTTAGCAAACCATCAAACCCTTAAAACCACACAACTAATCGTACGATCAAGTGATTCCCAGGGCATTTGGCATATGAAGCAAATGATAGAAGGTCAAAAACCTATGTGGAAGGTTGTCATGATGGTAGGAACTGAAAATGACGCATTTTTAAGGTGGTCAAGAATGACCATTTACTGGCCATTATAGGACAATCATTTCCAACCTTTCCAATCTTTAAGAGAGGGGGCAATATAGACTTTCTACAACAACTCATTGTTAAATAACGCAGAAACTCAACTTAAAAAGCTGCTGGCCAGAGTTAAAGGGAAGGCCAATTCTCAACTGAATCACAATGTCAAAAACCATGTCCAGCACAAATGCTACATGCATTTATTTTCCAAACACAGAGTAACTAGTTATACTTGTTATTCAATAGTTTGGAACCTACAGGTTAAAAAAAATCAATTCTAATTAATATGAAATAGTTATTTTTTTTCCTGCAATCATTATAGAAATTCAAAACAAAGTGAATAATAACTGCACTGACCTTTTTCTTGTGTGATCAAATATCGTGATGCCCCTTGTAATGCCATTCGTCTGGACCCTTACTACACCTTCAGTGCAAGTGACCAAAGAAGGATTCACAGCAGCAAGAAGAACAGCTGGATCATGAAGGTAAACACCTGCAAAAAATACAACATCTATCATCACACAAGAGAAAGAAGAACCCCTCACCTTCCCTCTCTCCAACTACTGACCTTGTGTGCTGTAGGCATCACGATGATAGTCAAAGTAAACATCTAAGATCTTGCACAAGTATTGCGCGAATTTCCCTGGGGATTGAGCCATTTTATCACGATCAGCAGCTGCAATGAGTCCAAAAAAGCTACATCAAGAATGGGCCAAAGAAAAAAGGGTAATTACATATAAAGACTGCTTCTTATAGTACAGGTTATGTGTAATATTCTCTAAAATACTTCAGTGTGCAACACAAAATGCAGATAAAAACTTTAAATCAGAGAAAGCTTTAATCTATTTTTATTTATTACAATGTAGGAGAACCAATGCTAAAGTCGGATAGATTAGATAAGGCTTCAATGATGATAATTTCAAAAGCAAAGCTATCATATATAGAGCCAATGTATTTCTATTCTTAAGGCATCATTCATGTCTTATGCATTCATGACTGAATGTTAGAAGAGAAATTATGAAGGAATCAAGGTTATGGTCCAGTAGGGAGAAACAGAGTATAAGTCACAAGTTCCCTTTTCAGGCCCAGCATCAGCAATTTTTATCAGGAACCTGTAATATGTTGCAGTAAAACCTGAAATTTATCACCAACTAGGACAGATTTGTCTGAGACAAACGACCGCGCAAAGACCTGACATGATGGATGCAGAGTTAGTGAAAACACGGCACAAATAGGACTGAATGGAAAAGTAGAAATCACAAATCCAAACCCAAATAGATGGAAAAGGCTATGCGATGATGATGACGACTATGTCTCTACTGTGGGAATTGTCATTGCACTAACACTACTGCTGAAAACACCACCACAACTATTATTAATATTAAGTCAGACAAATAAAACTTAATGGAAAATGATTGGAAGTGAGCTCCTTTCCTACTTATATCAGGCCACTTACTAAAGCCTAAAGTCTTTTCAACAAGTTAAGCCTGAGGAGCATGAAAGAGCTGCATAACAGAGAAACTGAATACATTTTTATTAAGCAACAAAATAAACAATTTGCAATTAGCAATAAAAGGTGCTCATTAAATTCATAGCATAAGCACATTGACGACGCTTTAAGATGTAGAATCTGAGATTGTGAAGGGATACCTGACAAAACAACTTGATGAGTAACATTTAGTCCCATAGCCAAAATGTCTGCTCCACTTGTGAAGACAATATCTGCAGCATCTGGATCTCCAAAAATCTGGGCTCCCAATCACAGATCAAGAATGAAAAATGATAAGCCATATGTAGAATTATAAAGGACATAATGAATGGGAGTAGAAATACTCAAGACATCTCATAAAATGAGACAGGGTCAATACCAAAAGACTGTCACATGTCCAGAGCATGTTCACCTGCAAGGCTTGTCAATTTTTGAGATGGGCGTATCACATGGAAGACCACATTATAAATGTATAAAAGAGTGACAACAGGTGAAAAAGAACAAATGTGGAGTGAGGACTAAGTTCCAAGCTGGGCCAGCGGGCCATCTGGCTGCAGCTCGTTGGGCTGTAGAGTTCATTTATATGGGTGGTAGTACTGTGTAGCTTATCTAGTTACTTTCTGGCCTACAGAGGCCAACCCAAAAGAACCTGTCACACCCTCGTCGGCCTGCTACGCTATGTGCCCAAAGTCCTCATAATTGAGCTGACAGCCCACAATAATGGACTCTTTTGTAAATCCTCTGAGGAGTGTGTTATGGGCTGTCCTGGGTCCTTTCAAGAGTACCACTGAGCTGTTATGACTCTCTCATATGCCTGGACCCCTACACAAACGAATGTGGACTCCATGTGTTCGAAAAGATATTCAAATTCCTCCATATAGGCCAAATGCCTGACTGCTACTTGATCTTTAAAATCCCCATCATCTTCATCAATGGATGAAGGTCAATCCACATCAAAGAAATCCAACACCCGTGGTGTTATGAAACTGCAAATTGATCGTTGAAAGCGTATATACACTATGTCATCTTATGTTATGTATTTTTTTATTTCCTTCAGCTAATAGTACTCCAATCTCAGCTTCTATATAAATATATAATTACCTTTTCTTTTATTAGCAGTTACGATCCGTCATTTCTTCTGAATGACATAGCATTGCAATGCAAAGAGGAACAATCAAATCTAGATAAAGACATTAAAAATTTTAAATTCAAGGAATGAAAATTGTAAAGAGTGACGGCTCCAAAGATAAGCATACATTGGCCTCCGCTGCAGGATTAACATTCCCATTAACTGAAAAGGCACCACCAAGAATAACAATCTGTCCAATCTTTCCTGAAAATCCAGGATCAAGTTGAATGGCCTGTATGATTGAAGATATCCATCAGGAAATACTAGGGAGTTATTGAAGATATCCATACAGAGGTACTATCTGTTCAAAGACCACAGCAAGAAGAGCTCACCAATGCAATATTTGTAAGTGGGCCTAGTGCAACCACTGTGACTTGTCCAGGAAATAGATTTGCTTGCTGAACAAGAAAATCAGCAGCTGACTGCTCAATTTGCTTCCCTTTTGGTGGAGGAAAGTTCTGGTTTCCAAGCCCATCCGTACCATGAACAAAATCCGCAATGCGTACCTTTGCACCTTTCTATCACATTCAAACAAATACATAAATAAAAAAAAAAAAATTGTAATAAAATCCCCATTCATGATTACGCCATGTAAATGTATATAGATGCATGCATGATATGGACTTCAGCATTGATGTTAAGATTGCAAGAATAAATTCAAACAACAAGGAAGCAGAGAATGAGAAATGAGGTTAAAAAATGAAGGGAAAAAACAAAAATTAAATTATTAGGACAGAAGACTAAATCAAGCAACTTAATTTTTTTATTAAAATCATTTTTTGAGCTAATCCCCTTATAGAAGAATATATCATAGGACATAAAAAAACATAAATCCCGGAATAGGTAGGAAAAGGAGCACGCCGAATAGGATATGGATGGAAGTAGCAAGGATAGATTTAAACAACCCCCTCACATGGAGGGTAAATATGGAAATAGCAAATAGTTGGCAATCTTCACATGGTGGGACTAGTAAACTCCACTCAACCCAAAAGTCACCTCTCCTATATAAAACTTTTCTCTCCTACGTATATAATTGTACAATCAGCACCACTTCCACTTGATCACCCACAAAGAGCAAGAATAACACCATAGATAGTCTAGAATGATATAGATTAAACTCCACCTAACCCCACCGATGCGAATGACTTCAATGCTCAAGCAATACATCCAACAATCTCAAAACTCTCACCTAAACCCACAGATGGAAAGAAAAATAACTCATACCGTGATAGTCACATGTGATCCCTCTGCAACTGGAATATCTGTCCTCCCTGCAATCTCCAACTAAAACAGAACCCAATAAGAAAGATTTAACGAACAATTCACTACAACTTCTCAAAGTAATAAGAAAGAAAACCGAATTAACAAAAACGCAATTAAACCAACTGCACTTTCAAATCCAACCAAAATTCAAGAGCACTCACCAAATGCAAAGCGTTCTTCGTCGCCAGAGTCGTGTACACGTTTCCAAAAATCGTAGTGATCCCAATCACTTCCACTTCCGGCGACTGCAATGCCAAGAATATCGCCATCGCATCATCTGTAATCATCAGCAACAGATCTCACTCACCAAAAACCCGATCGAATTCTAACAATTGAATAGACTATACATAAGATTGTAAAAAAATCGACGAGTCAAACTCAATGATCCGATCAAGTTTCTACGAGTAAAAGGATTTCAGGAACATATATGTAGTGATTTAGGTGATCTTTGAACAGATACTGCTCTGGTTTTAGGGTTTGTGAAGTAGATGAGATCGTTGAGAATGGAATGAGATTGGAAAATCGAAGCAATCGAGGAGAAGAGCATGATTTTGACATGAGATCTTCGGATTTTGATACCGATTCCAGGGTCGGTGTCGATAATGATCTTCTTCTTCGTTTCACCTTCCATTGTTGTAAGTAACAGGAGAAAGATTAGGATGAGTGCGAGAAACGAACGTGCAATGATATGAAATTTTTGCAGGTTTTGGAGCGTGACGAGGAGACGGGGTGTCGTTTGGTGTCGTTTGCTAGCCGGCGTGAGTTGCAATGGTGGGGGACACGTGGGTATTGGTGGGCCACATCTTAATACCGTATATTTGCATTTTACACCAATAGGCTGTCGCAGTACAAAAGGTAGTTGTTTCAATGGGAAAGTGTAATAATCTTGAAAAGGCTAGGATCTTATGGTCGATTCCATGCTTTTCATTTATTAGAATATATATATATATATATATAGAGTGAGGCTCTCCTAAGCTCAAGCTTGTGGGGCTCATCTTTGCTCCATGCTTCGGGGGCTCATCTTTGGTCCATCCAAATAGACCAAACACATGACTCCCCTAAATTGCACACGTTCGCCAACTTTGGGTTTGATCTAAATTATCTGAACCGTTGGATCGAATATGTATCGATTTAAATGGACCGTTGACCATTAAACTTTTGGATCCATATGAAGATGATAGAAATCACAGTTGGGGTTGATTTCTTGCAGAGAGAAGAATTCCACGGAATCCTTAAAATCCCCCATCTCCATACCCACATGGGTCCCCAGGTGGGCCCCACCACATACTTGAGCTTACCTTATCCTAAGCTTGAGCTTAGGAGAGCTAGCCCCATATATATATAGTTGTGTTTTGGTAATCCAAATAAGGGGGCTCAAATCTAAGTGAAAGCCAATACAAGTGAGAAAATGTAAGTACATTTAGGATTTAAATTCTGAATAATCAAGTAAGAATTGCGGCTACTTACTAGTGAAAGTAAGTTTTAAAGTTCTCACGTAGGATATAGTTGTTGGGTTGATAGTGGTGATAATAAATCATCTCAAATTCTCTCTTCCTCTGATAATGTTATCTGCAACTTTATGAGCCTACTTTTAATTAGTGCAGTCCTTTTGATACTTTCTGGTACATCAATAGAGCTGATTTTACCTTGATTGAAAATTTACTTATCATTACATTTAGGTTAGGTGGGGCTTTTTTTTTTTTTTTTTGCTCCCCAGCCTTTCCATCTGCCCTCCTCCCACTCATGACTGACAATCTGAGATGCATTAAAATGGGCTTCACAAGCTGGACTATATTGACAAGCAATATGCATTCTGCTCCCTTCTTCCTTATTTTGTTCCTCTTTTAAGTATCATATATTTTAAGAACATTCTTTCAAAAGATTCCTCTCTTCGAACAAGTATTTATAGTATGTTTAGGCTCCTGTGCCGCATGATAAATTCAGCACATTATCTTAACCCCTCCGTGATCACAGATCCCATTGGTTTTACATCTAATGTAATGGATTAAACGGTTGATTGAAATAAAATAAAATAATGTATTTTTATATGATTAAATTTGAGGGTGATAGATCAAGAGATTAGGGTGATGATATTGACTTGAAATTATATATATATATATGGTAGTCACGTTTAAATCTTTCCATCTCCCACCTCGGCCATGATTGATGGTGCCCCAGGTGGGGTCAACTAGCTCTCTTGATCTCGCAGGAAAGAAGCATACCCCTATACGGTAACTCCCATCTACACACGTCTCCTTGTCTCTTAATTTATAAGAGCATGAGAGGTATATATTTTTCTTTCTATAAATATTGTTATTTTTGGAAGATTTTCACCTATGAGCATATTGCATGCTGTGTTCATGCTATCCATTACAACGAACCCACTTAAATGCATTCTTATGAATGTATTAAGATAAATGGAGAGGTCTCTTAATGGATAAGAAAGATCTACCACATCAGATTATACCAATCATTGACTTAACAGCCTCAAAGTTTAATTCAACAGTGCAAGGGTCCCGTGAGCTTTAAATTGGACGAGGTGCCAGTTCATGGTGGGTAAGAGTGTGAAACAAACTACTCGAATCAAAAGTGAACCCAGATGGACCCAATAGAGCTAGTCTGTACATTCAGCCCGCCCGTAGGGAGGAAATCCTGCTATTATCTGATATCTACATCCCTGATAATTTTCCTTTAAAACAATAGGAAGCATCATATTTCAATGGGTGCTCGTGGCCCAGTAGGGCTGGGCTGGAGCTTGTCCAAGCCCAACCCTTTTGTTTATTGGGCCTAAAAGTCAGGCTGATATCCAGTCAAAGGGTATGAAAGTCAGCCACGGACAAGCTGATTATCAGAATAATACACCACATTGTTGTAAATATATCGGGCCCAGCTAGGTATTTGATCATATATAAATAGAAGTTTGGGCCTGATCCATCTATCAATCAGGCCATAAGTTAGGTCTAGGTAACAACCCAAGGCTTAAAAATACAGACCAAATCTTGCCCAATGTTAGGGGTGTTCATGGGAAGGGCTAAGGCATGTCCATGTCCGGCCCGGCTTTATAAACACTGGCCCAGGCTTTACATGGGCCATAAAGTTAGGCCCGTGCCCGCCCATTTAATCAATCGGGCCAGCCCGAACTGGGCTTTTCATCACTTTTGTAGGCATTAGAGCACTAATTAAATTAAATTAAATTACTTGCAGTTTTTACACGAGACAGGCCGGTCCAGGCTATGACCGTGCCATCACTTAATCCAAACCTGGCCCAAAGCAGGCTAGGTCCGGATCGGGCTTGGGCTGACCCGGCCCATGAGCACCCCTACCCAATGTGGACTGTGCTCAGGTTGGGCTCGGGCTGGCCCAACAAATGATCACCCGTAATAATCCATCAATAGAAGAGGAGAGTTGTGCATAACATACCCCACAGCCACCAAGGGTACCTTGATTTTGCAACTGTTGTTTTTCGGGTTACTCTGTTAAGGTTGAAGCCAGAGGATGCAGACCTTACATGTGCAGATTTTCTGAAAGTTCTGCACTTTCTACAGTGTATCTATCCATTTTGATGACCAAGTGAAAGCATTTTGGTACAAAGTAAAAGTTGGTTTAATATGGCATGAGAGAAGATGTGTTGGGACTACACGAGTTCATTATCTTGATTTCCTCAAAACATTTGGCTATACACCAGGGAAAAGGAATAATGCCTTGCATTGCACAAAAGGAATCACCTTAACCTTCTAAAGCACCAATATCATAATGAGCATAATTAGTGAAGTTAGTGAAAGATGAAAATCAAAGGAGCCAGTGTTGAACAGCTTGGTAATCTTTAATTGTTGTCATTTGCTACCTATATTTTTACAGGTGGGATTTGCAAGAAGGCTGGCCCAGGGGAAAATGATAAAAATAAACACATGCACTCCCTTCCCTGTTCAGATTGATGGGGAGCCATGGGATCCAGCAATATAATAAACCAGTATGGGCAAGTTGAACAAGTGCTATATATATAATAAACCAGTATGGGGAGCCATGGTATCTCCGTTACCAGTGAAACCGGTATTTTACAGGAAAGAACAGTTGGGGAATGGTTTTGTTTTCAAAACATGGTTGGTAACATGGTTTTTTGTTTCACGTTTCAAATTCATAGTGGTGCGGTCTGTATACGTGGGATTGCTGTGGCTTTTTTACTTTGGTATTCTTTTCCTTTTGAATCTGTACAAAAAGGAAAGATTTGTTGGGTTTTTTGGTTGTTGCAAAATTTCTGAAGGTGTTTTTTATAAAAGGTGTTTTGTCCTTTTGCTTTTATGCTTTATGGGTATTGTAGGTTGTTAAAAACAAGCTATCACACGTTGCTAAAATTCATCTTTTTGAAGAGGCTTTATAAGTGTTTCCATTACTAAAGACTTATGGAGCATTTTGCCATAGACCCTACGCGTGCATGCAAGTTGGGCTTGACCCAGGGTGGCTGATCCGAAAAACTATCTCATGGAGGATTTCATTCGTCTCACTACTAAACTATCTTGAGAGGGACTGGTTCGGTCACTTTTTATTTCTGATTTGTTTGTTTGTTTTCCCTTTTTCTTTTATAGGAGTCCTGTCATTCAATATAACAATAAGGTTCATTGCCAGGCTAGGGACAATTAATTGAGAGGCTACTTGGCCAACTTTCAAATGAAGCCCGAATGATATTTGAATTGTAACATTGAAAAGGGACCATGAAATGAGGGTATTGTTAATCTATTCATCATGTCATGGGCATGAGAAGGGTGGTACCTGTAATATTCTTTTTACTCATGAGGCCAGTATCTTCATCAGACATCTCCCCTCTAATTAGTGAATGTTTTAACTTACCCATTTTTACCCTACGATCTCTTAGGAATTCATAATCGAGTAGACTGACAGTCCATCATAAATCATGCTTGTCCTAGCAAATTTTAGAAGCCTTATAAATATTCAAATCAAAACCGTCCACATGGTTTTTATGTGCAAACCACCCTAGGCTCACATATATGATCAAACTACCCTGTGAATTGTCACGAGCCTAAATTGACACTCATCCAACTACTAATTAGTCATAGTCTGACTGAAATCTGAAAAAGAAAAATGTTTCAACTTGAGGGACATAGATCAATGAAATAGGATGATCTGATCATGTGCTTGATATCTTGCATATCTTTAAGGCTGATTTAAATGTTTTCATCCACCATCTTCATCTTCCCCATGATTGGCACGGCCGCACCAGATTGATTCCATAGGTTTCATCTTCCCCTTGCCCGGATATCAGAGAGGACAACTTTCATTGTTCAGTGATGCATGTATTCGCCAACAAACCGTTTCCGAACAGTTCTAAGATTTATGAAGGAAAATTGTAATGATTATGCATGCTTTCATGATGATAAAAGAGAACAAGCTTATAAAAAAGAAACAGCTTATCATATCTGTTCATTTCAACGTGATACAAACTGAAAGAAGTAAATTTACTCTTAAGGTTGCAACATAACTGAAAAACAAGAGAGAAAAAGAGAGACTCGTTCCCATATCTAAAACTTTTCGCTTATATATGGGGTATCCAAAGTACGTTCATCCCCATATGAGAAACAAGGGGAGGCATTCTAAGCACCAGACATGCATGAGAACATACTACGATTTCGATGGCTCCTAAAACCAACAACTTCCTTTGATAAACGAGCTTCTTCCTTCTTCCTCACCGGCGATAAGTACCTGCCGGAGAATCTGTGATCGACCGACTTGCAGCTCCGATGATCCATCCATCCTTCATGGACCTTATCAGGCGGCGGTGTCAGATATGCATGACTGTTGAACTCAGCCACCTGAGAGCTTTGCGCCGGGCCCTGTGACAAACACTCGTATTTCCTGCGAGTGTTGTTCCTTTTAATTGCCTTGTATACTAATGGTATCAGACCTTCCATTTGTTTTGTGCCTAACAATGCAAGAAAGAAAACAGGATACAGTGTTATCTTGGGTTTGGTTGGTGTCATGGAGATTTATGCTCTGTTTATTTCTTTCAAGAAAGCTACACCATATCAGCTGACCTCACTTCACAAACTAAGAAGACGAAAAAAAAATCCCATTGCAAGTGCTCCTATTATACTCATCTGTCTTTCTTAATAATTATAATAGAGATTTGAAATGGTCTTTGTTGAAGAAGCTTTGAGATAAGGATATAATTAGGGATGTAAATGGGTCAGGTCAGTGGTCTAATCAGAATTTGAATCCCTTTACTGATTACAGACTCTCAAGTCCCAACCTACATTCTTAAGCCATATTTATATCTCTTAACCTACATTAGAAAGGGTCCATAATTTAGAACTATGTTTAGCTTTCTTTGGTTGGGATGCTTTCTAAGTTTTAATACATGGGCCTTGTAAAAGGTCTGCCCAATGAGTGATTCATTGTGGATGCTTTCTCAATTAGCCCAAAAGATAGGCCCATTTGTCAAGTATTATATTGAACAGGGACTACATTGACTAAGACTTTTAGCTTCTTTCTTCATCTCAAATTTTAAGATAAGTATATTAAATGATTTGAATTTGGCTTCTCAGGGAAAGCTCCATTAAAATCCAAAGAACATTTGACTTGAATTGCAAAATTGTCTAGATATCCCTGTAGGCATCTCTCACGTTGAATTGAAGATTAAAAAAAAAAAAAAAGAACACTCGAAGTTGTTAGATGGAAATTGGCAACTAAAAGAAGTCAGATGATTATCACAAAACCCAAACAGATGCCATATGTCTTAATGTCATTAACCGATCAAACAGTGATTGTGAGCCATCCAATATTTACTATTTCAACAATCAATTAGATTAAATGGCTAAAAATGACTAATGAAATGCCTTATCCAAAACCCTTTATCTGATGGAGCCATGGACACATAACTCTTCTGACAAAGCTAGAAAATCTTTCATTAATGGTGACTAGGTATTGCCCAAATAGCTTGTAAGGTTGGTGTTCCATTTGTTTAAAAAATGCTAAAATATTGTTCCATTATTGTTGAGATAATTGGGTGGTGTATCCTCCTGCAGATATTGTATGACAGCATTATGAAGTCTTGCACCATACTGGAGGACCTTGTCAAGAAATGTATTCAAATATCAACTTTCTAATTTCATATATATAAATGATAGTGTAAAGTCTCACTCCATAGTAGCACTGCCTATCCCTTTTGCTTTACAAAGAACTTCTGAATTTATTTATGATGATAAGGGGGGTGGAATAACATAAAATTAAGGGTTGAAGAAAAAAGTACTAAATGATTAAAAAAACACCCTTTTTTTGGACCCAAAAGTAAAAAATCTACTCTCTCAGCCCACTAAATAATAAAAAGTCGTAATTTGGAGAAGAGTAACATTTTGTCATTTAATGTTGTTATTCTCTACTCATTCCTATTTCTCTTTTTCTTGATTTGACCTTTAATTTTGTTTCATTCCATCCCTCGTGCAAACAAATATGCCCTTACGCCCGTTTGGATGCAAAAAAGTCAGGTAAAAAACTCACAGAGAGAACCATTCATAGTATAAATTTGAGCTTAGGACAATTTTCTAATTCTCTTCTTTTATCCACATCCAAATGACCATTTAAAAAGTAGTCGAGTCCAAGCCAACTCAAAATCAGTCCCTACTGAGTCAAGCCACCCTTTGAGAGTTCTGCTAGGAAAAGGCCAAAACTAGTACATTTTCCCTTTATTTACATTTTTTTAACCCCTAAATTTACTTGTTATGAGATGATGGTGGAAGCTTTTGAATCCATCTGCACTAATCTTGGAATATCAAAATTACATTCTCAAGAAGATTTAAGCATTCAAAGATTGGAGGTAATGTTCATCTCATTGGATGGGAAAAAAAAAAATGCAACCACCTATTAGTACTTTTTTTTCACTCTAAATAATCGAAATTGACATGGCTTAAACTTATAGGACATCATTTTACTCTTTTAACTTTTCGATCAATTCTCACTATTTTTCTTTGATCTTGAGGGCTCCAGGGTGTGACTCGGTCCGACTCTGCCAAGTTCGATACCACTTGACCAAGTCGACTCCATTCGAGGGTAACCAAGTCACCCTCGAGTCTGATGTGTAAAACCTGATCCAAACAAATCTTGCTTTAGCTAAGGAGTCTGTGTGACTTTTTTACGTCTATTGAGAGGCTTATCTCCATCATTTCCACATTGGCAAATGGCAAACGTTTGGTATTTCTATTCATTTGGTAGTGACATGAGGATTAGGACTTAGGAGTGTCAGATGCCATACTTTGCTGGGTGGGGCTCTTTGGAAAGAAATGTGGTTTTAGGGATTGTTTTCTACCTAATCCTAGTTTTCTATAGTGTGTTAGGTGCCAAGATATGCAACTGGTACACAACTCAGAATATTATAATCAGTACACAACTCTGCTCCACAAAATGTGAAGTTATAGTGTTGACACTAAATATCATAATTCTCAAATCTTAACAACTCTCAACCTCTAATGAGGGAGTTTACCATGTCATAATACATCTCCTTCCACAACTCTGCTCCACAAAATGTGAAGTTATAGTGTTGACACTAAATATCATAATTCTCAAATTTTAACGACTCTCAACCTCTAATGAGGAAGTTTACCATGTCATAATACATCTCCTTCCACACAAGGCCTATGATTTGGTCATCCGGCTGATGGCATGAGTTGGTACCACCAAGGGTTGACCATAAATAAATGGTGGAGTTTGTCATCCATGTTTGTGATTCTTATTTGGACTGTATGGCAAAACATTTTATTCGGGTAATTAATGAGTTGGGTCATACTTCAAACAAGACAAGACCCTACCAAAAAAAAAATCTTGATTTGAGTTCATGAGGGTGGCAGCATGTCAAGTTTTACAAGGGTCATGGTAAACCCAGTAAACAGATGTGTTTCACCCCACATGTAACACCAAATATGTGATACCAAATCTTAACTAGACAAGTAGAGCATTGTCAGATCTATTTCAAAATATGGGTCACTTTCAGTCAGGTCCATGGTGGTCCTGGACCTGACTTGATCCAGACCATATTGATGTGTCTACACTACAGCTGTACCTGGAGCCAGATTCTACTGCAATGGTCCTGACTCCAAGCTCAAATCAGAGCTCAAGTACTTTATTATCAACCTGGCCCAACTGGTCTGCTCCATTGACACTCCTGACCTGCTACGAAGACAGAGCAATGGCAATCAATATGATGAAATGATTCTAGAAAATGTGAATGTGGGTTCAAAAACTGTCTCATGGGTGGGAATGAGAAGATCCAATAACTTGGGCATTCATGCTTGTCTTCCCCATCACCTTTAACTGCTCCACAAGCCAAGTGTGCTTACAGCTTGCTAATCCCTACAAACCCTTGGATATTCCTTTCATTTTCTTTCTTTTGTTTAAGAAGAAAATTCCTTCCCCTTGCAAAAATTTGGTCATCAAGGTTGGGACATCGCAGTGTGGTGAGAAATATGGGTGCATGTAACATGATCTTTTGGTGCCTCATTTCCCTGGCTTTGGGTGGGTCCAGAGGATGGGTATGACTATTGTGAGAGACAGATTGTGTGTTAAATATGAGATCTCTACAATGTAGTGCATTTTTTTTTCCCCAGTAATTCAGAGTATCTCCCAACCAGTCCAGCGCGGGAGCCTTTAACACCATGCATTGGGTAAACGAAGAAAGCCCGACCTAATGATATGTGTTTCTATTCGGATGGATTATAAGGTGGACTGCACTAGCCGGTGCACATCATACATTGGTGAGCAGGTGCGCACCTGTGACCATTGTGCTCACAAGAAGATTTCCCTATATATAATATAAGAAAAGGTTGTCTAAATGTACGCTCAAATGATGTCATAATCTAAAATTTTATATAAAGTTAACCATTTTTTTTATGGTATTGCCAAGTCTTTCATATCATTTATAGTGCATTCGTGCGATGAGGAGCATGCAATGGAAAGAAAATTGTTTTGATTTTCAGCATAATCCATTGTTTGATGATATATTTTTCTTATAGTAAAAAGAGGAGCCAGTTTTCCCCGATAGAATGTATTTTGATTTCCTATGATAGGCGTAGGGATGCAGGATTCTTCTCTCCCTTAGAAATAAAAACCCACAAAGCACAAAATCCTCAAATTGCACAAACAGGTCCTTAAGTTCTATTTGTTTGAGGAATAACTGAGAACAGAATGGAATTTTGCAAGCCGGTCAGAAAAGTGGAAATAACACAAGTGGCATTTTACAAACTACCCATTTACCCTGATTTTTACTCGTTTGGCATTTTTGAGTGTGGATTTTGGATTTCCACTTATGAACCCATCAAGTGGGCCGCATATGGAACATTATTTGTGCTTGTTATGAACCCATTAGTGGATTAAATGGCAAAAAGAATTATTCCTTTTGGACTCTACTAGCATAAGAATCTAGCCACATTACTTTCCCCAAGAAATGAACCAATAGCACAAGGTATGCTTAGATCATTAGGAATTTAGTATTCAAAATGATATATGTTACTGTTACAATCCATATGACTAGTTCCAATTTAATATTATACTACTTTTTCAAGGAACAATATTCAGAGCCTACTCTGTATATTGATGGCATATGGTGAATAGGCATGATCAATTAAGTAGCCGATATGGATGGTGGAAAAAAAATTCCTTCACTCTATAATCGAAAAGTTACACTGATTGATGTCACCTATAAATGGTATTGATCATATAAGTGGGCAGGAGAGCACAGGGAAACAACATTTCCCAAAACAGGGGAAACAATAAATCAAAGGGTGTAGTAGAACAAGGCAACTTAAAAAGTAGTTTTAATGGAAAAAATGAACTCACTCCCATCTTTCTTCTCCCCCAAAACACACATTATAATAAGCCAACTTGTCATGTTGGCAAAACTCATTCAAGTAGGAATGGAGATGGCTCAAGTATGGTAAAATAAACATGAGATGCAAACAAATTGATGGTTTTGAGCATTCATTGCTCTACATTTTGTTTGCACATGCAATGTGTGGCTTAGAATTATAAAAGAACTATAAAACAAAAGGCAGGGAAATTTTCAAACAAGTATACAAGTTTTTATCAGGTTCCCAAAAATAGTAGTATATCATGAAATAATTATTTCAATATCGATTTTAAGGGGATTTTTTTTATAAAATCCCCCAAAAAATTCTCCTTTTAACAGTCCTGCCCTGCCACAAAGACAGCAATGCCAACCAACAAATGAGGAGATCACATTCCTAGTCCACCTTTACCACCACCTTTAGGACAGGCCCTCAGATATTCCTTACATTTTCAACTAAGGATGGAACATCCTAGTGCAGTGAGAGCCAATATGGGAGTAAGTAACTTGGCCTCTTGGTGGGTAAGGTTTTGGACAGGGAGACGCGTGAAACAGGTTATTTAAGTAACATATTGGAGGAAGAATGTAAAAAATGCTGTCTACTTCCTATCAGGTTTACCAGTATAATAGAGAGAAGCAAATAAAATTTTACTGCAGTTTTAAATCTAGTTGCAATCATCATCCTCTACTTTGATAAATACAAAATAAAAGGCATAGATCCAGACCCTCTTCGGCGGCCGCAGAGGCTCCTCTTCGGGACCTCCTGATCTTCGGCCCCTCTTGAGCTGGGGCAGTTGGCAGACTCTTCGGCCCCTCCTGAGCTGCGGAGGCAGCAGGTTTTCACCCCCTCTTGATCTTCAGGCCCTCATAAGCCGCAATGGCAGCAGCCAATATTCAGGCCCCACTTGATCTTCAAGAGATCATGACCTGAGGCAGCGGCTCGTTCTTGGAGCCCTCATGAGCCGTGGCAGCAGTAGCCCTTTGGTCCCTCTTGACCCTTTGGGCCTTACTGAGTCAGCTGCAGCACAGCTCAGCCCCTTTTGATCCGCTGCCTCTTCAGGCCCTCTTGAGCTGCAATGCACCTCTTCAGCCCCTCTTGAGCTGCCGAAGTGGCAGCTCTTCAGCACCTCTTGATCTTCAGGCGCTAGTGAGGGCGGCTCTTCGGCCCCTCCTGATCTTCAGGCCCCTCTGAGCAGCGGCTCTTCGGCCCCTCCTGACCTTAAGGCCCTAGTGAGCGCGGCTCTTCAGCGAGCGGCGCCTCTTTGGCCCATCCTGATCTTCAGGCCCTAGCGAGCAGCGGCTCTTTGGCCCCTCCTGATCTTCAGACCCTAGCCCTAGCGAGCAGCGGTCCTCTTCGGCCCCTCATGACCTTCAGGCCCTAGCGAGCAGCGGTCCTCTTCGGCCCCTCATGACCTTCAGGCCCTAACAAGCAGCGGTCCTCTTCGGCCCCTCATGACCTTCAGGCCCTGACAAGCAGCAGTCCCCCTCCCGATCTTCAGGCCCCAATGAGGTGCGGTGCTCTTCAGCCCCTCCCGATCTTCAGGCCCTAGCGAGGTGCGGTGCTCTTCGGCCCCTCCTGATCTTAAGGCCCTAGCAAGGTGGGGTGCTCTTGGGGCCCTCCTGATCTTAAGGCCCTAGCGAGGTACGGTGCTCTTCGGGCCCTCCTGATCTTCAGGCCCTAGCGAGGTGCGGTGCTCTTCGGGCCCTCCTGATCTTCAGGCCCTAGCGAGGTGCGGTGCTCTTCGGCCCCTCCTGATCTTCAGGCCCTGGTTAGCAATGTAGATAAGAGAGGTTTACTATGCCACTCAATTTCCATAATGATTTTATGGCTACAATTTCAAAAACAAAATTAATAAACTTTTTTTTTTTAATTTCTCTTAGAAACAATGAACTCGGAGGCAAAATATAAAACGTCAAGATAGCATCAAGATAATTAAAATAGAACGAATAAACATTCAAATGAAAAAAAATAAAATAAAATCAATCAAGATTGGGAACTTGAGTTTAGTGTAAGGTTCTTTACTCAAGAGTGTTTTTCTTTTTCTAGATTTTATTGCTAACAGGGAACAAACAAAACTGGGACAAACAACAAGCAGGGACTACAACTCCACAGCCTAAAATCAGCCTAATAGACAAAAGCTTGACAACAACAAAAGACCATGCCAACATGCCAATAAACACTTAGACAATCATATAGACCACACAGGGAACATCAAAACATAACAACACTCCACAAATACAACACCAACCACAGCCTAACATTCAAACCCCTCTAATTAAACTTTTATTTAAATTGAATTGTTCTAATTTCATTTTTTCTGTTAGAAGTTTAACTAAAAATAGGAAAGGGAAGATGTGGACATCCAATTCTTAGATCTGATCTTCATCTTCTTGCATCCTTTATATCTTCTTTATTCAGATTTATTTCTCCAGTTTTCATCACCATCAAACCCCAACCCAATCACCATATCAACTACCAAACCAAAAATTAAAATACAAAAGTCAATCAGTCTCAGCCAAACCATTCATTTCTAATAAAATCAGCCTTGCGAATTCATAAAAAATAAAATAAAGACTCTAAGATTTACCCCAACCCTAGCAATCATCAATAAGGGAATCGAGAAATCAAGATCCTTACCCAAGGAGCTGGTCCATCATGTGAACCTTCAGTGAGATCTGCAGGTAGCAGTATGTGAAGAAGAAGAACAAACAAAAAAAGCACATAGGTTCCTAGGGTTTTTATTTTGCTTGATAGATGAGATGGGTAACAATCTGCCTGCCCAGGGATCGGTCGATCCCTGGGCAGCTGAGATGAGATCCCCCTTTGCCCTAGATAGGTTTCTAGGGTTTGGAGGAGATAGAGGGCTGCGAAATTAGGTCGTTTGGACTCTTATAGCGTGGCTTGCGCTCTTCATCCAAATGGAGAAATTTGGGCCGTTGGATCTTTCACCAATCGACGGCTGAGAGGGTTTGACTTTTAGGGTAAGTATTCAGCTCAGTTGGGTATGGACCTTTAAATTTGAAGCCCATCTGTATAAATGCCGGGCATAAAGAGATTGGGGGGCTGAAGGTTTATGTCATTTTGATTAGAAAAAGCACCAAAGTTGAATTGGGCCCCCTTAATCTAATGGTTACAGTCAACTAATCCATGTTAGGGTTTGCAGGATTTCGGGTCATGTTCGCGGGATAGAAATGGGCCTCAGACAGATTAGTTTTAAAGGCTTTGTTGATCAATTATCTCAGGCCCAGTTAGGCTGCTGTAGACATTTAAACATGTTATGGGTCAGGCATTGGGTGTGAAATGTATATAGATTGAACCTGCCATAGGGCCCTTATCTTCTTTTGAGCCTGATCGGTATTGATTTTTCTTGCACTTTTTAATGCCTAACCTTGGAGGTGCCTTGGGCCATAGTGCAAAATCATGCACTCTTTTCCCTCTTCAGGCACACTATTGCAAGATCTATTGTTACACTGAACATGTGCATAGTTTTGTTATTTTTTCTTTTGGGTGATGTATCTTGATTTTGTGCTACTTCCTTTTGGGCCATTAATTGGGCATGGTTATGAATTCTTTCTGGCACAGTTAATAGCGCCTAACATAGGGGCAGAATTCTTTCATTAATTGTTCTTTCTTTTGGATTAGTTTTCTTTCAGAACTAATGCCTTTGTTGGACTGACACATACGCACGATTTGGATATGTTTTGTGCCATGGACGAGATCAAACTTTGACCAATTTGGGGCCTCATGTGGCCTCAGATTGTTAGGAATTGGCTTTTTTAAGCAATCAATGAGCATATTTTGGTTCAAGTACTGGACCCATTGTAAACCCCACCTTAACCTCTTGATCTAATTTTGGGCCAATATATTCTCACCAAAGGATCAATTTATGGACCCCAAAATAAGCGGAAGATGATCTACCTAGAAAAATAATTTGTAAGCAATTCTTTGCCACATTTTAGAATTTTCAAAGCCATTCAAAATTGATCCTTTTTAATTACCTTTGGATAATATGAATGCAGATCAACAGTCGGATTCAATTCGATCTCCACATCTAACCGCTGATTGAAATTCTATCTCTAATAAGAGAAAATAAACTGTGTTTATTATATTGCAAATTCCAAATTATAGTTGATGAATTGTTTTGAGGAAATCACTTTTATTCCAAAATTATAATGATTAACTCTTAAGCCTTGAATATAAGCATAATATGGGCCTGGATCCTCAAGCCTGAGTCTGGCTATATAAGAAATCAGACTCCAAGCTTAGCCCATTGGACAATTGAACGAGTGGTGCATTTGATGCGTAGTGTTGAGAAGGATGTGTGTATGTTGGATTTGGGATGGAAGGGTGGTGTTTGGTTCGAAGGTTTGAAAGAAAAGTGGTGAGATGAATGGAGATTTGAGTTGGTTGTATGGCTGGGTAGGAAAGACGGATAGGACTATTTGTTCCAGAATGGGTTGATGAGGGTATATCATATATGGATATGTGACTCGGGTGAGGCCTGATTGGGGTCACCCCCACCTAAATTGGTCTAGACCTGAGCTATGGTCTAGGCCTATGATCTATGTTCAGGCTATGTGGCCTCAAAACTAAATATAACCCACCCAGGCTTCACTCTATAGTTTATAGACAAGTGGGCTTGACTCCAGCCTAAAAATAGGGGGTTGTGCTTGGAGAAGGTTGGGCCAGTCTCCACGATTGAATCAGGCTTGTGCTTATGTTAGTTTCCTCTTCTTCTTTTTTTCTCTTTCCTTTTTGAGGCCATATATGGGACATGGGGCCCACGAAGCCCCAAGTTGTATAGCTGTACCATGACTCAAGAACAGCATACGATCACCCAAGTTTTCCTCCTCCATCCACTCCATCTCACTCAAGTCGAAAGACATCTTCACAATTGAGATTGCAGCCACCATTCCCCATCATTCTCACAATCAATATCTCTCCACAAGATTCCTCCAAAACAAAATACATGATTCTGTAGAGTGGGTAATAACTGAGTAATAATTCCCAAGTTTCAATTTCATCTTCACAGTAGCAGAATCATCTGGAAAGAGAGGGTCGATGGCTGCAAGATTCCAATCCTCCTATTGCATACTGCAACTTTCGTTTTTTACTTTATTAAATGATAAGGCATACAACTTTCCTTCAAAGAAGCGGCAGCAGCTTCTTAAGTCATGTAAATCAGAAGGATTATGCATGTCCTCCCTACCCAACTCGTATAAATGCAGCCAATATTTTCTGAACTATATATACCGTGGGTTAAGCGAGTCAAGTCTGGGTTGGAAACAAGTCAGGTCAGGTTTTGCACCCGAACTCAGCTCCCACCCTCTCCACATTTGCATAGTTGTTCTGAATATATTAACCTCAAAAGACTTCCCTTATCTAATGCAGCTTAGAGATTCAAAGGGCCAGAGACACCGTCAACATTGTATCAATTAGAGTTAAAGCTTTATGCAAGGGCGAAACTAGCCTTGTGGGGCCACTATGTAAAAGAAAATTCTTCTTCGTTTTTTTGGCTGGGTGGTGTGCTTTGGATACGAAAGAAGCCTAAAGTTTTGCTTTAACACTATGTAGGTTTCTTTCAATTTAAAAAACAAAAAATTTACAGAAGACTCCGCGGAGTTTTGCAGATTCATGTTTTCTAAGTATATCTTGACCGACATTTCCAACCCAAGTTCAAACTAACTAGAATACCTGGGAATCTGCCTCAGAACTAGCTTGAGAATTCTGGATTCTGGTGAATCCTTTAACTTCCATATGGAGCATAGGTCAACATTTAGAGCTCAACTAGTAAGTGGTTGAGCTGTAAGTTAAGTTGCGTAGCCAACCTAAACATGAGCTGGCCCAACTCATCTCCACAGAGCCATGGGCACTACCTTGGCTGTTATGTCCTTGTAAATTGTAATAGCAGAAAATGAAGAAGGCAGGCAGTCGGAGAGTTCCTTCACCTCCACTCCATTTGCTAGTAATCTTAACAATTCAGAGGGTCAGAATCAGAATCCCCACTTTTATAGGGATGGGACTTGGGAGCTCTTACATTCCTGTACTTGCAGGAGAATATTTTCCCTTTACATTGTGCACTTTCATTTATTTCCTTTAGATCAAAGGGCTAACAACATTTGTTGAAACAGATTTTCCATAAATAGCCAATTAACAAAAATATATATATATATATATATATTATGATGGGGTTTTCGGGAGACACCTCAAACGATTCACAAGTTTGAATGTTTCAAACCCTTCCATTGGACTTCAATCACTGTCTTAAGGATGGATTAAGATTTCAAAGACTTGACATAAATCAAAGGCATATTGAGTTCATTTTTTAAAGGTTGCCCTTAGACAGGTATATCGTCAAATCATACTCACATTGAACCCACCATCAATCCAAATAAGATGCATTCAATCAGGTTGCAATTAAGAAGGACATGCATCTAGGGACTATTTTCTCTATGAGTGTCAGTCAAACTTAAAAATTCCAGGATGTCCTATATGTGAATATCGTAGAATGAGGGGGGAAAATGAACAAAACAACCACTAGCAGTATATCCTTCCGAGATGAGTTGCATCTAACGTCTTCACTTCTTCGGAGATTGCAGCAGCATAGCATCATAGCATCCATCACTCAGGCACCCTTAAACTTCCTAATCCATTCATTAACAGTGAATTGGCCCAAAGTATGCAGAAAATCCCTCTCTTCGTCCGTGAAATCATCATCGTCTAATCCATTCATCTCAGTCTCTTCAACAAGGCCCAAAAACTTTCTAGTTTCTATAGCAATGAATATTTCAAAAGCCCAAATAAGACTCCTCTCTGTCTCGGTCAATACCTCATTCCCTGATCGGTTGATCCCAATCTCTCCAACATTTTTAATTACTTTAACAATGAATTGGTGTAGAGCATCAGTAAAACTCCTCGCTGCCTCAGCAAAAGCCTCATTCCATGATCGGTCGATCTCAGTCTGCAAAATTCTCTTTTCAATTTTTTCAATCCCTTTAGCAATGACTTGTCGCACAGCATGAATAATACTCCCCTCTACCTCAAATAAATCCTCATCTGCTGATCGGTCGATCTCAGCCTCTTCAACATGGCCTAAAAGCGTTTCAATTTCTTCAGCAATTAATTGGCGCAAAGTACGAATACAATTCCTCAGTGTGTTGGACACATGCTCGTCCACTAATGGGTTCATCTCAGTGTCATTAACAAGGCCCAACAGCCTTAAATCTTCCAACACCATACCAGAAGACACAAGATCAGAATAGCATCGATATAAAAATGAAATACAAAGAACAAACATACAAATGAAGAAAAATATAATCAAATGATTTTTCATCTTTAGTATAGTCTTTTCAACAAGTTATATTAATTTCACAAAAATAAATGCTATCAACAAGGTGAATTTAAGACACATTTGTGCACATACTCAAGTCCTTTAAACAAATCAAGCATGAGTCGAAGACCCTAGTTCTCAAGTTTCAGTCTACTTGTTTTGAAGATAGACATGCCCAAAATGTTCCTACTAAAGCACATTAGAACCTAAATTGATTAGGAAACATGAGAAAATCATTAAAAAAAAAAATACCCATGTCTCAACCGAAGATCAAATCTAAAACAAACATTCAATATTCATGCAATAAATGAAAATGTTTATATTCAACGTTCAGTGTTTAAGACATGAGCCAATTTGTAATGGGCGCATACCAAACCAACATCCCCAAAAGAATGATCAATCTATGACAATCCTACAACAAGAAGGCTTCCTGAGAATGAAATCTATGACACTTTTAGGTCATTTATCTTATTTCTTCTTCTTCTTCTTCTTCTTCTTCTTCTTTTTTCAGATATGTTTCTTCAGTTTTCATCACCAACAAACCCCAACCCCATCACCAAACCATCCATACTAAAACCTAACTAATCCCTTAGTCTCTACCCCATCACCTCAGTTGAGAAAAAAAAATCCAAAACCCTACTCTTCAAATCACCACCATTTATACCCATCTTTGGAACCATTCATCATCTGACACATCTACTTGCAACCAAAAAAAAAAAAAAAAACCTCTCATCTCTATCATCCCTTTAATCTCTAACGCCACCATCCTTTCTTTTCAATCAATCCCTTCAAACCCCAAACCCATCTCATAAACTCTTCCTCTTTGTTTCCTAATCCTTTCCTTTGTTTTATATGATCATCCTTCTACGAGGGTCAAAAAATGACCTAACCCTAGCAAGCAAGGAAGAAGAAGGGAAACAAGAAATCGAGATCCTTACTTGAGAGTCGATTCCCAATATTCGGAACTGTAGCGGAAGAAGAAGAAGAAGATGCCATCGGATCGGATTCTCCACGGCAGGGATTTGACTTTTGTTTTCTAGGGTTTTGAAGGCTTAAAGGAGGGAGAGGAAGGCGGGAACACTGATTAGGTCTGGAGACAGGTTTTATATACTGTAGCTAGTGATCTCAGCCCGAGGATGGGGAAATCCGGACCGTTTGATCTTCACAATGATCGATGGCTGAGAGGCTTTGAGTGGGCACCACCCGCTTCCTAGCCCTCCATAACTCTACTGTGGGGCCCACGTAATGATAATCTGGACCATCCAATAAGAATACCATCCCCTCCTCTGATATACTCCCAAATTTAAGTTTAAAAAGAGTGGGACCTACCATAAGATTAGAACATATGATTTGGATGTTAATGTGGTTGCATTAATTATATCCCACTTATGTGCTCAAATAGATGGTAGGATCCACTCTAATTAAGCTGACTTTTGACAATATATAGTTGTACCACTCAAAACAATTGTATATCCTCATATCTGACTTAAACAGGAGTGGGCTCCACCATAAAGTTGAACACATTGTTCGGATGCTAATGTGGCCATCCATGTTAATCGCATATCACTCGTGTGCTCAATTGAACGGTGAGATCTACTCTAATAAGGTTTGTTTTTGAAAATATATTACTGGGTGGATGACATTTTTGTGGATGGTTGGAATTATCGTTATGTACCGCCCACGATTGAGTTATTGGGGCCCATTATACGGGAAGCATGCACAGCTTCGAGTTCTAAACTTGGGCCGTACCATTAGAAGAGCCCATCTAATAACTGAAAAAAGGCTAAATACGAGTCTTTTCATATCATAGATGGATTGCATATTGGCACCATTGATGATTGTTATCAGCTGGTGAGCCTAGGGTTGTTCACGGACTGGGCTCGGCAGGGTCAAGAAATATCCGGGGCCGGCCCGGCTTAAAAACTATAGCTCCAAGCCCGACTCCGGCCAAAACTAGCTGGCCTGAGCCCAGCCCACGTAAAGATCAGTAAGCCCGAGCCCGCCAGCAGAATTATATTACAAAATAAAAACCTCTTCAACAAGGGCAAAGCGGCAGCTCAGGCGGCGGCTCAGGCGGTTTTCCTGTGATTGTCTCATTGGGGCGTCATGTGTTCAATTCCAAGCGCAGCCCATCCATCAAGCGAGGAAAAATAAATAGCCCAAGCCCAGCCCTAGTACTGAAAGTTAAGATCCAAGCCCAGACTAAACAGGGCAGGGCCTAGGTCGGGCTCAGGCTGGCCTGATCCATGAAAACCCCTAGAACCGCCAAAGTTTAAATGGGGCATTAATTTGATCGTTACAGTCATTAGAGTAAGTCCATATGGGGGCACATCTACTAATCCACGTAGACTTTTTAGGACTAGTTGACGGGCCTATGTAAGATTATTAATGAGGGGAGGGGAGCTTCTTTAACACTTGGATTACAATATTCTAAGCTTTTAATTAGAAAAAAATGCTAAGATTTCTCTCTCTCTCTCTCTCTCTCTCTCTCTCTCTCTCTCTCTCTCTCTCTCTCTCTCTCTACCAAGGCCAAATTAGGGGTTTTAAGGTTGGGGTGTTTTTTTGTTTTTTCAATTATTAGATAGAATTAAGGAGTCAAGTCTTATGCCCTATATGAATAGCAATTGAAATACTCTATTTAGTATTCATTAGGATTCTATGTTGCAATGCTTGCTATAATTGATTTGGTTGTCAGCCAAGGATTAGTATGCATTAGGATTCTCTGTTGCAATAGAAATGACTCTATTTATTCTTCTTTTGTGTTATTTTACCCTTTCAACATTTTTTTACCTTCTGCATTTTTTTTTTTTCTCTCTATTTTTTCGTTCTTTCTCCATCTTTCTCCATCTCTCTCTGTGCCATGCCATGGTATATACATGTGATGGTAGAATTCTGTGACAGTCTATGTTAGATTTCATGACACCAATGGTCATTTATTGCAAAACAATTACTGGTGTTTATTTCTAAATGATTTTCGTGGCTCTATGCAAAAGTTCAGATTAATTGAAGGATAAGTGGTGAACTAGTGGGCTTGTTAATGTGTATTTTGATGGGTTTGCAAACCGTGTGGTTGGACAATGTGTTTCATGAACTTGTGGTCAGCCATGGCTAGACATTTGAAATGGTAGAGACGAAAGGAATCCACTGTGACCATTAACTTGTATTGTTGTTAATGGTTGACATACACTGTGACCATTAGCTTGTGTTGTTGTAAATGGTTGACTTACGGTCGGTCAGTCCACAACAGGTTCAGTCACAATTCTAATAATCTTAATGTTCAATTTTGGAAGAGCTCAGTTTGCAACAATGTTGAAGTGGCACATCCTTGGATTGTAGCAAGCTGCTTTATTTTGTTTGTCCGAGATCAGAGTTGTACTTGAAAATAGTGTGATTATTTGCATCAGTTGAAAAGTGTATAGTTGAAATTAATTGTAACTGGTATATACTTGCAGTACTGAAATGAATTGGGCTAGTCCCAAAAGTAAGTTTTTTCAGTGCATACGCATTGTACTGTGCCCCTATAATTTTCGAAGGCTTGAGTATTTTTCAATGTTAATGTTGTGTTGGTTCAGTTTTCAATGTTGTTGAGAATGTGAAGCATACAAATAACAAACTACTGTATAGCATCCATGCAAACTGATGAACCAAGGATTGACGGCACAATGACATCTGATGAGCGGGATTTTGGGGCCATACTCCCAAGTCACGATTGAAAACCTGATATGGATAGTCTAAATTGGTAATTCCCATACACATGAACTTCTGTGCTCACAGGGCCATCTTTTTTTTAGAAACTCATCACGTCAATAGTTAAAAGGCCATCTACTTAATAGATTAAATTCATCCACACGCTCGGCATTTGGCTACCTCATAACTCCATTCACACACCAATGATTGGTAAGGAAGAGTGAAAATTCACACCAGTTTAGTGTAGTGCACCCTGTCTAGTTCTCTCATTTTTACTATGTGGCCACTGTATAAGACCCAATCCAGCCGGACTAAAACCACCATTTGTATCAAAAACCATCTTGATTTATACCAAACATCTTGATCTTGTTCAATCAAATTCATATTGGACCAGGTGTATGCGGTCCTTTGTCATGTAGGTACACATCTGAGCATCGACAAAAGGTTTGCTGCAGAATTATCTCATAAAACCACCATTTGTATCAAAAGCCATCTTGATTTATACCAAACATCTTGATCTTGTTCAATCAAATTCATATTGGACCAGGTGTATGCGGTCCTTTGTCATGTAGGTACACATATGAGCATCGACAAAAGGTTTGCTGCAGAATTATCTCATATAACATTAAAGAGCATCTCATCCACAAGGGACAAATGGGTCATGCCAACAAACCTAAAATTTAAAGGTCTAAACATAAAAGGCCATTCAACATAGAAAATACATTCTAACATAGAAGCCATCAACTCTCGTAAATCACATTCAGTCACCAATTTTTTTCATTTTAAATCATCTTAATTGAATTTACACAACTCATAACAACATAGATGCCGCAAAAATTTACGTAACTCATTATCATAGAGCATCATCCTCCATCATAAACATTATAAAAAACACTCGGAGAAAATCCATCCTAGACATTAACATATCCCAAAGCCACACCCCAAAACAATCATGTGCAACTATCCTCTCAACCAAAAAATGCAGGCCATAATTTCGCATTAAACAAGCCATCATTTCATGGTGAGAATTCCAAACAAATGAAAATCTAATGTCTAATTATTGTTGCCTTTAACTAAAAGTAGATTTTGAACATGCATGCTACTTGCAAGTTTATTAGATTATCAAGGATTATGTTCTCTCTTTACCGAAAAAAGAAAAAAGGATTATGTTCTCTAGTAGACGATCTCTTCTTCAAAATAGTAATTTACTTGAATTACTTATTTGTTACTCAAAAGAGGTAAAAGAGCAGAGGTGGGATCATACTTTATACAAGGTTCATTTGGCTCCACAGACAACACACTGCATTAGTTCAATGTAACTCATTTGGTCTTTAAAATAAGTGAAGATACCTGGTTTGATACAAGGCCAACAAATGGAAATATAAAAATGGAAGGAAATCAAATCTGACATGTTCTATTCATGGTATTTACTAATCGAAATATGAAACAACCATAAAGGTTTACAAAAATTAAAATTAAAATAAAAAAACACCTTTACAACAAGAGAAACGTCACAAACAAATCCTCCAAAAGTTCACCATAAGAAATAAGATAAAGATCATTGAGAGTCCAGTGAAACCTTTCTTTCCAAGTTCATGCAATGGCATAAAGACACAAGGCTCAAGACTCTCATTGAGAGTCCGAGTAGGCCCTTGTACAACATAAAGAGCTTTATAAGATGAGAAAAGCCTCTTTAACAATTAAAATCATTTGTTAGAAAAGTGAAACCGGCAAATCATTCTTCGTCTCAGATACGATAGAGTTGTACCACTGACATGATAACAAGGTTTCCATAAATTACGATATGGATATTCCAATTTAACTACAATTACAAAGGAAAATAGATATTAAAAATGTCATCTTCTGTCAAAAGACTTACAACAGAGATAGCAATTATTGTCATGGATCCCAAAGAGAGAACATAAATAGAACAGATTAGATTATTAAATAATAATAATAAAAAGAGTTGAGACTGGGTCATGGTGTGAGCCAGGCATAACCAACTACAACATACTGGTATTCTGGAAGCGAGTGAATGATCATCAGATCCCCACCCAATTCAAATTCCACAAACAGAATATTCTTCCTTCCGAATGCCTTACACATAGCTTTATCCCTATCGGAGAGAGTGGGAATATAGTATATGCGATTTCCTTTACAGCTCATTTCGCTGGCACTAACAGAAATTGAACTACCATGACTCGAGAACAACATACGATCACCCAAGTTTTCCACCTTCATCCACCCCATCTCAGTCAAGTCGGCTCGAAAGACATCACAATTGAGATTGCGGCCACCATTCCCCATCATTCTCACAATCAATATCTCTCCACAAGATTCCACCAAAACAAATACATGATTCTCTAGAGTCGGTAGTAACTGAGTATTATTCCTAAGTTTCAATTTCATCTTCACAGTAGCAGAATCATCTGGAAAGAGAGGGTCGATGACTACAAGATTCCAATCCTCATATTGCAGACCCCAATCCTCATCACTTAGCGAATGCAACTTTCATTTTTTTCCTTTATTAATTGATAATGTATACAACTTTCCTTCAAAGAAGATGGTATTTGACACCACAGTTACCCTCCATTGGTGTTCATAAAATTGTCGCTTACAACATCGATATAGTAGGAATGTATTGTCTGATTTCCTGACAAAGATAACTCCATCAGGATCAAATGGAGTCGAAAAGAAAAGGCAATCAAGATAGCGAACGCGCAGTTCTAACCATGGGAGTACAACACGTTCCTCATTCTTCACGAGTAGGGATTTAAAAAACGTATTGTGGGGTTGGAAAAGCATCCAACCATGGGAAGATGAAATGCAGAAAGACCAAGCATCGATTTCATGCACTAGTGTTTTATATCTTCTCTTGTCGGGAAGACTGAAGATTTCGACAGTATCTTTTTGGGTAGCGAATCTGTAAAAGACAAGGAAGGGGAGTACACGACATTGTCTCTTGGCTATACGCCATGAGCGGCAAACGGAGCCAAAAAGAAGACAATCGAGCATACTTAGGCGCTGCAAGATCATTTCAAGTAGGCATTGGGGAAGATCTGACCAACAAATAGTTCCTTCCATGCCAAACAGCACACGCAGCTGCAACGGAAGTGTGCCAAGATTTCCTCACAGTGGGGGCAAGCGATGATTGATCGATCGATAACGTCAGTAACTGCATTGCCACATTTCTTTTCCTATTAACAATGATCTAGGATTTTTTTTTTTATGAAAGCTATCAACTGACTTTCATTAACGCCATTAAAAATACTAATAAACATAACAAGCTGTATGCATGTAAATTCTCTACATCAATCACTTATAAAAGAGAATTATCAATAAAAAGTGACTTCTCAATTCCAATATATAATTTTCCAAATTGTTCGCAACAGGTCTTCATCTACAAGCATTGCATGATTGCATCAAAATTGAAGCCATTAAAATTGTTTTTGAAGAATCCAAAGACAAAGTAAAATGGAGTTACAGTATAAGAGTAAGCTAAAGAAGCTAACACTAAGCAACAAATCAAAACAAGCTGCAGTTGGCACTTTTTTTTAAGAATATAATTAAAAAGAAAAAATAATAATACTAAAATCAGGGGGTAAATTGATCGAGTCGAATCAAAATGGGTCAAGCCTGACTAAGGTTGGCAATCCCAACGGTGGACCCAGGATTTTCATTTGAGTGGGGCAGATGATGGTCAATTGAAAATGTCACAAATTATTTTGCTGTATTTTCTTCACATGAACAATAGCAAAAGAGAAAATGTCTTGCATTAAAAATTCCCAAAGAAATCGGCTTTTTTTATTTCCAAATACATGGTATGAAAATCAAATTAGACTCAAGAAATTAGCACAGCAATTAGCAACCACACTACAACAATAATCATTATTGTGTGAAAATTAGTACCTCTTCGATTCTTTCCTTAACCTCTAAAGAGTTCCTCTATCATACAAATCTAAATGGGACAACTTGTATTCATAAATGAAAACTGGCAATACAATCATAAACATCAAATGTGGTACAAGAAGAAAATCAGTTAAAAAAATCTAAAAAGTCACTAAGAAATATAAATATGTGAAACCAATTAAAGAAAATAAAAGAAAGATAACTCAAAACCAAACTAGCTGTTCCAATAGAAATAAATTAACGGCAAAACAACCATTGGATTAAATCATTATAAAAATGCATTATCTAAAATTGTTGAACTTTGAGGCCTTAAATTTGAAGATTAAGATAAAGCAATTAGAGTAATATATTGCTAATCGCCACTCCATTTCCACAACACTCTCTTCTCATTGACCATAGATTCAAGTGAAACATACAAATAAATAGGAAAGGGATTTTCATAATCACACCCCAGTATTTCCCTCTCTTTGAAGTTTTTTCTAAACGCAAACCCATGTCTACTAAATTTTTTTGCTAACATTGAAAAACTAAGTAGAAATGCAGGGCAAATGAATGCGCGCGCGCGCGAGAGAGAGAGAGAGAGATAGAGAGAGAATATATACCGGGCAAAAGCAGAGGACCAGATACTTGTTGGGTAGAAACCAGAAATGAAGGGACCTACTTGAATAGCAACGAATGGGGTGTGTTTTGGGCATTCTTGCTTGGAGTCTCTAGAGAAGAAATGAGAAAGAACCTTGGGAGGGCTTGTGAGAATAAAACAGAGAATGGGGTTTTGGATTTTATAAAAGATGGATAGAAGTCTTCAGGAAGAGTATTTAAGAGCTGGAGATCTTGAGAGTGAGAGCTTCTGGAAAGGATTTGGGCGTAGGAATTTCGTTCGGGAGAAGGGTTTTCAGCAAAAGGGTGTGGGGCCATCGTTTTTCCATAATTGGGGGCACAAGTCTGGCGCCCAATACCCCATTGGGCATTTTCTAGATCCTAACCGGGTCGACCGCCCCAGACGGTAACGTGGGTCCGCCCTTGAGCAATCCTAAAGCGTGAAACAAGTTAGGGAGAAAACTGATCAGGACGAGTCAAAACAGGCTAGGTTGACTCATAGAAGTGGGAAAAAGCATTCCTAAAACGGGTCAGGTTGAAGAAGAGGAAATTTATGAGATAGGTTGATGAAGAAGAAATCTTAAGATGGTTTCAAGAAGAAAAAAGAAAAAGAAAGAACAAGAAATCCTTAGATGAATTGAAGAAGAAATTTCTGAGATGCGTTAGGTTAATGAACAAGAAGAAATAGGTTAAGCGGGTTCGGCGAGCCTCTCTCGAGTAAGGTTCATGTGTGAGAGGTGTGCACCGATTCACCGTGCTGATGCAGTAAGGAAGTCGGGCCTTGGGCCTCTTTTGGACTTCCGTACCGGATCACGTGCACATCTCTATGTGAGGTCCACATAGGGCCCCACGTGGGGATCTCACATTGGGGGATTCAGACATCTGTGTAAGCCCTACCTCCATGCCAAAAATGATATCCATCTGATCATCCTAACCCCTTCATCAAAGTCCCACAAATTTCAATGGCTATACAAAAGAGAAAAAAAAGAAGGTGTAGTCGATTGTGGGACCCAGTCCATTTGGATGGCTTTAAACCACATGGGTCTGGCGTAATTCAATGGGGTCCCTGTTTGTGGTCGATTCAGATGAAGCAACAATCTGAAAGGGATTTGACCATTGGATTGATGTATTTTTTAAAAATGCACTCTGAAACCGTTAAGCTTAAGTTTGCATGGATGATCCAATGGATGTGATATAATGCCCCAAAACCTCGATGCCCTGAATTTCACAGTGCTAACGTTCATAATCAATGTAGGTCAAATCCATAATCTTGGGATTTCATTCAACTGGTAGACAGCTACATTCATAAATGACCTGCATAGATCCATGAAGCTTTAGATGGGTTCTAAAGGACCCTGACATGGTTTGGTTGAGAATTAGGGCTTTCAAACATCAAATGAACAGACAAATTTTGAGGACATGAATAAGCCCCAGGGATGTCATGAGGAAAACCATGACTAAGACCCACTTTATAACCTAATTCATAAATTTGTACTACGTAATATACCTTGGAAGGAATAACCCAGCCATGGGTTCTGCCATCTAAGATCTTAATTTTCTTTTTCTTTTTTTTTTCCATCAGATTATAAGAACCCATATCCCACTGTCCTTGATAAAATATGTAGGGAGAAAAGGATGGAGGGGAGGGATCTAGAGGAAGAGATTCTCAGGGGTGGGTAGAGAGAGGGAGAGAGACGAGGAATATACTGAGACATTTCAATAGGAGCCCCGAGTCCCTTCACACGGTTCCACCAATTTGTTTCCAAAAAAACAGGTTCTTATTGTTCCGAAAATCTTGATCCAGCGGACCATGTGTTTTCGCTAATCATTCCATGAAATGATGACTTGGAACAACAGATAAACAAATCCAAACACGCTTTTTCCTGCTTAGTCCCACGGGAAGGCGAGAACCCCCTTGTGAGTTCAGTATTCATAAACAATCCCTAAACAGACCTGTTTAAGGGTCGGCCATTCATATAAATTGTCGCTCTTTGGATAGTGTAGCCATGTAGGTTGTCCTTAATCCAATCATGTCCAGCAGTTACCAATTTCCATACATATTCTTTGTGACATGTACGCAACCATATTTCATGGCCGAACCATAAAAAATAGGGCAATCCGGGGATCTAACAATCATGTAGACCATATTACTCACTGGTATACAAACAGAGTTCAAGTAGCCAACATATTGCTTGAGTTGCATGAGATGCATGGGTATGATTAAAAACCCCAGCCTAGATAATGTCTGTAGAAAACAAGAGAACAGGGATAACAACTGGTAGACAGTATTGCCATCTTCTACATTCATAAATGACCTGCAAACATGATTAATCCCCAGGGATGGCATGAGGAAAAGGCATAGTTAAAATCTTCTACATTCATAAAGATTACAGGAACTCGTATCCCACTTTCCTTGATAAAAATACGTAGGACAGAATCAATCAATGCATAGTTAAATTTGTGCATGGAAAAGAGCCAAAAGATCGTCATATACCTTGCCGCTTGAATAGGATCAGGGGACTCTGCATGGAGATTGTGAGGGGGACGACGAGAACCCTAAAAGTCCAACAGCCGCTTCTCCTTGTCTTTCTTTCCCTCGTTGTTCCTCTCGTCCTTTCTCTTATTCCAGCCTCGGATTGGTAATAAAAAATAGGTCGTGCGTGATGGGCTCTGTGTCTATGACTCGGGTCAGGTGATATGTAGCCTTAGGATTCTCATCATTTAATGGATTCCGACCCGTAAACTCAAAACTCGGCATGAGTATTTGATATTACAAACTATAGTGCAAAATTAACTATTTTTCTTGACATCCTTATATATAATTACGGAGTTGATAGACTTGATCTATTATAAGTTGAATAATATATTTATTTTATAAAAAGAAAAATATAAAAATATTAGAATCGATTTTAAAACTAAATTACAGTCGTAAATCTAATTTTAAAACCAATAAAACAGGTTCCCAATCAAAATCGAACTCAAATCCATTATTTATAAATAGGTCTGGATCCATTATGGTTTCAACCTGAGATCATTTGGCTTGCAATCCTAATCATAATACGGTGCGACTTGCTGCGAATCCAACACGTGCACTACCCACAATGAAGATGCGAATAGATAAACTCCCATAAGCCCAACGAGCACATTTTTTATTTCATTCCAAATTTGCCTTGCACTCTTATGTCTGTCTATTTATTTCTCATGCCTTTTAGCTTCTCTTCAAAGAGTGAGATGTGAGTGTCCCACTTGGTGATGTAACAGTGAGGCCCACCTAAGTATAGGATTAAGGCAGGCTCATCCAAATAACAAAATAAACATATCTAAATAACCACGAGGCACCCCAATTAGATGTAACAGTAGGGCCCACCTAAATATAGGATTAAGGGCAGGCTCATCTAAATAACAAAATAAACCTATCTAAATAACTGTGGCGCCCCAATTAGATGTAACAATAGGGTCTACCTAAATATAGGATTAAGACAGGCTCATCTAAATAACAAAACAAACCTATTTAAAAAACTACGTGGCACCCCCAATTAGATCAAGTTAATGTATTTATCCACATAAGACCAATATTTAACCATCTACTAATCAAGCTGGTCCCATGAGAAGAGAAGTTTGATGAATTGAATATGGTGAGTCTCACTTAGATGAGAAAAAGAAAATAGTAAGGTAAATAAATTGATTGGATATATAGGGACCCCATTAAATGCATAGGATATTTATCTAGTGCTCTAGGTAGATGGATATAAGGGTGGATGAACATATTTCATGTATAAGGGTGGATGGACATATTTCATCTTTTAATCCCACATAAATGGTTTAATAGGTTAGATTTAGTGAGTTTGAGGCAACCGGGCCGAAATAGGTGGATGGTGATCGGATGGTTAGTTTTTTCATCAAATTGTACATGTGGTTTGACTATATCCAATGAACTATGTGGGGCCCATTAGATTTCAAAATTTACAATCCAACAAATTATATATAACCACCACGTCGAACAAACTCCGTCGAAAATCCAACTATCTAACCATCCACCCATACCGCATCAGGCCTACCTAGTTACCTCAAACTCATTATTAGATCTGACCAATCTACTCATGCATGCATGTGAATCAACTAAATGAAACGTCCCATCCGTTTTACATTTAAATGGGGCCCACTGTATCCCAACCTATCTTTTTCATTTTTTTCATTTTTGGTGGGACCATATTCCACTCATCCACCATTTTTGCATGGAACCCGCTTGATGGTAGATCATCGCATGTTTCACCGAGCGGGTCCATGTAGACGGACAAATTAACTTGATCTAATAATCTTTGGACCCATATAGATGTGTGGATGTGTTTTACTTGCAGTGCCACTATCATTGCATCGGCCCACAATTCTATAATAATATCTCAAATGGGTCCATTTGACGAGCAGTGCTGTGGAACGGGAGAGAGGTAATGAGAGACACGGGGGGATGCAAGGGCAGATTTGGAATACAATAAAAAAACGTACATGAGTGAAGGGAGAAGGTGTCAAATAAAGCACTTTACTAACATATAGTAAAAGTCAAGTTAAGCCTTCGTCACATCAAAAGCACTTTAATTCAAAAATCCCCCACTAAAATACAAACAAACTTCACTTTCTAATACAAAATGTAAAAAAGATCCCATAACAAACAACTAAAAACAATATACACCATCATAACTCACTTATATTTTATTCTTTCTTCAAAATCAACTTTGTTTCACTTGACTCTATTAGTTGAGTTGCCAACCACCACACTTTCCTTACCTTTGTCAGAAAACAAATCCACTCTTTCTTGTTTCCCAGAGATCTACTCGGATCGTCTGAATTCTCAGAATTCTCAATATGCCATGTTGCCTTATGAATTCTATCCATATCAACACCAGGCATATTGAGTTGTCTAAAAAAAAAATTTATTATTGAAATATCTGCATGATTGTAAAATGAAATTATTGATTTTTTTTATTGCAAAACTCACCACTAGCTGTCCCGGTTGGATCTTTTCCAATCGAAGCCCAGGTATCCATTTCCCTGAAGATGTTCAACAATATCAGTCTTCATAGCGAAAAATGTTGAAACCTTCATATCCGAAATTTTCAGTGCTGGTTATTTGAAAAAAAAAAAAAATTAAAGTGTGTTAGTCAACGATAAATTAAAGTGTGTTAGTTAACTTGTTGACGACAAAAAAAAAAATAAAATGCTCTATATAACTTACCCTTAAATGTGTATGCAGATCCCAGAACAAGAGCAGCGATATATACTATAGCGGCAAGTGCTAAGTCACTACCTACATATGGAAAGTCGGTTTGCCTTAGTCATGCATAGAACTCACCTGCATGTTGCTATCAATAACAACAAAAAATTACAATATTAGAGTTATAAAAAGAATGGTTATTAAACAACACCACTAGATTACTAGTTAATTGATAGCATTCCCATACCCGAATCTCATTGCTGACTTCAAGTCTGAAACATGTGAAAGATTCGTTAGTGATTGGTTCCATCGATTCATTTAATTAAAAAATAATATCTGGTATTGTTTCTTTAAGTCGCATAATATTGTAATGCACCCGTATCTATCATATGAGCATGTATCATATGAGCTAAAGATTTCACCCCTGAGGTACTCTCTCAATGGTTAAAATGCCCATCCCTTAGGGGACTAAATATAATTAGAGAATCACAACCATTGATGCAAGGGGTTCTAAGGGTTAATGTGTGCAAGGGGTTTGATTGATGTATATGGGTATGAAGAATTAGTAAGCGCTCTCCAAATGCTCTACCCTCAACAATGTCACCTTTTGTCAAATTTCAACTTGTAGCACATTTTTTAATTTGGGGCGGAGTTTACCACTTATCCTCATTTACGCGACTTTAGGTTTTCAAATCATTGTTCTCCTGCATGTATTCTTCAATGGAAAGAGTTAATTGGTGAGAATCATTAGCACAAGGCAACAAGCTGGTAAAAAATGGTGATCTCCTAATCAGGTAAGAGGTACTGCTCATGAAGGCGCATCTTCATGTTATCCCAAGTGCGAATGAGACAAGGAATCCATTCCATTTGTTCTTTCAAACTTTTTACTAAATACATTCACCTTTGCAAATTGGACATGCCTATCATCTGATATGGAGTCCCAATCCATGACAGATATCGGACCACAAAATTCAGTTAACTTCCATTTTTCCCTATAGAAATTGGGAACCTCGACTCAACTCAAGCATTCTTATTGATGTCATCAACCACTTGGCCTTCATTGTGGCCAGTCTCCACTCTCAATGGTGCTCATTATAGATTCTTCAATGCTTGGCCAACCACTGACATCATTATTGCATTTATGTCGTTGCTATTTGCATCTTCATTGTAGACTGCATATTGTAGATGACCATCTCTATCACCAGATCCTTCTTCAATAGTCTTCTTGGGCATAAATTGGACAAACATTTGTTTATGCTATCAACGTTCTCACAAAACTAAGGAAAAACTTGATCCCTCTTATGGTCATTAAGCCTTCTCATATAATGATTCCCACTTTGAGTCATCGCGGAGATTAAACCAAAGATGGGGAAGATATAGTTGTTATTAAAGGACTGCTGTGACAACGCTCAAATGAGGGACTGATACATGTAACAGTTTAGGGAAACAAGTATAACTCAACGGAACAGATACAAATAGGACCAGATGAAAATTAAATAATGTGTCATATGTTGCTGTAACAGCCAGGAAAAACACTGCTATATGCTGCTGTATTGATGGGCACAGATTTGGGACTCATCTTGGGACTGTTTGAGGTTCAATAAGGTGCTGCATGGGTGTTGGTAATGGTTGGTTCTAGTATAAAGGCTGTTAGGGTTGGGTTTACGAAGAGACGGATTTGGAATTGACAGTGGATAGTTTTGGGACTGTTTGCTATGGGACATCAACTAAAACGTTGCTGTTTGGTTTTACACAGCTGCTAGTTGAGTCATAAATCAAACATTAAAGCAAGATGGAGCTGCAGTAATTTGGGGAAATAAGCTTGGGTGGTGTATGAATGGATGGATTTGGGCCAGGAGTGTTTTTGGGTAATTTTTTGGGTCTGTCTTGGAATGGCAAATTGTTGTCCCTGTTGGACAAAATCTGCAAAATGCAATGGGCTGATTTTAGGTCAGTGGGAGAGTGTAGGTTCTGGGTGGCTGACAAGTGTTGTTTGTAGGTTGAATCCTGATAATGGCCGAAGCCACAATAACTGCGGCAGCAGCAGTTGATCAAAAGAACTAAAACAACAACAAGAACTTGAATGCAGTTGAAAGTTGCAAGGAAATTGAGTGAAACAGAAAAGTAACTTTTTTGTAAGAGGACCAATTATTTTTTGGAAGTTCATTTATTTTATTTTTTTTGGGCTAAAAGTGAATGAAACAAAGAGGAATCCTAATCTAAGACAGCGGAGTAAAAAACAAGACAATCGAAGCATGGATTGAAATTGTGGTATCAGTCGCTGTTGCAGTCAACCTTGGAAACCCATACTATGTAGCATCACGGTCCATCAAGACATGAATTTTTTTTTTTTGAACCCAAAAAAACTTGAAAAAAATATCTAAAAAGCCAGAATATTGGAAAATGCTTGGAAACAATGTCTTTTTTCATTGGTGCCCACTATAGACCAAAACATAGGTCCCTTAAGTTGTAACATCTTGTATCGTTGTTTAATCTCATACCGTTAAATATGTTAAGTTTTAGTGTTTAATCTTTGGGCCTATTCTTACAATTTATAAATCTACTATTGTAGCCTATATTTAAAGTTCAAAGCACTTGAAATATTCATTACCCTTATTTTAGGGGACACCACCCAGGGGACTAGTCATATTGGGTGTTGGGTCAAAGACCTCTGGGATACCCACATCATAAAAAAGGGGACTTAGGCCGATTGTTCAATTGACTACTAGAGAACATTTTTTTATTATCATAATATCCATGTTTTGTAAATGACCAATCAGAAAAGCCCCGATTTTAATAAATGAGCAATATTAGCATGTGGTACAATTAAAAAAAAAGAAGTCTGGATCTATGTTTTTTGAAGAAAACTGCTGCCATATTATAATTAAGCCCTAAACACACTCACACTCATATATATATATAGAGAGAGAGAGAGATACCTTTCGTAATTTAATGCAATGAATTCTTGTAAAATGATTTGATCTGGATTTCCTTCTTCCTGTCTGGCATCATTTTATAGGATCAGCAGACAATTTCTTTGAAATGAAAATTAAAGAAAGTTGTTTTGACACACATTTCAAGTTGAGCAATTCCCAATAAAAAAAAAAAAAGAAGGAAAAAGAAAAAGAAGAAACAATTCACGAACATAACTTTTCATTATTAAATAAGGTATAAATAAAATAAAAAATAAGCAATGTTTACTTTATTAAATAAATAAAATTTAAACGTACCTTTTTCCTATACCACCTAGTCCCTGTAATAACTCTTATCACTGTAAATGAGAAAAAAAAAATCAATAATTACATAACTTATTGTAAAAAAATGGTGAACACATAATGTCTTCGAGAGAACGTTCAAAATGACAGAAAGTAAAACCTCATATGTAAATCAAACATAAAGCATTTCAACAAGTTGATGTTTGCATACGACTGCATTAAAAATGTACATACAGAGAAGATAAGAGCAGGAACAGATCTAAGATAAACACATAAAAGCGGTCACGGGTTCGAGGATTGTAACACCCTTTTTCGCTTATTTCCTTTAGATTGTTTGAGTTGGATCTCCATAAACACTTTGGCCTTGCCTCAAAGACAGAGCAATGCAACCACTGTAATGAAATGATTCTTAGGTCTTGAAAAGTGTTGAGGAGTGGGCTCCACCTGAGGGGGAGTATTGAAACTTATTTGTGCTGCCTCTATTAGAGGTTTTGGCAGGAATGGTTAGCTAAAAGGCAACTTAATATGATATCACAACCAACCGGTTGAGAGTTTGAATCCCAGGAGGAACAGCTCGGTGTGAAAAAAATGTGCGTCGCAAAAAATGTGCCGACTGGGTTCCACCTGAGAGGAAGCATTGAGGAGTGGGCTCCACTAGAGGGGAAGTATTTATAAGTATTTGTGCCTCTACTAATGCCTCGAGGTTAAGGTAGGAATGGTTAGCTAAAGAAACTTTAAAAAAAAAGGTAAGTTCGGAAAGCTTCTCATGGGTGGAGATGAGGAGATTAGGCTTGTCAATGGGACGGGCCAGGCCTGGGCATGGGTTGTCCAATTCCGGCCCGAATATTGGACGGCCTGCCAAGGGTTGTCCAATGTCGGCCCTAAATTGAGCGGGCCTATGTCAAATCCCATCCCACGCGAGCTTAGGCTGGGCCCGGGCCTAGGCTTTAGCAGGATCTTGAATATAAGATCAACATTCTCTAATTATTCATATATTATCACCACTACCCACCTCATCATCAATGGGGGAAATACTACAACACTACTTAGAATCCGACAGTCCCGAAGTTATGGGTGCCTGCCGCTTGATTGACTCTAAGATTTCCTTACGCAAAAAAACCCAAACAAAAAACATATATAATGTCTTGATTATAGCTGATTCAAAAATTAATAGAAATCAATGACATAAACTCCAAAAAGTCATGTAAAGAATTATAAAGTTCTGGCACAGTCCAAAAAGACATACCTATGCCCATGCCACTTAAACTACAAGAAACAACAAATGTCCACTCTGTTGTTCATCCATTACCTATGTGCTTCATGACCGATAGTGATGGTTCACCAAGTGTTGATGTGGTGGGCTCAGACAAGTATAAACTAATAAAGTGTATCCCGCAAGTTCTCTAAACTGCAATATCCTAGCTCTTCACAATCAGTAGTTAATTATTAGATTATTAAGAATATTAAAAAAAAAAAAAAAAATTTGATGCGTAATATCTTCCAATCTCGGTATTTTGAGAACAACCTCCATATACAGAGCCCCATAAACCATATCTCAGAAACACTACCCCAATCTAGTAGACATATAGGTCCCACAATTTTTTTTATTATTATTTTCCAAATCTGAGAGCATCCACAACATTGACAGCTTAAATACAAAGTTCTGATAATGAAGCCTAGCAACACAGAAAGTTGTGGATAAAGGTGATAAAACAGATAAAGGTGAAGGCAGTGCACAGATAAGTTGTGGAATATATTCTCCTAGCAACACAGAAATCCATCACACAGCCAGCAACTCTATACATACTTTGGGCATTTAAAAAGACATTCTAGATAAAACAGATGAACAAGTAAACACCATCAATAATGAACAAACGACGTCTCTGTTACAAACCTAAGCAAAACCGGGCAAGGGAGGGAGGGAGGGAGAGAGAGCGACCGTGAGAGAGGGAGAGGGGGCAACGTGCGCCATGAAGCGCAGCAGCGGAGAGCGAGGGTAGAGAGCGACCGAGCATCATTGAGCAACGCAGAAGGGAGAGCAAAGAGAGGCACGATTAGGGTTTCTCCTAGGGAGGGATGCCTTTTACAGTGAGTAGAGAATTAGGAGGGCGAAGTTACAAAACCGCCCCTCCTTATTAGAAGTTATTTTACTCTTAGCGGGGGTATTTTCGGTAAAAATATAAATTAATAAAATTATCTTATAGCCGGGCCGGGCCTACTCTACCCAGTCCCAGTTCCAGTCCCATTTTGGCCGGGTTTTAAAAAAGTTGTCCAAGCCCAGCCCAGCCCAACCCGCTAAGCTCAAATTTTTTTTAAAGCCTTGTGTTTTCAGGCTTAAGACAGGCCAGGCCAGGCGGATACCCATTTCAACGGGCTAAATTGACAGGCCTAGAGGAGATCCAATTCCTTGTACACTCGAGTTTCCCTCATCACCTTTCCCCACAAGCAAAGTGCTCACCCACACACCTAGACTCGCTCAACTGCTTTTACAGCTTGCCAAATCTTTTTATAATAATAATTATTATTATTATTATTTTTATTTTTTCAGTGGGGTGGGGGGAGGGGGGAATCCAACCTTCTGTTCATTTCTTTGTAATATTTGACTATAAGGGCACGTTTGGCAACAGTCAGTGCCGCGGATTTCTGCCCAGTTTTCCTCATTTGCGTGGAAAGTCCACGTCTAGTAGATTGCAGAAAATACCCCCGCTAACAGTAAAATAACTTCTAATTAGGAGGGGCAGTTTTGTAACTTCGCCCTCCTAATTCTCTACTCACTATAAAAGGCATCCCTCCCTAGGAGAAACCCTAATCGCGCCTCTCTCTACTCTCGCTTCTGCATAGCTCAACGATGCACGGTCGCTCTCTACTCTTGCTCTCCACTACTGCGCTCCACGAAGAACGTTGCCCGTCTCTAGGGATGGCATTTTTAACCCGCCACACCACAACCCGGAGTGCTCGCCCCGCCCCCCATGGATTTTCCCCGCCCTGACTCTTAGACGGGGCAAGGATGGAGCAAAAAAACATACCCCGAATTTGAGGCGGGGCGAGGGTGGGTCTGTTTCGTGACCCGCCCCGCCCCGCCTCGAAATTAATAATCCTCTTAAAATATATATATTTTTTAGATGTCTTTTATAATAAATAAACATATTTATATGTAAATATATATATATTGATTTTATGTTGTTATTAACGGTTAAGTAGATTGATTGAAGACTTTTTTTAAAGTTAAACATGTAATTGATTGAACCCTAGACATTATAAAAAGCATATAATATGATCCGATTCCCTCTAATTCAGATTTAATGAAATTAAAGTTGTTAAAAAATCTACCTAAGCTTATTTGACTTTAATCATATATAATGTTAAATTGCGACATAATAAATCATATTAAATAAAACGAATATAATAGAATGATAGATCATGCTTTAAGCTTATAATAACATATATGATTAGAGATAGCAAGGTAAATTATAATTTGTATGATTCTAATCATACTAATAACAATATAAATTATACTAATTTGATATAACATTACAAGATATATCATGCTATACGCTTATAATAACTTATATGATTAGAAATAGCAAGGTAAATTATAGTTAGTAATTTAATATGATTCTAATCATACTAACAACACTATAAATTATACTAATTTTAACGATATGTAATCAACCTTAGTATGATTAGAATCATTGTACTAATGATTTAATATTGCAAGTTAAGTATTACATAAATAAGTAATTATTTACCTAAGCTAATATGATCCACATGCTTGGGAAGGGTTTTTTTTTAATAAGTAATTATTATGAGAGGGGCCTGAGTTTCGGGCAAATGAGTCAGCATGGTTGTGGGTTTTTTTTTTTTTTAATATTATTAAAGGCATGGAGACAACATAGATGAATCATTCATGTGCTTTTTACCATGTAAAATAAATGAATTTACCTTTTTCTTTGTAGTCAATCCAAAATTTAATTTATTTTGCCTTGAAAGAAAACTTCTGAAGTTAACCAAAATTTTCTTATTTGGGTCTTGATTTAGAATGGAGAAAAAGAATACATGTAGCCAACACCGTCACAGTTGGGAGCCTGGGACAAGGCTTTGATGATGAGGGTTTCAATATAGTATGTACTTTCTTTGCTAGAATGATGATGAGGGTTAGCTAACCATATGGCACCATGATGAGAAAGGTTGGCCCGCTATAGGAGGCTCATGAATTGAGAGTTATACAATAAATAATGATTTAATATTCATATGACAATATTTGAAGTTCATATATAAGTTCTATTTTTTTTTTTTAATTACTAGTATATGTTTTTAGAATTTTTTCTACATTTCAAGAATTTTATAAATTTGAATTGCAAATTGTGTAATTTTCCAATACATTCTCCTTTTAAATAAACTTTGATATATAGATTTTTGAAAATGATAAATAATATATAGGTCATAACATATAGTAAGTGAAGTAACAAACCCTGGCCCCTTTCTCCCCTCTTTCTCTCAAGTCTCAACTCCCAGCCTACTAGGGTTTTATGCTCTCTCATTTCCGTTGGCAGCTAAGCCCAAGAACACTGAAGATCTAGGGTTTCCCAGTCTCGTCCACAACAAGGTTGGTCCATCTAGATTTCTAGTTTTCAATCTCTCTAGGGTTTTAGTTCTTCGTATTCTCTGGTTGCTGTTGGAAGATTTCTCTTTTCTGATAAAAATCCTCCATTGTTTTTGCATCAGGTTAAGGAGCCTCCTTTTGTAACTTCAAATCTGCAAGAACGTCTGGGTATGTCATTTCATCTTCTTGCATCTGCTTTAGATTTGCCATGTTATAATGTTTGTGGTCTCGTTTATTTCTAGATCCCAGAATTTTGGTTCCATTTGACTTTTGGTGCTTTAATTTGCATTGTTGCAAAGTTCCTTGCTTTGGTTTTTGGATCTTCTCTGTCTGCTTCTCTTTGTTTATTTTTCTTGTTCAGTAATAAGTGTATGAGGTGTGAAGAATAAAGTATATTTAGTTTGGGTTTTGAATGTTGGTTTAGATTCATTGATTTTGATCTCTGTGCAGGTTTTGGTTTTTTTTTTAATGATGATTTGAATGTTGGTTTGATTGTCCCTGTTTTTCAGTATTTGTTGTGATTGAGATAGACAGACACACTGATACATGGGCAACATGGATTTGTAAAACATTCATTTCAGTATTTGTTGTTTGTTTGTTTTTTTTAAACGGTGATTGAGACATGTTTTCTCTTGTCTGGAATTTTACTGATGAATCATTTCAATGTATTGATCCAGGGAGCTACTATAATCGATTGTGCTGTCAATATAACTCCAGAAGAGAATTACCAGCTGCCTCCTGGTCCTTTTTCTCCACATTTGGTAAATTCCATGGCTTTCTTAAACAATGATGTATACATATACTTAGGATTTAGTGATTGGTGCTCTTATTATCAGGATTTAAAGAATTTTGAGTGCAAACACATATAGCCATAGACTAAATCTTGATGGTCCTACATCAGGATTTAAAGAAATTTGAGTGCAAACATAAATAAGTATTATTATGTTTGTGGTTACACCACATCGGGGCGGGGCCCCGCGGGGCATTTCGGGGTGGGGACGGGGTATTTAACATGCTCCAAATTGCGGGGCGGGGCGAGGATGGGGTGTATCCCATGAGGTTCGGGGTGGGGACGGGGCAACCCAATTCCGCCCCGTTGCCATCCCTCTCCCTCTCTCACGGTCACTCTCTCTCCCTCCCTCGCCCAATTTTGCTTAGGTTTGTAACAGAGACATCGTTTGTTCATTATTGGTGGTGTTTACTTGCTCAACTGTTTTATCTAGAATGTCCTTTTAAATGCCCAAAGTATGTATAGAGTTGCTGGCTGTGTGATGGATTTCTGTGTTGCTAGGAGAATATATTCCACAACTTATATGTGCACTGCCTTCACCTTTATCTGTTTTATCACCTATATCCACAACTTTCTGTGTTGCTGGGCTTCATTAGTAGAACTTTGTATTTAAGCTGTTAATGTTGTGGATGCTCTCAGATTTGGAAAAAAAAAAATTTGTCGGTCCTGTACATCTGCTAGATTGGAGTAGTGTTTCTAAGATATGGTTCATGGGGCTCTGTATATGGAGGCTTGAAACTATCGTTAGGAAATCCTCTAGGCTTCATTCCAACAGATCAAAGAAAACCTCTAACTAGAGGATTCCTATCAATTTGCCAAACGTGCCCTAAATACCAAGTTGGACATCCTAGTGTGGTGAGAGACAAGGGTGCATGCAAGATGTAATATATTGTTTCCCTTTGTTTTGGGCAGGGTCAAGGACACAGAGTCCAGGCAGGTGAGGTTATGGTTCAGGTGGTGATAATGGCAAAGAGGATGGATACGGCTCTAGTGAAGGATTTCAGAAATCAGGCAGGCACAACTGCTAAGGCAAATAGATATTTTGCATACATTTTGTTCCCACCAATCCTTAAAACTTTCTACCTCTCGTGTCATTTTTGTATATGCATGTGTGAAATTATACAAAACACCCCTCTCTAGAATACTGCTTCTTTCTACCACAAGTTTAAACACTATAGTCTTCCATATATTATTCATGCTCAGAATTTATCACCAAAAATTGTACAGTATATAGTCATTCAAGATTAACAACTTAAAACTAAGCATTAGAATTAGAGAGATGCTAATGCCATAGCCAAAGCTTCTCGTTTCACATCCCTTTCTCTTTCCAAAATTTCTTTCTACACACCCCTTTGTTTCCAAAATACCCTTCCCCCCCCCCTCTCTCTCTCTCTCTCTCTCTCTGAATTTCTTCCTTGCCGCCGCCCTCTCTCCCTCTCGCTGTCCCTCTCCTTCGGTAGTGCTGCCGGAGAGGACGGTGGTGGCTGGGATGGGGGATTTGGGTGGGGTGGGGTGGGGTGGGGTGGGGTGGGTGAGTATAGAAAGAAGGTGGGGAGCGAGAGATTTTGATAGATGTCCTTTTAGGTAATCTTACACAAGGATATTTTGGTCATGAGTAAAAAAGATGTGGAAGGAGAAGCTCTGGCTGTGGCATCAGCATTTTTCTTAGAATTATTTGATTGGACTGATATCTCGCATTCCTGTCATCTACTTTCATCACCTTACCTCCCTGGTCATGCATTTAGATGGGCTTCACTAAGAGGGGTATTTCTTTTTATACTAAACTATAAATACATTATAAAAAAATAAAATGACATACCCATGATAATAAGTTCTTATGAACTCTTGCATGAAGAATTCAGTTTCAGATATAGATGTCGTAGATTCAGATGTTGCAATATGCTGTCGTTTACCCATCCGCATCCTAAGCAAACATGGTCCACAAATAAACAAAGTCACTCTTAAGATGTTTACATATATAGTAAAATTGAAATTTAAGATTTTAGATAAAATACTTACATCCCAAATGGTACTGAGTATCCATAAATTTTATGCCTAACAATAAGATATGACGTTTTCATAAAAACACAATCTTATGCGTTATCCATCATCACTCTTTTTATCAAACAGTGGTGGTACCGGCTACCAACTCTTATTGGGATAAACGTTGGGCTACCCTATTCATTGCTATGACCTTTATTTTGAGTGGATCGGATTTTTAATAGATTGGCCCTATCAGAAGAGCAGTAAATAAATAATAAAATTGATAACTAGAGGAGAGAAAAAACAACAGTAACAACTAACATACTTATACCAGAGTGGGGATTTTTTTAACGAAAATTTGTTATTGACAAATTGACCGCTGTAAAAAATGATATGAGAGGCTGATGGGTCCACCAACTGGGCCATCGAATCAACCAGTCGGAAATTACAATGATACTGACACATGCCCTAGGGTTAGGGCTTGTGTGGGTGCCGAAGCACGTGTCAAGACACCTCAAATTGTCTCCACAGAGACTTCGATACGAGGACACACCTCTCCGAGGGAAAACCCACGATTCTATTCAATATTCGAAGTCTGAGATTTCTATCTCTACAATGCCATATATATAGGATAAAACAAAGCTTAGAACCTAGGAAATCTATCTAAACTAGGCAAGTAATTAAACTAGAATGCTAACCTAATTAGGATAAAATTAAGAAACTACTAATAATAAAAAAAAAATAAACAAAACAATTCCTAAACGTCTTGGGCAGGACCGCTTATGGCCCTTTCTGCATCAGATACTGATATGGTGTTGTCTTAGCCAACCCCAACATAGTTGGGACAAGGCTTTGATGATGATGATGACAACTGATATGGTGTTGCCTTAATGTGGATGGTCTTATCATCAATTTGGCTTGTGGGTGGCTATCTCTACGCTTGAATGGCTATCTCTACGCTTGAATGCTTGATTAGGGGATTGCCTAATGGCTATGGGTTGGAGTCATCTTACTGGGACTATCTTGACTATCATGTTATTTTGGACATAGAAAAGGGGTCTATTTCAAATCCACTGCCCACTTGGGTGCCATTGTCCACATCTAAACCAAGCAATTGACGTGCTCATATCTACGTTGGATGCTTAGGTCATGTTTTGGGGCGTAACAATGCTAATTAGACTTCCACAAAGTTATTTCCTAACAAGGTCAATAAGGGCCTAGCTTTGCCCAAGTCTGGATCCACGCCCACTTGGATGGGCTTGAACATTCTTTTAGGTCTCACAGGTTGGATCTAGATCCATATTTAATGTGTGAAGCTCTTAGCCCGATGAACTCTTGTTAGGTTCATCCCTCATCTCATCACCTACACACCAGCCAAAGATGGCCCCATAGAGAATATGAATAGAAAACAAAAATCTTTTTTTGCTACCTGGAGGAAGAGAGAGAGCAAAGAAGAATATGAATAGATAACAAAAGTGATTATTTAACAGGCTATTAGAAGATATATCCAATGCATCTCCGAGTTTTTGAATGCAGTGCTGAAGGGCTTCATTTACTTAACAAAAGTGATTATTTAACAGTTAATATATAATTATAATTTATATAGAGAGGCTTCTTTCATGCATGAAATCAACTCCTCTTTAATAACATTAGAATATATATTTTGTGAACTGCCTTGGTCATGTTATATGGGCATGTAGGTAGCATTTTTTTGATAAAATAAATTGATTCTTATTAAGTAAGAAATAAACAAAGAACATTTAAAAAAAAAACATACCTTCCATTTTCCTATAGCACCCAATCTCGTTGATGACTTCATAGCTGTAAATAATAAAAAAAAAAATTGTATTAGAAAATAATCTCAAATTCTAAATAATGCAACGTACCCAATGGCTCATTAATTCAAGAAGAGAGACTCTGAGAGAAAGGAACAAAAAGGTACAACAGACCCGTTGAAGAAGAAAGAAGAATAGAGAGAGGAGGAGGAGAATCTGATGGGAGGTAAAAGAAAGAAAAATAAAGAGAGGAGGAGGAGGAGGAGGAGAATCAGATGGGAGAGGTAAAAGAAGATAAAGACCTAATAACACTACCTAATAATCAAGTACTATTAGGATCTACCCTCATGCACAATAGCGCAAATGAGGGATAAAAAAAATGTTCTTTTAAGTAAACTAAGCCCATTTCATCAGTTTCACCTCAGCTAAATCTGAACCCACTCCAATACCCCTTCACATCATTGTCCAAAAAGATGCAAAGAGCAACAATGAACAAACCTTTATCCATTGATAGATTGGTTCACAATCACAAGTGAGATTTAGCAACAATGAACAAACCTTTATCCATTGATAGATTGGTCCACAATCACGAGTGAGATTTAGCAACAATGAACAAACCTTTATCCATTGATAGATTGGTTCACAATCACAAGTGAGATTTAGCCCCAACACAAACCAGACACCCTTCTCATCCCCTTAATCTACAACAATCTACAACATGACAACAAGAACGGATGGGGAGAAATCCAGCATAGAACAGAACACATATATGGATAATGATCATAATCAACTAACGTCTCAGACACCTCGACAAAACCCATGAAACAAAAAAAACAAAGAACGGATAAAAAATAAAAGAGAACTCAATTTCCCCACTTGATTTTTTTCACATTTCTTCTTTCTTGAAATAGAGAGGCATGATTTAAAACCTTGTGGCTGATGGGGCTCATGAGGCCGTCTTCTTCACTCCTCGCCTTCTCCTCCTTCCCTCCTTCTTCTTCCCTCTTCTCCTTGGCGTTGTAGGGCCTATGACGAGTACTGGGAAAGTGGGATCAGGCAAAAGAGGAGCTTTTATAAGAATTGGTGGTTCATAGGGTGCTGCGACCTGCGAGGGAGCAAATGGGAGTGGGACTGCTTTTCTTATGGTTGTTAGGAGTAAATGGGCCGGCCAGTTAGGCTACAGGTCTGATCGACCTGGCGCTGGGCTCCTATCCAAGTAGGCTTCAGTTTCGCAAGGATTCCTCTCTATTTTCTGTATTTTGGAGGATTTTTCATATTTGCTTGGGAGAGGATTTTGAGACGAATGACATGAGTTTTCCTCTCATGTGATTATTTCCAAACCCCCTCCCCTCTCGGTCGAACCAAGTGATTCCATGCATGAGTGGAAAGGCAGAGCTACAGTGTCTAAGACGTTAATATTGGGTAGAGCGGTTTTTGCATTTTTTTTTTTGTTCTTTATGGGCCCCACAATCAATATTTGAACCAATATTAGTGTTAAGAAGGTCCAAAACGGTCAGCTCGCCAAATTTCAACTGTTGATTCATCTTAGATCTTGAGATATTTGCAAAAATGTTCAAACCGTTAGATGTAAAATTCTGAGATTCTGCTGGGCCAAAACGAGGATGGAGATCAGGCCATTCTTTTCAATTTTCTAGTTCCTGTGGGCCCCACGATCATGATCTGAATCGGTAGTTATTTCAAGATGGTCAAACACGGCTAGTTGACCATATTTCAACCGTTGATCTTTACCATATCTTGAGATATTTGCAAAAACGTCCAGGTACTAAAATATTAAATTCTTATTCTTGTGGACCCCTTTGCACAGTCAGAACCGTTCATATTTTCTAAATGACCACAAAGTACTTTAAGGTGAAAGTTGAGGTCTTGATTTTTCATGGATTTTGGAAATTTTTATAAAACATATTTATAACCATTGGATCATACATTCTACACTTTGTAGGAATCCTCTCTCCATCTAAACATGGAACTCTCTTTGGGAATTATACTAGAGGATTGTGACCTTATTTGGAGATGGAGAGAATCCTCTAAATAGAAGATTCTTCATTGTTTACCAAACGTGCCCTAAGTTTCCCATTACTCTTGTAGAAAAGCAAACAGGCTTATTATTCCACAATGATGGTCACTTAATCACACGATAGCATAGAGTGCTCGCATCCATTATACTTAATTAAGCTCAAAGGTTTTGGGTTTCATCTCACCGACAGTTTTGATTTTGAAACTACGGTTATTCATATTTTAATTAAACCGTGCACGTCCTCTCCCTTTCTCGTCTTTATCTTATATAACTACCACCTGTGTAATTCTCTTTTTATCTTTATCTCACATAACTGTAAGTTAAAATAGACATGGCCAAACAACACTCTAATTGAAATTTGGCATAGCCAAATTTGACTCTAATAGATATGGGCCTAGCCAAATCTTATCTAATAGGAAATAGGGGCCTAGCCTAATTTTACTATAACACGAAATGAGGCATAGCCAATTTCACTCTAATAATAAAAATAACCCTTCCTAAATATGTTGTGCAATTTTGCTAAAATTGCTTATTTGTGCAGTGTTTCATTATAAGCATTTTGTCACTTGTGAATATATGTAGATAGATAGATCAATATTGTCAGCGATACAGGACCTCTACGCTCCCCTTATCTTAGTTACTTTTGCAAAAAAAAAAAAAAAAAAACACTTTCTATCATTTCTCAATATTCTGGATTTTTTAGAATTTTTTCAACATTTTTTTCAAAATAAACCGCTGCTTCGCTACACAGCGCCCGCTTTGTAATGTTTTGGCGGCAAACTGCTACTCCCTTCACTACCACTATTTTCATCATGACCAGGTTTGATAGATAGACCCCCAACATTCCCTATTGACCAACTATGTGATTTATATTCTTCAATATTTGTGTAAGTAGGGTTTATGTAATCATGAAGTATATGAGATGCTGGATCTTTTGATTCAAACCCTAATCTAAAAAAGCCCAGAGAATCCATATAGAACATCTTCGCAGATGGCACAAAAAAAAATTCAAGACTAAAGCAGCTGATAAACACTTCAATAGAATTAGCGCTTACAAACATCAAATCGACTGACACATGTTGAGGACATGAACAAACCCTAGGCATGAGAATAATCTTACCATTCAAAAAAAAAAAAAAAAAACTTGTTGCTTGATTAGGTATTTTAGAGTGGAGAGAATGATGGGGACGACAAGAACCCTAAAAAAAGCCCTAGCTGTTTCTCTGTCCTCCTCTCTGTTCCCTTTTTTCTCCTTTCTTTGGTCAGCCTAGAGTGGTAATAGGTCGAGCGATGTGTCCTCTTATAAACATTATAAGCATTAATCATACATGCCAGCCCATCCGTCATTGTGTGGGCCTAAGCATCACTGGTGACTTGACCCAGATGTAAAAAAATAAAAGAAGTTCACTTTGCAACTATAACAGGCAAATGCAAGTTTTCCTCCACTTATAGAGGAAGAAATGTTGCGAATTGCCACTTTGCCACCAATACAAGCAGGGGTAACGTTACATGAGTGCCCAAATTCATTGCAAGCATATCTTTCCATTATATTATATGAAGTAGTTGTGAGCACCTCAACGTGGGGCCCACATGGGGCCCCACCTAAGATTGGGACCATGGGGATTGAAAGATCTCCCCTGGCCCTTCATCTCTGCAAAAGATCAGCCACATCCCTGATCATCATCACCTCCATATGGGCTTCATAAGTTTAACAGTGTACAGTCCATTCGGATGGGTGTATAGTCGATCCATCGGATATGTGCAAAGGTGGGGCCCATGTGAAATTCAGGAGGGGTGCGTGTGTGTGGTCCATTCAGATAGACAACCAGGTGGGCTCCACCCCTGGTATGCAACTTGCGCATCGGGTGCACTTGATAACCATCCATTATATATATTGGGAAGCGGTCCTATAAGGACCGTCCTTACGGTCCGCACACTTCGAAACGCCCACTGGCCCCACCTTATAACCCATCCAAATTTACCACACATTTACAATCCCCTTATAGACACCAAATCCCATGAATTTGCCTGGATTCAAATGAACCGTAAATTGTAAGGACGGTCCTTACAGGACCGGTTCCCATATATACATATATATATTAAAACAATAGGGAACCCTCTGTAGCAGGGCATGTCACGTCAGCGCTCACATAAGGGCTCTCACGAATGCCATGTGGCATCACATATTCAAAATAAGTCAGATTTGAATTCAATCCATATTCAAAAGAAATTTTCAATCCACTAATCTCAGGAATCTCACATTATTTATTTCTCTTTTTACATTCCCTATTTTTAAATTTTTTTATCAATAATATTCCCCCAAAAATACCAAATATGAATATAGTTACTTTTTTTGGCATGGGCCTTTGTTACTGATTTATTTTTATCAACAATATTTCAAAGAAAACACTTAGTTTGATGTTTTTTATTTATTTTTTGACCCGAGCTTAACGTGAGCCTTTGTTGTTAGTTTCCTTTAACATAAAATGAAAGGATCAATAGTTGCATTTCTTCTTATAGTTAATATCTAGTGAACTGCCATATGATGATTAGGGAGAAAAAAATCACATTAGAAAACTTTGGCAGTTGACACGGGCCTTAATGTTTCTTATGACATGAAATGAAAGCATCGAGAGATATATATATATATATATATGAGGTAGGGGTGTAACGGTTCGGTTAACCGTTTATTTTGGAAAAACCGTTAACTGAACCTTATTTTATGGTGTTCAGTTTTTAAAAACCATAATCGTAACCGTATCTTAAAAAACCGTTAAAAACCAAACCGCGGTTAAGCGTATTAAACAATTTGATTATGGTTAATTGTCACTTAAAAAACATAAATAGAACAACTGATGGGGTGAAGACACTCTCAGATCTGTGTATGAGTTGTGGTTTTGATTCACTTAAAAAACATAAATAGAATAACTGATGGGGTGAAGACACTCTCAAATCTGTGTTTGAGTTGTGGTTTTGATTCACTTAAAAAACATAAATAGAACAACTGATGGGGTGAAGACATTTTCTCAGATCTGTGTATGAGCTGTGGTTTTGATGATGGGGTGAAAACATTTTTTCAGCAAAGAATTCATTATATAAACTCTGCTAGATGGTGAAGAATTGGCACGCAGAGAATTCTTGGCAGTTGATACACCATCAGAAATCCTACTGATAGACTATAAAAAGGCTTTGAACCAATTGCCAATAGACAAACGATAGCATGAAAGAACTTACCAGAACCCCCCCCCCAAAAAAAGAAACCTTTATCCTTCAACATAGGTTCATAGAACCTCACGTACAAACAGGTGTTTTGGAATTGACTTGAATAGTTGGCAATACTTTCAGTTTATTAGCAGCTTAAATGAGAGAGAAAAACTAATACAGTGAAATAAAGTTCAACAAAAACAATAGTCATGTTTGGTAATCATATGAGGCAAATGATCATAGCCTTAAACTTTATTTTCAAGTCCTCAAATTTTAAATGAAATATGCTGTGCAAATTCTTGCCATCAGATCCAATGATGATTCATGTCTAACAAGCTCAAAGGGGATCAAATCCAACAATGAGTCATATCTAAGCACACACAATACACAAAACATGCCAACCACCATGTAATCAGAAACAAACTGTGATGCACTCACCAAGTCATATATGGGTAGGAAAATAGGTAAACATTACGCGTAGATTTGGCGTTATTAAAATAATTTCAAATTAAATCATCCTAAACTTTGACCTAGGTGCCCTGCTTTTTACTTGGTATTAGTCCACGCTAATGTCAAATTGGATCAATTGCCAATAAATATAGAGTAGGCCTGTGGATCGGTCAAATGCATAGTTTATAAAATGTTCCCATTAAAGTTTAAACAATGCACCCTCAAAAATTTTCCACTGATTAGTTTCAGTTCAGCGGAAAAGATGTCAACTTAGAACATTTGGTCACACAACTTTCTTATAGCCCATCAAGCCAGTTTGCATGTAAGTGCAGGATGATTGATTTCGCCATAATATATGGAGATTCCTGACGGCACAGAACCTATCCTTAATTGATCCAATCATTCTCAAATTTGGGATGCACACATTAATTCTTCATTCATTTTCCAATTAAATAAGCATAAAATTCTTTTTCTTCTATTACAAAGATTCAGTGATACCTTCCTTTCAGCTTACACCCAAGTCAATATATCATAATATCATAATACATCTTTGGTGTAAAATATCCACCATCTCACCACCACCCAAACCCAAACACACTCTAATCACTGCATTAAACTTGGTTAACAGCATAAAGCAGATGACTTTTGTCCTTTCCACACTTACATGGTTTTTACTATTAGTATAATGGTTCACTTAATCATATGCCGGTTAACCGAACCGCATCTTACGGTTCTGTTAAGTACGGTTCGGTTCAATTAATAACTTTGAGTCACGACTGAAAATCGTAACCGAACTGTGAAGTACAGTATTTCGATTTTACTAACAGTAACCATAACCGAACAGTGAAACATGGTTATTAACCGCCGGTTCGGTTCGATTCGATCAGTTAGACAATTTTCCTTTTTTTTTACACCCCCAACAATAATACAATAACTAAACATAATTGGTGATCCTTTTTGTGGGGTGGCTTCTTTATTATTAGATGAAAGTACATGAAATATATATATAGATTTATAGATAGCAGGGCTCTCTTAAGCTGGAATAGTGCTAGTCTCAGAAATCAAAATTGATTATATCTGTTTTTTACATGATGGAACTGGAAAATCCAGTTCTTAATTAGATTTATCTTGATTTTGGAGACGATCATCATGCAAAAAATAACGATAATTGACTTTAATTTGTAGGACCATCACTGTTTCAGCTTAGGATAAGCTAAGCTTCAGCTTAAGAGAGCTAAGCCCCATATATATATATATATATATATATATAATGAAAACATAACAATCCACTCATTTTGAGTTGAAAACGTAACACTCATGGGGCCCACTCCAAGGGAGGGATTGGTTAGTCACTGATTGGGCCAAATGGACCCAACGTCGATACATCTACACAAAACAAGATGAGAACTAAACCATGAAATAAATTATGAGTCAGAACCAGATCCTTCCTTTTAAAATGGCTTCGGATCCAATTCCAACATGATTTTGGCCCATAATTGACCCGTTTGCAGCCCTATTCGACGGCCGCCAGTGGACCCAAGAATTGAAATTAAATCTCTCTTTTTTTTCCAACCTTCCATTTGTAACCACAGATAGGTGTTTAACAATTTTCCAGCGCAGGCCAATCCTTAATGTAAAATGACCCAATTATGTGACCATTGCCTTCAATGGGCCAGCCAGACCCTAACCAAGGCCCAATCTCATCCAGAACTAGACCCTTATATCCAAGGTGATAAATTGAATAAAGCTTAATAAGTAGTACTATAAATTAAGAGGTTAAAATTTGGTGAGATGATCTTTTTGGAGTTGTTAAACGTGACTAACAGTGTGGATTTTGATTATAGGACCCAAAAGATACATTCCCAAAGTAGAAACTTATTAATCCCACATTACTGTTCCTGTTACTGTAGCTCCGCATTTCTTTACTTTCATGGATTCTGCGCATCCAAGGGGGAGAAGTCCGACTCAGAGAATAATTGTTTTATCAGATTTCGCCGGTCCATCCTCTGAAAATCAACGTCCATCCAAACTTGACAAATCCAAGTAATTGCAGAAAAGCGCGAGGAGTCCCTTGCACGGACCGTTCCCAAACGTCCCTAATGTAAATTGACCCCATGTGACCATTTGTCTTCAATGGTCCAGCCAGACCCTGACCAAGTCCCAATCTCACCCCGAACTAGTCCCTTGTATCCAAGGTGATAACTTGAATAAAGCTTAATATAATATTATAAAACTACACTAACAACAATATTTTTGTTACACAATTCAGGTTTGATTAGGGGCCATCGTCACAGTATCCGGATCCATTGCGTTTACGCCCATGTACCCAGATCCAACCATCATGTCTGTACTTGGATCTAGAGACCCAAACCCTTCTAGTCGGATCTAAGGCTGTGAATATGCTTCTTCCGATACTGCTCACCACATAAAACAAGATCACAAAAATTCTCTTATGTATCTCAGAATCCCACCCATGAGTCTTTGTATTGATATATATATATATTTTGAAATCGTAGATTCAAGACAACAAGATTGTTTTATATAATAAGAAGATGAGTAACAAACCAGTTGGACATGGGCTGTCTCGAAATGTTTCTACCAACACAACCTTGAAGGTAGTTAAAATCTAAGTAAAATCCAATCATGGAAATGTTTTATTAAGAAACAAGAAGCTTTAGAACCAATCATGAACATGTTTTATTAAGAAACAAAAAGCTTTAGAACTGGAACCTGATGATCAGAATAAATAATATACTAGAAAGAAAACAAAAAAGACGACATTATCAAGGAAACAAAAAACATAATATAAGTTACATGAGCCTAGGACTGAGTCTTCCACACCAGCAGTGTGAGAAGATGGCAACCATGAACATAGATTTTCGCTCTTTCGCACTGGGGATGTTACTATTCGGTCTAGTTCGCATTGGAGATGCCAAGGAGTCTAAGCTCACGAGCCCAGTGCTGTGTAGCCAGTGTTCAGCTTGTGATGTGAGCCAGTGCCCGGCCAGTGAGACTTACCCACACATGACGGCTTGGGACGATTCCCTGATAGCGGGCGCCTTGCAATCAGATTTTGTGAAAGCCCATGACAGGGGTGTTTATTCAGTTCCAGACATCAAAGGAGGAGGCCAGTCCGAGAAGTACAATTCATATTTTGGATGGGAATCAACTTCAGGTTCTGCTTCTGGCTACCACAGGTACTAGGTGACTGTTGAAGAGAGTGGGTTGGATTCAAGTCGGGTTGACCTTTGAGGGTAATGGGTGTGGGAGTCAACCCAAACTGAACCGTTTACCGCTAGAGCTGAAAGTGTTGATCCAAGCTGAAATCTTGGGTCATGTTCAGCTCGAGTTGGCTAGCCGAATCCAAATGCAATAAGTTGGGTTGGCTCAGAATTCTAAACCATCTCATGGATCATACACTTTTAGTGAGAATTTTTAGAAAAATACTAATGTTGTTATTCATCCCTGGAAATCATCTAAATCTTGCAATCTAACAAGGATTGGATCATGCAATTCACACATAAATACGGGAATTTACATGTAAATGGGATTCATTATAGGGCCCAATAAGGACTGTAGGGGTTGAATCTAAGTGTGGCCTGTGGATCCTAGACTCTGGATCCTAGCTCACCCAATAAGTTATACTCACAAGTGCCAGAATACCCTTTACAACTGCAGGTTTAGCAATTACATGGACAAATGTTCAGAGGGACAGAGCTACTTGACTGTGGACAAACACGGCAATGTGGGCCTCCACTCACTGAGATCGCTGGCGAGCCTGGCCCAGGCCGACTGGAAGTCCATAAACCCACCTCCCAATTTCAACCACAGAAGTTTCCGATTCTGGCAGTCGCGAAGCACCGGAAAATGTTTGACAGTGCTCGGAGGGAAGTCGGAGAAGAGAGTTGTGGGTGTCGCGAACTGCAAATTGGATGGATCCAACCCATTTCAGCTCTTCGCCTTCAGGTTTCATTATCACAAAGCATTTTGCTGCTGCAATGTCCACAACGAGTGATCTTGTGATTGCATAAGAGCTCCATTTGTCACCGAATCTAGATCATGTTTCTTTAACCTATCACTACAGGGAATCATATTACCACTAGCAATAAAGGTTTGGCTAGTGTGAACTTCATATGTAGTTCACTTTTCAGCATGTTTTAGATTGTCTTTCAGAAGAAAGAAAGATGTTTTAGATTTATGGTTTGGGTAAAATATTGGGTTATGGATGAAATGTAATGAAAGTGAAATTTTACATGAAATGAGGCATGGAATGATGCCTCTCTTGTTGAATGAGTGAGGTCCAATATCTTAAATCTAAACTTGTCCCTCAATGTGTTAATACTGACCCAGATTTCAGTCCAAACGGGGTAGGGGCCCAGCATTTAAACTGATTACCTGTAAGTGATTAAGGTCCAAAACCAAATTACACAAATGTTTCCCAAGTAAATTCGATTAATGCCTTCAAGGGAATTTGATATAGCTAAGAAAAAGGAAAACAGAAGCACAAAAAAATCCAACCAATATGAGTAATCCCTGGGAAAAACAGGGAATCCGATAAATTCTCATATCATTACCGATGTTCCAAAATCCAACAGACACCTGAACCATAGATACATTGGATTCTAGGACTTATTGTCCTTGTCATAATAATAAAAGTACCAAGCTGCAAAAGCTATTCCGATGATAAGAAGAGGCATAAGGAAGTCCGAGAAGCTGGTGGATGCTGAAGGGTTCCTCTTTTCTTGCACTGTCTTTTCTTCCTTGGCATTCAAACTTTGAGGGGACCCACCAGCATAGCCAGAATCTGAGCCGGCCAAAACCCCAATCAAGTAGCTATTCATCATGCTTGTGGCTGTCGAACTATGACCCACTTCCTCAAATGCATCGGTAGCATCTCCTTTGCCTAAGATTTCAGGAACATTAGTTATTTGGACAAATTCACATCACACACATTCCCTCTAATTGTTTGGTTATCATCTATGGCCTGTGCTCCTAGGCGGACATCTCTTGTGGACCCTCCAAGCCCACTTCCTTGTGGGGCCTAACAAGGCCACTCTGTTCATGGGGAGGTGATGAATTAAAAGATCACGTGTGAGTTAAATTTCAACCCCATTAAATCATCCTTACTCCTTCATCAATAGCTTTCAAATTTATTAATTTAAAGCCTCAATTTCTGTTAAGGAATTCAATCCAACGCTGAATTACAGTTGAATGAATATAAAGTTTGGGCATGTACCAATTCATGGTGGTAAGAGTGAGGGAATTGGGTCCAACATGCTGAAAGGGGGTCCGCATGATATATCTCATCAGAGACATCCTTACCTGAGCCTCAGGCCCTCAGCCATATATCTCTTAAAACTAAAGCCTATCTTTTCTACTCATGGGCTGGCATGGGCCCGCGTGAGCCAAACCAACAATGGGTATTATCCTTAGATCCATAGACTGCATCTGGACATATTTTTTGGCCCATTGATAAACGGTCCAGGCTAGCTTGCGTCCGTATGAAGGCATGACTATAGACCAGAACCCTCCCAACATATTAACATAAAATTTTGTGACTGGGCTTAAACCCACTCAAAACTCGCTAGACCGTTCGCTGGATCTGGGATCAATGATGGGCCCACTAATAAGGGCAGTTTGGACGTCAAAACCAGAAATGAAATTGCTGTCTGCCATTTAGGACCTAGAATCTTCTTTAAAGATGAGAGAAGTGATTACGGCACTGCAAGTCTTACCAACCATAAATTGCTTGTTAAGTTGGCAAAAACCTGTTGGGACTGCTGGGGTCCACTTCTCATCAAGGAAATAAGGTAGATCAACAAACCCCTTCACATGATAGAATCTACCGTTGATCTTGTGATCCAAAAGGTCTACATCAATGACAAGTGGACCCCACCGCAGATCTGCCTACTGTGTTACATAAAATTCAGGGCAGTGTCATCTGCACTGCGTCTAAAGCTTCACCTGCTGCCTCGATGAGCACGTCTTCCCCTCCAGGATGCTCTTCCAGGAATTTGGTGACATCATAAACCTGATTAAAACAAAAAAGTTTTGAATTGAAAAAAAAAAAAGCACTTAGAAAGGGGAATCAAGTGTAGAACAACACAATCCTAAAAGAAACTAAACGCTTCCAAAACCATACACTAGTGACCATCTTATCCCCCTGAAGTTAATCTTATTGTTGGAGTGAACTAGTAATTTTCAATGGTTAGATCTTTTGGGACCATAAACATTAGAAATCATATGAACCCCATGCCACAAGGGCCTTCAGAATAGAGAGGGTGGGTTGTTCTCACCTTGCCATGTATAATCAACCAGCAATCTTTCTTGGAGGAGTGGAGAGAGACATCAGAGAGGGAGAAGACCTTGTGTTGTTCCATGGCCGAAGTGAGCAGGGGAGAAATACAACTAGCCCTCTAAATAAAAAGGAGGTCACCAAGAGAGATAAGGAAACCCTTTTTTTCTTTCTATCCTATTATTGTTTTCATACGGCTAAGATTTTCCTTTGTTGTTGAGATGCCAACCCACCAACTCCTCGTGGGATTCCTTCCTTTTGAAAGAATAAACACACATTCCATCAGTTCACTCATCAGATTTCTACTGCATGCGTTGAATAGTCATCAAAATGAAACAGATGGCGGAAGTTGACCGTTGACCCTGTTGATATGCATGTAACACCAATGCCGCCCACTCACAGAGATGGGCAGTCTCATCGGGTCCTTTTCATGGCCCCCTCATCTCAGGGTTCATGGGACCCAGTCCCACCTTCAATGACCAGATCTTTATACGGCCATTGTCTGACTAGAGAAAATGATTAACAAATGGATGGCCGGGACCCCATGCTGTCAACAAATTTTACTGTAATGATCCGGATTCGCTCCTCCACATGATATTATCTGCTCTCGCGCACAGGCCTCACTGCTTTATTTCTGTTAGACACTAACCTACCAAAAGGCCTCATACGGAGTTTACACAAGATCATACACATATATATCCAAAATCAAAACTAGCGTATTTTTGATGTGAGACTTATACACTACTACATATCAGTTCCTCGTTGGACCCAACGCCCTTATACATTGGAGCCACATACGTGACATTTACATTCTTAAAAGGGCTTGAGCGAATAACGCTGTATGTACCTGTCTTGGTAGGTGGCAACAGTGGTTTGCTAGGATGACAACAACTCCCAGACTGAAGGCTGGGGCCCAGCTCATAGATGGCACATTTCATATTATTATGGCCCCCTCATGTATAGTGGGCAACAGACGGGTCCCACGACAAGATAAGGCCAAAATGTTGGGCATGGCATTTTAGCATTGTTAGAATGATTAATACTAATCTAATCTAAGCCTAAATAGGCTGGCCCTGTCCAAGACTCTGAATTAGAACACAAGGTCCATCCCTTTAGTTACAATGCTTGGGTCTTGGGCCCAGCTGCAGCGACAGGTTTAAAGGATTTGTACAAGTCCAACATGGGCAGGGCAAGCCAAAACATCCAATGGGGCAGCCCAACGGCCCATTGACAACCATAGGAAGCAAACTACAGGTCCATCCCTGCCATAGATTTATATCATCAATGTCACTGAAGCCCATGTATATGATAAGTGGAGAGTAGTTTTCCTGTAACAGAAAATCATGCTTTTATATGCCACTGGTACCATTGAATTTGTGACTTTGGGGTTATGAGTCTCGTTACTTCTAAGTGTGAGAAGAAAGTGAAGACCTGAGAAAATGATTAGCTGTATGGTAAACTTGTAACAAACATATGGGATACTCATGATCAATCCAACTCTCTCACAGGTATTAAACAGGAAATACTAAGGAGTTAGGAATAGAGGGCTGGCCTTGTGGATAAGGCACCCCTGCTCCCATAGCTCCCTATAGCTCCCAACAAATTTCGAACCTTGGTGGGAGCCCTTTACTTCCTATGTCCTGGCCACTGAGCCAACTAAGCAAAAAATGAGAAAAAAAAAGAAAAAAAAGACACAAGTGAGTTGGTAGTCACCCTAATTTAACAATCATTTGAACTATAATCATTGTTAGATTGAATTTCACGAAAAATGAAACTTGAGAAACTGCTAAACTTCAAGGCCCCTAAATCAATGCTTGCAATGATCTGACTGAAAAGATTTATACCGAAAATGACATCAACAGTGAAACCCTTTCCATCATACTAATCACACATGATACATCCAAATAGGACCTGCAATGCGCTTAGATTTTTACCTATGACACTTAGCAGAACACAACTTTACTTTAATATACTAAATATTTTTGCAACCATTTACCATGTCACAATATTTTATAAGATTTTCACAAAAAAAAAAATTATTTTTAGATTTACCGAACATCTTATATATTTTTTTTATTTCAAACATTTCCAACTTCTTTCATTTAATTTTAATTTTGGAGAGATTTCCTAGTGAAATTGCGGAAAAGATAAAAATTTTGAAAATCTCCCTGTATCACCCAAGACAGAACGAAGTGGGGTGAACAAGATTTGCGGAGCCAAAAAAATTTACTAAATCAAACAAAACTTGAAAGAGGTATCTACTCTGACTCTGTTTTTATTCATTTTCTGGAGTGATGGCACTTGACTCTCTCATTTTTTTTTTCTTTTTCTTAACCTTCTATGTGCTGGGACCCTAAAAACTCCACTTAAACATTTTGGTGCATTGGACATCTAAATCATGTTCCACTATGTAAGATCTCTACTTTTAAATATAAAACCATGAAAATTGCACATATTCTCCCGGTCAAAATCTCAGCCCGCTTATAATTCATAAATGTCAACCAAACCCAACCAAGAGGGTAAACCCAGATGCTTATTTGATGGATCCCGTTCGAGTTGGGCTCACAGGTCCGGTCAACTGAACCAAGAGACTCCAAGGTTAACACAAGTTCTTCAAGATCTTGAACAACAGCTGATAGGTGACAACCAAGGTATGTTAAGTTCTAACCACAAGGATTGAATGACAAGAGAATGGTACAAGTGAGTGTGTGTATATGCCAGAGGCGCTTTACAACACCATTAAGTTTTATCTGTACATTCATCACAAGAGGACACGAAGTCAAAATGTGTCATTGCACGGACTTACTCAGCATTTCAAGGGGGGTCCTCAGGCCAATGACTTGACCAACAACTGATAGCCAGGATGACAAATATTTTTGAATCACTGCATCCCCATTCAATGGGGTTCCACCATCAAAAAGTAACTTCATCCAATCACTGGTTCCACATGGGTGCAGTGTGAACCACGGTTGATTCAAGTAAGGATGTTCCTGCATCAAAATAGAAAGGAAGACATATTTGTCAGCTGTGGTTCAATGTAAAACAGCCCCTTATATCAGCACTTTCCATCAACAAGATCTTGGTATAACCAATTCACCACATGTTAGTAGAGCCATATGAGGAGGTTTTAATTTCTTTGCACTTGAGGGCTGTTGATGGGAGAAATTGTAGGGTCAGGGTCATGACCGATGAGCCTCAAGATGTGTATGGTTTATCAAGCCTAATTTCTATATACATTAAATTTAGGTTCCATATTTCAGTGATATGAATTTTAAGGACGGTGGGAAGAGCCTAACCCCAAGATTATGGGCAGCTACCTAATTGGGCTGTTCGTGTGCCAGTCTGCCTGAATGCCCAACTAGTTGGCTGGCCCAAAATTATAAATTATAATACAAATGGGCCAAATATTTCACTGATAAGCTGGATATCCAGGGTTTAGGCCTGTAGGCTGTATTTAAGTTAACCTAAGTTTTAGGCCCAACAAATGGGCTGGACTAGGACCAAATTCAGCCTGAGTCATGTACATGCCCACCTTTTCTTTTCTGGAGTGCTGATGCTTCTTAACCATCTATTCAGGTTGTAGTCTTCTAATCCTGACAGCTTTTAAGAATGCATATCCGCATGACTCCAGTCTCCACATAATGTTATATCTATGCCCTGTGAGTATGGAAAATGGTGATCACAGATCATGAGTACCATTTCCCAATGGCTCAGGACTATCCTATTCCTCCAGTTTCTTATCCCATTCATGAATGTGGGTGATGATCACATGCTCTGAACCATCTATTCTTCTGGGTCCCCCAGTTGATAAGGAACTGTACCAAAATCAAACTGGCAGATTATCTAGCCACTTCAACTTTTCAACACAAGAACTACTGTTAGGCCTTTTGTTTTTAAACATCTGTTCAATAAGCATTAATCTTACAAGTTGGGTTCTCCAACCATCCGGCCAATGTGATATTTATAGTGTTGTCATCCACCGCAGGGCCCATGGGGATGGACAACCTGGGAAATAAGATTTTTTTAGCACACAGAAAAAATGCAAGTGGTTAATAGGACTAAATGTACCTCCTGGGTGATGAATGCCCATTTGAATTCCTTCATTTGTTTTGAAGAGATTGAAGGAAGGTCATTCTCAATATCCTCCAATACCATGGGCTGTCCATCTGCAACATCATAAGCACCCTACGATCTTCAGCTCAAGAACATAGTAATCAGCATAAGAATCAATTTGAAAGAGATACACACCACATCGGTACCCACGGAAATATAATACAGGAACTCTGTAAGAAGCACTGTACAATATGTGGAAATCATAGACATGGCTTTCTTGATTGTAGCTTTGAACCTAGCAAGAATTTCTTATAGTAGTCACTTTACACAATTGGAAAGGGGAGAGCTATTAAGGTATTGGAATATCATCAAATCTATTAAGGTATTGGAATATCATCAAATATAATCTGGTATCCCTACATTGACACTACATATGCTAGAAACCCAGGTCACCTTAAGAATAAGGCCCCTCAGAGTGTTTAAAATTATCGGAATCAAACATAGAAGCATGTCATTTAAGTGTTCTGCATAGTAGTACGAAACACATGCTTAGAGTATTGGAAAGCAACTTGAGAGCAGTAAAAGAAACAAACTCTGAAAAAATAAAAAATAAAAATGAAAAAGAAGCTTTTCTTTTTTCTCCAACATATTTCCAAAGACATGCACACACTTCCCTCATCCTTTTTTGCAGCAGTTATTCCTGTAGGTGACCAATTAATCCTAGACCCATGAACTGCTAGCTGAATCAGTGAATTACTCAGCTAGTTTAGGCCATGCCAATTAGGGAGCAAAGTACCTTAGGGGGAAAAAACATGGTGAGCAGAGTCAAGTTCTCCTGGTTTTCATAGTTTTTTCCACTTGTAGAATTCTTGACCTAGGTAGATTTTGGCTGCTTCTAAATTGAAAGAAAACAAAATCATCCTTGAAGCAGCAACAAGATAAAAATGAAGAGACCATGAAACAGGTACCTAAAGGTTTCACCAAAACAGCCAGTATGTGAAATGCCAGAATATGAACAAGAGTGCTGTTGAAGTGTGAAATGTACAAGTGTATGAAAAGAGATATGGGCACACTTTGATAAGGTTATGGGGCCCTACTTCAGACAGCAGTATTCTGTGTTTGGGCCTCACCATCCACTCAGGTTGGCCTGCATGAGGCTCCACACTTTGTTACAAGGCACACTGGAATGCTTTTTTAGAGGACTTTTTTCTAAAAATACTCATTGGGGGTGTCTTCGGGTACCCATTTCTTTCTTTTGAAAATCAAGAGAGCAAGGAAAAGAAAGGAGCAACAGAAGAGAGACGTCCTCCTTGCCCCTTTAGAAAATGATAATTTTTCATTTCTTTAGTTTAGTTTCTTCATTTCTACACTTTTATTGTCTTACTCTTAGTTACAATGGCATTTATAGCTCATTTGTCAGCATTCTTGTATTTATTTCTTTTTGTTACTAGTGTGATTGTGCTGCATTCTGCTTCAACCCATCAAGAGAGGAGAAGTGGAGAACAGGGATGACCATTGATATAGATTTATATTAGAGGCCCATAGGTATGATAGATGCCAATATTTAGGAGCAACAGTGTAACAAAACAAATGTATTGAAGATGTAGGTAATCAAAAAGAAGATTAGTACAAAGTGGGCAACGTTAATACAAGAAAGTGCCACCTCAACTGAAGAGGCATCTTCATAAAACAGCAGTTAGATCTAAATGTCATGGAGCTGAATCTTGGACAATGAAAAACAGACTAGGAACAAAGTAAATGAGGATAATGTGTGTGTGCAATGATGTACGTGCAGAGTAAAAGGGAACGATATGATTTCTTTTTATTGGAAACAGTAATCTAAAAAAGGAAAAGCATCACAATTGCTATACAGCAATGTAGCTGTATACTGTGTTTGAGCATATAAAAGTGTTTCCCCCCTAGAAAGACAAAGCCAAAGCCACAAAAAAAAAAAAAAAAAAAGAAGGGATTTTTACCAAAAATTTATAAAGAATTATGCTTCTTGCCAAATACTAATAAGGAATCAAATTTTTGCCAAAAAATGATAACCTAGAATTAAAGGGTTTTTTTTGGCAAAATACCCATGAGTCCCGATATCGCAACTAAGTCGCAATATTGTGAGTGGCTCCTCATCTACAAGAAACTCACAAATCTCAAGTACAGTTCTTTTTTTTTTTTTTTTTTTTTGTGAAAGGAGCAACTCACAAAGTCGCCAGAAACAGCTAAAGGATTCTTAATAAACTCAATTAGGGAATGAAAAACAAAGTATACCAACGTCGCATCATCCAAAGGTTCTTCTTCCCCAATGCAACTTCCTTCGGAATAATGTTCCTGCAAATTACATTTATGTTCAACAGAAAATCAACTTCTACTATTTCCATTCAATTACATAAACCCATCTCACACATCAGTGAATTAGTACAGACTGAGATATCAACTGTCATGCCAACCTCCTTAGGATTCAGATGATACACACTTTCTAGAGATAAATATCCATCTGCCTGCCAAAAAAAAGGGGTACCAAACAGATATTAATTAACAGAGGACCAAATAATAAAAATGGGACCTGCAAGTAGTGATTTTTACCTTTTTTGGGGCACCCCAAGGTAATCTTGGAGAAGGAATCCATGTCCAAGGTGGGGAAGTGGGATTAATCTCTCTCCATCTCTCAGAAAGGGCTATGGTAGCAACATGGAATTCATCAGATGAAAGAGTTCCATCCCAAGAGCAAGAGCTTCCCATGGAATTCCTCATATGAAGATCAACTGTTTGTTGCATATTGTAAGCACATGGTATCAGATGGTGAATTCCTATGTATTCTATGCAAACAAAAAGACCCTTAAAATTTCAACTTTAACTTTTCAAGGCAAAACCCAAATTTACCCAACAGATTCTAGATTTCCAAAAGCAGTATAATCAAATCAGTAGCTAAATCTTAGATAGAAGTCAGAAACTTGATGAGAACATGGCAAATACATGTTTACTGAGTGCGTTGTAACTTTGCAAAATTGATGTTAAGATCAATGCAAGCAATGAAACTAAAAAGATGATTATAAATTACGATTGAAAGAGTTGCAAGACGTATAGATTAAAAGGGTAACGTAACGGACGTTATGTAATAGGAAACTGCCGTGGCCGAACAGATAAGTTCATGGGATATCAGTATCGTTTTGTAGAGGAGGCGATTCTCCGAAATAACAGCCGGATCGACCGATAAATAGATAGAAACGTTGAAGCAGAACATGAAGAAGGGGGGGAGAGAGAGAGAATACTGAATACCTCTGCTGCTGCTTCTCCTCCACGTCGTCGTCTTCTTCCTCTTCCCTCTGCTTTGGTCTCCTCTTCTTTGTAACTGTTAAGTCTTGACATAAAAAGGGCCCCCTCACCGGATGGGAGAACCTTTTCTTGTGGGCCCACTTTGAATGGGATCGGGGAATTACGGTAAGAGAGGCTTGAATCATCATCGCAACCACTTAATCAACGCCGATAAATATCTTCGTCATCCAAAATTCGTACAAAATCGATCTGGTCTATTCAAATGGGTGCTAAACCAAGTATCCGTGCTAACCATATTTCACACAGTGTTTTATGGGTTCAATTCATATTTCACTCTTGTTATTATGTTCTACTTAGATAGATCACTAGGTGGGCCTCATTGGGTATTCTAGGCACATAGGAAGGTGAGCACTTGTGCTCATTTGAGGGCTTTCTAATATAAAAATGGTTTTATTGCATGGAATTGGCTTATAAATTAAAATAGAAATACAAAATTCATATAGTGGATCAAAGAGAGTTTTTCTTTTTAATTATTATTTTTTTATTTTTAAGGGAGGGTGTCCTGGCCCTTTATGTCATACTAATCCCTATGGCCCAGAGAGAGCCCCGATAAATCTCATGTGGCTCCCGTGTGGTAGCAAAGTCTCGAACCGTCAACCTTTGTGAGCAACATGTGATTCTAGACTAACTGAGATAGCCCTGAGGGTTGAAACAAGGTTTTAATGATGATGATGATAATAATAATAATAAAATTTATTGTCAAATTAATTAGGTATATAATACATAAATAAAATATTGTAAAAACTCATAAAATTATATCCGATTAGTCTGAAAGTGGGATCCGTCTTGCTAAAGTAAACTTTAGCAGTACAGTAGGTGTTGGTAGTTGGATGCACGATCACATCCCTGCAAACTGTAGGAGGGCCATCCTCCAGTGCTTATCGTATTTTGGTAGCAAACAATGTGGTTGGGCCCTTGAGAAACCTGACAGAAACAGAAGTGAACCCTAAAACATATTGGAAGAAGACCACCTATTCATGCATACAGGAGAAACCTGACTGAAACAGAAGTGAACCTTAAAACATATTGGAAGAAGACCACCTATTCATGTGTACAGGAGAAATGATCGTTTCCAAATGCAGGAAAGATGATTCGATCCGATCATCAAACACTGGACAGTTTTGTGAGAGCAGGACTCCCGACTTGTCCCTTTATTATTCTCTTCCAGTGCTTACCTGATCCATCACTTGAATACCCCTTTAACATCTTTCCCACCAAGTGGCGAGTGTTCCAAATTATAAGTCAAGTTGGGTTGACTCAATCGAGTCAAAATGAGTTTTACCAAGTTTTAAACCCTGCCTTGTGCCCTCCACCTTTTGGTTTTTCCTGCCTTTTCAGTGTTTTCCTGTCTATTTGAAATCAAGGAATAAAACATAGTGAGGAAATGAAATTCCATGCAGATGCATCCCATATATCACCTGTTCTTTTTCCCCCATTCTTTATTCAAGGAGGAACATGAACATAAATCAAGAGATTCCCTTGAATCATCTTCAAGTATGCCCTTATAACGGCAGAATGGATGGTTGCATGGTAGTTTTGGTAACAGCCATGAAGTGACGCATTTCAGGCCAAAGGCATAAAATGCCTGCCGTTAGAAGGGTGCACGAACAACATGCCATCACTCCTGATTAAAAACGGGGAAGGAAAAAAAAAAAAACCAAATAGTATTATTATGTTTTGATGATAGGATTTCCACTGCTTATTAGTCAGTACATTGATGCAAGCGCTAATTAGCAAGACCTCATAATGTAAATTGAAGCAAAACAACAACATATTCACAGATGAATTTCTTGTAATGTCAAAAGTCAAATGCTCAAGAAACAAAAATGAAAAAGAACAAAATGCTCAATTTTTTGTGCTCTGCAAATTCAAATCTATAATGCCAATAATAAAATCAAAAGGGAAATTATAAAAGAATGTCAAAAGAAAAATGCCTGTTACAATACAATCTCAAATGTGCCACAAGCTTGACACTTAATATACAATGCAGTCATATTAAATTTTGTCTCCACACAGAACTTGGGCTTGGCTTTGCATCCCCTGTCAAGATGTTCCACATGGGCTTCCGCCAATCGAACCCGCAGAAAATCCAAAGTCACCTGCCACAACAAATTCAATGATCAGATAGGCAACACAGAAGTTTCCCATATCCTGGATGGATATTTCTTGGAAGAAGTTTCCCAATACAGGTGACTGAATTTAGTCCATTGGCCTGTTTGTTTGGAGGTATTTCTAACAGGAAATTCCCTATGTCTGGGAATACTTGACAGCAATAACAGCTGCTGTTCCCTTCTGAATTCCCAATTACCAGCCGGCAGCCCATGATATGTCACTTTTGGCCAGTACAACTCTCAACTCCATTTTCCAAAATGCAACATTGTACTAAAGAATTTGTCAAATCAGATGGGGGGTAGCATTTGGGGAATTCATAAAACTCCCCAGCAAGAATTGAGAGTTCTTGGAGGCAAACAGGTGGGTTTGTTTGTACCCAAATCACTATGGCTTGAATACTTTGGAAAATAGATGGTTATTCATTCTCATATATGTCTCGGTTGACAAGAAAATTAACGTTCACAATAAGAGGGAATTTTTTTTCTGAGAACCTCAGCCCAGTTAATGCTATTGCTCAATGCTGATAATGATTTTAGACAGGAAAGCTAGAAAAAAAAGGGGAGTTCCACTTAATCTGGTTCCTGATTTCAGCAGTGGACTATCATCCCCTCTACCAAATATCCGAGTCAAACGCATTGTTTGGGGAACATCCAAATGCACCAGTGCGGGAAGAGACTCTAGAGACACTTTTTGTCTCTTCAATAGCTCTGCTCTTAATGAAAAAAAAAAAAAACACTTATTGATATAAGGATGAGAGAAACAAATCGTACTTCATTATTATTTTATTCATCTATGATCAATAGGAGTTAATAAAATTTTAAAGAGATGAAAAAATTCATAGTTCTACCTAAAGCATGAAGCAAGCAGTTTCAGTGTATCAGAGGTGAACAGTTGAACAAGATGGTTATAGTAAACTGGTGGACCGTTTCAGCTACTTGTGCCCCAGCACCTCAGCTTGATTGCTAATATGTACTGCTGGTATTAATAAAAATGAAAATAATAATAATTCAATTACCTTTTGCCACCATTCAAACCATTTTCAATGAAAAGAAAAGGCACAGAAGCCATTTTATGCTAAGCTCATTTTCTTATAAAAAAAAAAAAAAAAAAAGGCCTCAGTAATAAGCATACTAGTAATACCAAGCATGAAGCATGCCTCAAGTGCCTCATGCAATGGACAGGAAAACTAGATCCTTACAATAAACATCACATAAGGACCAGTTCCATTTGGAAGACCCTACAACATTGTCCAAGCATAATAGTTTTCAATGCAAAGTATCATCTGTTACATTCAGGTAGGACCATAAAAGGGTTAAAAAAATGTACCCCATGTTCTGTGGTTCCCAATTTTCGCTGCCCTAAACACACTAGGAAGGGAAAATATCCACCCAGTAAAAATATTTACTCTATTTTGCAATTCAGATACATCCAACTGAACCTTTAATCGCAGACTAGGCCATATTTTCTTTTAACAAATGATGGAAAGGACCACCAAAATCAATACAATCTTTTATTATCTTAATTTATGGAAGATGCTAGATTGATGGGGTATGGACATCTAGCTCTTAATATGAAAATGAAGGTGAAAATCAACAAGCAAATCCACCACATGCAGAAACTGATACAAACAACCATCTTATATAGAACCTTATCACTTTGAATGTCGAGTTGAAGCCCACAAGAAGTGCAGTAAATAAGATACGTGTTTTCTCTTAATTCCCCTCGCTTGCAGATGGGGCACCAAATTCTGCCATCCTTGCCAACCTGCATCAGTGTGAGAGAAGTCTTATCCATGTCATCCATGAGAACATTAGTTAGAATCACCCCCAGCAGGGCAAGATTCATGCTACTACAATGAAAACTATCAAATAAAACAGTTCCAACAAAAAACATAACATGGCCAAACATGCAAGTCAGAAATTCATTAACTAAAAATTGAAGAAAATTTATGAAGCCAATCAAATGAGGTAACATAAGGAGTGCTGAAAGTGTCCAGTTGGATTCCATTTTTTCTAGAGCCGAGAACATGATCATAGCCTTTTAGTATCAGACCTTGAGGATACAGAACCACATATATGAACATTGAAGATAAAATTACACAACAAAAAGCAAGAAACACTGATGCATCTTGACATATTTTGGTGGCAGTTAGAAACAACATAAAAATGTCCAAGAAATCCAGTTTCTCCTTTGAAGCTTGATTTGCCTTTATCATTTGATTTTTTTTTTCCATTTTCATGGACTTAAATTGCATTTTGAGATTTTAGTTGTTTAAATACAAAGTAAAAAAAATATAAGTTGCATTTAAAAAAATATATAAAGCAGACATAAATTGCATGTCTTTTTTTGAGGTTTTAGTCTTTTGAATATTAAGTGATATCAATAAAATGGGGAAAAAACCATTAGTACTGATGATATTACAAATTGTTTACTGAACAAAGTTGCATAGCGCCACGAATAATAATCTGACTTACAATATTTTACATTCAAATCCTAATCCAATGTTGCCGTGCAACTGCTTCTGATAAGTGAGAAGAACTGGTGTTCTTTTTTTTTAAAACATCCATTCTGAGAAGAGGAATAGAACATCAATTATTAAATGATCTAGTCTTTGTCTAATATGACCTTGGGATTTGAGAAAGGTATCTTAGATACCTGTTAGTTATTGTCTTCAGATGCAAAATGTTAAATCCTTTGTCGATAATAAATTATCATACAACAAAGGTCCAGAACAATCTAAACTGGAAGGGAGACATGTATTTATTTATTTATTTATTTATTTTGATAACGACATGTATTTATCAAGTTATAAAAGATTACATATTGTCATTATATATAATGGACATGCTAGGATTAGCATAGCCCCTCAACTCTTACACCCATGCACACGTCTGACACCTGACATGTGTTCAATTTTACAAGGGCTGTTTAGGTACATAACATATGATAACAGGAGTATTGAAAATAACTCCCTTAAATGTGCTTTGGAGGTTTAGTTAAGGAATATGTTGTGCAAGGGAAGTTGCATAAAAAAGTATTTCTCTTGCTGAAGGGCTTGAGGAAGATTCATAAAAACATTAGTTAAAAGCACCCTCAGCAGAGTAAGATTCATGCTACTACAATAGAAGCATATTAAATAAAACAGTCCTCATAAAAAAGCATAATATGGCCAAATATGCAACTCAGAACTTCATTAACTAAAGATGTCTATCAGAGAAAATTTATGAAGCCAATTGAATGGTGCTAACATAGGTCCAGTTAAGTAGTGCTGAAAGTGTCCAAATGGTTTCATTTTTTCTAGAGCCGAGTACATGGCTTACACCGACATATGCCCAAGTTTACAAGGGGAGTTTAGGTACGGATATAATGAGTGGAGTATTGAAAACTACTCCTTTAATGTGCTCTGGAGGTTTAGTTAAGGAATTGTTATGCAATGGAAGTTGTATATAAAAAAAAAAAAAAAAACATTTAACTTGCTGAAGGGCAAGAGGAAGATTTAATTTTGTGCTCACTAATAAACTCATTCCTTGGAAATAGCTTAAGTAATTAGGAAATTGAGCCGTTTCATTTTAAGTACTGTAGATCTTTAATTCAAAAGGTAGTTCATACTTCATAGAGCTGTAGCATTGTATGTCACCTCATAAGGAATAAAAACTAAAATCATAACTCTGTAAGAAAATGGAATTTGTGCAAAAATGAAAATTATACATACAAAATGAATTGCCTAGAGTACAAGAACATGAGTATAAACAATGCAGACAAGAAAGACAGACTAACTGAAAGACTAACTACGGCAGTTGTTGCATTATTTCAGTCAGTACAGGCATTATATATATTGGTTTACACTTTGCATATCCATTGACAAGACTTTCCCCATGTAATGGTATTTTATTTATTTGTATTAAGACACTCATACATACCAGGTCATCATTAAGTTGCATTTGTTCAAAAACTGCTTGAGCTAGGTAGTCATCCTCTTCTTCCTCAGTTTGGTCAATATACTCAAGTTCTGCTGGGTAAATGGAAGAGTTAAAGATGATGAGAGTTGGGTAATCCAAAGAATGCAAGTAAACTAGATAAATAGAACTCAATTATTATTCAACTATGATAAGCAATAGGCACTGCGAAGGACTATGAAAAAGCAACCACACAACTGACATTATGGTTGAAGCAGTCTCCAGCCAAGGAAGAGGCCCTAGGATGTGGTTTAAAAAGTGGTATTGGTTGGCATATCGGTTTGAGTGCTGATAGTATTTCTTGTGTTTCCCTAGTACCATCAGTCAGCATGTCTTGCTGTAAAATGAGAATTACATGTCCTACATGCCAAGGGTCCAAGTTGAGTTTAAGTTATGGAGTCCTACATGGCAAAGTATTACTTGTTTAAGAGTCAAAAGAGTCCTAGAATAAATATTGCAGTATTTGTTTGGTAAAGAGAGTCATAAGTGATCAACTCCTTTGTGTCATGTGACTGAGGCAAAAGGCTATATATCTGTAATGCATGCCATAATGAAGAGAATACGGTTTATTTTCCAATAAAATGGGTTTTTCCTCCATCCTCTGAGATGGTACGAAGTCATCCATGCACTCATGGTGCGATGTCAAGAGTCTAGTCCTTCAAAAGAAGACCATAGTGTGATTCCGAGGCCTTCTTCTGCATCAACATGATCATCCAATCATCACAATCAATCTCATGTCTTTTTGCTCATAAGAATAAGCAAAAAAAAAAAAAAATCTTTCATTGTGTCATATGCGTTTCATTATTTGTCAATTACTTAGATTTTCAAACATGAACCACTGATACTTATCATGGAAGATAATACAACAAACTTTAAATGAATTTTATCACATTCTAGTTAAAAGCAAGACAAATGAATATGAAAAGAGTTCATAAATTCACCTCTTCTAATGGCTTCTGCTTTGAGATCTTCGTAAAGGGCCTTTTCCATTTCTATCATTAGCTCCTCGCCGTCACTTAAAGTTGATTCAGAGGCAATGTGTGGGCCATCATAATTCCACAAAGAATCATCGGCGTCTGATGCTGAAATTTCTAAGCAATCACTCAAAGAAGATTGTTTAATCCTTTTCAATTCATCACAAACTATGTCCCGAAAAGCAGATTCCGCAATTTCCTATTTAATTGAAAAACAACAACGGTGCATAAGTTATCTATAATATAACCAGTGGACTAAAATCATACTCATAATGCCATAATAGAGTGAGTGTGTTAAATTTCACCCATCCCCAATCCAATGGCAGAGTGACAAGGAAAAGTGAAAAAAAAATCATCTTATCAAATGGAAGGAGGTGGTAAAGCCTAAGGTAGCATTTGATTCGCTGGAATGGTTTTAGACAGGAATGGAATGGAGAGTGGAAAGAGTCTGGAATGGAATAAGGCAGGAATGGTCATTCCCATTCCAACGTTTGGTTTTACTGAAGAATCAATCCAGTAATGAAATGACCATTTCTGTTATTGCGTTTGGTACGCTGGAATGATGCTCGGAATGGAATAAAATTTATATAAAACTGACCAAAATACCCTCCCCCCCCCCCCCCCCAACTTTTCGCCAGTCGCCGGCTTGGAATAAAATTTTCTACTGTCTGCTGTTTTAAGTCCTATAAGGAACTGAAAAATCAAGCAAATCTTAGTTGACACGATGCTTTACTTTTCCACCATTGAATAGAACTCTCATATTCAAGGGGGAGGGTCGGAACGAAGACTTCGCCCTCCATGGCAAAAGCTGAGGTGGCACGACCGGAATCCATGTTCCATGACACTACACAAATGAGCCCTAAAATGAAAATGCAATTGAGGAAGTTCTTCCCCATCACAACGATCCCAAGGTCAATGGTCTTCGACTCTCCATGCCATAAAACCCATGGATCAAAACAAGTTTCGCCACAGAAAGAACAATCATACATTAAAATCTCCAATGTTTGCACAACCCATCTGAAACATATACACAAGAGACAGAGAAAAAAGGATGATTTCACATTCAAAGCACCAATTATAGAAAACCCACATCATCCAAAAGGTCTTAAATCATGATTTCCTGCAAATCCGTGTTGACAAATGACGGATTTTTCATGAATCAATGATCAGTAGGAATCACACGATGCAAATTGAAACAAACCCATCAACAGACTCATTAGTTAATGCGCAGTCCGCCCTTCAACAATGAGCCCCGATCGGACCTGGGCGCCCTACTGCAGGAGGGGTTCTTGGAGCGGACGAAAGGGAGGGGGCTGGTGGTGTACTTGTGGGCGCCGCAGGTGTCTGTGCTGAGTCACGAGTCAGTTGGTGGGTTCGTGAGTCACTGCGGGTGCAACTCGGTGCTGGAGGGGCTGTGCGCGGTGGTGCCGATGGTGGCTTGGGCACTGTACATGGAGCAGCGGCTAAACCAGTTGGTGGTGGTGGAGATGGGGCTGGCATTGGCTGTGGAGAAGGGGAAGGATGGGTGGGTGGGGGCGGAGGAGGTGGAGAGACGTGTCAGAGTTGGGCGATGGCGCTGGGGATGGTGATGAGAATGTCTTCGGACGATTTGATCGGATATGGAAATGAATCTTCTTTTGCGGTGAGGAGTTGTTCTTCTTTCATGTTGATGATGGGGTATTGAACAAGAGGAAGGGGCATTTTGGTCTTCTGGAAAATTTATAAAGGAATGGAATGGCCATCCCTATACTTCCCCATAGGAATGACCATTCCTCAACATAAAGAAATGGTGATTACGGAGGTAATGGTCAGTCCGCCACTTTTTTTGCGAACCAAATGCAGTAATGATCATTCCGTTAGAATGACCATTCCATTCCGACTTTCATTACAGCGAACCAAACACTGCCTAAGAGGAAGGCATTCACAGACCACACACAATTAAAAGAAAGAAATGGAAGGCAACTCTAACAGTGACAGCCCATGAAAAGCTTCAAATGCAAATCCATAGGAACAAGAAAAGAGCAAACTAGACATAGAACACTAACAGAAATGGGAAAAAAAATGGAGACTGAGAAATAACCTTTTGATTGAGATCTGGTTTCCCAGCTGATCTGATTTTCCAAAGCAAGCGGGCTCGATCTGCCCGGACCCTTTCCAAACAATTACTCCAGAGCTGCATTCAAGACCCAAAAAAAAAAAAAAAAAAAATTTTACAAGAATGGAATAATAACAATTAAAAATCATTTTAAGCTATAAGCCCCCCATCATCTGGTGGTAAAAGTCTAAAAGTGATGAGAACAAAGGAAAAAAAAAGGCAGACGAAGTTATTTGCTGAAAATAGGAATGATCAAATAAAGACTTCTTAGATAGATGGTCAAGTAGAGGAGATTACAGACTACAGAAATGAGAATCTAAGAAAAACCCAAAATTCAACTCACCCAGAAAAGATTGAAAAACAATATATGAAGGGAATTGATTACACAGAACAAGCACATGGAGACGATCAATACCTTCTCTTTCCATTTGGGTCGTTGAGTTTTGAGCGATTGTCTTCTGGGTCGATGATCTTCCATCGATTTCGCTTCAAATAACTCTGGATTTCATGATTTCAGATTGTTCAAAGATAAAAATTGGGCTTTTCATATACACTATCTTCTCTTCCATGGCAATAAAATCATTGGACATGGAATGAATACAAAACAGAAACAAAAGCGTTGAAATAATTGAAATCAAACGAACCCAAATCGCGCACCGGTGTTTCCCGCCATGGCGAATGATTCAGTCCTTTCTCTCTGAGACGAAAATCTCGGGCCAAATATATTCTCATTCCCACTGACCCTTCTTTTACTTTTACTTTGTAGATGATTCATTGTATGGGCCGGATTCTATGATGCTTCTAACTTTTTTACCCATTAGTATGGCCCACCTCAAATAACTAACCAGCACAAAATGATGGCCCTCCATTAGCGCTGGCCAAATTTCACTTCAATCGAAGTTGATTGATCGTTGGATTCCTTCTATATGATTTTGTGTTATCAAATTTGATAGTGGGATCAAATCTAACTAGAGTAAAATTTTGATCAGGTCAGGGCCAATATTAAAAAGGATCAATCTGTCCCATTAATGGATTCATAGAAGAGTCTTGGTTGAATAGGATCTAAACCTAGCCCTAACTGATTTTTTTTTTTTAACCAGAGTTAGATGAGTTGAGTTGAATTGGGTCAAAATTAGTAGATCCGAGTTGGGGTTGTTTTGAAAACATTAGTCCCAGCCCAATAATCCTGGCCCAGCTTGATTGCAGGACCTCAAAGTTACAAAACTTAGACTAGCCCGAGCCAACTCGCAAAGGGAAGTAGGTTGCTGAGCCCATGGTCAAGACCCAATGGTACTACTTGCAGGGTTCTTTGGTCTTTGAGAACGGATTGCTGAGCAAGCTATCTGCGCTTGTGTGTAAATGAAGTTGGAGAACTTAAAAGCACAACTAATCTTGGCCCGGCAGAATTGCAGGACCTCATAGTTACAAAACTTAGACTAGCCTGAGCCGACTTGCAAAGGCATGCAGGTAGCTGAACACATGGTCAAGACCCAATGATGCTAATGTTATCCCTGCAGGGTTTTTTTGGTCTTTGACAATGAATTGCTGTGCAAACTATCTGAGCTTGTGTTTAAATGAAAAAAAAAACTACTCATCCATATTTGAGATTCTATAAAACCTATAGGAGGGCATTCTCATGATTCACTAGGGTCAGCATCTCTCTTTCGGGAAGGGCAAGAGATCAAATCCGAGTTACTCTCATAGGAGTAGGCAGTGTGAAAGTTACTCTCATATATATATATATGTGTGTGTGTACTGTATATTATCGCCGTATATAGGAGCGGAAAACCTGCAAATTCAGGTATACCGCTGCTATTCGAGTGTCAAATAAAAAATAAAAAATAAAAAAAACAGCAGATTTACCTTGGTAATCATGTCCTTAAATTTAAGTCACTTTGCACTTTTCGGTAAATATTGTTCTTGATGCCTTGGTATAAGTGAATGACAGGGACCTATATGTTAGATTCTGATTCCTCAACAACCTTGGGTTTCATTTTGGCACACCTAATATGGATTCTAGATGTTACAAATCTACTGTTTGTAGGGACGATGAAGAATCCTCATCTTGACCCCTCCCCTCAAAAAAATGAGAATTTTCAAAGTGAAGCTAAAAACATTTCCTGCTACACCAAAGATTTTATTCCTCTTCCTCTCTACTAGAGGCATGCTGTCCACCTTTTCATTGTAGTTGTCTGTTTGTAAGATACTAAAGATTGGGCCTATTAGTGGATTTTAATGACTTCTTTTTCCCTTGTTGGGGTCTCTTAATGGGGTCAACAGCTACTAGTTATGTGAATGGTAAGACATACCTACCTTCCAAACGACTCCATTCCAAAATGTCTTCAGAAAATAAAGCAAGTTTTCTCATGTAAAGATGCATCATGTTGGTTTTAATTGACTGTAATGCCCCTCTGTTAGTTGTAGAAGGTATTCCCTTCTCTTTCCAAGGAAAAACAGCAACAATAGCCGAAGGCTTTTCAAGAGCAGTCCCCAACTATAGAAACACAACCCAAAAGTTCTTGCAACTCGCATCATATTGACACCAAAAATGAGAAATTGGTAGTTGAATGTTTCAAAAGATACCATACCTTAGGTGAATAATGTGCATAGATGAATAATCAGTGTATAATAGACTGTATTTAGAGAATTTTCTTGAGTTTATAAAAAAGGCTTCATGTTAATTATGGAAATTGAATTTAAGAAAAACATAAAATACTATTTGCCCAAATGTTGAAGTTGCACATATACATGCATAATTTTTCGGGGAAAAAACGCAATTATACACATACTTTTGATTTAAGTTTTAATTTTATTATCGAATCATCAAATCCAAGTCATCTCTGAATGTGTCCCACAATATATCCCATACCATAGTTTTGGTGTGTGACAAAGGACTATGGCACACACTTTACATGTCACATATGCATGCCTATTTGGACCACACAATGTTGGCTGGATCTTAAGATAAATGTTATCCTATAATGAACCGTGCGATGATAACATTTACCATACAAATCATGATCATAGATTTTATGTTAGAAATCGTGTGGCCCACTGGCCACAGAGCACGCAAGCTTTGGGTTGAGAAGTTGGTTAACCAAGAATTATCTCCCATTGAAAGTATTGTTAATCTGTTTATTCTTACCATCTCAAGTGTAATTCATCGGAATTGCTTATTCAAGGGAGTCGGAATTTGGAAAACCTTTGGACGATTCTCACTAACAAATCTAGCATTTGCAGGTTTTTCCCATGGACTATCACCATCAAAAAGCTCAAAGACACTCAAGAGTAGAGTCGATATTGACCCCATCTGGGATTAGCATTTTCTGATCATGTGCTATGAAAAATTTCCTGTAACAACTCTCACTTCATGTGATGGGCCAGCATCCCAGAATCCAACCCAATCACCGAATTGCCAGTCCTATGCAACTAATGGTAAAAAGAAAAAAAAAATCCTCTGTCGCAGCATTGGTTAATTTCAACTCGAAGTATAACAATTTATCCCCTTTCCTTTCAAATGATAGGCAGATATGAAACTTAGAAAAGGCAATTATATACACATACTGCGGACTAAGAATATTTTATTTTTGTTGCAGGCTTCATCCACATGGTGCATTGAGCGGATGGTTGAAGCCGATACAAGCCATGCAAGGAATGGCTTTTTAGTACACATGAAGGAGAAGAAAGACACATATTCTCCTTGTTTCATCTCTATCAGATAGAAATAGAAGAAATCAATCAAACAAATCCTTGGGACCATAACCCACACTTCTTCTTCACTTGTCATGGTGCTATTGCAGCTTTCACAGCCCATCCCTGCAGTTCTCAAAACTGAGCTTCCCATTCGTAGATTGGCCTGTAGAAGCCGTGGACAGATGCTGAAAAAGCCCTCCAGTTCTACTGGCTTATGCATGTCCAATGCAAGGAAATCTGAGTCTCAGTTGCCATTGTACCCACCATTAGATAAGGTTTCTTTCCTTCTCTGCATTTCTTTTCATTCAAACTTGAAATGGGTTGTGTGAATTTCTATTTAATTCTTTTGTTAGGCATTGGAAATAGAGCATTGGGTGGCCATTTTGCACTTTTATGAGTCTTTGAGTAGAATTTCATGCATTGCCCAATTGTGTATTGGAACTACAGATCCTAGAGTGCATTGTACTACCGAATTGATTTAATGGGACTCTTACTATAATCCTAGTCCCAGGATTACAATGTTCTATGGTATTCTCTTGCTTGATTTTGAAATGGGCCTTAGATTTTCTATATTTAGCACCCAATTGCCGTCAATCCTCCTTTAGAGTAGCCCTCATAGAAGCCCATTCCATTCCATAAAATTAGCAATGCAGGCAGAATGGGCAGTAACCCACTCCTCTGTGCAGGTCAATTGATGTGGAAATTGGGAACCGAACTGCCTTCGATGATATCACAGTATCACTATCATTGATGTTAACTTTTCTTTTCTTTTTTTGTTGGGGAGTTTGTGTTCTCAGCATCCCAATTAATGAGGTTTGTAGTTTCGCCTAGCCTCACTCACAGGTGGGCTATCATCCATACCACCAAAATGTTCAAAAAGTGTGGATGCTTTGAATAAGCACTTGCTTTAGGTGAAAATGTGCATGCTTTGAATAATCACTTGCATTAGGTGATAACTTCAATTTACTTCAGTTCCCTTCTCAACAATTTTCTCACTTCTTCCTTTCAATTTGTCAAAATATTACTCTCACTCCCAAATCTCCAACTAGATAAGAATACCACTGAATAGTTGAACACAATTTATCACAGAGCGTGGCGGCAGTTGTATTTGGAGACGGGTCAGAATCAGGGCTGTATCCATTGACAAAGAGAAGATCCGAAGGAGCTATTCCCATAGGAGCCAATTACAGACTCATTGACATCGTTGTGAGCAACTGCATTAACAGCAACATCACCAAGATTTATGCTCTGACTCAGCTCAATTCCACCTCTCTTAATTCTCATCTGGCCAGAGCTTATTCTAGCAATGGGCTTGGGAAAGATGGATTTGTGGAGGTTTTAGCTGCAGACCAGAGCTATGAAGACCAAGATTGGTTTCAGGTTTGCACCCTTGTACATGCTGCAATGCATTAGCCCAACATGGTTTTTAGATGAGAATAATTACATTATTTTCATTCTATGTTTAGTTCTTGATTATGTGCAAGTAGGGTCCATGGTTCAGTTAGCCATGTTTTTGATTGATGGACCACCACAGTAAGATTAATTTTCTAAAAATCTCCCCCACGAACAATGCTAACCTTTTGTTGATCTACTGCGAATTGCAGTTGAGAATTAAGTACAGCAAACAAACAACTGCAGCAGCAGTTCATATTCAACATGAGACAAGGAAAAATAATGGATAGGTACAATCTTTCAGTATGGTTTAATTTGGAGACATAATCAATCCTCAGTGCTGCACAAAATCATCAGTACAGATCATCAATCTCTTCGTCCATCTATGCAACATCAAGGCCCTCTATAGTATGCATTTTTTCAGATTGAGAATCATATAGACCTCAATGATTTTTTTTTTTTCATTTATATTCGTTTGTCTAATATTTGTGTTCCTTCAATGAAGGTCTGTCAGATCAGTAACTTATATATGTCATACAGATACTAGATTCTTAGTACTATCGTGTGACTTGGGACATTCACTAGTCTAGTTTGCTGGGGTTGGTGTGTCTGATACAAATGCCATAGTGTAAGTTGTGTAGCTTCTAACTGAAAAGGTAATAATTGACATTAACCCATTCTCTGTTAGCTATGTTATTCTCATAATTAGGTTCAATGGTTTAAATAAGAACATGGCAGCAACCAAATAGATTCTCAAATGCAGTGGCAATAATTGATTTGTTTTCTAAACATCACTAATTCTTCATGGTGTAGAGTAATATCCAAGGTTATTGATCTCAACTCTCAAGGGCTCTGTCTTTCATTAATTTTGGTTTTTAGGGCAGTGCTGATGCTATTAGGAGATTCTTGTGTATACTGGAAGAGCATCCAGTAATGGATTTTTTGGTACTCCCTGGTCACCATCTCTATAGAATGGACTACCAGAAACTTATACAGGCTCACCGGGATAACAATGCCGATATTACAATTGCTGTTTCATGTGCAACAAGGAATCAAAATGCAAGTTTTGGATTTGCTAAAGTTGACAGTCAAAATCAGGTTCTTGAGTTAAAAGAGAAGCTGAAGACGATGGAACAGAAACCCATGAAAGTAAGTTTCTCGCCCTGTTCTCTAAGACGAAGGGACAACAAAAATATCAAAACTGTGACTCTTTTTATTTATAACAGAGAAAGTGAGAAAGCGCGATTAAATCTCAGCTGTGAAATCGATTCACAGTGCTTATGGAAGCAAGTTCAAATAGAAGTTGATTGGAGAGATGCTTACAGCTTATTTAGCTATATAATCTTATATTTAGCACTTTGTTTTGGAAAATACAGGAGAAAGGCTCAAGCAAACTGAAGCAAGATGTTCATTATTTGGGGAGCATGGGGATCTATGTCATCAAGAGAGATGTCATGATGAAGCTTTTAACCGAGTACTTCCCCAAGGCCAATGATTTTCTTAGCGAAGTAATAGCAGGTGCAATTTCTATGGGAATGAAGGTCAGCTATTTTGTTCTAATTTGAACATTGAGAAAAACATTTCTGTTTCATTCTGAATCTTTTTTGTTTCAATTTCATATGCACTTATGGAGATATTTTGTTCTTGTTTTCATGCACTAATAAAGCGCAGTACCAATTCTTTCTCGATCTCGCAATGCAATATGAATACTTAATCTTAACGAATAGCTATTTCCAGAAGTGTTCGGAACTGTGGCCATCTGGTATAACCAAACTGAATAAATGATACCCATCTTATGTATGGTTTCTCTTTATTCCTTCATTTTAAAGCATTAGTTTTTTGGGTAACAGCACTTTGATCTGTCTGAAACTGATTTTTGCCAGTGTCCAAGTGCAACAAATGAAAAGGCTTGATGTGATGCAAATAGATGTTTTTGCATGTACAAATATGTTTATGCATGTAATGCACTTATCTTATTGGTTTGATTTGGGGTACATTTGGCAAATCCATTATGAACTCCAAGGAATTTTTGGAGGTGGGGGCTCTTATCAAAGAGTAAAGTAACAAACAATTTAAAAAAAAAAAACCTCATACGCCTGAGAGGAAATGACCACAAACCCTTCATCCAGTAAAAATGAATCTTACATATTTGATGGTCCCTTGTCAATCTCCACTCTTGACCCTTCAGTCTCACCCCCTTGAATAAAGAAGAATTCTTATAAATTTAGCAGGAATTTTGAGACTGTTCACTAGATGTTTTCAAATAAAATTATCCTTTTTTTATTGCTTAGTTTGAAGTGGAATAGATGAAAGGAACAGATAATTTATAGGGTAATTCTAAATGCACCCACCCTTTTTGCTGAGCCTACCCACCTTCTGAGCTCACCTACAACAAAAACATAAAGTCTCCATTTTTGCTGAACCCACCCACCAAAGATTACAAAGCTGCCCTTCTCCTTCTCCTTCTCCATCTTCCCTTCTTCCTCATTTCTGTCGACACAATCCGTTGACGACGCCATTTCCGAGCCTGTTTGTGAGTGAAAACTTTGAAGGCTTCATCTTCTTCTCTTATTCGTGAGCAAAGGTAGATCATCTTCATCTCCCCAGTTACATCTTCATCTTCAACTTCTTCCATTTTTGTTTTCCTCCTTTGTTAATCTTTTTTCCAACTAAATAAACATGTAATGCAAATGGATTGAGTGCATGCAAATGGAATGGAGTGTATGGGATGCAATTGGGAGGAAAATCTAGTTGAATGGAAAGGAGAAGGGAAATCAGTGACGGTTGACATGCAAAATGAAAAACATGATTCGCGTCCTGCAAGGAAACGCAGATCCATGCACATTTCAATGTGCACGGCAATTCGATGTAAAGCAAAAAAACTTTACACGAAGATTAAAATCCATGCGTTGTGCATATGCACGGTGATGCAAATCCATGCATATGCACAGTGATTCAAATCCATGCATTGTGCATATGCACGGCAATTCAAATCCGTGTGTTGTGCATATGCACAACAATTCAAATCCGTGCGTTGTGCATATGTGCGGTTCTGCAAATCCGTGCAGGACCCGAATGGGAAAAAAAAATGAAAGGATGTATCAAAAAACGATACATTCTCTTCGTATATGCTCGTTTGTTTGTCCATATCGGAGATGGCTTTCTCCAAAACACAGTGTGGTGCCTAAGATTGGAGATGTGATAGCTTATATGAGGAAATGGGGAGATGGGTTGGGAGATAAGTTCTTCCAAAGTGGGAGCTTTGTGAATATGAGAAGAAGTAAAAGAAGAAGTATATGCGAAATAAGTGCAGAAGAAGTGAAAATGATATCCTGAAGAGAGGAGGAAGATGAAGTGAAGAAGAAGAAAAAACACAGCTCATGAAGCAGATGGCCTGAAGAGAAGAGGAAGATGAAGGCAAGGGTAATTAGGGAAATTCACAAATGGGCATGCTTGGAATTAAAAAAAAAACTTAAAATGTGGGTTGGCTCAGAAAAAAGGGTGGGTGTGTTTAGAATTTCCCTAATTTATATTCTCCACTTGGCAATGAATCAGGTTCAATCTTACACCTATGATGGTTATTGGGAGGACATGGGAAGCATTGAAGCCTTCTACCAAGCAAACATTGAAAGCACGAGGAAAAAGTCTTCCACTTTCAAGTTAGTAAACTATAAGGAAAGATGACAATATTCTCCTTTCCATGCTCCAACTAACACATTGCTTGCTTTGTTAGCAGTTTCTATGATAGACATGCTCCGCTCTACACGTTACCACGGTATCTGCCACCAACTATGGTATCAGATGCGGTCATTACAGAGAGTGTTATCGGAGATGGCTGCGTCTTTGATGTAGGTGTTTCAGTGCTACTTTCATCTGAATCTTTTATATGTTGTAGTATTCATAAGATTTACCCTATTAAGTTTTAGACTTTGACTCTCATGCATTTATCTCTACAATGCATGAATACACCATATATGGATAAATGCGTAGATGATTAAATAAACAAAAGCACATGAATGCTGAGAAAGAGAGTAGCTTCTCATACACACAGACGTGTAGAAGGCAATTATAAGCAGTAAATGTGCCTGCATGAAATATGCATGTCCTTGCTTATCCCTGGACGTGCGCAAATGCATATACTAATACAAACAAGCCCACAAAGGAAGAGACAGTTCATTCACATGGAAGCATTTTAATTGGATTATATTTTTTTAATTTCCTTGCTGATTGTCTCTTTTTTTTCTTAAAAAAAACTTCAACTTGATTAAGAGTAGAGGTGCAAGATTGATGGCTCTGTCATTGGCATGCGTACACGAATCCGTGATGGGGCAGTGGTAGAGGATTCTGTGGTCATGGGTTCTGACATTTACCAAGTATGATGCTGTGGATGCATTTATTTGTTTTATTCTCTAAGCACTGTTACTTATTTCAAGCTTGCTTGTGTGTTCAACAGGTAGATGATGTTCAAAGTAGGATGGCTGAGCATGGAAATGACATCCCTATTGGCATAGGGGAACAATCATATATTAGAAAGGCCATAATAGATAAGAATGCAAGGATTGGCAAAAATGTTAGGGTACTGATTAATGCAGAACCTCTTAAATTCTTTCAATCATGCACATTTTTTTAATGATTCGAGATGATCTTACTTCTAAAAACCCCATTGCCACTGGTTTTATAAGTGAAGATAACTTGCTCAAATGGTTTAGAACAGTGGCAAATGTCCAATTTTACAATTCAGAAAATGCCACTATTTCCTGCCTCCATTTAACTTATGTGCCCCCCCCACTTATGATCGATCTAAGCCATTCACTTCACATCCCTAGGTAGTGGCCTAGATTTCGCTACAGCTGACTCGATGTACACTGTTGGATTGATCAAGGTGTCTCGACCAGAAGCTAACTTCATATTCAGTTTTATTTTTCCATCCATTGATGAATCAAACCATGTATTACCCTGATTGAAATAAGAATTGGATTGTGAGCCATTCAACAAGAGGCGTGTGATGTCTGCGGGGAATTTAAAACAAATGGGCCCCATGTATGTTAATAGGAAGTTATCTGCATGCTAATCATGTGTACACCTTCCCCCTCTCATAGCCACTCTGTTTAATCAACTCCAAGATCTCTAACTGTATTTTGTTATTGTAGATTATGAATGCAGACTGTGTAAAAGAAGGGAGCAGAGAAGATTATGGGTATTTCATCAGTGGGGGTATAGTCATTGTCCACAGGAATGCAGTGATCCCAGATGGAAGCATCCTATGAATGCAATACCCTGTACAGATAGATAGAAGTGAATTGATCCAAAGGATAATGGAAAGAACAGGAAAACCGATGGAAGAATCAAATAAAATTCTTCCAAAAAATCCTTCTGCAGTTATGAAGTCGCCCATTCATTGGTTGATTGTAATCTTTTGATATATATATTTTTCATTGATGATTCTCAATAATATTATTAGCTATTCATTGAAGCAGGCAATATTCTTTTAAGAAGATAAATGTTTCCTCAATCATGCCTAAATTTTCAAAAGTTTTCCTTTAGTTTTGATAACAATACATTACACATCCTTAGAAAAATCTGTGGGACCCTCTTTGTTTTACTTTTGATCATGTGTATGGATTAAGTCATCCATTGAGTAGGCAGCAGAACAATGGAGCCCATCTGACCAGTTTGTTGCCGCATGTGATTGAAGTCCTAGTGATGAATATATTTATATAACATGCTGTGTGGAACCTACTAATTTTTTTTTTTGCTAACGGAAAGTTCCCAACCCTTTAAGCTAGACTAATCCTTCTAGGCCAGAGAGAAGCCAGGTAAAACCCTTGTGGCCTTCAGGTGGTAGCACTAGTGGACTCAACCGTCCCTGAAGAGGGGGGAACCGGGGATCAATACCGGGACCTCTAGCTCCGGAAGAGAGAGGAACCATGGTCTAGACCGCTCGGCTAACCCCTTGGGGACCGATTTCAGGGCATGCATTTTGAACAAGTGGGGAGCAACAAATGATCCAGACCATTCATCTGGTTGGAAGCAATGTTAATGAGTCATTTATCCAAGAAGTACCCCTCCTGGTTGATATGGATGGTTGGAATAATAACAAAGCGGGTGGCCCACTGTCAACTCCAAGAGAACAATCCATCCAACGACTGTGATTGTTCATATTGTTGCAACTGTCTACTCATAGTGGCCCCCACCAGATGATCAGTATAAAAGATAGGGCTTTCTTGTATAGGCCGAAAGAAATAAGGGGTTTTGAACATGCAGTCTAAAATGCCAATCGCTTGACCAAACATAAAAATTTTCCGTAACATTACTCTATTCATACTCTCTCAGCATCAAAATTTTCCCTAACATTACTCTATCGATACTCTCTTCCTTTGAGAACTAACTATTCTCCGGACACATGCCTTGAAGCCGCAACCTCACGATCCTAAACCATTGTTCTAGCCAACTGCACTACCCCTCGGGTTTACTCTATCCATACTCTCCATCTCAATGCACAATGTCAAAATGACTAAAATGTCCAAACTATTACAATACTGTAAAATCTTGGATATACCTATAATTTGGGAATTTTAGTCTTTTTACTGCTAGGAAAAATCTTGACATTTGATCAGGTGATGAGAGTTGTGGGAGTGACTGCAATGTCAAAACCAAAAAAGGTCCACTAGCCGTTCTAAGCTCTGGCCTCTTGAGGATGCCTACATCAGTTTTTGTAAAGAAAGCCAACATTTCCAGACAGAAATACCCCCAGAAATAAAAGAATCTACATCTAAGCCCAACGGATGATCGGCGTTAATCTGGTTAAAAGAAGGGGTATTTTCGTCATTAGACTCCCTCCAAAACACAAAAACGGCCTTCAACAGGCAGAGGCAAGAAGCAGAAAAGCGCATATGCTTCTTCTGCTCCCGGCTTCCTCTTTCGATCTGAACGTTTTGGCGGGAAAAAGCCCCAACTTGAATTTGAATCTTCCCGCGCTTTTCCCTTCGCCCATGGAGAAGAAGCAGGAGAAGAAGAGAGTAAGAAGGACTGAAGGGGTGGCCTGCAAGAGCACCGTTGAAGACATAGAAGATTTCTCCCCTCAGGAAGTGGTGAAAATTAGGGCTTCTCTGCTGCGCTGGTACTATGAAAACCAGAGGATCTTGCCTTGGAGAATCAACCAAGATGAAGGGAAGGAGGAAGGAGGAGAAGACGGAAGAGAAGCACGCGCTTATGCAGTCTGGGTCTCTGAAGTGATGCTGCAGCAGACTAGGGTTTTGACCGTCATTGACTACTACAACCGTTGGATGGAGAAATGGCCCACCGTCCGCCATCTCGCCGAGGCTTCTCAAGAGGTATTTCAGTGCCCCCCCCTAAACCCTAAAATTTGCTAGCCTCAAATGGTTTAGATATGGATCTATTCTATTATTGCTGTGTGTTCTAGTGCGAGGTAGATCCTGCCAATTCGCTGTGAATGCTCTGTTCTCTCCTAGGGTCATATATTAAGACTTAATCGGAAGACCAACCACTTGCTTGATCTGACATGGGTCCTGTGGCAGGTGGGCTACACAATTTATTGCATAATCGTACTTAGAATGAGCGAAATTCCACCTTTTGATCTATTAGAGAAACCCTAGATTTTTATTTTTTTGATCGTCAGCAGAATTGTATTATAAAAGTTTACAATATAGCCAGATTAGAAGATTTATGATACCTTATGGCTTATAGAAAAATGAGAAAAAAGAGAAAATGGTAGGCCAAACTATGTGAATCGGTAGTTCCAATATTACAGGAGTTCCTTTTAGACCTGGCTGTCAATGGACACCTGATTACTTGAGAAGATCCTGAACTGAAAAATTCCAGTATGGAGTGTGGACTTGTTTTATGAGCCCAATTGATTTGGTGTGAAATTTGGTCCATGGTTCAGGCCTGATTGCTGACTGGTCAAGTCAGGTTTTTAACTAAATATTTGTTTACTCATTGGAGATATAGTAATACACATCTAAGTTCTGTTGTAATTATGTAAGTATTATGTTTCCTTGAGTTATTTTCAGGAGATAGATCACTAAACATGGCCATTTATCTATACTCTACTTTTTTTTGCTCTAGTAAATACTCACACATCCTACCCAAGTTCCTCACCATCCGCTCTACAACCAGGGATTGAACCCTGGCTGTTTCTGTGGAGGTCCCTCTCCACTGAGCAACTAGTGGATTGACAGCCTTTTTATTTATATAGGGAGTCCACTTGATTCCATTTAAAGAATCTCCTTCTATGATGAGATTTCTTTCAAAATATCTCTCGTAAATATTCAATGATTTGCTGGTAAGCCATAATTTATGATCTTTGGTGAAATGTGAGAACATTATCCTCACCATTGCTCTTTATGCATGAGCCCTAAGATAACACTATCATTATTTTCAAATACTCTTTATAACCTTGTAGAAAAAAAAACTTGAATTGACTCTGGGCAGCCCAAAATTTCATCCCAAACATGGATGAACCTAGAAGGAAGAATGTGTAATGTTTCTTTGGAAAGGAATCGAACTTCAAAAGTGACAAGATTACATTAGAGATGAGTACACTGAGAAGGGTTGCCATTGTCATTTCTGGATTCTAAAACAGGAGGTGTTCTCTGCAGGAAGTTAACGAGATGTGGGCTGGTTTGGGATACTACAGGCGTGCTCGCTTTCTGTTAGAGGTACGATTGATGCCATTATTTTCTTCTCCATTTCTTGCATTGTTCCTTTTGTCACCTTCTGATTCTGTGATGCAAAATTCGTTTTCAAATTTCAATGAGCTTATCTATTTTTGCCCTACAAACTCTAGAAATATGTTTTCCATGCATCTACAAGTATAGGTAAGCAAACTGTGAATGCAATTTAAATTATTTATTGAATTATGAAAAACCTTACCACTTGATATGCTTCATGCATCCTTTTTGATCCAGCAAGAGTGTATTGAACAAATAAATGTAATTTCATTTTTCAAAGAAAATCATTCTGTATTTTTTGTTGTGCTGATTAGGGAGCAAAATCAATAGCTGAAGGAGGTGAGTTTCCTACTACTGTTTCTTCACTTCGCAAGGTCAGGGGAATAGGGGATTACACAGCAGGGGCTATTGCTTCTATAGCTTTCAAGGAGGTGTGGCTTTGCTACTGTCTACTACTACACTCTAGGATAATCTGTTAGGTTTATTCACATTTCAATGTTCGAGATTTCAGGTAGTTCCTGTGGTGGATGGAAATGTAATAAGAGCGATTTCCAGACTGAAGGCCATTTCCGCCAATCCAAAAGAGTCCACAACTGTCAAGAGCTTCTGGTGAGTTTTGAATTTACTAGGCATTTTAGTCTATTCTTTAATTTCACGCAATCGTTGGCCCATTATATTATGCTTTTTCCCTTCATGACAAGCAGTTTGTAGAGCTGGGGTTCATATTTAAGTGGCACAGAGTACAGACACTCATCTTGTTGAGCCACTGTGGATGCACAATGCACACAGTGAGCATCCCAACCAGATGATTGCAAATTTGGGATTGTTCTGGCAGAGTTGCTCTAGTATCTATTAATGTTGGCTCTCACCCGCTGAAAGATATGGAAGATGTGTCCCACCTATTATGTTCTTTTTTCTCCCCTCTTTCCCTTTGCCTTCATGCCTGTGCTCTAATTTTCTTGTAGGAAATTGGCAGGGCAACTTGTTGACCCTTCCAGGCCCGGAGATTTCAACCAGGCTCTCATGGAACTTGGGGCAACTGTCTGCACTCCATTAAGCCCAAGTTGTTCCACATGCCCCATTTCAGACCAATGTCATGCAATGTCTGTCTCCAGAAACTGTCAAACCGTACAAGTTACAGATTTTCCAATGAAGGTTGCAAAGGCAAAACAAAGACATGATTTTGCAGCAGTTTGTGTCATTGAGATAGCAGACTGCAAAGATCCAGAATTTTGGAAGGCACACAGTGAAAACAGTGCATTCCTTCTTGTAAAACGGCCAGATGAAGGATTGCTTGCTGGTTTGTGGGAGTTCCCATCTGTAGTATTGGATGGAGAGAGAGTTGATGCGACTACAAGGAGAAAAGAAATGGACCAGTACCTAAAGAAGCTGTTTAAAATTGACATAAGAAAGAACGGGAGTTTAATATTGAGAGAAGATGTTGGCGAGTATGTTCACATTTTCACTCACATCAAGTTACGGATGTATGTTGAGTTATTGGTTTTGTATCTGAAAGGTATGAAAACAATTGGAATAACTATCTGGTGTTTCTATTTGTTTATGTTTTCTTGTTATTCTCAGATTCCCTATTACATTAAATTGATCACTTTCGATGCTGCTGATCATTGACATGAAGGAGGGGTGAAGTCCTTGTATGATAAAGAGAACGAGAACTCGATAGCATGGAAACACATCGACGGAAAGTCCATCCAAGGCACAGGATTGACATCTGGTGTTCGAAAGGTATATTAGCAATATGCACACAGACAAATCACTCAGTTTCATGTTTTGACTTTTTTTTTTTTCTTATCTCATCAATTGTAGAGGGTTAAATCTTTTGGGGATTAAAATAACATTTTATTCTTTCCTCTGCCCTTTCTGTTGAGATGTGCTGTGTTCATTAATAATAGAGATAGCATCGTGTGTTGGAATATTGTTCATCTGGTCATTGCCTTATTCATTATGATGTTTTATTATTTTATTTATCTTATAAGAATTATAAGGTAACTCTCATGAATGAGTCAAACAAATTTCATTCAGAAGGAATTATACGATCTGGATGTGAGGATATGCACTATATCTTGGGGACATGAGTGTGTTCAGGAGGAAGGAACCTGGTTTGGAAATCCTCAGTCAATATGATAGCCCACTGTGTATAAATCATGCCTCAGAAATAGCAGATTTGAAGATCCTTGCCACTGAATATCTGATGCTTCTTTCATTTAGACATTGCTTGTATTTAATTAACCACTATTTTGTTTCATTTCTTGATTGCAAGAACATTGTCTCATAGTTGCCATGCACTTAGAATTTTATACATGTTGCACAATTGTGCCTCTGCTTCCCTGCATTTTACACTCACATTTATGAACTGCCTCTATGCTGCTCTGCACTCGAATCCCTCCTGTCCCTGCTATATTACCTTTTTTACTGCCTATTTGCAAGGTCACTTTGTTTCCATTTGTAACATGGCCCGTCTGAGGTGGAGCCCATCAAATCCGCAGGGTGAATAATCAGACGTAGGCCCTGCACGTACATTTTGGCAGAACTAAATCATATGGGATGACAGTCATATAATTGCATTTACCACTAGTTTGATATTCGGTACTATTGAATATTGATTGTTATGGTTACACATTGCCTCTGTATCATGATTAATTCTCTGGGTGATGCAAACAAAATTGCATGAGAATGTATCTCTTGTTTACTCTTTTTTTGTTCCTGTTTTTCACATTATTTTTCTTGTTAAAATGTTAGAAGGTGGGGGTCAATACCATATGATAAAATGCTATGCTAAACACTGATTTTAAGAAAATTGCATGCTAATTTTATGACTTTCAAAAGGATATCTACTAGGCATCCTCTTTTTTCTTTTTCTTTTCCCCTTTTATTCTTCTCTCTCGTCACTGATCGCCAATCAGGACAAATATACTGTGAGTTCAGTTCACATGAGCAGTTCAGCATATGTTGGCATCCCCATTTTTCTTTTTCTTTTCCCCTTTTTTTTCTTCTCTTTCTTGTTACTGATCACCAATCAGGACAAATATACTGTGAGTTCAGTTCACATGAGCAGTTCAGCTTATGTTGGCATCTGGGGTCGCTTGTTTCTGAATCTTGTGTTTCTTGCTTTATTTTTCTATTTTTATTTGATTTCCTCTTAGTATTTATTTTTTGTGTTCTTTCCATTATGTTCCTCCTTTTTGTGCTTGATTTGTGACAGTGTTTATTCTCCTTGAGCTTCTGTTCTGTTTTTGTTTCTCTCATTGACTTCCATTTAAATAAAAAAATCTTCTACGCAGGTTTACAATATGATTCAGTCTTTTAAGAAGCAGGAACCAATGAATCCCACAAGAGCAAGAAGGAATAAGGCTTCAAAGCATTGAGTTTTTACACCAACCCATTTACCAGGTACGATTCCTCTTTCTGCAGGCTCTCTCAATTGAGTTTGTGTTCAAGGATCTCAGCGGCTCCCAAGTTACTGGATTTATCATATACTTATATTTGCAATAGTTAAGGTTTTCCTTGGTATTTTGGTGCCAATTTTATTGGCTTAAAATCGAATCAGCTGATAATTTTTGTACAGTAGGGTTTCTGAAGCATTTTTTTAAAAGATAAGTTAAGTCTTTCATTTTCTCATTCAAACATGAGCTGTGGGTTCTTTTCTTTGGAGTGAGTTATATAACCTGAAATGTGGGGTTTCCAAAGCTAATTAACACTAATAGCTCATATTTTGATGCTCAGGTTGAATTTGACCGAAAGTGTGAAATCTTTATTATTCAGTGATAAGATATTTTATGAAAGAGCAGAAGGCAACGGAAATACAGCAAAGGAAAAGAACAAAAAAATTATAACTAAGCTCGCCAGGTTTGACATCAGCATTAGATTCCGATGGCTTTCTCTGTTCAGTCATAACTCGATGCCCTTCTCCAAAGGGAGCAATTTATGCAGTAGAGACTCGTTGGACTGAATTTGGGATGAGTTTTTAGGCCTATAAATTGAGCCTGGGCCTCATTTTATGACCCAGTAGTTAAGTGGGATAGGCGCAGGTCTTTGCGTGCCTAAAGGCCATGGGCTGCATCAGGACTTGATTATTGTGCTCAAAGGCTGGTCTTGGACAAGTTTATGCATGGCTTGGCTCCACTTGGCCCACAAATACCCAGGAATGTGTTTGGGTCGAATTATAGACCCATAACACTAACGCGAGCGGGTTGGGTTGCAGAATTATAGACCCATATAACTAATGCGAGCGGGTTGGGTTGCAGAATTATAGACCCATATAACTAATGCGAGCAGGTTGGGTTGCAGTGGTGACCCTGCCTGAACCAGACCCATTGATAATCAACTATGGAGCGGCATCATGAAACACTTGCCAACGTGAAGCATGTGATGAGTTAAGTCATGCCAATCTTTAGCATGATAGCAACCATTCATCAGTAGATTTCCCTTTTTAAAGGATTTTGTGGCCTAAAAATCCTTCATTGGATAATTTATTTGCTCAATCAGAAAACGTATCAATAATTAATTTAGTTGGTGGCTTGGAAGAACACTTGATTAGATTGAGCATATCATTAAGCAGAAGAGAAAATACTCTTCAAAATTCAAAGATGACCTGGTTGGTGTTTGGAGATCCCCTGGGTTATAAAAAAAAAATTGTTAAGAAATCCTCTCTCTTGACAGTGAAGACTTCAGGTTCTTCAGGCTATATGGAATGGAGTGTGGTAATCAAACTTTTGTGATTTTAGTAGGATATTACTGAAAAATATCGTGAAATTACAATATATGAAAGTATCATATTAGTGATTTGGATACTGAGGAAAAAGGAAAAAGAAAAAAGGACCATCAGAAGACAAAAACTTTAGAAAAAATTAACAGCTTTATGTATCCATATGGAATTATAAATAGCAAGTAGGGTGTTTTTTCCATACCTTAAAAACTAGAGTCAGCAAGCCAAAGTGTGGACTTAAAGTCGGTATCACAGAGACTCATTTTATTTTTTTATTTATATAATACTAAAAACTTATAAGAAGGTTTAAAAATCATCATCATCAAAGCCTTATCCCCTCTATGCGGGGGTTGGCTGTGTATAAGTAATAATATATAAACGAAAATGAAACCTTTGGATGATGATGCTGACGGTGATTCATCCTCCGCTTAATGCTAAGTTGGGTTATTTTAATTATTATCATATATTATTTAAGGTAAGATCATGACATCAGAAGTTAAATTACAGTTTTATCTTCCTTTCAAGTCCTGTTTTGTTGGATTCTATAATAGCCGAACAAAAACAAACAATAAAATGAATTTGTCATGATATTAATATGATAAATTTCAAATATCAGCAATATTTGGAAATGATTTTAGGCTGTTTTAAATTTCAATAACATCTTTTATACTATCAAATGGATATAACTTGTAATGTTTGGGACCTCTATATCAACGTTACTCAATAATTTTTAACCATTCTCACGAGGGTCTCGTTGATGGGCTGCATCTTGGCATGTGAGATACGTGGATTTGTTATAAATGGAAAATTCAATGTCCCCAGCAGCTACTACTCTCTACCTACCCAACTACAAGATGCACAGGCTTATCTTTCTGGTCCTATATTAATCAGGCCCATATGCATGATTAACGGCCCAACAAAGACCAGTCCAGCCTGAAAACAGAAGGGCAGATAGAATAATGCAAATGGGCTAGCCTGGGCCCATTTTTTAGACCCATGAGCCATAATCTAGATTAAGTCTGCAGGAAAATAAGCATGTTAGGTTGCCCTAGATTTGACCTCTTTTTTGGTTCTAAAATGAAAAATGAGAAAAGGCTGAGATCAATGAAAAAAGTTGGAATAGATATATCTTCATTTGTTTTGCCAAACACTCACAATAATTGTACATTAGAGCTTAAAAACTAGAGCTCTTGGCTCTTATTGGATTAGACTAGAGTTTCCAAAAGACCCTCTAGGCTACACCAACAGAAGGACTATTTTTTTTTTTTACCCAAATTAGAAAAAAAGACAGAAAGACTAATTAAACTTAACAAGGGGAATTTATATGATTTTTAATGAAGTTATTTGTCCACACGTCATGACTTTTAACAGATATTATGAAATGAAAATTTCTAATATGTTAAACTCTTGGCACTCTTGGCATTGTATCCTGATACCATGGCAATATAATATATAAGTTGTGATTTTGCAAGAATCAATGTGAAGCATGAAAATTCTAAAGATGGATCAAGGTAAGTGATGGTATTTATCATTAGCTTCCTTGCCTTTGATTCTTATTGGCATAGCACAACCTAGTGATGTGAAAATGATAGTATCAATAAAAACTAATCGAAAGTGCAGCATTCAGAAGCCAACGTTTTTAATGGTGGTGTTCTTATCAACCAGTTATTGAGATGTTCAACTGTCAGGCCCAAGGTGGACGATGGTTCCCACGTGAACAATCGATTGATGGATGACCTTTTTTCCTATTACAATTCTAAGCATATGCAATAGCCCGATCATAAGATTAAGAGTTATATCAGGTATCTACGGATAATCTGACTCAACAGGTATTTATGATTGCTAATGATGTCTAAGGAAGCATATTTTTAAATAATGTATGGATTTAAAAGAACTCTTCTTTGGAAAGTGAGGCCTGACCTCCGACCAAGTCAAACTCTAACCGAGTAATTTTGGAGGATTGTGGTTGACCTTTAATTAATGTTAGCATTTTTAACCCGATTAATAAATGAGTTGGAATGGTGACCTTGGTACAGTGTATGTGAGTTCGAGTCTATATAAAGCCAAAAGAAAAGGGAAAAAAATGAGTTGGGATTGATGAAGTCTTCTTTTTAATCTGGCTAGATGGGTGTACTGGCCAGGAATGACACTCCCAATCCCGAAGATCGATCATTGGGCATGTGTAATACTGAGGTGTCAACACTACTCAACAATGAGTGTGTTGGGCTTGATCAACAAACCCTATTCTGACCAAGCATGTTTCAGTTAGATTATCAATTGCTGTCCCAAAACTTTGTAGTTAGGATCTTTCAAGCCTCTGAGTTGGAGAAAAGTCTCGAGTAGAAGGAGCGAAACTCCATGTCGAGGAATACTTATTAAAACTCAGAGCCGCTCAAACAAGCGCCCTCACAAACGTATGGAATTTCACTAAACTTTACTCCAATAGGATTTACCATATGAAGAAAAATGTGATTATTATAAGCTGGGGCCTATTCCTATTAGCGTAAAATTTGGAGAAATCTCACATATATAATGAGGCATTCATTTTGAAAGATTTGAGTTTTCTAAAGATGGCCCCCACTTTGGAGTCCACTCCTTCAATTCACTAATCCTCCAAGTTAGAGACCCTGATGATCTGAACCCTCAATTTTGTAGAAAGTGGCCCCCACTTGGATGACTTGATCCTTTGAGAATGTCATCATGTGGTTGATGAGAAGGCCTATAAGATGTACGGTTCAAGATCATGCTGTTCTGTCCCACAACCACGAGTATCTCATGGATGAGCTTGACAGCATTGCCCACCAAAGGTAATGGATTAATAGCTTTTCTTTTCCAAAAACGACCGGACTGATCAAGATTGCAAAATTTAAAATCGATTGTCCTTAACTCGTGAAGTGGACGAATGGAATTGATTCACTATAAGTATCCATCTTGTTTGAACCACTGAGAATTCTCCCAAGAGATTCTTGAGTTCTGCACTTGCACCTGCAGAGTTGCACAGTCCGTTCTAGGCCTTTTCTTTTACATTTCAGGTAATCTCTCTTGCCAATCTGATCACAAGTGATCGATCATGTGCGATGGGTGGCTGATCTGAACGTTCCATCTGGTGGGCCATTCACAGGACGATCCGTCTCATCGACGGTCGAAAATTTCATAAAATTTATTGTGTAATCCCAAGAGGTCTCTAGTGTGGAGCCCACTTCTCTCAATTCAAAATGATGAATCAAACACTCCCCCAGTGATTGACCGTTGGATTGAAACTATGCAAATGTTGGGTTGAAATCATTTACATCTGCCAGCCCAGATCAATGGGATAAGGCTAAGGAGATGGTGATATGATTTTATCGTTGTCATCTGAATATTTCAATCAAAAAGCGAAAATCACTTCAATCAAAAGTTGTATTTGCTCATCTAATGGTTTGAACTGAACTAGGTGGGGCTCTATTAAAGATCACTTGGAGATACAATTTGAAATTTCCAAATTGATCAGCGAGATTCTAAACGTTCGGCCTTCTCATTCACTTTTTGGCTCGTAAAATTATCTAAATTTCAGTTTCCAAAAATGAGATTGTCTGTGAGCATTTGTGAATTCAGCTGGAATACGTTATCTGAAGATTTCAAATATCCTCCAATAAGAATTCTTAAATATCTCACAAAGAGGCCCTTCAAGTGCATCCTTATACTCCCAAACTGTTTCTTTTACATTTTAAAGCTAGACCTGTTTTTTTAAGTATTCTAATAACAATAAATACAAATAAGATTTCATTACCAACATCCAAAGTGAAACATGACAAGAGTTCAAAATATTGCAAACCACTTGCTGGTACTGGAAAAAAATTCTCATATATTTTTTCTTTGGTGATGAGTTTCATTAAATCATGGAGCCAAAATTAATGTGCCACAATTTTAACTAATGGATTGGATGCTCTCAAGGAATGGCGGCAACATCATCATCATCATCATCAAATCAAGGATTCCTCAGCAAGATTAAGTCTTGGTTCGATAAAATCGTGGAGGTGTTGAAGAAAATACTTGGATTAGGGACACCAACTGCCTATGTGAGTAGTGTTCGCATCTCTTCGATCGATGTTAAGAAGGCTGATCTGGTTTATGATGTGCTTGTCGTTAATCCCAGCCGCATATCCTTCCCTTTAGCAGACATTAGCTACTCAGTCGAAAGCGATGGGAGGAAATTAGTGTCTGGATCCATCACTGATGCAGGAACACTCCAACCAAAAGCTTCAACAACGATCAAGATGCCGGTTACATTTGTCTATGAAGATATTTTAAGCACCTTCGCCGATATCAAGCCTGGAAGCATAATCCCTTATGAACTGGGGGTTAAGTTCATGGTTAAAATACCAATTTTTGGCAAGGCTACTATTTCACTGGGGAAGACTGGTGAGATTCCAATTCCAACTGTGCCAATAATTACACTTGAGATGATGCAATTTGAGAAGTTTGGGCTGGATGAGTGTGTTACAGTGCTTCACCTCAAAATGATAAACAAGAATGAGTTTGAAATGGGCCTCACAGCACTGGAATATGAAATCGCGCTATCTGGGATAAAGATTGGAAGCGCAGAGTTGGCTCAATCGGCGAAGATTGATAAAAGTGGAGTTAGTTTAATCAATATTTCACTCTCATTTAGGCCTAAGGATTTTGGTACTGCTCTGTGGGAATTGCTGGGGAAAACAACAGTCACTTATAGCTTGAAAGGAAGTATAACTGTAGACACCCCCTTTGGGACCATGAATCTTCCCTTCAGTCAAGAGGGCTCTGCTTCCCTTCTTAAGAGTACCTGATGACAACCATTGATCAGGTAAGCTGGTTTCATTTTTTATTTTTTTTTAATTATAAAAAAGTCTATTTATCAGTATTTCATTGAGCCATGTTGCAGTAGGCCCAGCAGCAAATGGACCTAGTTGGCCCGATATGGGTTTAAGCTTAGCCTTATTGATCGCTCGCGCGTCTTTTATCTGTTTTTGTATCCATCCATAGACATGAGAAGAGCCATCTCTGAAATCCAAAACTGCTCAAAATCACCGTCCCCTGCATAATGTGTTGGCAGTGGTCTGAATCTAACTCCAACTGGAGTTGGGTCTGCCATTAGATTGGTCATATTTAAGCCCATGGTTTAGTAAGCTAAACTGTTTTACATGTGTTCAATCTGGCGATAAGTCCTGCCCTTGGACTATGACTTTGAATGGTCTTAAGAGATAGAACCCAATGATGAATTTATAAGACCGCCTACAGAATTGTTTGAGATTTGGCTCAGAGAATTCAGATCTGGATTCCTTCTAGGATGGAGGATTCCTCAAGTTAAAACCCACACAGTAATTCAGATTCGGATTGACACACTACTATTTTTGGGTTGGGCTTTGGATTAATACTTCTGAAATCTGACCTTTGTAATAATCGGGCAGGTTTGGGTCCATTATTGCTATTTGACCCACCAACCATCGCAACCTTCAACCAACCTGTCGATTGCAGGTTCGGGTCGACCCATTAGACTTTTGGATTTGGATCAGGTTGACATTTTCAACCTGATTATAAATGGGTCAGATCCAGGTCAACTCTACATGTGTGGTCCCCATTGGCCATTACTCAACCCAACCTGACCTATTGCAGGGTGGGATTCCAGGGTGGGATTCCACAAATCCAACCGATGCAGAATTAAAATGTCATCACACAATGATGGTTTGGATCGGACCCAGGCCAGACTAAGTTTGCCTTTTTTTTTTTTTGGGTGGGTAATAAGGCCAGACTAAGTTGAGTTTACTGAGAACAGTCACAAAACTGAGTTGTCCATGAAAATTCAATTGCCTTGAGTTTGAGCAAAACTTAGATTTAAACAACTTGACAAGCAGCTCAGAAACAGCTCATGAGGTTAACATTTCCGGCCCAGCTTTGTTCCGGAGATGGATCGACATTTTAGGCCCACCTGAGATGTTGGCCCAATAGTTAAACGGCTTGGGCTGGATCTATATCCGTTTGATGGCACAACAGAAATGTGATAAATATTTCACTGATACTATAGGCTTAGGTATGAATTTTAGACTTATGGGCTGGATCTACTAAGCCTTTACATTACGCCTGATATAGACTAAACTCTTCAACTGAGTGGTTCACCTCTGACCCCCTTTTGATCTTTTTTGCAGGATCAGGCCCAGCGTTTTATTGAAGTTTCTATGGTTTATTTTACACAAATAAGTTGGTGTGTATTCATATGTTGTGGGGACTTTTTACAATCAATATTTATGGCTGTAGAAATGTGGGTATATTGCCTTTTTTTTTTTTTATATCTGTACTTAAGCCTAATCAAATTGTAAGTTCGTCTAACTTGATATAGTATTGTATTGTATCTTTCCTGAACAACGGAAATTTCAAATAAGTCCTTAAATTTTTATCTTATATGAAAAAGGACACAAGGTTTAAAACTTTTCAAATTAGTTCATAAGTTTTTCAATAAGTTTTCAATTAAGGACATCCGTCCATTTAAAAGTATTTTATGGTGATTACTTTCCTCAATTTTTTTTAAAAACACCCAAATTACCCTTCATTTAAAGCCATAACATGGTTTCGGCAGCCATTACATACAACCGAACATTGTAGGGGCCTTGGTTATCTTTGATCGGGGACCCTGGTTGTCTTTGATCACAGTGAAGAGGCCTGTGAAATAAATGAGGAGAATATAAAGAAAGTTAATGAGAGTTTTATTTCAATAAAGGGTAATTTGAGTATTTTAAAAAACCAAGAAAAAAGGTCACAGGAAAACAACTTTAAGTGATGGATTTAAATGAAGGGTAATTTGGGAAATTGATTGAGAACTTCCTCGAAAACTAAGGGGCTAATTTGAAAAGTTTTGAAACTTGTGTCTTTTTTTTTTAAAATAAGGTAGAAACTTAAGGCCTTCTTTGATAAGTTTCCTTCCTAGATATGGTGTAATCTACTTTAAATCCTTGTTATAAATTGAAATAGGATTGTATTTTATAGAGACTATCAACAAACCTATTGGGTTGGATGAACAGGCCCACCCCAACTCGGAGGCCTAAATCCAATCCAGTCAAGATGGTCCCAGGACCGTTCTAATCTGACCTGGGCTAGGCCCTAGTCGATACGTGTACTCGACAAGTCATAAAAAAAGCCTAGCCCCCTGTAGTCCTAAATACAAGCTTTGAGAGATGGCCCAGCCCAGGACAGAAGGTCCTAATCTGGCCTGGATTATGAAAGGCTGGGCCCTAGTCTATATAAGTGTAACCGACAAAAGGTGGGCCCACATTCCAAAAAGCTAGCGTTTGTTCTGACGTTTGATGCTCTGGTTTGATAGCGTAGAATCATGTGGCCTCGTGAGAAATATAATAATGATAAATAAATACAAGAGAGGAAACAAAACATTGACCGGAGGGGAGGGTGGATGTTGCTAGTCAAGGTTCATGGAACCAAATCTGCACCTATCACCTTTTAGATTATGACCTGAAAAAGGAGCCCCACCTAACCCTTCCATTATTTGCCATACATGATAGATATTATTCCTCTCCTCACCTTCTCATTCAAGCCTTTTTATCTCAATCATTCAATGCAAGGAACATGTATTGAAGAGGTGAGAGAGAGAGATCTCTAGAATCACCCAAAAATCTCCATGTCTCAAAAACCCAATTTCTATTTTTTTTTTAATTTTTTAAAATGATTTAGATATGGTTAATGATATAATCTATTGGGTAAGATTGATTGGTTGATGCCCGATGGCGGAGCAAAAAATTTTCCTTTGAGAGGGCCACTAAGCCTTGTAAAAAAATGGTTTATGTTAGGTTGATGTCTACAATCTATTTTCTCTCGTTTTTTATGGTTTAGAAATTGTTAATGTTATAATCCATCGGTTATGTTTATGTCTTTTTTTTTTCACAAGGAGCTCATGGGGTCATTTTATTTCATTATTTTTAAATTAAATGATGAATAATATTTAATGTAGTTATTTTTGGTAGATAATTAATTCACTTTAGCATAATTTTATAGCGGACTTCAACCCAGGCAAGCTCAACAATGCCCAACCCTAATTGGAAGTGTTCGACAGATGGGCTACACCATGATAGTCACTCATTGGTCCGCCTCTCCTTTATAAAATGACTTGCTCATTTGTAGAGCTGAATGAAAATCAATTAGTTTTTTTGTAGGGAGTTTTATAGTTAACAGTCTTCATTTTTACAAATTCAAAAGGCCACTGCATTCATTTTACACCTACAAACAACCACTTTAATTAATTTCACCAGATGAATCACCTCAAAATTGCCAATCCATGCCATCTTTCAAGCAACTGAAGAAATGGCCTGTATATGTTGTCAAATAAGGGAGTGTTAAGCCATCTAATAAGGTGGCATTCCTCTGCCCTTGGATGGTTGATACTAGGAAAATCAAATGGATTGGATTAAGGCTGGAAACGATCATGCTGTGATTTGTGCGGCAATAATCGATTAAACCCTATCTTTGCTTAGTAATGAATAGGGTTAAAAATAAGGTGCTTACTGAAATCTTAAATTTGCAGGTCAGAGGGTAATTAGGTTGGAAGGTTGATGTTCAATGAGTTGAATCGTGAATGTGGGTAGGATTAGGACCAATCCAAAGCTGACCCATTTATTGATTGCAATGAAATATCAACCTAAGCTCAATCAAAGGGTCAAATCATACTGGGTCAGGCTTCATTTGGGTTGGCGGGTTGAGTGAAGATATTAGCACTTCTAGTTCATGGATTACCAATTGGATAAAGTGGGCTTATTGCCACCAAATCAGATATAGGCCAGCTGAGTTCAGAATATCAGATTCATGATGGTTAGATTATGATGGTCCTAATGTAATTGTTTTTGGGTCGGACCCTTTATTCCTTTGGACAATAGATTGAGCCCATACACAGCCATGTCCTACCCTTACCTACAGGGAAAAAAAGAAAAGAAAAAGAGAACATGTTCTTCATAGACGCATTGAATTGGTTTGAAAGCAGAAGATGGACAGGATTTGGTAAATTTCCTAACCATGCAGGAGACCAACAGCAACAAGACAATATTAAAGGGTAAACCCTTTCCATCTTGTGATGAAGTTAGGGTATGTAGTAGGCAATGGTTACTGTCATAGAAATATATATATATATATATTTATATATTAGCAAATATCTTGTATGCACTCATAGAGAGCGTGTGGTGGGGTTGACAGAGAACATTAATACTAATAAAAGAGATACAATAAGATACAGTAGATTATAAGAGTTAAAGAAGCTAATAAAATATGTTGAATCAGGTAGGAGCCCTAGATATGTGACATTTCTTCTATGCTATGGCCTTAGATTACGAATCCCGGCTCGCAACTTGCATGGCCATGCGTTGGCACTGGACTTTTCCTGCAGAGAGATACGATGCGTTTCTTTTATTACACCTGGCACATGGTTCTCCTGCAAATGCCAACCCAAAAATTTTGGGCCGTCCGTTGATGTGATAAAACTATGATGATGACGACGTAAACTGCTCAAGTTAAATGAAATGATAAGATTGCCTTGTGGTTGAAACTTATTAGATATGACGCACCTAGAATCGGACCTACAGGTTGTAATGTTTGGATCTCATACATGTGAGCCACAGCCCCGAGGTTTATGAAAGTAGTCATAAATTTTTTTAAAAAAAAAAGTGTCTAGTGGTGCAGTCTCATACCACTTGATTATGGTCAGAGATTTGTTTTTGGATCAACTTGCGTTTATAGAAAGAAAGCACTTTAGTGGAGAATTCAAGATGCTTTGGGAGAGAGAGCTCTTTGTTTAAGGTGGTCTTACATATAATAGAGAGAGAGAGAGAGAAAGAAAGAGAGAGAGTCAATTGTCAAAGATTAGGGTGCTTAGGGAGGAGAGAAATTGAGATTTGAATGTGTTTTTATAAGAATGTTCATTGCTTAAAGGTGCTTTTCTAGAGAGAGCCAATTGTCTTCAATATAAATGGCTTAGAGAGAGAGAGAGAGAGAGAGATTTTCAATGGAGAAATTATAGGGCTTTGGAGGGGAGGGAGAGTATTTCCAATGAAGAAATTATTGGGTTTTGAACCTACACTTAAACCTTGTATTCCATACATGTGAGGTCCATATTTCAATGATTCGAAGGTTGAAACAAGCTCTTTTTTTCTTTTTTCTTGAGACAAGATGTGCATAAATATCTAAATTTGAGGATCAGATGTACTCATTTTTATGTGGTTTTTATTTCTTCCATCAGAGTGTTTCTCTTCCGTAGGCTTCCAATCAATTTGTTGCTGAATTTCAGTTTTGGGAGATTTAAAACGAATCTCTATCAACATTGGAACTTGTTAAAACGGTCCCCCACTCCCTATCTGCCTGTGGCTATGGATTTCTTACAAAACCTAAAATGACCTGACAAGAGACAAGGGAAAAAAAGATAACTCCTAACTCCTATATTTGTCAAAATTATTATGAAGAATCTCCTCCCATAAAATTTTTTTGCCCACATATATATACTATTAAAAAAGAGAGAAAGATGCACTATAGTTTTGTTACACACTTGCCCAATGAATAGAGAGGAATGAGATAAAAGGAAAGAGTTAAGAAAATAGAGAAGAGATAGTGAATTTGATGGATAAAGATGGGGACATAATGGGAATTTTTCAAATTATTTAAAATAAACTTTGGGTTAGGCTTAGATTTAGAGGGGTTTTGAGGATCTGGATCAAGATGAGCTTGAAGACTAAAGTTTATGAATTAAAAACATCTACCCAACGGTATCATAATCTCAAATATCTAAAATTACGAAAAAGCCCCTAAATTCTCTGGAAAATTGCTAACTACCCCCCTACTATACCCAAATGAACCCGGATCTAAACCAAACTTGGCACACATGATCTTAATAATTTTTTAATTCCTTTTTTTTTCTTTTTAAGGTGGTGGAGAAAAGAAAAGGAAAATGTGGATAAGATTGGAATCTATCTCAAATCAATATCTCAAAATTTTTTTTGTCCCTCTTCTTTTTTCAATTTTCTTTTAACATTCTTTTTATTTAGATACTACAAGATTCTCAATATAGGGAATTTTATGAGTATGAGTTTTTTTCCTCTGTGAGTAATTGTGTAAGGAAGAACATGACATTTTAACAGATTCTTCATTGACTCTTAGCTTCTTTTGGAATGGAGGGAGTTTTCATGCATGTAAGTGAGCACCGTCTGCTGAAATTATTATCGTTTGATTGTGTCTTCTTCTTCAATTTTTTTTAATGTTGCAATAAAATCTTCATTCTAAGAAAAACGGGTGCAACCAGAGTTAAGAAAATAATGATGAAAAGTTGGTTTTTTCTTTCTCATTCCTGTTTGGGCCAAAGTTAGGCCCATTGATAGCCTTCATGCTCTGATAATTTTAATTATATGGTTGTTTTATTTCTTGAATCTTAACTGCAGGCTTTCAAATTCTATGTGTTTCGTGTTTCCTTATGGTAGGACTTTGCATTTAGTTCTCACTTTATGTTTGGAATATGAATTTGTGCATAGCATTTAAAATGTAAACTTGATACTATTTTGTTATGAGAGATATGAAAATGGAAAACTCAAACAGAAAGTGTCTTGGCTAAGAAAAGTAAAGTAGACAATAACTAAAAGGACGATGCTATAAGGCATGGAAAAACTTTCCATTATCTATCAGAATTTGTTTTCCTTCTCCATAGAGTCGAAGGGGAAGGGATTTTTTTAAGCAGTATAGGTGTAGAGATGGAAACCCATGAAGCATGACAGTTGATGTAGGTGCTATCATTTGGATCTTAAGTGGGCCCCACGAAGTGTGTAGACAGTGTTATATATATTTTATTATATGTTTATCTATACCCTTATTTGATTTGATTTTATTTATCTATCTATCTTCTACTATTATAAAAGAGAAGAAGTTGTAGAACTTTTTCACTACACACCTTGTGGGGCCCACTCTTATAAAAATCATAAATCTATTATTATATTATATTATGTCTATCTATCTAATTTATAATCTAATATATCTAATTATATATCTATCTCTATATATACCATTATATAAAAGAGAAGAAAGTGTCATGCTTTTTCAATGCATATCCGTGAGCCCCACTTAATATTATATTTTATATTTATTTACGCTTATATCTACTATTATAAATAAAAGAAAAAAAAGTGTCGTGCTTTTTCTCTACACATCTGTGGGCCCCACTTAATATTATTATATTATATATAATACAAGAGACCTACACATTTGTGGACCCCAATAAAACAGAAGAACTTGTCATGCTTTTTTTCTACATCTACACATCTGTGGGCCCCACTTAATAATATTATATATATAATAAAAGAGAACCGCACATCTGTGGGCCCCACTTAGTAGAAGAACTTGTCATGCTTTTTTTCTACATCTATACATCTGTGGGCCCCACTTAGTAGTATTATATTTTGATGAAATGCTTAGCTCAAATGTTCATGAAAAAGGTTGTGTTTGAAGAATTTGTACATTCGTTGCAAGAACTCAAATGAGAAATTTCAATTAAGATTTTCATGTGTAGAAAATTTCGACTTGAACAAGAATGCTAACATATTGCTTTATAAGATACCAAACCAGTTGATATTTTTCAATTTATGCTCAACAGTCACAAGCAAAATGAGACTAATGCATAAAAATATAAACGACTTATACACCTGCATGATATATATTTGCAAGTAAAATAAAACATTAACATACCTCCTTAAAAGTGAACTTTTCATTAATAAGTAGTGCCGAAATTAGGCACGACAATATGAGAAACAGATGGCGAAATGTGTCTTGTTCTCTATCATAAGTTGGAGATGCTGTGGAGAGGCTTAAGGTCTATTTAGATGCTTCATTTTCTTAGTAGTCAGATAATTTCGGTGTCATAAAAGTTTTTTGTGAATATGCAAGTGTATGCAGATTTTGTCATGTAAGACTTTTCCTTATTTCTTCATTCCATGCAAGTTGGTTTTCTTTTAAATTTTATTGCTATATATCAAACCAACATCCAATGCAAGTTAATAATAGCTTGTCTTATTACTTATTGGATTATGATACTATATTTTATTTTTCCTTTTAAGTTTTTATGAGTATGATGCAATGGAACCTATCATTTTGATATGCAAACTCATGTTTTTAGATCCACCATCTTATGTTGATTTGAAGTGATTGCTTTAGGGCCCCTGTTTTTTTGTTTTAGGCAATTTCGGCAACATGCATTCCTTTATTATCATTATACGTGCTAAACTTTGCTTGAAGGTGCTAATTGTCTTTCTTTATAATTATGCATGCTTCATCCAAGGCATCATCTCAGGCCGAACCAGTATTACTCTTGGACTTGATTCCTGTCCAACATTGTAACAACATTACTATAATGCTAGATATAATGAATTTTTCATTAAATTTTCTTATGAATTTTGAATGAAGTAGTTGTGCCCACCCTGAGAGTGCATGGCTAAAGATCTCTTTGTAGTTGGTTGTCTTGTTTCAAATTATGATATTTGTTTCAAAGATTCACTTACTACAAAATTAGAATGTAACAGAATTGATTTATGATATATAAAAAGCTAACAGAAGTGCCACAAATTTACATGGCTCAAAATTTTGTAGATCTCTTTGTAGTTGGTTGTCTTGCTTCAAATGATGATATTTGTTTTAAAGATTTACTTACGATAAAATTAGAATGTAACATAACCAATTTATGATATATAAAAAGCTAACAAAAGTGCCACAAATTTACATGGTTCAAAATTTGGTAGCGGTGTCATCTTAATTCAATAAAGCGTTTTAAGTTGTTGCTCTGGCCCTTATCTTGACATATCAATCTTGTTTCTTCCTATGATATTCAAATTTCTTTGTATTGGTATTACTGTCATTCGGTGCTTCTTAACATGAATTTGATACGTATTTGGCGCTAGGTTTTAGACAAATTTTAATGGAAAATAGGTCGAACGATCGATCTATATTGAAATTGGTGAGTGTTTTGCCTAATCATGTACAGCCAGAAAATGTTAGTTTTCAACTTTTTTTTCAGTTAGTTTCCTTTCATATATCTTGTTATTCCATCTTCTTCTTACTTTTTTTCTATTGAAGCTTCTACTGAATTTCATAAGAACAATGAGTGATTGTAAATTGCTTAATTTACCAAAAAAAAATAGCTATATGTGAATTAGTCATTCTCCATTGGGATCGTTAATATTGAGTTTTTCAAGAACTTTGTTTTTCCATATTATCATACTGAAAGAGCGTGTTCCCTGGGCTCCACTAGTGATTATTAAACAAGGCTGGCGATGGCTATTACAAGATAGAATTGGTTCGACCCAAAACACCTAGAGCTCCATTCATTAACTTAGTGGATGATGTCCAGGGACAAGTAAATAAGGTTTAGATCAAATTTAAGGAGGTACATCATAGTTTTTTTTTTTTTTAAATCTTCGTAATAATTGGGCGAACTTGAAACCATGGCCATTCACATTAAATCCTAAGTAATTCTTTTTTCTTGACTTCATCAAATCATCATCATCAAAGCCTAGTCTCAATTATATTGGTGTCAGCTATCTCGACTTCATCCTATAGATAGCCAAATTATTCATTTAAATTTAGAGTTTGTTTGGCAGAAGAGTGTATCAAAGAAAGTAGTAAAAGAGTTTTCTTGCCTATATGTTCTTTTGTTTACCAAGTTGCAAAAACTTCTCAACTCTTGTCACAAACTCTAACTCTAGAAGTTCTCTAGAAACAAGGCAAGCAACAAGGTCTAACGAAAATGAGGAATTATAAGACAAAGTGAATTCCCTTTGAGAAAATTTCCATATCCAATATATATTGAGTCTGTCTCTGAGTACCTGGGTATCCTGAAATGAGATTCCATGAAATTTCTGTCACTTTTAGCTTTTTTCTGAACATATTCCAAAATTTTAGAAATCATTGTTTTACTATTTATCATCACTTGGATTAACCTCTTTTTATTTATTATTATAACGGAGAGTGTCCTAGCCTTTTGAGCCGGACCAATCCCTATGGATTGAGGGGGAGTAGGGTAAAAATCCTATATAGTTTTAGTGTGGTAGCGTAGTTTTAAACCCTCAACCTTCATGAGCAAACTTTGGTCTTAGAGCAATTGAATTACCCCACGAGTTACATGGAATAACTCAAATTTTAATTTTTCATTACTCATCTCAATTTTATTTTATTTTTTGTACTCTAAGCCTGTGTTCTTAATCCTTGAAATACAAATCTCATAAAATGAAATTTCTCAATGATACTTGAAACCTTACACCCATTGATGGCAAATAAAAAATTCAACCCTAGAGTCCTACTTTCAACAGCTATTGATGCTAGTTTTCAAACCCTAACAATAAAAGAAAAGGAAAGAAATAATCAGACCACATGGCCCAACCAGGCAACAGGAATGGATTAGGATGTAAGGAGATCAAGCTAAGAACAGCCCAAATCATTCCCTCGACTAGAGTCTAGAGTCCAGCGCAAGGTATGTCCTAAAGTGTCCTTTTTGGGGAGACAAAGGACTTATTTGTCAAAGTCCCTAGAAAGATTGATGATGTGTTTGGGGAGAAAATGACATGGGGGTGACAAGAACAAGGCCAGGGGAGAAGAACCTTAACATGCACACCCCTGTCTCTTTTCCCAAACCGCACTGTTGCATGTAAGAAACCCCACTTGGATTTAAGTACAGTGAACCTGTTCAACTGTTTCACCACCACCCGTTTTTAAAAACTCCCTCTGCATCATGTACCCATCACCAGAAAAAAACACCCAACACTTCACCGCACCTGACCTCATCACAGCACAGGTAATTCTTTCCTTATCCTCTCCTGTTTTCTTCTTTCCTTTCTCATTTTCATATCTTTGTATGTGATTTGGGTTTCAATTGAATACCCATGAGAATTATCAAACAAAGCTGGTGGGTTTATCTGGAAAAATTGGTTCTTTGTAATTTGTTGTTGGGTTTTTGTTATAGAAGGAATGGTTTTTGATGGGGTTCTGTGTTTCTGTTTTATCTCCTTCACACAAGAGCGACAGACACATCAATATCAACGTCAGATGTATTTTCCTTTCATCTTTTGGCTCTCTCTCCATCATCATAATCATTTTCAGCATCACCAACAACACAACCACTGCCACCTCTTTTTTTTACGTGAGGAGAGGATTTGGGTTCTTCTGATTTTGCTTTGCTTTATATGTTGTTATGTGATTTGGGTTTCTCAACAGATGTTCAAGAAGGCTGTAATGCAAAGGGTTTGTCATGGAATCCTTTATTTCTAGTTTCTTCGTTTGCATTTCTCATTTTTTCCCCTTTTAGTTGCTTGCTTGAGGTTTTGGGTGCAAGGAGTTTCTGTTGAGAACATTTATTTCAATTTATTGATTTGCAATTTTTCAGTATCCTTCTCTCTCTCTCTCTCTCTCTATATATATATATATATAAATCAGATGGTCATCATTCATGAACATAAGAAATTGAAATTTCGTAGGTCATTTTTGCAAGGACGCTGATTTTTTTTACCTGGGTTTGTTTTTCGAGTCAAAAGTTGAAGTTATCCGTCGATGATTAAAAACTTGTTCTCTGGTTTTGCAATTGTTTTATTATGAAGCGTATATTTCCTTTTGCTCGATTCTTTTGTGGTTGTGTTTTGACGATTTCAATGTAAGAACTATTTGGGTTGACTGTGTTTTGCAGAGGTTGAACTTGGACTGAATTTCGGAAGCTATCTATCCACAGAGACGTTGGCTTTACTTACCCAATCGATCATATTGTGGAACTAAAGACCTTGGATGGAGAATGTCCATAAAAGCTTTTCTTTCGCTATAATGCGTGGATCTGATGCATATTTCTAGCAGCTAAAGCATATGCCCCATTGTAATTTGTGAGATCTACAGATTTTGACATGGTTGTTCAGCTTATGTAGTCTGCCAAAAATTTTAAGGAAGCAATGCAACCTGTTTTATGCTCTACTAATCAGCAAGAAGAAGAAATTTAAGTTTGTGGGTCAGAGATTTTGTTGGGACACTCTTCCTTTGTTGATTTTGACACGGTTTTAAAATCTTACATCTTTTAAGCGAAGTGGAAGGATTTGAGTTTGTGGGTAGGAGAAGATGAAGAAAATGAACACTACTTGCAGTGTGGGTCTTTTGGAAACACAACTCATTTAGTTGAATAGGGTCTTCATTTGAACCATATTGTGGATTTGCATTGCAAATTCATCACAGAGATAAAGACTCAACATTGCCTAGAAGGAGGTTTAAATGAATTTTGGATTCTTGGACTTGAAGTTGAGATCATCACAAGATCTAATTGATCCAAGGGGTCATTGGGTTGGTGTAATGGAAGGTGGAGTTAGGAAGACTTATACAGTTGATGGCAAGAACAGAGATTACAGACCTCTTGTGCGAGCAAATAGCCGGAAATCCTTCCCTTTGAGCTATTTCAGTGTAGAATCTTTGCTGGTACTTCTCTGTCTCACGGCTTCATTGCTGCTTCTTCCCCTTATACTGCCACCATTGCCTCCCCCGCCCTTCATGTTGCTGCTGGTTCCTATTGGCATCCTTCTTGTGCTTTTGATATTGGCTTTCATGCCCTCAGATGTCCGCGATATTGCATCGTCATATGCATGAGAGGGGAGCAATATTGCCTCCTTTTTCCTCAACATGTATGAATTTTTTGTTTTGCTTCTACTTTGAAAGATCACAATACATTGATTATGATCTATATATGTTTTTTTCTTTATCATATCCATCTGAAAGATCTGTTTGAATGACTGGATACCCTTCAACATCACCCCGCCCCCCACCTTCCCCCTCCCTTCTTCTTTCTCTTTGTCTGTGCGTATGCTAATTTGTTCTCTAAAGAGATGGTCATGTTCTTATGAATAAAACAAGGAAGCACTGTAACAAAATGAAGCTTTATGCTAAGCTTTTGCTTATTTAGATGGCCTGCCTCGGTATCAAGAAACAGCATCTTGTTCCCATTATAATTTCTGCATGTTTCACCTTCTTTTCTGAACAACTTTAATCATATTGGTAGTACTTCCACAAGTCAAAATTTTTATGATCCATTTCACTGTTTGCAGGTAGCCTTAAAAAATCTTGGACCATCATCAACCCCTTTTCTTCATGCTTAATGCCTTTGCTAATCCTAGGGAATAATAGTTTGTTTCACCTGCTCAAGATCCATATTCCATAACACTGCATTGAATTTTATTTTATTTTATTTTCTACTGGACTTTTAACAAATATCAATTACTAAAAATATCCAGTCAAGTAGTTCTCAACTTCTCATATATTATACAGCTTTTTGAGAAATGCTATAGTCACCATTTCAATAAAAATAAAAATAGAAAATAGAAAAACTCATGTAGTAAGAAAACTAAGAGGCTTTTGGCTTTAACCATCCACCTTGTTAGAAGTCGAACACAAGTTCATCTGATTTTGGCTTCTTAGCCTGCACTTTGGTTGCGATACATGAACTGGGGAAGCACTTGGCCTATTTTATTTATCATTTATAAGGTTTCTTGATTCCTAGTGTTTCTTAGTTAGAATTATTTTTCTAATGCTGCTACTTTAATGAATCATGGTTATGTCATTCCATCTATTTCAAGTTGACAATCTCTCTCTTTCTCGGTCTCTATCTATCTAGCTATCTATCTATCTATCTACTTTAATGGACATAGGATAAGAGCTGAATGGTTGAAATAGAGACTCGCTTCTTGAGTGCTTTGTGATTCATGTATACCAAGGAGATTGGGGGAGGGGGAAGAACTTTACAAGACAACGATTAGACCAACTATGACCTATAGAGTAGAATGTTGGCCAATCGAGAAACAATACAAGTAAAAAATGAGTGTTGTAGAGATGAGAATGTTGAGATGGATGTGTGGTAAAACCAAAAAAGATAAAATCAGAAATGAGCGGATTCAAGAGCATTTAGCATTTAGAGGTAGTATCAATAGGTGATAAATTAAGAGAGACTCATTCGAGATGGCTTAGACATGTCCAACGTAAGCAACAATGGTGAAAAGTTTTTAAATGCAGGTTTGATGGCTCCTCAAGGAAAATGGGTAGGCTGAAGAGGACAGGGATGCAAGTAGTAAAGACGAAAGATGGATAGATCCGAAGAAGTTCAACCTATTTGAGGATTTGGCCCTGGATAAACTGAAATGGCGAAATAGGAACCATACAACTAAATCAAACATAGTTGGAACAATGCTTCGATCATGATGACGACATCACTATCTATCTATATCCATCCACACACAAGTGTCACTTGGCACAATACCAACAGTAGAGGAAGTGTCAAAATGAGGGTGCCTCAATTCAACAGTGAATACAAGTTAAATGAGTTTCAAATTGAGGTGTCATTTTACAGAAACGATCTCCTATGTGACGTTTCGTTGATTGACAATAGTGACACCTTGTGAGGACCACCCTCGTCCACCACTAATCAGTGGGATGAGGAGGATGCGAAGGTTTAACTATGGATAGGAATACACAAAAGTCAGCCTGTTTGGATTTCTTATCGTGCAGATCTTAAGGCCTTAAGAGTCAAAGGTAGAGGTTTGTTAAGGTGGTTCCACAACTGCACTAGGTGGGGTAATGTGCGGTGGGAAGGAACTGCGGTAATTGGGGGGAGGTTAACAAGTTAAATTCCCTGATGAAAGTTACTTTTGTACATGCTGAGGAATTTTAGATGAACTGATAAGACTGCCAGCCACATGAGTAGATGTTAAACACATTGTCCCACTAGGGGGACAAGTCGTCGTGCTGAGTTCTTGAAACCCGTAACTGGTTTTGTTCTTGCCTCAACCTACGAACTAACAATGTAATAACAAATATTTAAAATAGAGCGGGTGGTTCTTTGACGATGTTGAGAGGTCGATGGGGAAAATTTTTTCATGGCTTCATCTTTACCACCTTCATCATTGCTTTTCCTTTTTGGGTTTCATGTTCATGTAATACTACAAACACCATATGTGTCCTGTACTGTGTACTGTTGCAGTTTTTCTATGTTTGTGGATTTTTGCTTCTGATAAGAAAACTCCAACGTTCATACTCGCGCTATAGCCATGCCATTTCCTTGCTCTATACCTGTTGTATCTTGGTATCATTTCATGGTTGGTTTTAGCCTTATTCAGCAAGTCTATTGCTTTTGCTTCAGTTGAATCTTTTCATCAAAGGCTGATAATTTCTCTTAAGAATGCGATCCACATAGGTAGGCAAGATGAGCAGGGTTAAATTCTATCCACTAAAATTAAGTCCTATCTGCTGACTATACTGATCACCTTCATGTTGAGCAGTGCCCCATTTGAAGATGCGTTTTCACTCTTAGATTTGCACTGACACAACCATAAAATATAGACTAGATGCAGAGTCTTAAGAGAGAAACCATGTGGGTTCCACTCTGAAATCCTCCGAAAGCCCCTTACGTAGCCACTTGCATAATAGGTTCAAAGTTAAAATAATGACACCATTAGGGTGGGTCCTGAGCAGCATGGTGATGTGGGAAGTCTACGTGGAGTTTTCTTTGATCTAAACAAATGAAGTTACGACAAATCCAATGGAACAAGGATGTTGGAGACCTCTTACCAACCAATCTTTGAGACAGCTAACAAATCACGTCCAACATTCTGGAGGCTTCCCTTTTTACTCCCTTTTTAAGGCATATTGGTTCCACTTGTGGAGTGAGGTTTAGGATTGCCATAGTACGTATAATTAGACCAAGATTATCAAAGAGAAATACTGATATCTCAAAATGATTGTAAATCTTGTTAGCATTATTCCAAATTGCACGGCTATTGCTGTAATGATACAGTTGTGGAAAAAAAAGGAAGAAACTGTGTTAAATATGATAAATGGAAGAAACAGGGATTGAGAAATTGAATGGAAAGCAGTTGGGTAGCAAAGAATATGAAATTTAATAGTGGAATTAGAGATGTCATTAAGTTTCAGTCCTTCCAAATTTTTTTATTCGAATATTAAAGTGATGGTGCGTTTGGATGTGTACCCCATTCCCATTTTGGCAAGCAGCCACAATACTTTAGAAAGAATGGTTGTCTGTCCAGCTGAGCATTTGAGCGGATCTGGAAATGGAGATATGGGCAACTTTTTAAGTGCCTTTTCTGTTTTAATAATTACCAATGATTTTCTTTTTCCGGTTTAGGGTGGCAAACGTGAAAGAAAAATGCAGTGGCTGCGCGGCTCAGCCATTGTGGTTTCCGATAAGAAAAATGCAGAGGCTGTGCGGCTCGGCCATTGTGGTTTCCGATCTCGGTCCATCCTGGACGCAGGCTATCGAAGCCTATGCCATTTTTAGCATGTTAGGAGCAAAGTTCAAAGATAATGTTCATCTATGCACACAGGTTTTATGATTTGCCACAAACGGAAAAGTTGAATATGATTCTATATGGAGCATCTTCAAGTATACTTTAAGCATACTATGTATTTGTTATTTGCATCATGTTATGCATTACACCACATGCTGTTTGTATAGAGTATATAGGTGTCTTACATCTCATAGGCACCTCCCCTGTACTCAAGCTAAGATACAATAGAAACATTGAGCAATCCCTTTAAAGCTTCATCTGTATTTTGGTTGGTACCAGAAATCGCGATCGTTTCTTTGTATGCATTAGCACTTGGACATGCGGGATTCATAGTCACTTTCAACTGAATTGATAATGCAGTCTAGATGCCAAAATTGCTGTTTGTTTGCTTGCTTGTAGTGTCTGATCACACATTACTTCCTCCAAATGTCTGGTGGAAGCATCCATGGATGTATCATTGGACCTGCTAATTAATGTCATGTACCCTTCTGTGAGATCTTACGGAAGGGTGCCAAAAAGCAGCTCTGATCACCCAAACCAAGAAGGTAAAGGGTGAACCAGTAACCCTACTTGGGGTCTGTATGTCAAATGAGCCCCACAACCTGTGAACCATCTTCAAGGTGCATGGTGAAACATTGTTCATCATTCCTGCACACCAGATTATCCTTCTTTTGGTAGTTCGCATACCAAACTTGTTTTACTTCCACCCCTTCTTGTTAATGAGAATTGTCTTCCTATTGGTTAATATCATCTCATTTTTGCGAGGGGAAAAATTTTTAGAGACCACCTTGATTATTCCTGCAACAATCATTGTTTGATGAGCAGATTAGTAGAGTGCTTTTTTCCCGTTATTGTTAGAAAGAAAGAGAAAGAAGCACTGGAGCTTGTATTAGTGTAGCTATGTGAAATCAGTACATTAGCCTTTTTTAGTCACTCGACCAAATTTGTTTTTTTCTTCTTCCTTTTCTTTTCCCCACCCTATAGCTATTCGAAGAGCTCAAGTGCATGCAGAATCTTCGCTTGCTCTTGGCAAATGATTCATTCAAATGATCGGTCACCTGTCGCATTACTAATATAACGTATCTGATTTGTTGCTGTAATTTATACATCTCTACATAATTCTAGGTACATGCAGGCCCACTTAATCAATGGGCTGAGTTCTCTATTTAGATGATATAAATTGTGGCAACTAGTCCCATTTGGGTAAAACCGATGCTTTTAACCGGTACAGAAACAATCAGAAATTGATAATTTAATTAGTTGGGATTCAACTCTCAAGATGTGGGCTCCAAAGATATGGATTTATGTATGTATGTATGTATATATGTATGTATGTTATGCTATGGATGTAACCTAGGATGCCACGGACCGAACCCCTTCTCGGCAGTGGGAAGTGAAATGCTACTGTGCCATCAATGGTTCAGCAGGTTCCATTGGACGATTTAAATGGGCATTTCAAATCACATAGAGGAGCCAGATACCATTTTGATGTTTTGGGTCAATCATAGGCCTCTTGTCCCCCTTTTTTGTTTTGATGGCGGAGGTTGGTAGGATTAAAAATGGACTCAATCGATCCATTTGAGTGGTTCCCAGACTCATTTTTAATGTTTTGATCTAAAATAAAGGCCTTTTGTTCGTTTTAATGTTAAACTGAAGGGTGAGACACAGGCAGGCACCTACTGTTTCCAAATTGGCTATTTTCTATTCCTTGAGCAGGTTCTTGTCCGACCTTTTGGGTTCTCTGTAGATTGGCCCACCAGAAATTAATATAACAGATTTATTCAGATTTTCTTACGTGGCATACATACTATGAGCATTTTGTACGGACTCCTTGTTGATGGGGGAAAGGGTAAGAAAAAGGAAATAGAGGATTGTACTTGTATGTAATTTTGTTGAAATCTAAAATTAACCTAAACCTGATAAAAATTGAGCAGCTTCCAAGTGCAGCGTTGCATTACAAAACATGCTCCAGTAAATGATCTATCCGTGTGACAGTGAGAAAATGGAAAATGTTCTCCTCCGAGGCTCTATGGGGACCATTTGATCAGTTCAATCCTTTGATAATCTTGTCATCCCATAATATGCTACAAGGCCTAATTTCACACATTGAAACTTCACCCACTATTGGATTGAATATCGAAAAAACTCTTATGGTTAAAATACCGTCAGACTTTAAGCTATTAAATCAAGGAATAAGATCATCTATTGAGAGTATTTTTTGGCTCTTTCTTGTTCGCAAGAGGATCTTTCCATATGCTGAGCTCCACTAGGAGCATTCTCCGTGAGGCAATGGCCTTTTACCAGTATCTGTTTGTGCAGAAATTGTGCATAAAAAATCTTCTGTTGATGTGTTGCATTGATTGGGATGTTGAATATTTCTCCCAAAAAAAAAAAAATTGGAACTGAAAGATCGTAACTAATTATTTTCAAGTCTTTGAAAAGACCAAGCACAGACGATGCCTTTGTTTTCTGCATATGATATCTATTCGGCATATTTACATAGGGATAGCAGAAGATGGCCCCCATGGAATCACTGGGCAATAACAGGGGAAATGTATCCCATCGTGAAAATCTTGGACTTTTCAAAATAGTCATGCATAGTGAGATTCAATTATTGTTCTTTTCTGACCTATTTTATATTTTTTTTCTTTCTATATTAATCTATATTTTTATTTTCACCCGAGTCACTCATTCAGCTTGAAATTCATCCTTGGCCGAATTCGTGGAAGGGAGGCTCCTCACCACTGAGCTACCATGGTTTGCGGGGCAGAAGGATTCAAGCATCTCATAATTGATAGGGTCAAGGCATGGAAAAAAAACAAAACACAGCTCTCATGTCCCCAAGCTGATTGATGTGAATGTTTGAGTTGAGACTGGGTGGGTTCGAATTCGCAGTGTGAGAGAAAAGAAAAGAAAAGAAAAACCAAGCTTGAGAAATAGAGCCTAAGACCCTGCGTTCTCATGGAAGGGAGGAGAAGATTGGAGAAGAACGAAAAGTGAAAAAAGGATTTAGAGATTTTTTGAGTTAAATAGGAGCAGAGATATCTCCGCTTAGAGGAAAAAAAAAAGCCCAGTGTTTTTGGCTTATGACTAGACCAAAAGGATTTTTTCGGTAAAATTATCTGTATTTAATGATTATATAACTATAGAATATTTTGAGATCTAATGTAACAGTTAAATGATTATCAAATTGGCCAAGGGCTAAGAAAGTACATTGATCAAGGGGAGAAAAATTCTCATGTTTACTTTACCCTACCAAAAAAATAACAACAGAATTCACCAATAATGCTTATGCTTACAGCTTACCTACCAACATTAACAACTAAGCTCTCACTCTCTCTCTCTGAAGCTTACTATCAGAGGAATAGACTACTGACTACAGAGAGAATTTAGAGACACAAATCTGCGTCCATATTTACACTTCAGACAATCATCATCATACAGATTCCTTATTACACCGTCCACTAAACCCGTTTTAACGGCGAACTTTTCCGTCCCTCGCGCTCCCACAACCTAACAACGGTGCCGTTTAGCACCGTCAAATCCTGGCTCTGGTACCAACCCAAATCAACCGTCTTTACAACCGGCAAGTTAATCCTATAATCACACAATTCCGAAACGAAGATATTGCCGTCAACGCCTTCTTCATCTTCAACACAGTCATCATCGTAATATATGGTGAACTTTGTCTTTGTTAACCCGCCGTCATCATCAGAACAACAGCGGGAGATAACGGCAGGCGTCGATTGAATAGGAGGAGCGTGAGTCGGTTGAAGAGTTGGAGTCTGATGTACAAGAGAAGCATTGGGTTTGTGGTGTGGTCTGGATCCGACGGCTGTGATTCCCCAGAAGCCAAGTGCTGCCGTTATAACGGCAACGCAGGTCCAGAAGCTCGTTGCGGCCGTTACATAGCAGTCGTTGAGGAAAAGCGCAGATTCCAAGACATCCATGGCTGCTGCTGCTACTGCCACTCGCATCTGTGAGAAAAAAAAAGAAGGAAAAAAAACAAACTGAGACGGAGGGATCTGAGCCGTTCGTTTTTATAGGGGAAGAGGGAGAGAGAATATGCTGAGAATCGGAGGCGGAAGTGAAGGAAGATGCCATTTTTCTTTTTTACGAATATGCTTGTGTTTTTTGAAGTATTGGATGATTTTCATGTACACGGTGTAAGGTCCAAATTGTGACGCGTATTTTGCAAGGGCCCACTTGGAGAGAGTGGGGCAGGGCACATTTAGACGAAGGATCGGACAGGGAAGTTTGAGGTGGGGTGGAGTGAATTGTGATTTGTGAAGGATACAGTGACACGTGGCAAGAAATGGGTGGTTCTTATCGATTTAAAAGCATCGAGATAGATTGAGCTAGATGGTCCTAATGTCAACCTGGCACCTCCATGCAGGAAGAGCTGCACAAATTCCATTAACCGTTGGATTACTATAACTTATAAATGATTGATGCTTAATTCTTGTGGCTCCAATGAAAGTTTTTAAACTGATTACTGTACAGTAGTCGTATGTGAGTGGGTTCGATCATCTTAACCATGGGCGGACCTAGTTACAACCAGGACCTCGTTCTCTATTAATTCATAATGAATACTCTGGTTCTGATTTAAAAATTTACATAAAAATCCTATTTCCGCCTCCCAAAATCCATGTGAAAAATCCAAGATTTATTCTCAAAACTCAACTGTGTATTTGGTATCACACCCTTTAAAAGGAAAATTCTTGATCCACCGCTGCTTAAAATTGGCCACACACACGGTACTGAGTACAAGAAGCTATCGTCGTTTCATCAACTTTTCAAGAGGAATATTCCTCTTCTAACCGGTTGCAGCTCTCACAGTTGCCAAATGATTGGCCCACCTCATTTCATGCCGACCAGAGTTTGAAGAGTGCGATTGGAATATTCTTCTCACCTTTAGTGAATGGGTCCCACATGGACACCATCTCCTAAAGGCGGAATACATTTATTTGATGACGTGGATATCCATGAGACTTTTGATCCAACAAGACTGATTTCAAGGCGGGGCCGCTAAACCCATAGAAACCACAGGTAAATTTAGGGTGGTTTTAAACACAAGATGTGCTTAGTGAGGTACAGGAGCGGAGTCAGAATTTCATCTCGGGAGAGGCTAAAACTTGAATAAATTTTTATCTCACCAATTATTATAACTATCATATTTTTAAGCTTTCTCTCGATATAGTTGTAAGTTCAAGCAGGAAAAATATATTACGATTCAAGACTAAATTTTATATGAAAATTAAAATCAATATCTATTCAGCCTTAACAAAATATAAGCAAATAAAAGTCATAAAATAATTGTTTCTTAATACATTTCAACTCAATCATCTATCAAAATGGAACTCGACGTTCTTTCAAATATCTGAAATCATCTATGATTGATTTTGTGCTAAGCTTCTCAGCCTATTTGGGTTGAGAGCGAGAATCTCACTGACAAAGGAGGGAGTGAAGTATGAATACAAAGATGAAGATCTTTCAAACAAGAGCCCCCTGCTGCTGAAATCCAATCTTATTCATAAGAAAATACCTGTTCTGATCCATAACAGGAAATCCATTTGCGAATCACTCATTATGGTTTAGTACATCAACAAGGTCTGGAAGGACAAGCCATTGATGCCCTTACAGGAAGTGGCTGTGGTTTTTAACTTCTTACTTCTCCTCCTTGTGCAAAGATCATCTCTACCCGTGCATCAGAATAAAATAAATAAATAAATAGAGAAGACAAGCATCAATGACAACATAATCTTTTTTTTTTTTTTTTTTTTTTGCAGTGTATCAAAATAAAAAACATATATATATATATACAAGAACAGTGCATCAGAATCAAAAACAAAAAAATAAAAATAAAAGAAAAACATCTCTAAAAACATAATCAAATGCTTCACAATCAAATAACGAACTTACAAACATCAGTGACATCAAAATCTACATTTTTTTTTTCAATTGTAACCAACAACATTGCTATTTGTTGCACATTCGAACATAAAAGAAATGTTGAGATGATGAAGAAATCACATACCCAATTGCGAGGGCACAACTGTGAATCGTTCTTCTTCAAAACGAAAGGATCTTGATTCATTGAAAATGCTGGACATAGAGAAGACGGCTTGCAAAATTTAAACCACTGAAGATCAGATATGAGAGATTAAAGGAGAAAAAGAGAAGAAGAATAAAATGAAGAAGGAAGAGTCGAAGAGAGTTAGGGCTTGAGACTAGAGTGAAGAGGGGTTTTCGAAAGTTGCAAGGGGTGGGGTGGTGGCCAGGGCAGGACGGGTTTAAGCTTTGAAAAAAAAATCCAAAAACCTCTGTGTGTGTATGTGTAGGGGGGTGGGGGGCGCATTTTGGTTCTTTAAATGGGGTTTTCCAAAGCCCACGGGGGGCGGGGGGCGGGGGGGCGCTCAATGTGGTTCCGCCCCTGGTGAGGTAGAACAACCCGCCCGTGAGCGAAGGTGATTGTCTAAGTTCAAACTAATGCCTCTCACTACTAGGATAAGAGGCCGTTATTATCTAGAGTAGAAGTTAATTGGATGAAGAGGATTAGGTAGCCATGATACGATAAATGGATTGCACGAATGTTCAAGAGTCAAAAAGTAGGTTGGAGTGGTCTGATTAACGGATAATTAAAATAGGCTTGAGTAGGTAACAGTTGGAAGGATTAATGAGTTTATTAATGAGCTGTTAAAGTAGGCCAGAAGTGGCGCAACAAAATGCAAGGAATGTGTGGGGTGTATTTCTCGTGGTTGTAGGAGTAAAGGGTGCATGCAATGAGTAACGGGGTTGGATTAATCCCATCCACTGAAGACCCAACACAAAGTGAGCCACCCTTAAGAGAGTTTTTACACTTTCAAGGTAAATCAACATGAAAAAGTTCTTAATAGAGTAGCATTCAATGAGAAATCTTACGGCGGGGATACTAATTGCAAGGTAGTCAGAAGAACGCCTTGAACAGCACAAGTGAGCCTCACAAGGAAACTTTTGGCAAAACACAACAAATTTTCATGCAAAATGATAAGGCAAATACATACCACAATACCAAGCTATCAGAACTAAATGATGAGCCCAATCCAATGAGAAACCAACCAATATCATTACCAAAAAGATAGTGCACAAAACTATGGTTGGAAGCAAAGGTGTAGTTAGGAATGCAACTGAATCACAAACAGTATATTAGTAATCGGATGAAACAGACCGGCAATCCTAGAAGTTTAACATTTTCAGCAAACAGTAATCACTTTTGTTAACAAACCTGTTTAAACAATGGTTCTGCCAAAAACTCCTGTATAACCCGATATTCTAATACTTTTGTATAGGTGGTATAATATTCTTGGGACGGTACAAAAAATATTTCCTACATGAAGCATGACAACAAGCATTGAAATTACAGACCATGGTCGGACCTAGGTGTAGGCCCAGGGGGCCAATGGTGCCGCCCCGGCCCGCCCCCCCCAGGGCAATTGTTTGCTGCACAAAGTTAAAAAAAAAAAAAAAAAACCCAAACCAAATCGTCTCTTCATCTCCTATTCTCCTCGTGTGACGTCACCCAAAACCCTAAGTCCGGTCCAAACAGCTCTGTCCAGATGGAGATGACGATCAATTACAGCTCGCGGCCATTTCTTACCTCCCTTGTCTAACCCCCCAATACCCCAAAACTACCTGTCTTCACCGGGTATGAAAATCTGTCATTCCCCCCTTTAACCCTCTCTCACCCTGTATTTGATTTGTTAGTGTAGATCTCTCATTATGCTCTTATACAGTGGGAATGGGGATGTGGGGTTGTTTCATCTGGTGCTTTGAGACTTGGGTGCCTGTTTGTGGGGTTATTATGCTTTATTCAATTCTTTGTCTTCTTTATAAGGAGATGTCCTACCCACTTTATTTTGTTTATTTTATTTCTTTATTAATTTTTGTAATATATGTGCTTGCTTTGTATTTTTTTTATTATAATATGTGCACTGCTATACGTGTTGAGTTTGTCTCTTTACTTTTTTTCTCATTAGTATGCTTGTGAAGTATTTTTTAAAATTATTTTCCTTTGCTTTTTATTTATTTATTTATTTATCAAATAATGTGTTGAGCTGGGCTTGTCTACTAGACTTGAACTTGAATATGAAATATAAAATAAAAATTATTTTTATTTGATTTGTAGATGGGAAAGTCAACGACAATTGATGGATTTTTCAAGAGAAAAAATCCTACAAACTTAGATGCTGATGGACCATTGCTCACGTCTAACATTGAAACTTCAATTGCTGAAAATCATCATACAAAACTTCAAAGAACTGAAATCAATAATGATGATGATATTGGTTCTTTGGAGCGAGACCCAGGATTGCATCGCCAGATATGGGAGCATGATGTCAATCAATTCAATGAAATTCGACGAAAGTACATAAAGGTTGGTCCATACCAACCGAAGCTCTCAAAGTATCCAAAATCTGGATCAATGACTCATCCTCGTAGCTTTCAAGAGTCTTGGTTTAATTTATTTCCTTCATGGTCAGAATACTCTTCAGAGAAAGATGCAGCCTTTTGTCTTTCATGTTATCTCTTTCATAAGCTAATCGAACATGCTGGACAAATTGCATTCACTATTGACGGATTTCGGAATTGGAAGAAAGTTAGGGATGGAAGAAATTGTGCTTTCTTAAATCATATGGGAAAAGGTCCTAATACTTTCATAAAGATGTCGAGAGATTATGCGAGGACTTGATGAACCAACCTCAACACATACAAAAAGTGCTTGATAAGTTCACTTTTGAACAAATTGCAAACAATCAGTTACGGCTTAAGGGCTCGATTAATACAGTCCAATGGCTTGCATTTCAAGCTTGTGTTTTTAGAGAACATGATGAAAGTCAGAGTTCAATCAACCGTGAAATTTTTTTGGAGATGTTAAAGTTGTTGTGTTCTTATAATGAAAAGGTTTCAGAAGTTGTATTAGATAAAGCTCCCAAAAATGCCTCATACACATCACCAAAAATCCAAAAATAAATTTTGCATGTGCTTTCAACTAAAGTGAAGAAGGCAATTCGTGAAGAAATTGGAGGTGCAAAGTTTTGTTCGATTATTGATGAAGCTTCTGATGTATCAAATAAGGAGTAAATGGCTATAGTTCTGAGATTTGTTGACAAAGATGGTTTAGTGCGTGAGCGTTTTTCAGGGCTTGTTCATATCTCCGACACTGCGGCATTGACCTTACAAAAATATATATATTCTGTGTTGTCTTATCATAATCTCTATATTCAAAATATTCAAGGACAAGGATCAAATGGTGCAAGTAATATACGTGGTGGGTGGAAGGGATTACAAGCTTTGATTTCAAATGATTGTCCATATGCTTACTATATTCATTTTTTTGCGCATCACTTGCAATTGGCTTTAGTAGCAGCATTAAGAGAAGTCCTTCCTGTTCAGCACTTTCTAACTACATTGACTAGTGTTGTCAATATTGTTGGCGCTCCATGCAAGCGTAATGAACAATTGAAAATTGCTCAAGCATCTAACATTGCACATATGTTTGCTTTGGAAGAGTTGGAGAGTAGCAGAAGACTTAATCAAATTGGTACTTTATAGCGTGCTGGAGATACTCATTGGAGTTCTCACTTGAAATCAATTTCTAACTTAACGAAGATGTTTGGTTCAACATGTGCAGTCCTAATTAATATCATTGATGATGGAACTGCTCATTCTCAGTGAGTAGAGGCAGACTTTGCTTACAAGGCATTGGCTTTCTTTGAATTTGTTTTCATCTTGCATATGATGAAAGAATTTATGGAAATCAGTGATTTACTTTGTCAAGCACTACAACGCCAATCCCATGATATTTTGAATGCCGTGGATCTTGTTTCATCAACTAAAGCACTTATCCAAAATTTGAGAGGTATTGGATTGGATGCTTTACTTACAAAGGTAAAATCATTTTGTGATGCACGCAACATAGATATCCCGGATATGGATGCTCCTTATGTTGTTAGACGAGGTCGAGCCCGTCAACAACAAGATGAGTTTGCAATTAAGCATCATTATCGAGGGAATATTTTTTATGTTGCAATTGATTCTCAGTTACAAATATTAAATCGTCGGTTTAGTGAGAACACAATGGAGTTCCTTATTCTTAGTTCAGCTTTGCATCCTCGACTTTCATATGAGTCTTTTAAAATTGACGACATTTAACAGTTGGTAGAGAAGTTTTATCCCTAAGACTTCACGGATCATGAGAAAATGCAGTTGAGAATACAACTGAACCATTATGAGCATAATGTAATTCAACATAAAGACTTCAAAGAATTGTCAACTATTTCTGAACTGTGCCAATGGTTGGTAAAAACTAGAAGATCAACAGCCTACCAACTTGTTTTTAGAGTGATCGTCCTTGTGCTTACTTTTCTGATCTCCAATGCAGCTACTGAACGATCATTTTTAGCCATGAGCCATATTAAAACTAGACTTCGCAGCAAAATGGAGGATGAGTTTCTCACAGACTCGTCTTGTGTAAGAGAGGGAAATTGCGGAGAAGTTTAGCACATAATCAATCATCGAAAACTTTCAAGATTTAAAAGAACGTCGAGTTCCATTTTGATGGATTATGAAAATTGGAATGTATTAGAATACAATTATCTATGTCAGCTAGATCCTGATTTTATTTTCAATGCGAAATTTAGTCTTTGATTGTAATATATTTGTCATGCTTAAACTTGGAGATATGTCCCAAAAAATATATATATATATATATATTAGCTATCTTGATGTGTTAAAATATATTTATTTAATATTAGCTATCGAGTGAATATTTTTTATGCTGCAATTGATTCTCAGTTACAAATATTAAATCGTCGGTTTACTGAGAACGCATTGGAGTTGCTTATTTTTAGTTCAGCTTTGCATCCTCAACTTTCACCTAAGTATTTTGAAATTGACGACATTTGCCAGTTGGCAGAGAAGTTTTATTCCCACGACTTCACAGATCATGAGAAAATGTAGTTGAGAATACAACTGAACCATAATGAGCATAATGTAGTTCGACTTAAAGACTTCAAAGAATTGTCAACTATTATTGAACTGTGCCAATGGTTGGTAAGGATTAGAATATCAACAGCCTACCAACTTGTTTTTAGAGTTATCGTCAGTGTGCTTACTCTTTCAATCTTCACTGCAGATACTGAACAATCATTTTCAGCCATGAGCCACATTAAAACTAGGTTTCACTGCAAAATGGAGGATGGGTTTCTCACGTACTTGTCTCATGTACGAGAGGGAAATTGCGAAAAAGTTTAGCACATAATCAATCATTGAAGGCTTTCAAGATTTAAAAGAACGTGGAGTTCCATTTTGATGGATTATGGAAATTGGAATGTACTAAAATACAATTATTTATATCAGCTAGATCCTGGTTTTATTTTTAATGCGAAATTTAGTCTTTGATTTTAATATATTTATCATGCTTAAACTTGGAGATATGTCCAGAAAAAAGTATAAAAAAAATATTAGCTATCTTGATGTGTTAAAATATATTTATTTAAGTTTGCCCCCACCCCTGTTACAGACTGATGTTTTCTCCATGCATTTTCACTTGTACAGCACTCGCTCTTACCTATACTGCAACACAATCTATGGGCCTCAACCCACAGCTGATGAGGGATCTGACTGTTATCGCTTCGATAATTTAAGTGTCAAGCAACTGAGGCAGTCAATGAAGCTCAAGCTCTTGCTTGACAGGCAACTGCGGCAGTCTATTGATTCAGAGGCTTTGCATCTCCCTCTTCCATCAAGGAGTCTCTCTGCCCTATCTTTTGCAATTGGATTGCTGTAGAAGACCCATCTGATTTCCCTGCCTGACTGGAACCATCCTGACCCTTAGCAGCTCTCAGTGCCTTCTTCTGTTTCACCTTCTGTGCCCAGCCAAGAAGGCCCTCCTGCACATGCTCATCGAATATGGCCTTCTTGAAAAAACTCCCCATCTTCATCAAAACCACAATTGGGGCTGTCAGAAGGACTATAAGGTGCCACTGATTCTCAAGTAGTTTAAAGGTCACGACGCAACAGACATGTATGTTCCAATGCAAGTATTTAGCACAAAGTAGAGCCATGATATGGTGATATTGCTTACAGGTTGACGAGTGAGGCATGCAGAAAAATTTTTCACATCACACGAAATGGCCCAAAGAAGGATAACAAGTAATGGAGTGGAAGATGGGCCAAATCTTGGATGACCGGGACATCTACAAAGTTGATCAGATAGCATCAATCACCATAGCAAGGTCCCCACTTGTACAGAATGTGAACATCAGGATAGTACACTGATGCCTCCGATCCCTATAATGCTCTCTTTATCCTTAGAAGTAACAAAGTAATAAAAGATTTGAGTTAATATGCAACTCACCTGAGTGACAATGGCATAAAGTGGTAGGGTGCTGTAGCTGCAAAGTATCTGAATAATTACCCTACATGCCACCAAACAAAATATAAAAAAAAATGCATAAATAAGGATGTATATTTTATATATATATATATATATACGGGAGATGATCCTATAAGAGATATCTCTCACCTTATATAAGAGATAGGGGTGGGGACCCTCATATTTAAGTTGTTGGGATTGGATATAGATGTGAGGGCCTCCACCCAATCTCTCATCTAAGGTGAGAGATATCTCTCATAGGAGCATCTCCCTATATGTGTGTGTGTGTAACAAACGTTGCAGTGGATAAGGAAACTTTATTGCCCCGGTGGATGTAAGAGTTAGAAGGAGGGTTACCCAATTATAAGTCTGGGGACAATATAACGAACTTGTCCCATGATGCAGGAGTCAAACCCATATGTAGTCTGCAAATAATAGATTAAATTAGCACCTTGGAATGATTCCCAGGGGAAGAGTTTAAGGGATCACAAGTGTGCAACATGTTGACTGGCTAAATTATGCCTTTATATTAATTAAATACATTATAGTGACAAAACAGACAGTTAAGGGAGGAAGCTACTGAAACAGCAAATGTAGGAAAGCCCAACGAAGTTTCCAATAACAAAGCCTAGCTCAACAGGCCTGAGAGAATCAATGGTTCATTCAGCAAAACTCTGTACTGCTGGAGGTCATTATTTTTCAAAGCACAAAGATCTTTTTTTCTTCAAATGGTTTAGTAGAAATAAATATTACCAAATAATGGTTCCATTATTTGGGAAAAGGCAAATATGGACCTGTGTGTGAGTGTGTGTTTTATTTTTTATTTTTTTTAACTATGTGCATTCCATTACAAATTCTGTACAGATGGAACCCACATTCAATAACCATACTGGTTCCAACCTGATGAATGATCGGGACCACTGAAATGAGAAACCCACTTGTACAGCGCCAATTGAGTCAAATGGTCTCACCTAGCATGTGCCTGACCCAGGATTTGAGGACATCTGGTTAAGAATAAAGTGAATTGTAAAGAACCACTTACCAATATCCAAAAGAAAAATGCTATCTCAAAAGCATTCTGGAAGAGGATGAAATGGATCAAATAGAGGATAATTCGAGGGCGATGAAACCAAAAGTGATCATCTGAGGGCTGAACTACCAAGTCCCCTTGTATCGCTGAATGTTTCTCAGCAACATCATGGGCCAACTGAGAAATTACATGTTCTAGCTTAGCGCCCACGGCAAGTAGAAGCTGCAAAATGCCTTAGAGAAGTCAAAGTTTGGTCTCTAAAGAAGTGAAAGCATGCAAAATCGAAACATCATAGCGCTTGCAGATATGCACGCACGCTGAATGCATAGATTAAATTATTTCTGCCATGCATGAGTGTTTATTGGATGAGATGGTTGTCAGCAACAAACAGGTGTATTTCAGAGACATGCCTTTAATAAGCAAACCCAACAAATGCTTGTTGTGAGATTTTGATGAACAAATATAAGACGATACTATTAAATATCAAATCGCACATCAAACATCCGCTGATTGATTCAAATTTCTGTACTTGTATTTAGAGTGCAAGCGCACACAAACAGAGACACCAAGGATGCCAGGTATGGAAATCTAGATAGAGAAGGTCATTCAGAAGTTAGGTATACTTACAGCTAATGGAATGAATGCTATCCAAAAATAGGTATGCCAACCTGCACAAGGAAATAAGAGTGAAAGTGCTATGAGCAAAACCAGCAGAATCGAAACCCAGGGGGAAAAGTCATGATTTTAGAAATTTTAGCACCATTCACACGAACGGGCATCAATTATTCATTACAAGATATTGTGTTTCGCCTGCTTAAATGACACAATCATTACAGGATAGTAACTATTTATTTTAGTGACGAATCAGGGGAAAAAAATTTAAAGCTGTTTGATTTAATATTTGGTACCGCATGAACTTTGTTGACAAGGTATTGTGGCGTTTATCCCATTAGCTAATATACAAGGACTATTCTCGTTAATACTAGATACACTATACTGGGAAAACAGCCAGTAGAGTATCACACAGAAACACCTCCATATACAACTTTTTTTTTTTAAATGGTGACTATATTAATTGCTCAGAAATTTACAGTATAAGGGTGCTATACTGAAACCCAAAGAAGCCCCACAAAGAGGGGAGAGCAACCAATCAAAAAGAAGGAAGAGCTACTGCCTCCAAAAAATGAGCAACAGCCCCAAAATGGAAAGCTAAATACAAATCAACAGAAAGAAGAAATGGTCAAAGAAGGCGTAGACACTCCCTCTTTTGGAAGAAGATCTACTTCTCTATTCGCCGATCAGTTGGTGTCCATATACAACTTCATGAATGGCATATAACAAAGTCACCAGCTATGAAATTTATCGGTGGAGTAGGTTGGGATTGAGCTTACCATCAACATTCAGCAACAAGAAAATGACCACAAATATCCAAAGGTACCAACTGCATTGGAAGAGAAACAGACACTAAGAACCACAAAGAACTTTGGAGTTCTCCAGCAATCCAAGTTTCAAATGTTGCCGGTAAAGAGAACAAATTAACAAGACCACATGCTTACCTTATACCAACAACTTTCTTAAAATCAGCTTCAAGGGCTCGTACCATGTATCTATGAAAATTAAATTTTGGGTTTCCCTTGCAATGTGTCTACAGTAGAAATAAGTTTAGCCAAAATAGAAAGTGCTAAAGGCAGGCAACAAAACTAAGAATAACAAAGAACCATTAAAAAATGCAGTACACTGGTTTATTGACAGTCAAATTAAATATCTTACATTAATGAAACCAAGTCGCAGCGTAATGTAATCTGATTTTGTCACAGAACCATAGAATTGTTTGAAGAAAGAATGCTGAAAAAAAAAACCATGGCAACACAGCACCAGTCAGACGTCTTTCATTACATATATCGGAAGAAACAAAGGAAAACACTTGATCATATGTTCTCATAAAAAATGAACAGCTATGAGAGATTAAAAAAAAAAAGAAAAAACTATCTCATGCCTATGGCTACAGTCTGAGACACAGCAGCAATGTGGAGCTGCAGTCGCTAGCAAAGAAAAGAAAATCCTGACTGTCAATTCCTATTCTACATATTCAACATCTGGAGGCTGAAGGAAAACTATCAAAATAAGAAACACAATGGAGAAACTCCGAATTGTCAATTCCGTTCCAGTTTATCTTGGTCAATGTCAGTGTTCTATTTTAGAAAATACATGATTAAAAAAAAGAAACGAAAAAAAAAAAAAGAATACATAAATTTGAAAAAAAGCAGAAATTAGGCTATTGACCTGTTTTTAATTAGAGTGAATTTGGATAGGGCCCATTTCCTATTAGAGTGAAATTTGTGTGGGGCCTTATATCCTATTAGAGTAAAATTTGGTTAGAGTCCTATTTCCTAATAGAGTGAAATTTGGATAGGGTCCGTTTAGAATAATTTTCATGAGTGAGACATTTGTTTTTTATGGTTTAGATCTTAATAGATGGGAACCGCTTCACATATCATGGCCATACACAAAAGAAAAAAAGGAAAAAAAAAAAAATGCATTTCATTGCCCAGAGCAAACGGAGATGCTCGCTTTTCTCCTCCCTCCTCTTCTCTTTCATCCCCCTTCTTGAGGGGGTTGGCTGGAACTTGCCTATTTCTGTCGTTCCGGCTGTTTTGTTAAACATTTATAAATTATAATAACCGAAAACACTTGCAAAAATAATAATAAGAGTAACCCTGATTCTTCCTGCAATTATGTTGGGCTGCAGTCTTTCAACTTTCATGACCATTGTTTTCTAAACACTAGGAGAATTTTCTCCTTTAAGTGGACTGCATATAGACTACAGCTCTATAGGGCTCACTCGGGGCCATCATTGACCAGTGCAGGTACTTTCACATTCTTATTCGCCCATGTTCTAACACCATGTCCATATTTATGCTCATCAAACCTTTAATCCGTAAAGAGACCTTTATGTCTATCCCATCCCCAATGATAAGAAAGCATCCAAGTGGGCCCCAGAAGCAAGACACACAATATGCAATCTGCTTGTAGGTGACGAATTTCCCTAAACATTGATTCATATATGAAAGGGCATACGTCTTGGACAAAACTTCACTATTAAGTTGGAGGTTTTACAAGTCACAAAGTTTTGCCTTGTGATGGAGGCATGAAACAAAGTTATATTTGTTTCATTTGGAAGTTTTACCTAAGGGAAAGCGTTTTTTAGTGTAGACTAAATAGACTGTTTTGTTAGCTTATCTAACATCACATTTGTGCTCCATTACATGTGTCCTACATTTATTGAATGTTGAAAACATTCAATTATCCATGTTCAACAGTTTATCTGGGAGAGTTAATAATAATTAAAAAGAAAAAATCTTGGTTACTTTGACCACCCAATATAATTCAAGCAAAACAAAGAGTTCACATCAACATTACCAAAAATGTCCGATTATCAGCTGGGACAGTCCATTTTGTTGGACCCCAGACTGTCCAAATTGTGTAATAGTCACTTTAGATTATATAATTCTAATCATTAGATTAATGACCAGCCAAATGGGCTGTCTAGATTAATTATGAGGATTCAAGCAAAACAAAGAATTCACATCAACATTACCAAAAATGTCAGATTATCAGCTGGGACGGTCCATTTTGTTGGACCCCAGACTGTCCAAATTGTGTAATAGTCACTTAGATTATATAATTCTAATCATTAGATTAATGACCAGCCAAATGGGCTGTCTAGATTAATTATGAGGATTTAGGATCGGAGATACAAATGGTCATCTTCACCATGTCTCTTAATATTATCCTTCCCTGTTAATAATCAATTTAATTAAGCAAATCCTAAGCATTACATCTATTTTCGGAATCCATTTACAACCAAATAGATTCTCATTGACAAAACCATACATTCGTGGGTCTCACATTCAGTCTTCCATTAGACGGCGTACCTGATAAGGATTCTTTAAATGAGTTGCATACTGTGTATTGCCATGGATTCTCATGTCAGTTTTTTCATAACATACAGAATTCCTCTAATACTAGATTTAACATTGTTTTGTATGTGGAAAACTATATCATGTCTTTTCTTCTTTGGAAGTATTGACAAAAACAAAAAAACTGAAATAAGAGTAAATGATCATATCATGCTAACCCATTTGACAAGTGCAATCCACCTTGATCCAAACTCATTCACATCACATACAGCTATATAGGCATAGATGCATGGCCAAAATCTTACTCCAAGTGGAGTGATATCACCATTGGGTAAGTCACTTGTTAGAAAGATGGCACTATATTTTATACATTGGTAAGTCACTTGGAGTAAATTGCAGGTCAATGTCTATGGTCAGGGTGTATGAGGCGAATGGGTTTGCTGAAGTAGAGGTGGGCGTCGCACCTGTCAAATAGATGGGCAAGTAGTCATGTACTCACGTTAGAGATATAAGAGCATTCCACTTGAAATTTGTATGAAGTAAGACATGTAAGCTATCTTAAATGAATTTTAATATCCTGGGGAAACCACAACGCATTTTTAAGGATTTACCACTGTTGGATATGGTAGTGTACCATGTACTTAAGCAGCTTAGGTTGGTGGCTACTAGAGTGGTTGGGTTTGAGCCGCTCGATGATGGTGAGGCTACAAGAGGCAGAGAGTGCATGCAGGTGGAGGGAACAGGACAAAGCAGCAACAAGATGGAAAAGATTGGGTGCTGAGTGACTATGCAGTTCGAGATGCACCAACATGTATTGGGAGGAGACTGGTGGAGAATGTGATTGCAACAAGTGTTTGAGGAACACTGGTTCTACAGAACAAAGGAGGAGACAACATGTTTGAAAAATGGCAAGTTTCCATTTGATCGGCAACGACAGTCGAGTGTGTTAGCGACAGAGAAACAGGCAGGAGCAAATAGATCAGACATGATCAGCAAGTCACTCGAGCGTACGATCAAGGCAGCTCACAGAAGGGTAAAGGAGCAGTTTGATCATCCATCCATGACAAAACATATGACTCCAATACCAAGTTACATCACATAAGAATTTAACGAAAACAACTTAAACTATTGCAACGAGCCAAACAATATGAATCAAGTAAAAAAGGTAAAATCTACTAGCTTATGCAGCTGCATACACAAAAAGGCTACACAGAAATCTTAAATATCCTAACAAAAGGTAACATAGATATTCACAAAAGCCTTTGATCAATATCAATTTCTTAAATCCATATCCATGAATGAAAATCAATCCAATAATGAAACAAAGTACGACACATATTCTATAATTGCACTTTTTGATCTGAACAGATATCAGTTTTGAACCATAAAGGATTAAATAACAATAGCTTACCAACCAACTTAGTATAGCTGAACCTTCCCCAATACCCGAAAAATGTTCCTGGATAAATGCATGCTGATGTACATGGGTGACCTTTGAATTCAAAACTGCAGAGAGATCATTCTCAAGTTAGGGAAATCACATAAAAAGAAATGGCAGTTGGCTTCCTAAAGCTTCTTAGCCACTAATGATCTAACACCCAACAATTCACAAAGGAAACATTATGTTGTAATGTTAAGCAATGAAGAACGTTACCCTTGTCTGTGTCATATTTTTCCTGTGCAATAGCATCCTCCCAATGCTTCCATTGGCGTATCTGAATCATGAAAAGGAACAGGAATGCTTCAAATATTCATATGGTCACCACCCATAAATCACAATATATTATTAATGAAGAAAACTGACAATATACAAGACAGTTTAGATCATTTACCCTTGCCCCTCCTAAAATCATAGTGAGGACGCAGAAAACTACATGGACTATCGCCAGTACAAAGATGAAGATGTGTAGTTGATGTAACGCTTCTAGCGAAAACATTGGGACCTTCCCCTGAAAAGCAAGAAAATAAATGAATAAATATTCTAGTTCTCAAATAGGCAAGCAATACAAGGGTTTTTTTAGGATGCCTGTAGAAACAGATCAGACATGAGTATGGTTAAGTTGTTTGTCATACTTATACTCAAACTGCAAACTGGTTCGATTGAAGAAATTCACGGTTTGATTGCAATAACTCAAATGAATCAAATGAAAAAAGATTAAAAAAGTGAAAAAGCCAACATGGTTGTTTCGGGTTATATGATATATCCATTTCAAACCACATCCTGCATAATGATTTCTGAAACATATGCTGCTCAACATGCATACAGTTGAACATACAGATATAATGGTTTTGGGAAATGGTTGTTTCAACTTCCAATATTTTGGCCAGATGGACTGCTCCAAACAAGTGTTTGCATTCATGCCGATAATTATTTGAAAAATTACTAATAATCAAATGATTTAGGGCAATTAGGCAGTAACAAATTGTCTATATCATTTCCATTTATTTTTTACTGATAATAGTAAATATTCTATCCGTAAGATTAGAAGCTGTATAATGTACAACGCCTGAGAGCTATGTGAAAGGAGCTCCAAATACAAAATTATCTCTGTCAATTAGTTTTATGAGAGACTACAACCTACACTCCCACGGATAGGTCCCTGGGCATGGTTGTTTCAGTGGAATTTGGGGGCCAACACCACTAAGCTACCAGTGTATTGACCCTCAATAATTCTCTGATAAAGCAACCGCTATACTGTTAGCCACTTGTATTATGTGGGATCCAATGCCATTAAAGATAAATGTGAATCTCCACAATACATAATTCCAATGAAGACGCCCCAAGCCTTTAATCTCAACATCAAATCCATATTTCTTTCTATACTTCCTATCCTACCACTATAATCTTCAGTATCCCTTTTCACGCGGAAAGTCAAAACAACAAGAGACTAATTTTGCTTGCAATTGGTAAACCCCAAATCGAACAGAAATAACAAGTGGTTCTTCCAAATGCACCCAAAAAAAAAAAAAAAAAGTCATAAATACCACAGAACATATAACCAATTGAACCCTTGCATCAAATATAATCTAAACTACTAAAATCTTATAACAGATCAAGATGCAGTATACAGAGCAAAAAGTACCGCTGGGCATTTAATATCACTGGATCCTCCACTCAGCAGACGACGGCCGCTGCCTGAAATACCAGAGAGGAAGAAGCTTGCAAAATGCTCAGTGACCTTCGCGTGCTGCGATTCCTTCTTACAGGGAAGCATGTGGCGCGTCAGCGACTCTCGAATGCAAATGCGGGAGATTGCGCCTTGGAATACGGTGAGCAAAAGGGATATAAACCCCAAAAGCATCAGTTCTGCAAGCAGAAATCTCTAGTCACAGACCCATCACCATGCACTAAAGAATCCAAACTATTGAGAGAGAGAGAGAGAGAGAGAGAGAGAGAGAGAAACACATACCTTCTTTCACTTTCTGCAGGGCTTCGTACAGAGGCTTTTGGTTCTTCTTCTTCAGATACTGCATAGAAAAAAGAAACAGATTCAAATGCTTGAGATCTGAAATTGGAGTGAGATTGGAGAAGAATGCTTTGTGAATTGGGCATAAATACCTTTCCAAGTAAATGAATGAGTCGTTCAAGAGCGAGAGAAATGACGACGATGACAGAGCATACAGAAGCCACTACCCATGTGGGTGTGTATTCTAATGGCATTTCCTTCGATCGTCCTCCTCCACCCATCTCTCTCTCTCTCTCTTTGTCTCTATCAAAATTAATCCAACACTGGCAGTAAGGAAGGAAGGGTCTCTATAGCAGAAGAGAGGGATATATCATATATGGCAGTGTTGGACAAAGAGCATCTGGGAAGAACAACCCATAAATAGGGAGAGTGACAGTGAAGAAGGAAGCACGGAGAAAGATTTTCCAAACAAGGCTAAGTATTTTTTTAGTCTTTTCCCGAAAAAAAGTATATAAGTTTGAAAACCTTTTAAATTAGTGTCTAAGTTTATGAGTAAATTTTTAATTAAAGAGATCATGTTTTTATTTTTTTATTTGTTTAAATACTTAAAATATTATTCATTTAAAGTCATGACGTGGTTCTAGCAACTATTACATTCAACCGATTGTCATACAGATGCTACCTATCTTCGATCATTAAGAGAATGCCAGTGAAGAAAAAGAAAAAATTACAGTGAAAGTGAATGATGATTTTATTTCAATTAAAGATAATTTGAGTAGTTAAAAATTTTTGACGAAAATAATTGTCGAAAAACAGCTTTAATGGATAAATATTTTTAATTGAAAACTCCCTTGAGAAATTAGGGATTAATTTGAAATTTTGAAAATCTACGTTTTTTTTATAAGTAAATTAAAAACTTAAGGTCTTATTAAAAAAAAATTGTATTTTCACTGTAATAATGTGTTGGAAGGAGAGGAGATATAAGGGCAGATTGACGGCGTGCATGAATGCGGGAGCGGGATTGCAAACGATCCTGGGCCTCGGGAAAATGAATAAATGTCTGAAAAAGGACCGTTACTCATTTTGAACTCATCTCGTAAGGCCGTTTGTGGACATCCAGCAGGACTTGCTGGTGGCCAACCTACCTTTTGGGGATGGATTCCTTTTGGGTTGTGAAGTTTTTCAATGTCTAATCAATGGGTGATTTGTTTGGATCTTCCAGTTTTCTAGATGCTCTAGTCTTAGGTATGCTCCAGCAGCTTAGATGGGATTTAATGTGCATGACTGCTTCTATCTTTTGGGGATGGATTCCTTTTCGGTTGCGGAGTTTTTCTATGTCTAATCAATGGGTGATTTGTTCGGATCTTCCAGTTTTCTAGATGCTCTAGTCTTAGGTATGCTCCAACAGCTTAGATGGGATTTAATGTGCATGACTGCTTCTACTAATTTCACTTCAATCTGACTCAACGATTTTAAAATAAAAATTAGGCATGGCACACCTTCGACATGATGGAGAGATAAATTAAGTTCTAAGCGAAGTCCGATTGATGATGCTCGACTCATTAACCGACTTAATTATAGTGACAACCTCCTGTTTAGGATTTAGTAGAAAAGTTTCCAACATGGCTTTTTCGGGACGAAAAAGAATTAGTACACTGGTGTCCCTAACCAATTGAGTTGGAGCAATTAGCTCATATTAATATTTTAAACATAATAATAAATTAGGGTAGAAGTGAATGCTGGGAGAACAAGGGAAGTCAAATGGTTTTTAAATTAGATCTTCACCTCTGCTAATTAGTGATATTCCCAATATCTCCATGCATGGTTGAGTGGTATTGGCCATTGCATTTGAGTCCAGATCCCCCATATGAAAGGAGTAGAACTCTTGAAACCCACCTTTCGAAAATCCAAGCAGTTTCAAGAAAACATCCTTGCCATTTTTTAGATATATGCAAAAAATAAAAATAAAAAAATTGAACAATAAAAAAAAAAAGTCATTCAAAGAAGAACGCAAAACACAAGATTGTGTATATGATATAATCTTATGTATTACTAATCATGTGTATCAATCACGTTTTTAATCGTAAACTCAATCTTGTGCTATGACCAACTCCTGTTGAGATAAAATTTGAAGAGTTCTAAATACATGGGACTGGAGTTCATTTCAAATGACTCAAATTTTAAATAGGTAGTCCTCATTGTTGAGTTCGACTCTCTAAACTTGTAGAGAGTACACGAGAGAAGCCATTGATCCAAACTCATTCCATTTGAAGTGTAGCCCAATTAGCAAGAAATAGCACCTTTTTAGCGGCTGGGCCATGTCATAATGAGTCTAGATCCCATGTTTCGCCGAATCAAATCATGTCAGCTGTATAAAAAAAAAATCATTTCAAGCAAAGTGCATTAACTGGTATGAGATTTTACACGGTTGGCATAATTTATCTCTCTGTTTTTTAAAAACAGGTGATTGGGACTCTGCCGCAGGGCTGTACAAATTAGAAAACACCTGATTCCAGTCAAGCAAAAGAGAAAAAGAAGTTTGGGACAGCCCATCGTATCATCATATGAAGTGTGGAAGTCTGTGGAAACGAATAAGAAGGTAAAACTTCAATCCAACAGTTGGACTTGCCGGATTTTAAGGAATTCACTGCTGCAATATAGGATTCCTATTCATAGTTTCATACCCACTAAAAACATGCGCGCACGTACGTTTGGTGTGAAACCTCCAAAACCTCTAAATTATGGGCCATCCGTTCATCACGGTAGAAAAAAAATCTCATAATTTTTTTACCAATCAATGATTTTTTTTTCTACAGGAGGGTTACCAATCCTTTGGACTTGGACTAATTCCTTTGGCCCAGAGAGAAGCGGGCAAAACCCCTATGGCCCCCAAATAGTAGAACTAATGGACTCAATCTTCGGTTTCTAAAGAGGAGAGAACCAAATATTGATACCAGGATTTCTAGCTCTGAAAGAGAGAAAAACTATGGTCCTGACCACTCGGCCAAGTCCCTGGAGTTATCAATTAATGATTTCTTTTAGTATGGCAATGTGATTCATGATTTTAGCATCCAACATCCGAAACTGATATGCAATCTATTTTTATTATAATTGAATTAGAAAGTGGGAGTTGGCAACATAATGCATGTCTAATCCAGCTCGATGGGGGATGATTGGACCCAACTTTGATCGGTATAGCCCCTTTGGTGCTCTATCTCGATGCTCAATCATCCCATGATCTGACATCATGAACATTTGCTCATCAAATTTAAAATTAAAAAAATATTAACGGTTAAGACGCTATTTTTAAATGGGCCCCGCGAGTAAGTTTGCACATCTTTAATGGGAGAACGTCACGTCGTCTTTATAGAAATTAGAAAGAGTAAAAAGGACTCCATTTTTCAGTGGGCCCCACGAGTTAGAAAGCATTTTTTTTTTAATGGGAGACAGTCATGTCGTCTTTGCAGAAAGAGTAAAAGGAGTGGAAGTACTTGTTTTTCCCTGGTTCACATGATGCAAATGTAAATTAGTATTGTGGGAAGAAGACAAACGTGGAAAGGCAATTAGCGGCGGCAATCAAGCCGTTATGGTAGGGTCGGGACACAGCACATGCAAAACCGCGTTTGAAATTTTGAACGTGTGGACCAATCTGCCACTAAAAGAAATTGAATGATTCTTCTTTATTTGATTACCCATCTTTACCAACCAATATCTTATAATGTACCACTGTTTTTTTTCTGATAGGGGTGTTCGTGGCCCAGGCCAATACGGGATATATAATCTGGGTTGGTTTAGTAGCTGGGTTGGTCTTGGATTAATTTATAGAAATACCAAAGCTTGAATCAAAGAATTTTTTGTTTTACTAAAGTAGTAGAAAAATTTATGCTCGGCAATTGTAAATTTCTGATGATTTGGATGAATGAAAAATTTTATTTGTTAAGATTTTCAGATTTAACCACCCCCCATAAAATTTGAAAATCCTCATTTAAGTGGATTTGTACACCGAGCTGTATTTTTCTACAAATCCCCAACGAAAAATCCTTGTTCCAATGGTAGTGAAGAATCATCAGATCTATCAATTCCTTACTTGTTACCAAACACGCTCTAAGTGTTTGCAATTTAATGATACTTTGTCCACACAATTGCTCGAACGCTCAAATGAAAAATGCTCAGTTTGGCCCGGCCCAATTATATGGGTGGGCTTGGAGCTGACATTTATTGTCCATGTTTTGGCTCAGATATGTGGCTTTGTTTCTAAAGTTACGCTGGGCTCAGATATGCCACTGCATGTCCTGACTGGGCCATGAACACATGACACCCCTAGTTTTTAGTCTCCATGGGTTTACAGATTGGGCTCTTAACGGGCTCCGATCTGACTCAAATCAGTTTGAGCCCAACTATTACAATTGACAAGATTCGGAGTCAAGCTGGGCGGGGCTAGGTTTAGGGTCTGGATCACTTATTGGGTTGAATCAAAGCAGCTAAAAGTGATGATCAATAAAGGGCCATTGGATAAAACTAAAATGATCGAATAAAGGGCGTTCGGCCTTTGGTTTCTGTCAAATAAAACGGGCCTACAAAAGACCGTTAGAAGACTCGTCAAGTTGACCAACTCCAAGCATACCAAAAGACCAAAGTCATGAGAAAAATGAGAGACGCGACATATTGATGTGGGATGGGACTCAAATTTTTATTGTTTTTTTTCTACGGGCCAAGTTCACTGAGAAAAATCTGTGGGATGGTAAGGTGATTGTGGAAAGTAAGTGGTTTTTTTTTTTTTTTTTTTTTTTTTTTAACCTTTTACTTTTTTCTTTTTTTTTCTTTAACACCAACCAAGGTGGTTCGGCCCTTTACAAACTAGATCAACTAGGAGTAAACCCTAGAACATGTTGAGAGGAGACCTTTTTTTTTCATGAGAAAAATGAGAGCTGTAAGCTAATGTGGAAGTAAAACCCATGCACCTTGGAGAAAGGACAATTTAAACATATAGAAAAATGACCGCTTGTACACACAAAGAAAATAACTAAAGGATCAAACTTTGAACAGTTGTATGTGAATAGGTCGCGCGACCACAGGACTCTCCTCTTATGCTTGCAAGAGACACTTTTGAAAGTCATACCATTATCAACGTTTAGAGCTTGTTTGGCAAGTCTTCTCAGCCTAAAATAGAGCCGGAAATAGGTCTACTTAAAATAGAGTTGTTTTATTAAAAACTTTTTAGAAATAGACTATTTGGTATATTATAATTAATTAGAAAAACAAATTTGTCATACTGAAAAGGTTACATGGTTAAAATTATCTTACGGTAAAGGTAGTATAAGTGAGAAAAAGTCTACAGTACTACTACTCCTAACGTCTTTTTAAATCAGTTTTTTTACTCAAATAGACAGAAAAAGTTTACTCGCCTTGGTACATTTGTACTACGTGGAAAAAAGTGTGTTGATTTTTCAGGTAGCTTGTTGTTCCATTGTCTAAATACTACATATCTTTTCTCATGGAAAAAGAAATCTCAAACTAATATTTCAAGCAAAAGAGATCTCGATTTCATATTAAAAGAGTAAGAATGAACAATTTCTCTCTCCCTTCGACATAGAAATCCGTGGAGACAGGAATCCACATTGCATTAGCAAATGCAGTTGCCAGTCAAACTGCCTTTCAATCTGTGTTGCCAGTCAATCCTAAATTTCTTTCAACAAGTTATGCACATGGACTGGGCTAGAGATTCAACCTGTTCTAAAGCCTGTTTTACTTGTGAACCTTAATATTCAGACATCAATAATGTGATGGGACTAAGAGTCAAGACAGGGCCCGACCTAATAGCAAATTATTAGGTCCAACAGTGTCGAATATGATGGGTGGGGCACGCCATCCTGTCAGGCCATTAGACACAGCCACAAGTTTATGTCCACCTCATTTATCCCCAGCATATGAAGCCTGGGCCCAGCCCTCATGTTTAATTTGTTGGGCTGGGCTGCCTGCCTAGCCCACATGCAGTCTAACTTTCGATTGTGCCACTGCCATTATCATTGGACACTCATCATTGATTGACGATTACGATTGCTCGATGGCCACATCGAAAGTGATCTACCCGTTGATAAAATCTGATTATTTCTCCACCAGAATCACTTCATTTCAGTAATCTTTCTCTTCACGTTGATTCTCCAAAAGGAAGATGTGTTCTTCATTTAACCTTATCCAATTGTCCATTTCACATGACCCCTTCTTTGAACTAGTCATCTTTTCGTTTGTCAATGACCCATTCTCCATGCTACTTTATGTGAAGTCATTATAACTCCATGTGAACTTTAACGCCCCCTAAAGAAAGAGATTAGGACTATGAAGATGCATTTATTTCAGTACCTAAATTTCTGACTTTCTAGGTACCTAAATTTCTGACTTTCTAGGTTTTCTTTCAATTGACACCAGTCATCTTTGTCACTAAGTTCTTTTTATTTTATTTTATTGGTAAAAGCCACTTCTTGAGTTAGATGCCATAAAGTCTTTCTCCATTGTGATCTTTATGCAAATGAAGTGCAAGTTAGCACTTAATGAAATCTATTTATAGACTAAAGCAAATTCGGTTTACAAATTTCTAGCAACGTATTTATCAATTATTGACCACACCATGTTTCCTAACCATACCCCAATCAGGTTTAAAGTGGCATTCACATGTGTAAATAAATGGTGACTTTTCTTTTTTCTGTCACTTGAAATGTCCTTGTAATGGTTGTATACTAGGGCTTGTTTATTTTGTGTAATTAAATGCAGAGAAACGGTAAGATGTCTATTTCTAGATGTGGTTATACTTCAAGAAATAAAACTCAATTTTAAAAAATGACTATCAAATTATCTTTCTTTTAGTGGAAAATGAATTAAGAGGAGACGGGAAATGAATACACAGTTAGTACTTTAGTAATTCAAATGACATGAAAGTAAGATTTGCATTTTCGTTCCTATTTTATATCCTTCACCTTTTACCTCAATAATCACTGTTGGAATTCATTTGGCCATAAATTCCTACGTATTCAATTCCCATACACAAACAAGCCTAGAATTGGATTTATAGAATGCACAGTGCAAGGGGCTTACATCGAAGAGAATTAAAGTGATGAGAAAAGTATCTAAGGTCATATTTTAATTAGAACCATCACTTGCTAGCATTTAGTGTATTAGAATGATGAGTGTGTTATTATTTTCTACAGAACAAGATCATAATATTTGATGGCCCTATGAATCTTCATCTTTAATTCTTAAATTTTCATCCATTTGATAGAAAGGCGTTAACCGAAGAAATAAAAAAGCCCACAATTTCTTAATGGGGGAATCATTTTAATTCATCTCAAAGCTTTGCCATCCACTCTATTCTCAAGCTATATGAGCTTTTACATGTGGGGCTCATGAACCATGATTCAGTCATCCACACCATCAATTAGTGGGTCTCACAGTCCAATTGTAATTGGGATGTATCCAACTGCATATGAGACACGGGCCCCTTTTTTTAATAAGTTTAGTATGGTTTTACTCCTAAACAACTGCCATTTGTCTTCTCATAACCTTTTCTTTATGTTTAAAGCATTTTTCTTTCACCCCCTCAGATTGCAAATAAATCATTTGTCCAAGTATCCTTTGATTGCTACCAAAAGCAATGTCATAAAACGACATGTTTGTAATGATGTGTGAGGAAAACATCACCTTCAAGTTCAAGTGGCTTGTGTTATTGAATATATAGAGAAGTGGAGTTGCTCAATCTCAATCTCAATCTTACCCTAGGTGGAGTTAATATTAATGTCATTTTCCATTGCCCAAGCTTACGATGATAGCCATGTAGATGCCGATAAAACCCGAGCTTCCGGAGTGCCAACAAGACACCTACCTTGATCTTCTAGTGGTTAGCGTAAGAGCATTTCTTTTCTTGCAAGGTTGAAGATATATTTGAAAAAGCTGATATGTTCTACTACGATACCTTGTATTTCTATTATGGTTAAAAATGATGAATTAAAAGTTGAGTAACCAGAAATGACTCTCTCATTTTGTAGAAATTGAATTGGGGTTAAAAATAAATATCAAGTCATCACCTTAGTAATTCAAATCTTATAAAAATCAGCCTTCACGTCTACATCTCTACCTCCCCTCACCTTATATCCTACGCACCTTCCCCATTTAATAATTTTTCGGTCAAGCTCATTTGACCCTGACTTCCTTCGTATTTAATTTTACATATTCTATGCAAACCTAAAGGTACATAAGCTCTATGTTATAATGAAATCATCTTGCCTGTGATTAGCTATTAGTTGTGATATTGGTTATTGCTTAACTAATAGGTAGTATAATACATGAATAAAAACTTCTTCTCATTTTCACTTGTCCTTCCTTTATACAATTATCATTATACATTTTATTAGTTTCCTTCTACCAAAAAAAAAAAAAAAAAACAAAGAAAGAAAGAAAGAAAGAAAGAAGCCTATTTTATGACCCTAACTTTGGGCCTAATCACCAAAATAGCATGAGAATTATTCGCTAGTCTCTTGCTTTTAGAGTTTGTTTTGAGCAAACTCATTCTTTTGTCAATATTTATTTAACAAATGATAAACATGGCCCTCTTTGATGAGAAATAACGTATTTGATATTCTTTGACTTATTAAGAGCGTGGGGTGGGTGGGTCAACTAGGAGTGGTATTGTTCACCTGACCCAACCTGCCAAAGCAACCTAAACTGAACCCACACCAATTCTACTTTTGGGTGCTCATTTTTTTGTTGGATTTAAGTTGACATTTTTTTTTATGTAATTTACAAAATATTGGATTGAGGTTGAGTCCATTCTTACTATTTACTATGCTGGCCTGGGTGACTCAAATAATGGCAATGTGATGGCCAATCCAGCCTGAAATTGATTTCACAATTAATGGTTTTGGTTGACCCCTTAACGTTCAGTTTGGATTTGTATGAAGAAATTTAACTTGATTAATAAATGGGATTCAAATTGAGCCAATACATATTTACCCACCATGCTAAACCCAACTGATCCATGGTCTAATTTAAGTGATAATTTGGCCGCGAGGGTAGCAATGGATCCGGTCGGATTTACTTTTGACAAGAACTATGGGCAATCTCTATAGGTTTAATTCAAACTTGATCCTTTCTTAGTTGGGTTGTTGGAAATTTCAACACAAACTTACTCAAAAGTTAAAATATTGGGTTTTGTTTGTTGTGGGTCATAGTGCAAGTAGTCAAACTGGATTAGGTTGGTGGGTCAAAAAATGTTAGCGTAAACCCAACCCAAAATAAAAAGGGTTAACCCAAAGGTTGAATTGCTGGAATGCATTCGGGTTGGATTGTCAGGTCAAAGTGAAGGATTGTGGTCCTTAATTGGACCCTCAAAATGTTACCATGCCCATATTTGGAAACTTTGATCTTGAAAGTTAAAGAATAATAGACATTTTTACCATATACTTACCCGTGCAAATCATGGTAAGTCATAGGAGGATTTATGTTATTTTTAAACTTAGGGACTAATGTGTAACACTCAACAATCAACACCTTTTGATTATGGTTGCAAAGGGGACGGCTCCGGATTGGAACCATAGTAGACCCCGATACAGACCCGTTTCTAAATAACGGTTCCGATTTCGGATCCAGTTTTGACTCGAAATCTGTTTTGTTAGTTCCAAACCTGGTTCCAATAAATAAAAAAAACCCAGATCCGGATCCGGAACGAGGTCCACCTAGAGGATTAAAATCTAGTTCTAAAATCGATTCTAATTTTTCTTTATTCTTCATTTTTTTTTTAAAAAATAAGCATATCATTGAATTTATAACAGTGAATGAAGTCTACTACCTCCAATAATATACATAAAATGTCTAAAAAAATGTTGATTTTGATGTACAATTTGCCATATCAAAGACTCATATGCCGGATTCTGGGTCCACAGGTTGGAACCTATATTGACCCGGAACCGGATCCATTTATCAATTGGAACCTAAATTGGGTTCCAGACCCAAATCCGTTTATGAATCAAAACCTAAAATAGGTTACAAACTCGATTTTTTTGCACGTCGGAACTTTCGGATAACCGGAGAATCGGATATCCGTTTGCAACCCTACTTTTAATATTAACTAAAGTCATAGGGTATGGATGGCCTATAAAATTGACTTCTCAAACTATGATGTAAAACAGATAATTGCTGGAAGATGATGGTTCGATCGGTCAAGTATCGTTTTTTTCAAAAAACAAAACTAGTGCAAAAGGTGTGGATCTGCTGAGGAGGGAATCAAGTATTATTACTGATGTCAGATCAGACTGGCCCCACTTTATGAATTAATCATTATGAGTCCAGTTTTACGAATTAACCTTTTCATGGGCCCATCTCATTCAAATTATTGTATAGTGGGATGGGCAGGTTAGACAGGTTGGGCAAGTCAACCTTTGCCTAACCTGTCTAACTATGGATCAGGATTTTCTTTAACCCCAAAAGATAGCTCAGTTGGCCTAGGACCACGGTTTGCACCCGGAGGTTATAGGTTCGAAACTGCACTACCACACTGGGATTACATGGGAGTTTACCGGGCTTTCCTCTGGGTCGGAGGATTAGTCCAGCCCTGGTCCATTGACCCAATAAATGTGCAGTGCAAACTCTTGTTGGCTTACTGGACTGGATTTGGCACATAACGTACAGATTATTGAAAATCAAGATATTGAATATTATCAATGAGTGTTGCCCGGACCAATAAGTATGTGAGAAATTCAAAAGACCCAATTTACCAACACAGCACATCTAGTAGGCAAGAAGCAACAGAAGAAAGAGCTGTCAAAATTGGCTTGATCAGGGATGGATTTTCAATTAAGTAATCATGCTGAGCGTAATTGAATCCTAATCCTAGGCTCTGTTCATTGATTAGGATTGCACATGTATTGGCTGAAGCAAGCCTAGATCCTGGACATCCAGTTTGGAGAGTGATGTTTAGCCCAAAGCAAGGTTGGCTTTGGCCAGGCCCAGGTTGGCCCAGCTAAGGTACAACCCCACTATTGATAGCCATGGGCATTTTTTGTGCACCAACTTTTTGTGCCAATCTTTTTCACGGTGATTTCATTTTATCCTGAAATTAAAAGTGACTTTCTACGCTTCATTCTCAATTACTTGTTGTCATGAAATATTTTCCATAAATCTGTTCTTTTGTGAAATCCTACATCTGGATTCCAAAATCTGGATTTTGCCAAGGATTGTAGAGAATAATTTCACCTTAAGCAAAAAAAAAAAAAAAAAAGTGCATATAATGGAAATATGAAATAACAAAAAAAAAAATTTCATTCTCTCTTTAAGTTCCGTTTGTGTAATGAGCATGGAATCTTGTAATCACATAGAGGAATTTTGCATTCCTATACCTTACCTTGGAAATCAAAATCCTCTCTCTATTGAAGAAAATAAGTTTTTTTTTTCTATTTTTGAAAAACAAATGTGTCACACCAAATAATAAAACAGTGAGCTTTATGAATTCAGTTCAAACAGTCAAACCAATTTCCTCTCTATCTTTTACCAAAAATAAAAAATAAGAAAATTCCTCTCTATCTAGAATCCCCCCATCACACAAATGCACCCTCTTAAACTAATTTTATTTTCCGTAAAAATTCTCCATGCCAACATATTCTCAGGTTAAAAGAAAATCCTCTACTCCCTAGAAAATGGGCTATACTGCAAAAAGAAAAAAAGTGACTTTTAGCGGCGTAAAAAAGGCCTATAGCGGCGGCTTTTAGTGGTGGAAGTTATTTTCCGCAGCTAAAAATGCCATTTCCGACCCCTCTAATGTCTAAGTTTCCGCCTATTTTAGCAATAGAAAATTGGAGAAATTACCAAATAAATCCCTCTATGGCTCCATACCACTCTTGAGGTCCCAACAAAACCGTATTAATGGAATAGGTCCTCATGGTATATTTTTGTATTTTTTTTTGTCGTGTAACGATATGGCCTATATCGGCCATTATATCTGTGCAGGCCAATTTAACTAGGAGCTGCTAAAACACAGGTTAAGTAATATTGGCTGATATCGATCAATATTCCTAAACCAGCTCCCAGTTAAATTGGCCTGCACAGGTAACAACGGCCGATATCGGTCTCTATATAGACTGATATCGGCCAATATTACTAAACATGTGTTTTCCCAGCTCCCAGTGTCGTCTGCTCCAGGCGTCTCTCTGCAGAAGGCTCGCTCTTGGGACGAGGGCGTCTCTTCCAACTTCTCCACCACTCCACTCTCCCATATCTTCAATGTAAACGACAAACCCTTCTCTTTATATTTCTCTTCCTCATTGAATTATATGAATACCCATGTAATCAATTTCTTGATTCCGCATTTTCAGTTGCCGAAATAGGTTAAGAGCTTCCTTTGCCAGCCCATGTTGGGCTAAACCCAAAATCATTGCACTCCAAGTCCAAACATTTCTCACTCATTCTTCCAAAGACCTGAAGAGCACGATCTATCACCCCACACTTGGAATACATGTTGAGAAGGGCTGTACCCAGTTGAAGATTCACAACAAGATTCACAAGCAGAGAGCAAGACGGCCATCGTGGTCTCATCTGGCGTGAACCCACAGCCTCACATTTGAACAAAAAGAGAAATACATTCATTTGTGAGTGAATTCTCAACATAGATAGAGATAATCGAATTCCAAGATACCACCGTCCTAAAGCACGTTCCATCAAACACCCGGCGGGCATCGGAAATCTCCTTACAAGACCCATAGAAACGTATTAGAGTGTTCTGAATATAAATATCAGAATCAACCCCATTCTTCACAACATCAGCTTGAATTTGTTTCCCACGTTGGAGATCCGAGAGCTGAGAACAAGCCTTGAGAAGAAAGGGGAATGTGAGCTTGTTGGGTCCTATGGAGAACTAAGGGAGAAAATCCATATTCAGTTTTTTTCTTGTTATTTTGCGATATGGCCGATATCGGTCATTCTGCTGTTTTCAGCAAATAAGAAAGTTACGTTTTGAAGAAGATTTGACTGACAGAATGAAAGTTACGTTTTGAAGAAGATTTGACTGACAGAATGGCTGATATTGGCCATTGGATGGCCAATATCGGCCATATCCCAAAACGACCAAAAAAAAAAAACACACAGTAAGGACCTTATTCGTATATACCTTGTTTCTAGGACCTCATGAGTGGTATGGGGCCCTACAGGGATTCATGCGGTAAATTTCTCTAGAAAATTTGAATATATAATACTTCGAAAAATAATTATTTTTTGGCCCCCGCTCGGGGCTGGCCCAAGTGTTATGACACAGGTGCGATCTCGCCTACGTGGTTCGAGAAGATTTTAAGATAAATATGAGTACCACCTAGGGGTGTAAATCTGGGCGGCGGCCCAAGCCCAGCACGGAAAAACCGTGCCTGGGCCCGTTGACTTGGTCAACGGGCCGAGCAGGGCCGGCCCGGCAGTGCCCAGTGGACCGTGCTGGGCCAGGGCTGCCAAGCCCGCGGCCCGGCCCGACACGAGTTTTACTAGTGTCGTGCTGGGCCAGGCCCCCAGGCCCGCGGGCAGCCCGGCCCGGCCCGGCACGAGGCACGCCCAGGCTAGGCCCAGGCCCAGCACGGAATCAGTTGTGAGAATCTACCAAGGAATAAGATCTGTCATCCACTGTCTAGAGCCATTCATTCAGGAAATTGCATGTTGACATGCATGTACTTGTGGAAGAATTTTATATGACATTTGATGGAAGTTAAGAGGCATCTGATATTCCCTCAAAGCAGCACAGAACTTTTCTGGTTTTCTATACTAAAGTTCAAGATATGGGCAATGGGACCAGATGATAACTAGTCTATTAGAATATCTGCTGGTTCAAACATTCAACAACAAAGATATCTTTTAGCCACTCCTTCATAATAAAGTAATGCATTGCACTTTAGAGAACATTGCCAACCCTTCCACTTTAAAAGGTTTAACATAAATAACACCAACTGGAAAATGTGCAGGTGCTCACCACGAATGGGCTGATGCGGTCGTTTTTTTTACGAACTTAATCCTTTCAAAATTCCATGTAAAATCGTTTTTGATGGGTCAAGGTTGTTTTCTGTGGAAGGCCGAAAAGTTTTCAACAACATATATATATTTTATGGCGCTGCATAAATGTGTCCTAAAATTTTAGTGTACTTATATTGTCTCTAATTATTTATTACCATAACCATTAGGATACCCCCACCTAAAAACATGTACGATCACAATTTAAAAAGAAAAGGGGAGTGAGTGGGTCCCTTCTATGGCAGCAGTGTGTCCTCATTTCAAGTATCCGATGGGAGTCTTTGGACTATTAATTGGTACTCTTGTCATTTTACTTCTCTTGCACTTCAGATTTTACCGAAAGGTGTTGCTTTTTCTAAGTAAGTTGCTGGTTTTTGGGGGAAAGTAAGCTTACTAAATTAGGGACCAATATGATATCAGTTTTTAACTAACCCACCTTCCAATCTTTTAAGTGCATATACCTTTCAAGCCAAGGCGACACTAACACTTTTCTCTCGCTAAAGGAGTTACACAAGCCATTGAATGCAAAAATGCATGTAGTTCACTTTGTGTCCGTCCAAAATCCAAATTTAAAAAAAATAAAAATAAATAAAAAATGAAAGTCGAATCTGTGGGCCGCCCATGGGCTGCCTGGCCCAGGCCCGTCTAGGGCCCGGCCCAAAACGGCACGACCAGGGCCGTGCCCTGGGCCGACCCCTAAGGCGTTGGGCCCGGCCCGGCACGGCCGGCATATCATACACGGGCCATGGCTGCCCAGCCCTGGCACGAGTGGGCCCGATCTTCTGCGGGCCGTGCCGGCCCATCACAGCCGAGATTTACACCCCTAGTACCATCCAAATGAAAATTCTGGAACCGTCATCGGCCCCCACCCCCACTGTTAGAATTTTAGATTTTCTGAAGGCAGGGCCCATCACTGTCAATCCACAAATGACATTTAAGAGGCTGCCTCATCATATCATCTCTACCGACAAGAAGAAAGAAAAATTCCCCTCCTGCTAACAAGAAGGAACAATACACTAAGCTCCAAAAACCATATCATCAAGTCGTTAATACCAAACACTAGGAAGAGATTCCTTGACAGCCACCCTTTCTCCTCTCTCTCTCAAGTTAGCAGTATATATATATATATATATGTAGGCATGGAAAATGCATAAACTAAGGTTAAGAAAACGTAACAGACGTGTAGTTCCTGTTTTAATCCCAAAGTGGTGTTGAGCTTTCCCAGCTTTTCTTTCCCAGTTGAAATTCCACAATGTCTTGGACTACCCTTCTCTGGGTGCTGTCAATAGGTGTCCTTTTCTTTGCCTATCTCTTGCGTGCAGTGAGAGGCAAATGGGTCATAGAAGGCAAGTCCATGTTGCCTCCTGGCCCCCCAGGACTTCCCATTCTAGGAAACCTTCACATGTTGGGTGAGCTCCCTCACCATGACCTCTACAGGCTGGCCAAGAAGTATGGACCCATCATGTACTTGCGCCTCGGCTTCGTCCCCACCATCGTTGTCTCATCCCCACAAGCAGCCCAACAGTTCTTGAAGACCCATGATCTCATCTTCGCCACCAGGCCCATCACAGAGGCCGCAAAGTACATGTCCTACGAGCGCAAGGGCATGTCCTTCAATGAGTATGGGCCTTACTGGCGCAGCGTTCGCAAGTTGTGCACCTTAGAGTTGCTTAGCAACCGAAAGATTGATCAATTCAAGCCCACGAGGAGAGAAGAACTTGGCCTCATTATTGGGTCAATAAAAGATATGGCCAAGGCCTGTGTTGCCGTGGACCTCAGTGCAAAGGTGACTTCTCTCACTGCAAACATGACCTGCCTAATGGTATTTGGCAGGAAGTACATGGATGAGGACCTTGATGAAAGAGGGTTCAAAGGAGTCATGGAGGAGGGGATGATCCTAGCCGCGACCTTCAACTTAGCGGATTACATCCCATTCATTGGGCCACTTGACCTTCAAGGGCTAAATCGCCGCATGAAGGCCTTCAGTAAGGTGTTTGATGCTTTCTTCGAAAACATCATCAGCGAACATGAGAAAACCAGGGAGAGGGGGCATCAGAGGGACTTTGTTGACGTCTTGTTGGACCTCAAGGACTCCAATGATACCGATCTACAGCTCGACCGACCCAATATCAAAGCCATCATCTTGGTAGGGGAACACAAAATACCAACACTTCATTCATAATCAAACTTAAAGATATGCGGATTTGTTTGACACACTTAACTATCAATTGTCTTTTTTTTCATTTTGTAGGATATGCTTGCAGCTGGCATGGACACATCATCGACTGCAATTGAATGGGCCCTCTCAGACATGTTGAAGCACCCACAAGTCTTGAAGAAAGTCCAGGAAGAGTTGGAGAGGGTGGTGGGCCTAGAGAGGATGGTGGAGGAATCAGACCTGGCCAACTTAGACTACTTTGATATGGTGGTGAAGGAAAGCATGAGGCTTCACCCTGTAGCCCCATTGCTCATCCCCCATGAGGCCATGGAGGACTGCACAGTTAATGGCTTCCACATACCTAAAAGATCACGTGTCATTATAAATGTTTGGGCAATCGGGCAGGACCCTGAAGTGTGGCCTAACCCCCAAGAATTCATCCCTGAGAGATTTGCAGGTACCAATATAGATGTTACGGGCCGCGATTTTCAACTTCTTCCTTTTGGGTCAGGACGCAGAGGTTGCCCTGGTCTGCAGTTGGGTCTCACCGTGGTTCGGTTGGTGTTGGCACAATTGGTGCATTGTTTTGATTGGGAGCTCCCAGATGGCTTGCACCCCAGCGATCTGGACATGAGCGAGAAGTTCAGCCTCGTTGTGCCCAGGGCCAATCATCTGTTGGCAATTCCAACTTATCGCCTTCGCGGTTGTACTCTTAGCCAGTGATGCAAGGGATCGCCTTTGCGATTGTACTCTTAGCCAATGATGCAAGGGATGGTTATTGGTTGTAATCTCTTACAACTTTTTTTAGGGAGTGTGTGAATTCTAAAAAGATCCAAATTTTAATTTCAAATTCTGCTATCATATGAATGATTTTATATATAAAGAAATTCTCTGCATTGAAGTTAGATATTATCCTTTTGGAAGACCTACATCCCAAGTCTAATAGAAGATCAATAAAGTATTGTGATGCCATGTCCAAGAGGAACCCATGTCACTCTACTATCCTCTCAATGTTGGTTACTACAAAGTTCTCTTCGGCGGATTCCTATCATCTCTCTATCAAATGAAACTTCTCCTCTATCAAACCGTCCATTTCATTGCTTTGTGTCACGACCCGAGCCCGAGTTACGATAATCTAGGGCCGCGATCCATACTTACTTCCATAAACTCTGTATTAACCAAAGTTGGAACAGAATCCACAATGGATAACATTCAATCGTTCATACCTGTCAATTGTACAAATTGCGGAAATATACATTGACAAAATAATTCAAGATTTACATGTATACAAAATATAGTTCTTTATACATGTGTCATTTCTTTGCTTTCTTTCATCAATCACTACATATTCAAATACTATGCAGATTGATGATCACTCAAGTACTCAAAATATTACATTCCAAAACAATTTCAACTATTTTAAAAATAAATTCTCAAAAGAATATCCGATCCACTATGCATACGGATAACCGTTCAAAGATTATCCCTCTCGTTCCATTCTATCAATCCTCCCGGAGGAACCAAAACGGTCTCCTCCGCTGTCGCTGGGGTTGCCGCCGAACCGGCATGGATAATCGGGCATGTAATGCCATCAATAACGCTAATAAACACGACAGTTCAACAATGTATAAACAGAACTTATGATAACACATGTTAGTAAATAATCTCAATTCTAAACAAGTCTAGATAATTCCTACAATGACAATGGTTGAGCACAATAAATCATACAATAGACATGTACAAGATGACAACTACCATAGCTTTCATTTCATTTCATTTCGTTTCATTTCATTTACCATCTTCCCTCAAAGGCAGGATTCATCTTTCAAATAGAAGGCAACAATCAGTACACATAGATACAATCGGAATTTATGGAACTTACCAGTGTCCGGGCTAGGGACACTAGCATCACCAAGGAACTCCGGAACGCCCCAAATTCATCTACTGCAGTAGGAATAGTCATTTGGCCCAGGGTGGAAGAGCGCACAATTCATGACCCCGGCCTCATGAAAATAATCATTTATTAATTCATTTAGAATTTAGTACAATAGCTAGGTAGTACCAGACTCAAGAGTCAATACATTTCATTATCAATCCATTTCTGGATTCAATTCTATACAGTGATTCCATTCTTAACAATGGAAATGAAATAAACAATAACATCAATCTTATGAGATTGGAATGTAGTGACATAGAATACCATACAATGAGTGAATTACTATTTACACAATTCTACTCATTTCTATCTCAATTTCCAACCAACCATTTAGGTGTAACCGTTGGTTATCCAATGTACGTGTTTTTCTTGATGGGATCCCCGTAATTGCCACCTATGGAGGTTTGGTCCATAACCAATTGACACTTTAACCCATTATTAATCTAAGGGTTCAATTCTTAAAAATTCTTTTTCATTGTCCACAATCTCCACCAATCTCTATTTACATTAATTAGCCACAAAGCTAATTTAGAGGACATATAAGTGTCCAAAAAGCATCCATGTTTCCTATAAAATCCAAAACCAATTGGACTCAAACAGAGTCCCTTTATCGATTGGACCGTTAGGTCCGATCGATTGGCCAAATTTTTGCCCTCTATCAATACCCTGTCCAGCATCAGGTTCGCTCGAGCGAACCCAAGTTCGCTCGAGTGGACCCAAACAGAGAAGTGGTCGCTCAAGCGAACTCAAAGATCACTCAAGCGAACTCAAACAGAAAGTGATCGCTCGAGCAGATTAATATCCGCTCGAGCGCACTCATCAAGAGAGCGGGTCGCTCGAGCCAACGCTTCAGAAGTTCACTCCGAAATTCTACAACTCTATCTCTTCTTCTCTCCTTTCACCATTCCATTACCACAAGAACCTGCAATAGATTTGGACCTCCTGTCCACTCCTCATTCATCAACTAATACACATAATAATCATCTCATCCTACTCGTTCCATCAATCCATAACAACAAACCCATTTAAACATTCAATGGAAATATACACAAACCCAAATTTATGAAATCTCCATTAAACTCTATAATAGCTAACACCATTCACAAGTAATGCTTATACTTGCCTTTATTGAAGTTCTTAAACAAAAACCCTCTTTCTTTGGCTTGGCTTGACACAAATCTTTCTCAAACAAATCCCAAGCTTTTCAACAATGGAAGGGGCTCAATGGGGAAGATGAAGTAGATGAGCATCCACCCAAAACCACTAGAAATCCTTCCCAACCACCACACTTGATGTAGAAAATGGAAGAGAAAGGAAGAAGAGTGCCTAGGGTTTGCTAAAATGGGAAATAAACCCATCTCTTAGCTTATATAAGTGGACTTTTGCACTTAAGCCCTCTTCCACTTTTCTTATTTACATTCTAAGTCAAATGAAAGTTCATTTTATGAATCCTAAGTCAATTGGAATCAAGTGTATTATGAAAGTTGACGTACTCTTCGAGATACATACGTTGGTATCAAGAATTTCCGCATTTGACGAAATACGTGAAAACTCGTATTTATAAAAAGGTCATTAGTTTACCTTGTTTGAGTTTAAACTCATTTTAATCAATTCAATCCCATCCAAATTCACTTCATTAGGCTTAATTCAATCATTTAAAATTAACCCATCTCATTTTGTTCATTAACCACAATTAGCACAATTAATCATGCTTAAGTAACACTAATCTCCATTAATTAGCATTAATTACAATTAATTCGAGTTGGGGTCTAACACTTTGACATGTCCTATGGACATGATCCTTCTACAATGTTCTCTTGTATCTGGCGTTGAAAGTGCCCCACAATCTTTGTCCCATTCTAATTTTTCAGAAGTTGTAGTTTACTGCTCACAGATTTTGCAGTAGAGACCCAGCTTAGGTTTTTTTTTTCCTTCCTTTGTTTTAACCGTTGCCGAAAGAGACAAATCCTTGTAAGTGCTTGTAAGGTGTTGATGTCAGCTGACATCTGATTTCACCCATGTGAGGTGCACGTATGTGCAGAACTCACTAAAAGGAGGGGACTGGTAGAGCTGGTCCCAACTATTTTAAGATAAACTACGTGATTTCTGCTTCTCCATTTTGGTCTATCTTAGGTTAAATCCTTAGATAAGTTGTATTTCTTCATATCTATCTTTACTACTTTTATGCAAGTCTTGTTTGACCCGCTCCTTTCCTTGAGGGACGGTAAGCCTACATATGCAAAAAATAAATTGAGCCACTCTAAATTTGCCTACAATGTTGGTTTTACCACCTTATTAATAACTTCAAGAAATATAAGGAGAATTTGCTTATATAATGATGAAATCGTCAATGCCTGAGGTCTTGTGACTTTCAGGAAGATTGTGGAGGGAGCCTATTATTCCGGTGGGTGTAGTACGGTTGCAGTAAGTACTAAAGGAGAGGTACAAAATGGAGAATTTGTTTACCTATACAACCAAACTTAATTTGATCAGTGGTTGGTTCATGGAAACTCTAGAGGGTGCAATGCATAGCAAGAACAGGAATCACTCTAGGGGGGTCAAGCTATATTACCTTCATGTAAAATGTCTAAGAACTACACAACACACTCAACTCTAACAAATTTTAAAGAAGTTACAAAGTGAACACATCGACCAGTACACACCTACATGGTTCTTTTTCTCCATGATTGACCATTCATTTGCACGATAGATGTATTCTGACGAAAGCATGGCCAAAGATATAACTACAGCACTATTTTCAAGACCAATTCCTTTCAAAGAACTAAAGAGGAGATGAAAATAACCAGTGGCAGAGAAGAAGGTTTGATTGAGGGTGAGACCAAGGAGAATGACTGCAGCTACCACCGAAAGAACTGCCCATGGAGTGTTGAAGCAGTAGTGCGTCAAAGCTGCCAACCCCACCAATGCCTCTTGGTTTTGCAATTCAAGTTCACTGCTGTGTACATGCCACAAAGGTAATGGTCCAAGAGGTAAAGGCCGGTATGGTTGAAGGCTGCCCTGGTTAGCTTGTTGAAGAGAAGAGACAGATCTTCATTGCTGCCCAACATATGTTCAATAATGTTTTCACTGTGGAGCGACACGAGGTCTTGATGAGGTAATCAAGGAACAGGAACATGTAGTAAAGAGAGGCTTCATATTTGGGCAAAGTTGTTCGAAGGTGATGAGAATTCGAAAATGACACATTGTAAAGGAGTCTGTAAAGGTGACAGGGGCTGTCAGAGCCAAAAGGCAGAACCTTGGCTCGCTATAGCGAGCGTGGCGGATGGACACAGCCCAGTTGGATCCGAAAATGGTAGTTCCCGCTCCCATAGAGGTTTGCTTGGACATATTGCCATTTATGCATCTCCATGTCCCGGAGCATTGTTTTACCGCAGTGGTAATGCCCAATGGAGATTATCCCAGGGCTCATAAAGCTGTCCTCATCTATTTGAAGTGTTTCTGGGACTTTGGGGTTGGAAGTGGTTTGTATTGCTCTTCTTCGCCAAAGAAATCATACTTCATAGTCAATTCTACAGAGCTTTTCAAGGATTGATAACTGCAGATCTTCCTCTACTTCTACGTCTAGTAGTACATGTGTTTCCTTCTCTTCGGCAGTACGAGCTAGAATTCCATTGTCCATATATCATTGCCTCCATCTGCTTTGGATGACAATTTGCTATTATGTAATTGCAATGTTCTCTCCCCACTAGCTCTTGTGAGGCCCCACCTCTGGTGGGCCCTCAGTTTGATTTAAATAATAATTAATAAGGTATTGTATACTTTAATATGCTATTTAATAGGAAATTAGTGGTATAGATTCTAATATTCTTAAGTTTTAGATATAGCTTTAATTTAAATTGTATTAGATTTGGATTAGATTAGGATTTGGCTTTCATTAGAATTAATAAGAGGGCTAATGAGAGTGGAACATTCTAGAACCTTACCTAATTACCCAAATGCTCATGGCCCCATGTTATTTCCATTTGGAATCAAAATACCCTTTAGGTAATTAGCCTAAAACCCTAAGTTATATAAAAACCTAAGTTGTTGCAAAATCACCATAAACCCTAATTGCCTCTCATCTCCCTCAATTAACCTATCTTCCTCCCCAAGCACCCTAATTCCCCCAAAAACCCAGCACAAGGAGGCGAGAGACTCTTCCCTCTTGCAACCAACACTCTATTGGATCTTCTGTCTCACTTCAATTTCCCTTTCTTCTAAAGCTAAGGCAAGTACTCTATGCAATTTCACTAGTTGTATGCTTTCTTCCTTTGTTTCTGTCATTTCAATTCAATTGAGTAGGGATGCATGTGTAGATCTTCCCTTTTTAGCTTGTTTTCATGGAAATGGTCATTGATGGATGGGTTTCTCCATTTGGAAGATTAATGGCCCGGATGGATGGTGGATGATGATTATTGAAGTGTTTCTGTGTTTCCTTATATATGTGATGTATGGGAGTGATTTTGGGTCAATTTGGATGAAAAATGAATTGAGGAGGAGAAATCCAGAATTCTGGAAATTCAGCTTCCTGCGTGTACCCGGTCGACCGGCCCCCAGCTCGGTCGATCGGGAACACTAAAAACTGAGAAAAACAAAGTCCCAGTTAATTCTCTGTAACTGTGCATAGACAGGCACATAGGAAAACACAGGGAGTAGCTGAGACCTGTAATTTCTCAGAAGGTCAAATTTCGTGTGTACCCGGTCGACATCACGGCCATGATGTCGACTGGATACACAGAGAATCCTGCAGGACCCCCTAGCTGTTTGGCTTCAAGTCTCAGTGGACCCGGGGACACTGCAGGATGTCGACCGGGGAGGTCAACATCCAGTTCACCCGGTCGACATCCCAGGGTGTGATGTCGACCAGGCAAACTGTGAATAGTGGATTTCCAGTTTTTGATATTTGTGAGGTTTGATCACATGTGGGGCACATTGACCATCCAAATGACCTTCCATCAAGTGTGCCACACACGAATCAATGGCATGGCTTAGCCTTGATTCGTGGGGTCTACCAATTGAGGTTTTAGGATTCGAATCATCATTGACTCGAACTTTAATTGTAGCCCATGGTGTCCACAACCTCAGGAGCACCAGATTTACTATTTTTAACACCTGAGGCTACAGTTAGGGATCCAATCATGTGATGATGCCTGAACCAAGAGTGGACCACTACCTAGGACTGGTCATTTGTCTATTTCCAGTTGATTCCCTGTTTTTAAGGATTTCATGAGTTATTCTCTTCTCTTATCCTTGTTGTTATCTTAACCTTATTAATTAATAGAAATTGGAAGACTTGAACCTAGGATTTCTTAGAAGTGACCCTAAGCTGTGTTTGAAGATAATTGACCCGTGTCTGTGTTTAGGCGGGCCCCCATATTGCCTAAGATTGGGGATGTGGAACCCTAGATTGGAGAGGTTAGACTTTATTGGTTGATTAGCTCGTTGTGTATGAGCATAGGATGAATACTGGTAAATATGGACATAGTATGCTACTTGTATTGCCTCAGGCCACGGTTGTGAGCCTTGAAGTGGATCCAATATTGTTGGATTTAGACTTGTGATTAGACTGTGTTCCATGTTGTACATTAACCTCTTAGAGACCTGGGTAGGACCTTGCTCACACAAGTTAAGCCTAGACAAACACAGACTCGTACTTAGTTCCCGAGTCAGCACTGAACATTCACTCAGTTGTTCTAAGCTCAGCGAGTTGACTGATCATCTCTGATAGGAGCTATGTTCTGGTTACTTAGAGCTATCATGATGAGTTGTGATTAGACGGACGGTGTAATACCGCGTCCGAGTTAATCTGATAAAGGCGTGTGATCGGTGCGATAAAGGGGTTTGATCGGTGTTATGTATATTGTATGATATGATTATTATCAGAGCCGTTATCCCTTGCATGGTTATTACCCTTTTCCCACCACAAACTGTTTATGGTATGGGACGTTTACAGTACGGGAGGGCCGCGGCATAATATCCCGCGATGTATCTAGCTTGTGTAAATGTGCCTCTTGTTGTCTGTTTAGATTAGATACTTTATCTTTCTGTCTCTAAACTGCTTATTACTGCTCGACTGCCTAGATCATGTTTTCTTGTTACTCTTATGATTATGTACCTGTCATTACTCTCTTTTGTTGTGTACATATGGTGTTATCTGCATATGGTGCCTTGCCAAATCTTTAGATCTGACCCATCTTTGGTGCTTAGGTCCAGACTATGATCCCCCGGGTGACGCGATCCACGAGGCGCCCGTAGTTGGGGACTACGGATGGGGACCAGCTGACCAAGGGGTCGAGCCGGAGGATGGAGAGCCTACATCGGAGGGTTGAGTGCAGATTATTTTGGGTTTGAGAGCACTTTTGTAGAGAGACATGGGTAGATAGTTGATATGTATAAACACTTTGATATTTACACTTTGATATTACTATCAGGCTTCCGCACTTTTACATCTGTTATATATGCATGATACTATTGCTTCCGCTATCTTTTATTCCGCTTCCGCATTTCAACTGTTGATTACGATGTTGTTTAAAAAGTTTTAAAATTTGACCTCAATGCGGACTACGATCTTGAAAGTTCTCGGTTTTCCGGGAAATAGCGCGCCAATTTCGGACACCTTAGCGTTATCTTCGGTATTCGGAATTGGGGCGTTACAGCTCTCATGTGCTTTTATACCTATTTATTACCCATCATTCTAAAATGTAAGCATGAATCTCAGCGAGGAGGTCACGCGGCTGCTGCAACGATGCAAAGAATATTGAGAATCGTGTGTGTGTGAGAGAGAGCGATTTCTGACATTGTTGAGTTTAGGTTTTAGTACTATCTCAAAATAAAATTTATTAGACATTGTTGGCCATCTTATCACACTTTTTACTCTCCCTCACATTGCCTCAAATCAAATACATGACTACTAATGTCAAACTGAGCTCAATTTCAGCATACAACTGTTCAAGAAACACCATATTTACATAAAAGGCATTAGTTGAAGAGGACACAGATGCGATTAACTGTCCCCAAGAAATATGAGGCTTTACACAAGGAATAACAAAGCGTATTTTACATACTCAATCATTCGGATGACCCTGTGCTGGATTTCCATCCCACAACACCCAAGTGTTGTGTGTGGTTAACTCCCTAGAGTGCCCCACCCAGAACCTCCTTTTGACCAAAGTGCGTTATTATTAAGCTAAAAGTATAACATAAAAGGAGATGCTCTCTTATCCAGACCCCACATCCATTGTCGCATTTTCTAAAGAGGATGTCTGATGCAAAGTAAAACAGATTGCAATCTTTTCTAAGTGAAGTGTTTGGTATCGTTCACAGGCCCGGTCGGCCATTCCTATATTTATTCCGATGGGATAGACCAGTCTAAGTATTGTCTTTGTTACTGCCATTCTGTATCTGCTCTTATCATATCTAAAGCATTCATTATTCATGGTATATATGATTACATCTTTCTCCTTTTTTGGGGTGAAAGAATCTGGACAGCTTTTCAATTAAGAAATATTGAAGTCCTTAGAATTTTTGTGATTTTCCGATGTCCGTGGAACTATCATGTCTATGTTTGGTACCATATACTAGACAATACATTATCCTCAATCAACTTCCAAGTAATTTCTAGTACATGCAGAGTTTGAATTCTAGTAGAAGATAAACAAGGAATTTTTTTTTAGGATAATCCAATTCTTTGGGTTGGCAGTACAATGCCAACAATATTAATTGATATTTTTTCCTTTTCCGTCTTATAAGCCTTAAGGTGCTGATATCAACCAATACATTGATATCGGCCTCAAACAGTCTGGCCTCCGAGATGAAATATTTTGATGTTTTGGAATTTTGATGAAACTTTCCAGAGTGGCTTTTAGGAATAATAACAATTAAAAAATATATATCTATCTAAAAAATAGAAAAATAAAAATATAATATAAAGTATATATGCATGTTTCTTGATATAGATATTGAGAACAATAATTAAAAAGCTGGTGGAAATTGTGTTTGCAAACTACAAGACTGTAAAGAATACAATATTACAAACCGAAATAGACAACCGACATGGGCCGAAATGGACTGGAAAATTTTAAGCCCTATTCAGTTCCGACTAAAGGACTGAAATGGAAAGTTTTGGTCATTCCGGCCTAAATGAACCGGAATTGACAACTACGCAACCAACACATCAGCCCCATCAGGGATAGATATGATCATATGGCCAGCCAAATATCCGATATATATATATATATATATGAGCCAATATGATCTTTGTCGCCCCTTTTTGTATACATTGTCTAACCATTACATGTGAAATTTCAAATTATTGTTATTGTTATTATATTATTGAGAGTGATAAGATTAGGTGATCTTTATAGATAAAAATCAAATGAGCTCAAGTCACACACATTTATAGGCGCACCTTCTAAAGATCTAGTCTATCCAAAAGATGCATTCATCCATGTTTACCCAAATGGGTCCAAGCTTTAGTGATAATCACTACTTAATTTGGCAGGTCATAAAAAAATTCAGTAATTGAAAGCCACAGTACTTGCCTCTGTTTACAAGATCTTTGCCTGGGAGATGAGGAAAATCTTCGTAAAACGAAAACTATACTTTCTGCTCTTTTGATTCTCCCAAAGGTGAGGGGAGGGGAAGTGCTCTCTCTCTCTCTCTCTCTCTCTCTCTCTCAATGAAAAGAAACCCAGCCTGTACAAGACAAAATAAGGTGATGCAGGAGTATGGGAACTCTCACTCACGAAAAGGAAATCCAACATGTACAAGACAATATGTGGTTGAGTAACTTCCAAAAATGATCCAGCCTTGTGACAACCATTAAGGTTCTAGAGCTCTGAAAGGTCTCTTTGTGACTCACTAGTGAAAAAAATAAGAAGAAAGAAAGAAAGAAAGAGGAATCACCAAATCAAGAGAGTACTAATTTGAGAGCCCCAAAGTTGTCCGGATCCTAACAGGTTAGATACCAAAATTAGAATAATCGGTTGAAGCCGCACAACTTAGATGAGTCAACAATTAGCGACTGTGCTGATTCTTAGGGCTTTAATGACTATGAAGGGATTAGATTGATCATATATATAAGAGAAATAGTTAGCTTGGGTCACACATCCTATCAGGCTCCTGAATATTTGCATCCAAGAGGGGTTTTTCCACCTCATCCATCATCATCATTAAGGCCTTGTCCCAACTATTTCCGGCCACTTAAATTTTGCTTCTCCATCCCATGTATTAGGACAAATCCATGGATAAGTTGCACCTCTTCAAATCTACCTTCCTCTTTGACCTACCCATTTTCCTTGAAGGGGCCATCAGCCTAAATAGAAAGAATTTTCTTCATTGGCGGCATTGTTGGCTTGTGTTGGATATGTCCAAACTATCTGAGAACCTTTCTTAATTTTTGTGACTTTCAAGAAGATTAGGGGGGGAGTTTATTATGAGTATTTCAGCGGAGTAGTATGGCTATAGTAAGAACTATAAGAGAGGTTGTTCAAAACGGAGAATCTGTTATAGTCTATAGTACCAAACTTAATATGAGGTTGTACAAAATGGAGAATTTGTTATAGTCTAGAGTACCAAACTTAATTTGACCAGTGGTTGGTTCTTAGATACTCTAGAGGGTGCAATGGATAGCAAGAACAAGAATCACTCTGGGGAACAAATGCTTTATGCTTTATTAAGCTACAAACACACTCAACACACTCAACTCACAACAAATTGTAAATAAGCTACAAAGTAAATACATCAATCAGTGCATTTACATGGTGTTTTTTCTTTTGTCCATGACTGACCATTAACTTGCACGAGAGATGCATTTCAACAAATCTAAAACACCATTTTCAAGACTAACAATTTCAAATAAACAATGGGAGGATGAGTATAAGCACAGGCAGAGGTGGTTTGAACAAGGGTGAGAGCTTGGCCCTAAGCTACACACAACTACAATACCATTTTCAAGGCTAGTTAATTTCAAAGAACTAAATGGGAGGACGCAAATAACCATATACAGAGAAGAAGGTTTGAACAAGGGTGAGACCAAGGAGAATGATTGCAGCTACCACAGAAAGAACTGCCCAAGGAGTGTTGAAGTAGTTGTGCACCAAAGCCGCCCGCCACCGATGCCTCTTTGTTTTGCAGTATGAGTTCACTTCGCTATACATGCGACAAAGGTAATGACGGGAAGGCCTGAAAGTTGCTCTGGTAAGCTTATTGAAGAGAAGAGCCACATCTTCATTGCTGCCCAACATATGTTCAATAATATCTTCACCATGCAGCAATGCAACATCCCTAGAGGTGTTGACAAGGTAATCAAGGAACAAAACATATGTGGTGAAGAGAGGTCTCATATGCGGGCAAAGCTGTTCGAAGGTGATGAGATTTCGAAACTGATACACGGTAAAGGAATCTATGAGCAAAGGAGGAATTTTCATCACCCCATTGTGGAACTCAACATCCATGATGTTACCCTCTTTCTTCTTAAACTTAATTCCTGCCTCTACGAGCACTGTCGCACTAGGAATCAGGGATACTTTTTCTTCATCTTCTATTGTTATTGTTGTTGTTGCTGCTGCTGCTTCTATTGTGGGAGAGACTTCAAATCCTCTACTAGATGAGTCGGTCGATAGTTTACGGGATAAGTCTGGAAGGAGAAATGAGTAATAAAGATGAAGCAAATGATGGGCGGATTTAGGCAGACTCGCTGCCCTTTCTTTGCAGACACTGAACATCTTGCAAGCATTTAGAGCAAGATGCATGAGGGAAGGATATGAATGGCCCTCTTTGGCAGTGACAAGGTCGAATATAAGCTCAAGAATGAAGAAAGGGAGCTGGTTTTCTAGTAAGAGGATATCATACTGTATTTGTGGAACCATCCAAATCATAGTGTGCAGCTCGTCCTTTTTCTCCTCGAGTCGGAGGAGGAACTCCACTATGAAGCAGCCATCAAAAAGCAGCATCTCCACGAACTGTTTGTGGTCAAGTCTGATACTGTTTTCCGAATAGCAGCGTCTAGCCCGCTTCTCCAGTGCCTTAATTTTATCGATGTAGTCCTTCAAGCAGTATTTCTCATTCCGAGAGAGGATTGCTTGGACATAGTTCCATTTATGCCTCTCCATGTCCTGGAGCTTCGACTCACCCCAGTGGTAAGGCCCAATAGAGATGATCCGGGGCTCATAAGCATCATTCTCATGATCTATGTTACGAAGTCTTTCAGGAACTTTGGGGATGGAAATGATTTGGTCTTGACCTTCTTCGCCGGAGAGACACTCAATTCTATTGAGCTTACTGCGGATGGATTCCTCCAGGTCTCGCTCAACTTCTACTTCTAATACCACGTGTGCCTCTTCGGCTGCAGGAGCTTGAATTCCATTGCCCATCATTGCCTCCATTATCTTTGGATGATAATTTGCTAATATGTAATTGTAATGTTCTCCCCCTCCCCTAGCTCACATCTGTTTTTATATCTACTTATTACTCATGATTCTAAAACGTAAGCAGTACATGCAGCCATGACGTCATGCGGACTGCTGCAGTGATCGTAGCATGTTGAGAATCACGCGTGCTCGTGCTGAGAGAGAGAGAGAGAGAGAGAGAGAGAGAGAGAGAGATCGAGATCGCAAGCAACCACTCACACATAACAACTGCTTACAGACCCATTATTTATTTTGTATTTATTACATCAAAAGAGGTCTACTAGTTGGCATGGCCCACCCATGAGCAACTGCATGAATGAATAACCCGAATGGTATAGTACAAAGGTAGGCAACCTTCTCCAGCTATCATGGGACTTCAAATGTGCAGTTAATGGTCTATTTCTTGCAAGGCCACCATTCATGGTATGGCCCATTAGATAGACATGGTGATGATCTGATCATGAAGCTACATAGGCCCATCTTGGTGAGTTATCCTTAATTGTAACAAAGAATAAGGTAATTATAGATTTTAAGGTGGGTGTGGAATACATTAGAAGTGATTGGGAGGGTCGGAGTGTAAATTAATGAAGGGAGATTGCATTGCATGAATCTCCCCATCCAGATGTGGTAGGGAAGAGAGACTGCTTTATTACATTACTCTCAGCCGCCATCTTGCTGGCAATTAAATGCCCCTCACAATGGTAGTTCAGTTAGTGGCCTCTGCAACTAAAATGTTGGTGACCCTTTTTCTCTGGAAATCATAAAGAAACGCTTTAAGAACCTGTTGAACATGATCCTCTACCAAAGGTAGCTATGCAATCCAACTGACTTTCTCACTTGGCTCTCCTTGTGTGAAAATTACCATACAATCAGTTTGAAAAGTACACGTAAACAAAATTGCTAGTAGATCTGTGATGTAGACTGGTCGGGTTTCTTGGAAATTTGGATACATCATGTGCCTGGGATTTTGGATGCTTTTAGATTTTGAGGGGAGGATAGTGGATACAGATCTAAATCCAATATGGATCCTATGTTTTAGATCTGGGTCGGTCATAAAAGAAAGAGAAGATTAATTATATCCCAAATTCGACAGAAGGCAGAAATCCTAAGCTAAAGAGGTCTTCATGGCTAAATTCTCAACAACTGGATCCTTCGGTCTGGAGTCCGGACATGTATGGATCTGGATTTGGATTTAGAAAAATACTAGAAACATATATTGTATCTGGATTCGGATTTAGAAAAGTACTAGGAACATATAATGGGGTTTAAGTTTTAGCACTCCTAAAAAATAAGATCTAATGAACATTACTAGCAGTCTAATCACGGTAATAATCATAAGTATCTACTTTCTACCATTTGTTTCATTGCCCAAGATCAAGCATATGACTACTAATGACAAACTGAGCCCAATTGCAGTGTATAACTAATCCAGAAACACCAAATTTATAACATAAAAAAAAAAAAAAAAAATGCATTAGTTGAAAAAGAACAAAGATGATGGCATTTAACTTTCACCAGAACACATGAGACTTTACACAAGGAATAACAAGGAATATGCTCAATCATTCAGATGATCCTGTGCTGGATTCCCCTGGTACAACAGTAACACCACCAATGTGTTTTGTGTTGTTTGCTGGAGTGCCCCACCTAGGAACCTCCTTTTGACCAGAATGTGTTATTATTACACTAAAAGCATTAGATAAAAATAAATTATTTACTTATTTATTTATTTATTTATTTTGTAAAAGATAAGATAAAAGTAGTTGCTCTTGATCCCGTCCCCACATCCATTGTCGCATTCTTAAAGTTAAACAGAGGCAATCTTTTTCAAGTGAGTTGTTTGGCATCATTCCCTGGCCTGTCGGCCATTCCTATATTATTTTTTTATGGGATAGACAAGTGATAGCATATTCTCTGTCACTGGCGCCATTCTCTGTCTGCTCTAATCATATGTAAAGTATCCATAATTGAGAGTATGATTACACCCTTTTTTTTATTGGTGGTTAAAGAATCTTAACAGCTTTTCAGTTGAGAAATATCCAAGGGCTTAGAATATGTGTTTTTCAGATGTTAGTGGACCTATCATACCAATGTTTGGTACCATATACTATAAGAGGACAATCCATCATCCTCAATGATATCCCAAGTAATTTCTAGTAGATACAGGGTTTGAATTCTAGTAAAGGATGAGGAATTCATGTTCCTGTGTTTAAGCTAAATAGCTAATCCAGATCTGTGCATGTTGGGAGCTCAGATCATGTTCCTATGTCTAAGCCAATGATACCTCTTTTTTTTTTCTTTTTCTTTTTTTTTGACTTTTCCGTTTTGTAAGCTATAAGCGCTAGTATTAACAAATACATATGTCGGTCATAACTTTTCACATTTAATATACCTTATACAATGGTACAAATCAATACAACTGATCAATATCAGTCCATCGCCAATATATATATATATATATATATATGATTGAATGGCCAGCCAAAATAAACCAAAATCTATTGGCCAGTATGATCTATCAGCCAGTATCCAACCATTATGAACATAGTGTGTTTCAGTCATAATTTTGGTGGTATAATCATTTGGATGAACCGCTTGAGATGATACGTCCATTTTGAAATTTTTAAAGCCTCTTCCTTCATAAAAAAATAAAAAATAAAAAAAATAGCAAGACGTTAGATCTTCCACTGGGGAAAAATCGTACCTGGATAAGACTGTTAGGTTTAAAGGGGATTTTCTGAACATTTCAACAAGGGGAAAGGAGGGGTGAATCGAGAGATGTTGGGAAATTTTCAACTATGGCAAGAGGTTCTTAAAAAAAAAAAAGTCTACTGGTCCATCAAGGAATCTCCCCTGCCAGCCACAAGAACCAATCAATTTTCTCGATAGGGGAAAAGGGTGGAAAATGTAACTCAGTTTTCCACTGCACAGTCAAACTCCACAAGCATGAAACTACGATGGTTGGAATCCTTTCCTGTTATCACATGTCCCAATCCAAACACCTATTTCTTGCATACCTCAATCTGCCCTGTTTTTGTATACTACCATAGATCCGCCAGTCACCCGTAGCAGATAACAGAAATCCAAAGTCCTCCATAGCATACTGTAGTAACGGATTTAAGCCATTTGCACTCATGAAAGTAAAGATGATTTCTTTCCCATTATCCACCCGGCGCAATAGAGGCAGGGCATTTAAAGTTCATTGTCGCATTAAGCCCGGGAAATTTAAAAACTATCATATAATCTACATCCCAACTCTAAACTTTACCTAAGCGCTCATGTGGTCCCAAAAATAAAATAAAATAAAAAACAGTGGAAGACCCAAGGTTTTCGTTTGAGGGGGGCTGACGATGGTCAATTGAAAAGGTCAAATATTGATCCACAAAACCCATAAAACCCAGCATGATTAACACATCAAATCCTTAATTCATATCATATTTAAACACCTTTGAACATGAGAATCACAGCATGGTTCTTGAATTAATTTTCTATTACCATGAATAAACAGCCATCAACCCAATACAGAACCTAAATCAACATTAAAAGCATACATTCAGCAGAATAGAAACAAAACTGCTACAGTGAACAGGCTTTTACTAAAACAATTGAGGTTAAAAATGCCATTAAATGCATTCAATAAGCAAAAGGTTATACAATTGATAATTAAGTACTAGTATGAAATAGGTGCAAAGGGGTCTCAAATCACAACTTCAATAGAATTAGAAATTGGGCCGTGGCTGATTGCAAGGACAACAATCATCAAATGCATGCAATCCCACACGGTCGGCCATTGCAACCATCTCATATGAAATCCACTTCTTGGGTCTATTTCTTTTCATTTCATATGAGCAGCTTTCCTCTAATTGGGTTCAGCAAAAGACATTTAATGAGGGAGCAAAGGGTCACATAATGAGGGAAAATCGTGTATACATGTTGATTGGGGTCACCTGCTCATCTATACCTACCCCAAAGGACGGCAACGGTGCATCGCTGCCAATAAATGTTGGAGACGGAGAATGATTTGAGGGTTTCTTCCTATTTGGGGACGTTTAGAGAGAGAGAGAGAGAGAGAGAGTAAAACTCATTTGGGATTTGGGATTTATGTCGATTTCTACGTGAGTTGGGGAAGGGGAGGGGACTCGATGGACTTTGGAAGTGGGGAGCTGGACCAGGCCCAGACACCCCTTACTGCCCTTATTGGCCTTCTTCAAGTTGGGAGGGGGTGACCCCTGAACATGGGTCCGCCCCTGATCATGAGTCCATACTCTCCCAACCCTTTATTTCAGGAGAAACGATCTTGGGCTCATTTAATCAGTGTAGGGCCTGCCTTTTGAGATCCAATTCACCCATGCAACACGCTGCCTTATCTTTAGGAAATGTCCCAAATTCAGTTCAGTTTTGAATGATGCGAAACGTTGGATTAATCGTGTGTGGACTATAGGACATTGCCTAAACAGAAGATGGTGTTTGATATGAGCAGCTTTGATCAATAAAAAGCTGGTCCACATGGTTAAAATAAGTGTCCCGCTGCATCAACAGCATCTCTTAACTCATAGATCCACAAACAGTCTATACCCAAACCCCACTGTGGAGCAATCAATTTTCTCCAATCAGTCACACACAAGTTTTCTTCTTTTCTTCTCTTTATATTCCTCCTCTTGTCCTATGTTACCGTCCACACAATGACCTGCAAGTTAATCAGAAGATAGAAAGTATAGCACTACACATTCAGCAAAGAAATTTCAAAAAAAAAAAAGAAAAAGAAAATGGAGGTGATACAAATTTGCAGTTGGATGCAGGGCAGGTAAATTTAATCAAACCCTAGTTCAAATGCAATGGCTGGGGAACCTTCACAAAACAACAAATGGAATTAATTAAGAGAACCGTTTATCTGAAAGAAAATGCCAGTGACATGCAATGTCCACACACCACACAATTCAAATACACATGGGATGATGCCCTACTAGGAGAAATGCTGCACACATAAGCAAACCTGAAAGAAAAAGCATATTGATTGATTGGCAGCCACACGTTTTATCTCCTCTCTGGCCTTTACAAGTACTTGATAAGTGCCCATATAATAACAGCCAGAATCACAATACCAATCACTGCTAACAGCAGGCACATGCAAGAGCAACCTCCCTTGGTACGCTTGTTAAGAATTGCCAGTCTCTTTTGCACTCGCTGAATTGATCATGAAAATAATAAGCAGCTAAAACAGAAAGATTCTGTAAATTGTGGAATCTACACATGAACAAAATAATAAAAGTTGCTTTGTCAAGCCTTCAGTGATCCACTAGATCTGAAATTGTCACTTGAATAACACAATCTGAGAACTAGAAATGCTAGCTCATGAGCAAAACAGAAAACACCTTATATTCTGAATGTGCACAGAAATCTCACTTTAATGCTTCCATTTCTTTTGGCATATTTCCGGGCTCAGCTCCAAAATCTAAAAAGAGGCATCACCCAGACAAGTATACTGCCCAGCCCGACATAAATACAGTACATTTGGACCAAGCATTTCTCACAGGTGGAGCCCTAACTCTAAGCCAAGGTTTAAAAAACTGGACTCGGGACCCGACTCGTTCATGGCCGAGTCTGAGTCGACTCTCCAAGTCGCATGGGACTCAACCGAGTTAAGCCGAGTCCCAACATCTGAGGACTCGGCCGAGTCCTAATGCGATTCGGCCGAGTCGCATGGCCGAGTCCCATGAGACTCGGCCGAGTCGCATGATTCGAGTCAAAGTCACATGCGACTCGGCTCGATATGTGCCGAGTCAGAGTCGACTCGAACTCAGCCAATTTTTTAAACCATGCTTTGAGCCCAGCTTTTAGCAAACTATTCATTTCATCTAGTTAAACCCATTGTGGATGAGCGACGCAAGCCCCCAGGAACCCAAAAACAGGCAATAGCAGCAATCTGATGAATGGCTAAACAATTAAAGAAAAGACAGGCAATTGCCCATATTCAACTGCAGAAGTTCTACTACTCAGTTGACTGGAATTGTTAAATCAAAAAAAAATTATTCCATTGCACACCCAGGGTGGCTGCTGCCAGATGAAAGGTCCAAATCCCTGCCTACTTGTAAGGATGCTCAAGGAATAATATAATCCCTCAAGATTCACATCGTGAAAAACCTGGTCATTAACAACAGGCATTCACTAGCATGCATGCTTGTGCATGACAATGCCAGTTCTTGCAATAAAATGCCAAATGCATCATAGACCTTATTTTTACATAAGGTGGATCGCAAAAGCAAATGCAGATCAAAAGTAAATCAAACCTGTAGCCGTGAGTCTGTCGAATCCACATGCTGGTCCAAGTTATCCTACAATATAGATCATAAGAAAGACCGTGAGATAGATGCTGACAGGGAAGCATTCAAACAGAGAATTCATTGGGAAAGTCAATGGGAAGTTCAGAAACACACAATGAGCCTTGTGTGAAGGTCTAATTCCTCATTAACAGCCAATGCAATATGCTTTGTGCTCAATACCGTCTCCTCCAGCTTCTCAAGGCCCTCATCTTGCTCTACATTATAAAAGCAAACCAATTACACAGAAACTAACACAAGAAATTTGAGATCTTAAGTTGAATAGTAAATGTTTGTTCTCAAGCACATAATATTCATTCTTAATCTAAAATGCATATGGATAACATGCCTTTCATGATCTGCCGCTGCAGACCTACAAGGCCATAGTTGTCCAATCCAGTAGTTCTGTTTATCTCGCTAACAGGCTTCTGATTCTGTCCAAGTAAATCTTCCCTGGAATTTAGAAAATAAATACCCAAAGGCTTATCAACATATTAGTGCAGTTTGTATGCACAAATCCTACCAGAATGAAAAGAAACTCCACCAAAATTGACTTCAGTTCATAAAAACGGAGGAACTTCAACAACTCATAGTAATTCAAAAGCTCAGCAACTTTCTATCCATTTGTGCAATCCTAGCAATCCCAAGGACACCATCGACTCTCTCTTTCCGAGAACCAAACACCCCTTACCAGTGTATGTGTAGCTATCTCTGAGGCACAAGCTTAGGTTTGGTCTCAATGGGAAAATGGAGCATCTAACAGTGTATCTTTATGAAGAACCTACCATCAATTTTTCCATCGCAGCCAAAGTACTGCACAGGCACTGATTTCCACACCAAATGTCCCCTTTCCGGAAAGGGCCAGAGAGAAAAATTTTGGATAATCACGTCCAAGGTCATGGCAAACTTGGAAACCATTTGAAACAACTTGAGGCAACTGCACCAGGTTGCACAAGGAGTAAACACAATGTCCAAATAAGTTATCACTAAACTCATCCATCTCCTTGGACAAAGGATATAAGATGGAGGTTGGATAGAAATGTTCTTCTGTGCTGTAAGTTCTCCTTCATAAGCACACTTCTTGAAATAGCCAACCAACCAAAAGCATCAAATCCAGGAGGATAGGGCCATTCATGCAAGAGCTGAAGCAAAAAAATAAAAATAAAAAAAATGAAATTCTTTCATCCATATCATCCCTACAGCTAAAGGCCTCATTTCTAATTAGACCGACATACTCTATAACCTCTCGTAAAGATTCCTTTGAAAGACCAAACCCAAGGCAAGTTAACCCTCTAAAAACTTCAAATGATGACTTATTGCACTATAAGAATGGACAGCCAACCAATACAGCATAGGATAAGAAGAATTCAATGGGCAATCCCCAGTCCCCACCAACACATTCACAACATAGCTCGCCTCTTCCCCAACCTAAATTTAAATGCATTCCCACAGCAAATACTAAACCACTGAATTTTTATTGGAAATAGGAGTTAAACTCTAGATCATCACTGAAGCACTGGTTTTGCACTGTTTAGTTAACATGGAAAAGTTGACCAGGTTACTAGTGAAACTCTAGTTGAGAAGTCTTTTAAAAGTTAAAGAACTGGTCAGTTCCAGTAATTACAACCAAACGCAACAATCAGGTATGATTCTACAGAAACCCAAAGAGTTCTTCAGCAGAAGGAAACATCCATCCATGGAAATAGCTTCAGGGTTTTGCTCTGGAAAGACCTGAGAAAGCTGGTATTTCCTTTACTTAGAACTGCAATCAAATAACGCCCATATACTTTTTGTGCTGTGAATATGGCTGAGAATGGATCAGGCTGGCCTGTCAGGTGAGCCCAGACTTGCCATGGATAAGGTTTTGCTACTTTTTTTTAGTCCTACAGGCCAAAGGACTGGTTTCCAGGACCAACTATCAAAGTGTCAAGCCTGGGCCTAAGTTCTACAGAATTTTCTGTTTAGGACCCAACCAACCCAACTCCAAATCCCTATATGGTTACATCAGGCTGGCTTACATTTGACCCCTTAACCAGCCAGAATCCCGCTAATGGACACTGCTGGTTGCAAAAGCGTCCAAATTCCCTGAATAGGATTAACCGGCACATAATATAAAAAGGCATGTGAGCCTCAATGAAGTGGACAGCAGCAGAACAATGTCATACAAACTCCCACCACCCACAAATAGAGATAAAACTAGTCAAATGAGGCATGATAGCGTGAACAAACTGGAAGATCTCCACATGAAGAACCTCACCTGTTAGCAAAATTTGACATGTTTAACATAGAGGCCGTCTGGCTGGCTCTAGACCTCAAGTTTGCGAGCATGTCTTGGCGCCGATGCATCTCTTTATCTGTTCTGCATAAATCAAATGCTGGTTTAGATGACTGTCTTAAACGACTATACTAATATTCCTCATAAAAAAATATTAACACTATAAAATGAAAAGATACATATGTCAACATCTGCCATCATGAGGTTTAAAAGCATCTACATAGGAATGACAATTTTCCAGGGTCCCATTCTACGTCCAGGGATTCAACAGATCTCTAAAAGTACGCCCATGGAAGGTGGGAATCCAAGGTTACCCTTTCTGAGCAAGCAAACAACCCATAGGTCTCAAATGCATGGAAGAAAACAGAAAATGAAGAAACTAAATCTACCCATTCATCATTCCATCAAAATTAGGAACATTCAAGAATAAGTAAAATAAAAAATAACTACAACATGGATGATGAAATTGCTTAATTGTGGAATTTCTTCCCAAGGTTGAGAAATAGTAGAAACTAGAAATTAGATTCACAGTCAACCACGTAAATGAATCAGTTCATCTCATCAGGCCTTAAAAAATGCTCCAGTCCAGTAAACAGATTTTTAATTGCAGATGCTTTATGGCTACGTTCCCCACCTTTGTTGTGTATGACACATTGACACTAGTTTTATTGTGCTTTCTCCTTTCACAAACCATCAGATTAGCAGCCATGTGAATAGCTCATCAACCATTACAACGTCCTAACTGGGACTCTACTGATTATCTTAAGATGACACTAAAAGCTTCTTGAATCCATTAAAAATATTCATTTTGGGATTCCTGAATTAAATGCCACAATCAAGATAGTTTCCCATTGCATCCAATTCATCTTCAGATGGGAACAAGGACCCAGATGGTTAAAAAAGGGACAGTAGAAGATAATGGCGACATACTGAATGGTTCTACAAAGATACTCCTAACGTTACTCAGAAGATTGCATGTTCACACAATTATAAGACATAGATCCCATTTCTGATATTCAACATTATTAAATTGTTCAAGCTGGGCACGTTATTTGGCTACCTTTCAAAGAGCCCAAAATCATATTTTCAAATAAGAATTAGATAAGATAAGAGCAATGGTAGAATTTAATGGTAGCTAGGGTGTTTCAATCACCTAATGATTTCTTTCTTTATAACTGTACAATCTTTACTCAAGAGGGAAGCATTAACAATAAGCTAGTTGGCACATTGCCAACTTAAAAGAAATATACCCAGCGATTAATCAGTAGGTCATATGGATTTAAGTATTGACATTAGATTTATTCTATATCTTTTTATCAATTTTCCTTTAAAAAATCATATATTTTCCTTCTAACAGGTAAGGAGAAGAAATATACAATAAATATTTTAAACACATTCAATTATTCACACATCTCTCATAAATTATACATTGAAAAATCGATGATATTCTATATATTACTGATAATATTCTTCGTATTGGATCATAGTCATACTTGTCACGGTGATGATGTTGCTAGAGATGAAAATGGATGAATTACTGATAGCTACAACTTTTCTTATCTTTATTCTCTAGTGTTTTTTTTTTTTTTTTTTACAAAAAATAAAAAAAAATCATTTCATTCGCATTCACGATTCGATTCAATTCAACCCATTGATTTGTCATATCAAAAAGAGAAGGAAGGATACAATAGATACTATGAAGGGCAGACCAAAGCTTAAGACAAAAGGCCTAAAAAATCAAACAAGCCTAGATAGAAAGGGATCATAGAGTACCGCAAAATTCCTTTGGATAGTGGAACTTCCTCTTTCGATGTATAAATCTCGGATGCAATCAAATTGCCAAGTTGGATGTGAGAGAACACGAGATTTTCCACCCATCAGCTTTGATCTTATATTTGGAAGAGAAGACTTTCTTTTTAAAGGCACTAACTTCCGTGTAATCTCAATATCAACTTGTCCAAAAAAGCATCCTTCAGGATTTTTAAGGGACATATGACAATAATGGACTCTCGGTTGGCAAACAACCTCCAATTTCAACAAGTTTTCTTTTTGGTAGTTACAAAATCCCTTTTCTTCTAATTTTGGAAGAATTGTTACATGCTCCTAATAAAACTATTTCAACATCATTGCAGATATTTCTTGAGATGGGTATGCCAAGATGGATATCTAGAGTTGTAATGAAAAGGAAAAGGCAACACACAAGAGGAAGCCTCTAGGTGTCTCCCATTAAAGAGGGGGGAAAACACTTGCAATGGTTTGGGCACATTCCCGGAAGATAAAAGTAAACCTATTATGAAGTATTGAAGTTGTTACGTCTGTTTGTTAAAACAATGGAAATATATGAGCAAGAATCCTCAGTGGTAGAAGATTACATAAAGCAGGTATAATTTGAAAGGAAGGGCTATCAGTACACACTTGTATGCTAACATTAAAAGCACCATTCAAAAAAATATATATTAAAAGCACCAGTAAATAAGCATGCACTTGAAGTGCATCCATGGAAACATCTGAGCTTAGATGTTACAGAATTGATCTCTTAGCATGTTCTTGTTTTATCGTCTTATAACATTAAGTTTTACATTTGTTATCCCGAACAGGATAGTCGTAAAAAAAACCCAGATTATTCAGATATAGAAATAAGCATGTACTTGAAGTGCGTCCAAGGAAAGATCTGAGCTTAAATGTTACAGAATTAATCTCCCAACACGTTCTAGTTTTATTGTCTTATGACATTAAAATTTACATTGGTTAACATGAACAGGACAGTCATAAAAAATAAAAATAAAAAATAAAAAATAAAAAGAACCCAGATTATTCAGATATAGAAAAGAGATAATATAGTATCGATCAAATAATAAACTTGAGTGTGGCCACATACATATGCTGCTTCGTAGGCAGCTTCGACAGAAGGGATTCCAAGCTATCAAGACGAGTGCCGAGGATTGTTATTTTCCTCCGAGTTGCAGAAGAATGACGCTGTGTATCTGGGCCTGATGGGGGCAATGAACCCCTTTCAGAAATCATGGCATTGATATCATCAGCAAGTTTGGAAGCTTCATTGAATTCCCTCAACCACGAATCAGAGGAGGAAGCCATCACTGCAAAAATAATACATTAAACATTTTTAACTAATCAAAATTCTGCTACTCGCGCTCAGTGGTAGAACACACTCAATCAACTGGTAACTCAAATCAGTACATGGTTCATATAGAAAACTGATTTATCACAATGCATACGCGAAAGGCATCAATCAATGCCTCAAAAAATCAGCAACATATTTTTTTACTGAAGTCGCAAAGACCAAAAAAAATAACAATAAGAATAGAAAATAAAAAAATAATTTTTTTTAGGGAATGGAGAATATTCTTCAGTTAAACATTTTAGGGGCACCCTCATTAAATTCCCAAATATGTTCTCCAAATCAAAACCTCAATTTTCATCATTCAAATCCTAATTAGGAAAACTAAGAATCACAATTCACCAAAACCCTTTGGCGTCCTTTAAAAACATGGATATTCTTCAAATGGATCCAATCAGATTCCATCGATTTCAAGCACAATGAATTAGGGCTTCATATCATTGTCCAGATAAAAGAACCGAAAAAAGTGCGTTGCCAGCAAAATTCCATCGGATTTCAAGCACATCGAACTAGGGTTTGATATAATCATTCAAAATTAAAGAGCTGGAAACTATGTTTCAACAAAGGGGGAAGATAATTGCAGGAGAAAATAGAAATTGCACATGAGTGTGTGAAAAATCAATGAAATCGGTCGATGCTAGTCTGAGATTGAAGAAACTACACTCGAATTCTAGAATGAAAGGAAACCCTAGAAAAATCTCGACACGATCTATTAACTTGACCTTCATTCAAGGGCAGCTGAGTCGACTCGGAGCCGAGAGAGGGGAAGATGGAGACGGCTACTCGTTCTGTATAAAGGCTTATGTCTGTATCCACATAAAGAAAGATGCCCTTTTTACACGCACAAGAAGATTGCTACTACGTGCCGTTGCGTGGAAGTTCTTGCGCGCGCTTTTTTTTTTTAATCCTTGTTTCCGCATATCTACTGTCTGATTTGGCTCGAGCCTGGCCAGACTCCAGAGTAAATAATTAACTAGCAAAATATGCTCGTGCCGTATGGATGTAGAGGTTATCGTAAATGTAAGGGATTTTTATTAAATAATAATTAAATTTAAAGTGTAATTAATCTATTTTATGAAGAATAATAATAAAATTATAATCTAGTTGAATTTAAGACGAAAATTGAAATTAGATTACATGGGGAAAAATCTACCATTTATTTTCAACATCTGTGTGAAAAATGAGAGAGTTACGAATTCAAATCTTTCCAATGTTGAAGCCTTCAAATGTAAAGCACCAACATGAGTGGCGAAGGATAAGATGAAAGAGCAATCATATAAAAGCGACCTGTTGCATGAAATGGGAATCAAGAAGTTGGTGAGTGCGGTAGAACATGGAAAAATTAAAATAAAGTTGTGTGATTTCTAGTCAAAATCACATTTGGTGGTCGAAATTAAAGCCAAAGTCCTGGGCTTTAATATATTATAACTAGCAAACATGCCCGCATTGAGCACGGGCAATTTAATGCCTTTATCATTTTAAAAATAATAATATCTTAAATAACATTAGTCTAAATTATTTTGAGATGGTAAGAATTACAATAAAAAATAAAACCTATAAAAATAATAACAAATAAATATAGTTAGCTAATTTTAAAATGAAAGCACTTTAATTTGGTTGAAATCACTTGAGTGTTTTGCTTCGTACTTTCTTTTGAAATCATAAGAATAAATTCATAATAAAAAATAAAGTTGATAAAACTATCGTAAAAATACAATATTAAAACAAAAGTCCATGGACAATCCAATAATGAAAACAACTTTGAAGAAACAAATAAACCTATAGAAATTTAATGCGTAAAAATAAAAAATTACAATAAAAAAAAGAACATAAATCCATGAAAATCTATCGCCACAAAAACTAAAACAACCACCAAAAGCGAAAGAAATAACAAAACAAAACTATGATAAAAAGAAATAAATCATTAAGACACCAAAAAATACATAAAAAGGAAAAAAAATATAAGAAATGAAAGAGATTTGATGCGATTGTGTTGCAAAAATAATTGAAAATGTTGTTGTGTGAATCCTAATGTTTCACTCACTCTCGTTAATTTAAATTACGTGACTAAAGAGAGATTAAATAGTCTAAAGTCAATTAAATCTCATTTTAAATCAACAAGCATGAAGAGATTACATGAAATAAGGGAGGCAGGGTTAGGTCTAAGTCATTTAACACCATAAGTCTTGCAAGTTACAACAACTAGCATTATTGTTTTGTTGTCTTTATAGGCCAAATGGGCTACGTCATGCCCTGTTTCAAACTAAAGGCCCAGATCAGTGGCGGAACCGATAAATTTTCCTTGGGGGGCCATCATATAGAAATAATTTCTTTGGTAGGACCATTTAAAAGGAAAGCATAAAATTTCCTCCGTATTTTAAAATTTCCTCTAATATATGTGGGTTTCTATAAATTATGCGGGACAAAATTTCTCAAATGGGCCCTTGCCCTGGTTTGTTCGGTAGTCACTATAACAAAAATGTATTCAAGTGACAGCATTTTACATTTGATTAGGCCCACCATGATGGGCCGTACAACCAGGGGTCTAGAGGGCCTTGTCTCTTCCTATCCGATATTTGTCATAGAAATTGAAGGTTAAAAAGATTGCCAACCGTTCAAATTCAATTTTTAACTTGACAATTTGATCTTAAAATACTAAATAACTTTATCCTCTTCCTTTGTAGTTGGAACAATTAGTTAAACATTTTAAATCAATGAAAAATGGACCTCACCTGTATGAAATACGTGATGAAAAGAAATGTGAGATTTTAGGCTGACATATGATTAGATTTTAATTGAAATTCTCTTTAGATTAACTTGATAAAGTAGAATCTCTCATATTTAATTGGAATTCTCTTTAGATTAACTTGATAAGGTGGAATCTCTCATATTTGATGTGATTATTATAAAAAGAACCTCCTCCTTAGATGGACTCTTCAAATTGGATAAAATAATCTAATTGATCAAATCAATTGCAAAATTTGAAGCCAATTTCTCAATTAATTGCGAAATCAGATCCTACACCTATAATAAATAATAATTGATGTAAAATTGATGTAAGCTAAAGTTTTATTTTATGGGTGTTTGATGCAGGCGGGGGGAGTCCGAGTCCTTTGTCACGGCTATTACATAGGAACTATTTAACATACGCGAGGAACTCTATTATAGGGTCCATATATAAATAGTTATGACCATTCAAGATGAATCTCGTCACCTCTTAAATATATTCTAGAATTTTAGTTCAATAATTAAGAGTGGGTCTTGTCGTCCAATTGAGTACTGGTGGAGATGAGATTCATCTTGAACGGTCCAAATTATCTATTGTGGGCCACACGATGGAGTTTAGGAGCATTTGTTGGACGGTTCCCATATAACTCTTTCATATTTTTCCTAAATGGATAGTTAACTTTTTCAATGTGCTTGGGCCAGTTTGTTTGTCATGGGGTAGAATAAATAGTGTAATGCTCCAATTCCGAATATTGAAGTTACCGCCAAGGTACATGAAATTGGCGCGCTACTTCCCGGAAAATCCGAAAACTTCCAAAATCATAGTCCGCAGTGAGGTCAATTTTTTTTAAAACTTTTTGAACAATAAGATGATCAACAGTTATATAGCGGAAGCATGAAAAAAAGATAGTGGAAACAATATGTATCATAAAAATGAATCAAATGGAACAGGGCTAAACTTTAACAAAATCTCAAAGTATGAATAACCAGTTTAATTACATCTTTAAATAATACCCTGCTCACTACAAAATCGCTCAAATCCCAAAAATAAGTGTGTACTTAGACACCCGGTGCAGGCACTCCATCCTCCGGCTCGATCACCTAATCAGCCAACCCCCAACTGTATCGCCTGCTACAGGCGCTTCGTAGATCGCGTCACCCGCGAGGTTAAGGTCGAAACCTAAGCACCAAAGATGGGTCAGATCCAAGGATCTGGTAAGGCACCATATACAGATAACACATGATACATACATCAAAGAGAATAGAGACGACCATATAATCATAAGAGTAACAAGGAAACAAAAACTAGGCAATTGAGCAGTAAATAACAGTCTAGAATCAGAAATATAAGTAATATAATCTAATAGATATCAATATGGCGCATTCACACAAGCTAAATACCGCGGAATATTATGCCACGGTCATTTCATACTGTAAACAGTCTCGGCGGGAAAAATAAAGTAACCATGTAAGGGATAACAACCCTGATAATAACAATATATAAAAATAACACCGGTCACACCCCTTTATCGCACCAATCACACCCCTTTATTAGATTAGACCGGACACGGTATCACACTGTCCGTCTAGCTATAGCTCATCATGATAGCTTTAATAATAACCAAATATAGCTCATACCAGTGATGCTCAGTCAACAAGCTGAACTTAGATCAATTGAGTGAATGTCTAGTACCGACTCAGGGAACAAATACATGTCTGTGTCTATCTAGGCTTACCTTGCACGAGCAAGGTCCTAACCAAGTCTCTAAGAGGTTCAAGTACAATATTATGGGACACAACCCAATATCTAAGTCCAAGTCCAATCATCATTAGTTCCACACCAAGCCCACAACCATGACCTTAGTCTATAACAATGCAGGTAACAAATTCATATCCATTCACAACTATACATACTAACCAACTCTTCATTCTAAGGTATCACACACCCAACTTAGGCCGTATAAGGGACTGCCTAGCCATAGACACGGGTAATTTATCACCGATTACGTCATCGGGTCACCACTACGTAGTCCTAGGTTCAGGTCATCAAATTTCCATTTAATTAACATATTTATAACAATAACAAGGATATAAGAGAAGAACAATGTATAAACCCTCCAAGCAATAGAATCAAGTGGAATAAGCAAGGGTCCAACCTAAGTAATGGTCCACTCTCAAGTTCAGGGCCACATAAGTTAATTGGATCCCTAACTGTAGTCTCAGATGCCAAATGTTGTTATATTTGGTGCTCCTGACGTTACGGACATCATTGACTATGTTTAAGGGTCGAATCACTGACAATTCCAATCCCAAAAACCTATTTGGTGGTCCCCACAAGTCAAGGTTGAGCCACACCCTTGACTCGTGTTTGGCACATCATTTGAGGTCTATTTGAATGGTCAATGGGCCCCACAATTGATCAAACATCTGAATTTACAGAAAACTGGAACTCCACATTTTACAGTGTATCCGGTCGACATCATTTCAAGGGATGTCGACCGGGTATACTGGATGTTGACCCCCAGGTCGACATCCTCAACAGTGCTCCCGCTCGACATCGTGGCCATGATGTCGACCAGGTACACATGGATCTGAAGTCAAACAACTAGGGGGCATTAATCTGGTCTCAGAATTTTTCAGTGTGTCCGGTCGACAATTGTGGCCATGATGTCGACCGGGAACACGTAAATTATGGAACTGACTGAGAAATTCAAGTCCTAGTTCATCTCTGTAAAATCTGTATATCCGGTCAATTGAGCACAAGGTTCGGTCGACCGAGTACACTGAACTGAGGGTTTCACAGAAGAAAATAACTGAGATTTGGTTTTCCCAGTTTTTAGCGTGTAGCTCGGTCGACCGGGTACACACTCTGCTGTAAAATTTCATATTTTTGTAATTCTCCTTCTCCAATCCGAATTCCAACCAAAACACTTTTAATCACTTTCAATCATCATGATAACATCACTAAACAGGAAAAACACTCCAATATTCATCCCACCATCCATCCTTGGGCCATTGATCTTCCAAATGAGATATCATATCCATCAATGGCCAAAAATCCATAAACAAAGTTCAAATGGTAGATCTAAACATACATACATATATCAATTGAATTGAAATTGCAGAATCAAATGAAAGAAAACTTGCATTCTAAGTTATCCAGCATAGGGTACTTGCCTCAATCCGAATTGCAAAGAGAATTGAGAAAAGATAAGAAATCCAATCTCCTAGGAGGTTGTCGTTGTTGAAATGGGGCAATCTTCTTATCTTCTTATTGATGGGATTTGGGGAATTAGGGTTTCTTAGGGAGAGAGATAGAGAAGATGAGAGTGAATTAGGGCTATGTTTCATTTCATTGCAATAATTAGTATATATAGGTTAGGGTTTAGTGGTTGGTTACTAAAAAGCCCTTTAGGGTTTAAATGGAATTGGGAATGAGGGTATGGGTAACTTAGTCATTTGGAAGAAATTCTAGAAGTTTCTTAACTATAACACCCCTCCTATTAAAGTTTAATTACTAGTTAAGGCCCAATCTAACTAAATTCCTAATAGAATTACAATGAACACCCTATATCTATAAAGAAATATATAAAGCCTAATCCGAAGACTTAGGAACAATAATAAACTATTCTACTAAATCCTATTAAATAGCATATTAAGATAACTAATATATTATATTAATAATTATTTAAATCAAATTGAGGGCCCACAAGGAGTGGGGCTCACAAATAGGGTTAAAATGGGCTGCAGCGGTTGGATTTTTTTGAACGGGTGTTTGGAGAGATTTCAAGGGACAAGTAAAGTAAACGCATTTGCCCTAGCTGGCAATTAGTTACTTTTATTTGACTTTATCCTCCTTCTAGTTATCTCACTCTACCGTTTACTCCTCCCCACCTTCCTACTTATTCTACTTCTTGTTCTATCATGTACGAAATTGTCAGACATGAATAGAGACGGGAATGAAGAAAAACACTGCGACGAGGAACTTGGAAGCCCAGTTTGCTTCAATCAATTGAAGGAAGCAACATGTGGCCCAATCAAGTTTGCGGAGTTTTTTTTTTTCCTTTAAATGGATTCTCTCATGTTTTTTTTCTTTTCTGAAACCAAGAGAACTATGCCTTTGATAGATTTGCAGGGGATGAAATCCCCATCTAAAAAATCCTAATCCTCAAACCGATATAGATTTTTTTCTCCTCTCTAACTGAGAAGAAGATGGAGGAAAATCCCTCTAAAACCCTAAACCTTACTTATGATTTCCTTGAGGACCGATGGGGATTTTCTCGCCATTGTAGCCTCAAATGGAAATGTCAAAGTGGGATTCACTTTCTTCTCTTCCTCTCTTCTCCTGCGTCCCTTCATCACAACATTGATATACCAGGGTTTTATGGTTCGAATCATATGAAAATTCTTGAAGTTCTCTATCAATACATTATAATTACATACTGTTCAAGTTCTAAATCTAGTTTTGTCAATTAAAGGATGATTTGTTAAGCTTTAATTGAAACTTGAATTCTGGATGATCTCTGATGATTACCTATTGATTGGATAAGAGGGATTTCGTTCAAGTTCTAAATCTAGTTCTTCAATAAAAGGATAATTTTTTAAGCTTTAATTGAAACTTGAATTTTGGATGGTCTCTGACGATTACCTATTGATTGGATAAGAGGGATTTCATTTTGAGACGATTGAGAAGGATGCGAGATGAGCTTTAAAAGTGATTCCCAATTATCCAAATTAGCACATGAGATGTCAATTTGGGCTGCTTTGGATAATTACAATAATAACTCTTTTCATTGTGACTTTGCATTTGCTTAAGATTTTATTTGAATGTGTTTGTTAATTTGGGATGTTAGCTTATTTCCTGAGACATTTTCATCTCTAGTTACTTTTGAGAGAATAATATTTTAATTGAACATATGAAATGTGTTTTATAATTCAGGTATTTGGTTACAGGTATTCATATACTACATGTTTTCGGTTATAAGCATAATTCAGGTATTTGAGAAATTTTGATTGAACATAATCCATTATATATTAATAATCGGATATTCCAATTACTGTATATATTTTTAATATAAGATCCATTCATTTCATATTTTATGGCTTGAAATTGGACAACTTACATAGTTTTTGTTGAATGGATATTTTTTATATTGGATGGCTTTTTAAAATCTTTAGCTCCAATGGGCTCCACAAAAATGCTAAATGTCCTCTTTTTTATTAGTTAGAAAAATTGCAAGTAACCTTACGATAAAGATTGCATTATATAAGTATGAAAACTAGTTTTAACGTTAGAAGCAACATCCCATGGTCAGGGACATCTTACCACGTCAAAAAAAATGCAACTGGTGAGGGACCTTTTTTACCATCAAATATAAGGCTTACGAATAGATGAAAGAGAAGAAGAGAGATCGGCTGGGATGAAGGAATGAACTCAAATGAGTTCATCCTCATCTTATAAGCCCTAAATTGCATTTTAGCCCCTCTCCTTTCCACTATTTACAATTTGAGTCAAATGAATGGTCATTTGAACCAATTCACACTGAATGGAATCATTACATTTGCGGAAGTTAACGTACTCCTCGAGATATACGTGTGAGTATCAAGAGTTTCCGTATTCGACGAAATACGTGTAATTTCGTATTTACGAAAAAGTCCTTACATTGCATGGTTTAGCCTAAAACCATTTCAATTCATCCATAACATTCACTACTATTTCCATTAAGCTCAAATTGACCATTTGAGCCACACTCTATACCAATTTAGCCATTAATCAACATTAATTCAATAAAACATGTTGAATTAGCATTAATCCCGATTAATTAGAGTTAATCTTAATTAACTCGGGACAGGGTGTTACAGTATGCCAGGGAGATTTGGCCATGTCCACGTAATGCCACTCGAATCTGATTGGGGAGCCTACCTCTCGACGAATGGAACTATTCTAGAAACTTCACACAACTCTTTATCATAATTCTATACTCATGCTTATTTGCAATCTTCCATAATACTGCTGCATCTATTTTTGTAATTTAGAAGAATACTCTAGATAACTCTGCATAGTTGAAGATTATGCAGGGCTTAAAGTATTTCAAGATCTTCATCAAGTTATCCACCATCCATCCATTCAATCACATGTGCATGGACCTTTCTAGATCTCCATCAACCCATCCACCAACTATCCATCAAACTGCATGTATATCCAACCACTTGAATGGTCATGATGCTCATATAGCTCTAAGAAGTGCGGAACCCATGCATGGAAGATGATAATCAAGACCATGAACCGAGACTGCCAACTGGTGGAACAGCCTGACCAAGAGAAGACACACATGCTTGCAGAATAGTTTAAATTAAGCGCAAACAAGACTCTGTAATTAAAATGCTTCCCCTAACAGGTTAAAAAATCTAGACAAGGAGAATAATCGCAATTTGGTCAGCAAAACCGGGAAGCAAACATTGAGCCTTTTTTTATGGCCAGGTTATAATTCCTTAATTTATCTTCATAGTAATAGTAACTGTGAATTGGTGCCCATTTTTCTATTTAAAATTTCCAACAAGTAAAAACCTATTTTCACCGCAATAATATATATCAAATCTTCAATATATTATTAGTTTGGGGCCCGAGCAGAGCACGGTCTGCTCGGGCGTTTGTTGCTGGTTATCTCCTAAACTAATTAGTTAAAGTTTTGTCACTAAGGTTGTGTTTGGCAAACTGATTCTTGCCTCTTATTGTCTAAAAACTGTATGTTGCAATCTCTATTTCAAATGACGTTTAGATGATTTGCCTCTATTTCAAATGGGCTGGAAATTGGGGAGATTTGAATCAAAGGCAAATATCTGAAGCGGGTACATGGCGGAGCTACAGTGAAACATGCATCCTTTTTGGACAGTTTGTTTTATATATATATATATTTATATATATATATTTTTTTCAATTTCTGGACCCTTGTTGATGATCCAATCCGTTGAAAGTATTAAAAAGGCCAAAAACGGCTAGAGGTCCATATTTCAACCATTGATCTATCTCGGATCTCAAGATATGTGTAAAACAATGTAAACCATTTGATCTCAATTTTTTATCATTATGGGACCCATAATCACAATCCGAACTGTTGCTCCTCTTTACAATGCCCACAACGGCAATGAGACCAACAATTACCCTTTAATTCCATGTGGATCTCCATAAACATGCTAAAACATTTCCCACCGTTGACATACTATGCATGGGTTGACTGGGTTTTGAAATGGCCACAGGCAGTCCGATCTTTTGCTCTTTTTTTTTTTATATAAATTTTGGGACCATAAATTATGATCCAAACCATTGGATATATTAAGAAGATCAATAATGACTACGGGTCTAAATTATAGCCGTTGGATCATCATAGATGTTGAGATATTTACAAAATAAGACATACATTTATATATATTTTTCGACACCCGTGGGCCCCAAATGCAAGATCTAAGCCGGTAATTCTCTTTGTAAGACTAAACACGACAATGGCACCAAATCTCAATGCTTGATTCCTTATACATATCAAGATATTTATGAAAAACTTTCAGCCATTGTTTCAAAAAGATCTCTTTCAATCAATTTTTTTGTATTACCAAACACACTATATTTAAAATATCTATTTCAAATGGGGCCATTTGAAACAGATCTATTTTATGCAGAGAGGCCTGTTTGGCAAATCTTATCTATATGAAATAGATCTATGGATAATAGATATATGTAAAATAGATTGGTGTAAAATAGACATTTTATATTTAAACCATTTGGTAAGACCATATTCTAGTTTGAAATAGAAGTTTTAGGATCCTACGGTTTCATGTTTTTCATGAATATCTCAAGATCTACAAGGAATTAAGGACTGAAATTTGTCCCCATGAATGCTCTTGAGATTAGGAAGAGGATCCACTGTTTAGATCTTGAAATTTGGGCCCACAAAGTTCAGAAATTCAAATCATATGGTCCACAATTTTTCACATATATCTCATAATTGACAAAGAATAAACGGTGCATATTTCATACCATAGCCGTGCCTAAGATAATAAAGAGGGCCAACAGTTTTGATTGAAGTTGAGAACACAAAAATTAAAAAGAAAAGAAAAAGGTCAAATTGGGTTTCATCACGTGAAGCCTAGTTAGTTAAAAGGCGTTGGCATCAACGGTCCCACAGATTTTCATGATTTTCACGCGATTCACAAGGGATCATATGCTGAAATTTGACGCAACAGTCATTCTCTGGCTTCTAAGAAGATCAACAGTTTTGATCTTGATAGAGGGTCCCACAGAAGGGCATAGATGTAGATCCAATGGTTTACGTTTTTTTTTCAAGTGTCTCGAGATTTGTGCAACATCAACTGTTGAAACTTGACGTCATAGCCGTTCTCAAGGGTTTTAAGACATCCAACGGTTTGGATTATCACCTAGAAGCTTATAATTTAAAAAGACATAAAAAAAACAAGGGCTGCCTTAATTGGGCACTGTAGCACCGTACCTGTTCGCTTTTGACAGATACATCTGTCAGAAAAAGCTTCATTTTTGTGTCTTCCGGTTACATACATAAAAGGCATTCTTGTCCGTTTGAAACAGACTATGGTTTGTACCTTCCAAACAGTCTTAATATCTGAGAATTTCTTTCAAAACTCATTAAGAGAAATACATGAGAGGATATAGACATGATAAGATTTGTCATACAGGGCCTAAGAGTTAATTTTATTTTACTTAACCATCCAATTAATGATCACCACTTCTAAAATTACAACCAAATGACCAATCCGGCTCTTTGTAAATACTCCATCCACATCTATGGCTCAGGAGTTTGATGGTTTGCACCCACTTGCAATAGATTAATCTCCATCAATAGGCAGTTAGTTTGGAGACTTTCAAATGTCCCAACTTGCCGGGCCGCTTTATTTTGACGGATGGATGGGGAGTTGGGACCCACTAAATGGTTGGAGTACAAGTGCTCGTGTGAAACCAGCACTAAATCCAACTTGGCACAGATTTAAAAATAAAATAAAGAGAGCTGCTAATGCCACAACCCACAACCTAAGCTTACCTTTACAGTTTTTCATGGGGTGGTACAGCAAAAGTTCAAAGCATGCCCTCTCATTGGTCCGTTCTCACATGAGTAAATTGCTCCCTCTCACACAGCCTCTCAGCCGTCGATCATGGAAGGATTCAACGGTGTAGATCAATCTGAACAGAAGCCTTATAAAGAGAGTGATTCCAATTCCCCATCTTCGTTTCTCGTACCGAAACAGAAGTGGGAGGAAAAACGAAAAGAGGGAAAGAGAGAAGAGTAGAGAGGAGGACGAAGAGTAAGCAAGGGGGAATGCACCCCTGGCGCTTCATCCCGTTTGGGAAAAGGCTCGCCCCACTTTAAATAGCAAAGAAAACTGTCTCAGAGGTTTTTCCGACTCCTGCGGCCGATTGAACGAGATCACCTCTTCGTCGGCCCTTGCTCTCCCTCAGCAGGGTTTTTGATAGACTGTTAGAGGTTGGTAACTTTCTCTTTCTTTCTAAGCCGGTCCTATACATTTGTAGTGTTTTTGAGAACTAAATATTTGATGAAAGTCCCCGCAGAGATTTTAGCCTAGTTGACTTACTTGATATTATTTTTTTTTTACAAGGGGCTGAAGCTGTGTTTCTCATGCTTGGAATAGGATTAGGATTTGGGTGCAAACCATCATATCTCTATGATGTTGACATTTCATGTGCTTCAGTGCTTTACTTTATGGTTTTGACTTAATTATGGTTGTGGATATTTCATAATCAACAATCATCTCGTTAAGTTGTGTTCAAGTATGGGTGATCTGATGTGCACATTAGCTGTTTGTTAAAATTCTGTAGTGAATCCTATTATTTTTCTTTTGATTTCATTGCATGGATGCTCTATTTAGTGCATGGCTGTGAATGGTTAAAGGGATTATTGGAGCAATGCCAACAAAATATACTTTTTTTGTTTTATGGGCAATCATTTAAGTGAGTTGGTGATGAACTTTTCATAATAAACACAAAGCAATATCAGCATGATTATTGATCCTCTTTGGGCGAGGAAGGTTGGGAAAGAAAGTAAGATGGGGATAAGTTTAAGGAAGATTTCCATATTTCTTATAAGAAATTGAGGAAGGATTAGAATTTTTGGGGTCATCAGTTGTGGGACTTTCTTTGGGCAACAAAATTTAGGTTTGAAAAATTATTCAATCAACAACCAAAAGAGAACAAATATCATGGACTTTTTAAGAGTCCTGGGACACTGTTTAAACAAGGAACTCTTTTACATTGATGGAGATTTTCTATAATTTTTTATTTTATTACAATTAAATGTTTACCATTGTAATTTTTTTTTTATTAATTTGCAATACATTTTCTCTTTTGCCATGTTAATGTGAAGAAAGTATAATAAAAGAGTAATTGCCTTTTTCAATGGACCATTGTCTGCCCCACATGAACAAAAATTCTGGGTCCGCCAAAATACGGTACTGAGACCTGTATCTCAGCAAGGTATCGTCTTGGTCTTGGCCTGGGCCGATATTGATCACTTGATTTTAGTGCGTTAATTTTTTTATTTTTATTTTTATATTTTAATCTCTCGAAACTGCTCATCTTCAAGACAACAAAAAAGAGGAAGTGATTTTCAGGTCTGAATGGCTGTCTATGATCGTTCGTCTTGTCTGTTTCTGATCTTGTAGAGCTTGATGCTTTTCTTAGAGTAGTGGTTACTCATGAGTCCATGTATCTTGTATTTAAAGACGGCACAAATTTTTATTCCTTAAAGCCCTCATTCACAAGCTAATCGACACTTTCATCTTCCAATTCCTCTCATAAGAAACGTCCCTTCTAAGGGAAATGATGTTGCTCTTTCAACTTCCATTGGAAACCCTTTTTAACATCTTCCTGTCCCTTTAAATTAGTTTTTCTACAGAAAAGAAAGGTCCTGATATAAACCAGAATATAAGGTTTGGAGATGGAGATTGATATTAACTGATATTATGATTTTGGTAAAGTTAATCTTCATAACGTTGGAATATGGGAGGTTTCAAATCTCTCAATATGGGCTATACCCAGTTAGCCTGACTGTTCTTGTAGGGCCAAGGGCTTTTGATGTCCATTGCTTAGTCCACCACTGAAGTTTTCCTTCTCTGTTCTCTTGGCTGAGTCCTGCCTTTTTCTTCTTCCCCTGCTTGGTGGATCACATGTTAAAAATCCTTATCATCTACCAAGGTGCTATGTACTCATGCTAAATAAAATCCTTTTTGGTCCATAGTTATTTAAGTACAGAAATTGAGGGTTTTCTGTTGATTGTATTTTATTTTGAGATTTTCACCGTCTAACATGAATAATGATATTTTAGGCCATATTTATATAATTTTCAGTCAAGTGATTGCATTAGAAGAAATTGAGAGTTTTTTTTTTTTTTGTTGTGTTTTTATTTTGACTAAACTTTTTACCAATATAAAATTCTAATTTCTCCTAGGCTTACTAATACATGCACTTTGTTATTTGAATGATATTTAACCCTGCATCGCAGTGGTTTTCATGCTTTGATTATATGTTTGTTCACTTTTTGTTTTGTTTTACTATTTGATTTATATAGACACCATTTTGAATTTTTGCCTTTCGGCTTAAATTATGCTCCATGACTATGACGAGTGTATCTTTTTCTAGATAATTATGAAATTTTTATTCGTTTATTTTTTAAATTGCAGGTATCAAAATTATTACGAGATTGGGTGCCATACAAAGAAAAGAAGAGGTGTGTTTCGTGATACATTCTCCCAACAACTTATAGGTTGTGTTTAGCATTGGTTTTTTTTGCTCATATAAAGATCTAGACTTAAACCTCATTTTAATTAATAATAAGGTTCAAAATTAAGAAGCTAACCAATAAGATAAAGCCAGCCATCATTATACTTGAGAATTATTTTGAATTGCTTTGTGGGGGTATTTGGATAAATGCATAATATAATATCAACAAGTATAAATATTGCAAGATTTCATTATCATATAACAAAATAGTATCATATTGTTATACGGTGTCACTTAGGGTGTTTGACAACTTCTACATATTTCAATATACCTTTAAAGTGTTTGGCAATTTATAAAAAACTCACAAGATGATATACCGAATAAGAAATATAATGCAAGTAATCAATAGATTGACCTAATGCAAGACCCACTAATTTGTAATCACATGTGTTAATAATCATGCTTTGTTAAAAAATTACAGGATTAAATGTTAAAACATTGAGATCCAAGCAATGTTGTTTAAGGTCTACCAAATGTTGATAACCATAGTGTAATACATCTAATGGTGATTATCACAAATGTCCCTATCTAGTTTTTTTTTTGTTTGGGGGGGGGGGGGGGGGGGGGGGGGGTGGGTTTGTAAAAGCTTATCTAATGTCAACCATCATTGATGAATTCATCGATGAGAAATCATTTTGGGGCTCATTTGATGTTGGTAGTCATATTAACACCGGGAGCTACAAAATAATGGGACCCACTTGATATTGGTAGTCATACTAACTCAGGGGGAGCTATCAAATCGTAGGACCCATTTGACGTTGGTAGTCATTAACATTGGGGGAGCTATCAAATAGTGATACTTATTTAATGATAGAAAATTGATAATTGCAAATTTGCAATCACACAATTCAATTTTGGTAATAAGGGCTATGTAATTGTGATATGGTTATAGGTGCCCACATTAAATTTGTAACCATTGTGGGGCCTATCTAATATTAGGAGTCATAGTTGCACTCCTACAAGAATCATTGATGTTAAAACTTATGGTGGGCCACTTTAATTAATGGTTGCCCATGAACTCATACGTATTTGCGAAAATTTTTTAACAAAAGATTATTTTATACAATATATCATTGAATAATATAATATGAAGGTTTTTGGAAGAAAGTGGGATATTGTAAGATATTTTCTAAGTTATCCAAACACCTTCTTTTTTGGTGTATAGATTATATTCTAAACTAGTAGATAATATATAAAAATATCTTGAAATATCTTGCTTCCAAGCACCCCATAAACTCTTCTATTTTATCCTTAAAAGAGATTGAATAATGATATCATTATCTTTACCAATAAAAAGATTAAAATTCTATTTGTTAAAGAACAACAATTCCTATTTTGTTAAAGAAAAATAATTCATCGACCAAAAAACAACAAATTTCATGACTAATGAGAAAGAAACTACATTGCAAATTATAGATAGAAAAAAAATAATAATAATAAAAAAAGATAGGGAAAGGAACAACTAAGAAATGGAAGTAATTGAAATTGTGTTTGATTTGGTTCGCGAATAAAGGCAAAGAGTTAATATCATAAAGTCATAAAGTCATAAAGGTAGTAATAAAACCTAAGCAGTTCGGCTTTCACTTAAAAAAGAAAAACAAAGAGAGTTGGAAAAAACCTAAACAGTTTGACATACACTTACAAAAAGTCATAAAACTAAGAGCATTAGAAAAAAAATATAAGAAAGACAACTAAAATGAAATAAAATAGAATTAAACTGAATACCTTGACAAGTGCATCCGACATTTATATGTTTGTATATATATTTTAGTACATTTGCTAGGCTTCAATGAGTGGAAACTTTTGTAAGAAGAGAGATGTTATGGATATACTATCCTTTCTACAATTTCGTTCCCACAAACAATGTTTCATGAAGTGTATACTCTCTCTAAATCTGTGTCTAAACGCATTTATCTAAATCTGATTTCAAAAAATTCAAAAAATGATCCTAAGAAATAATTCCAAATAGGAAGACAAGGAAACACCTGAACCGTAGAGATACCTGAATAGGATGATCTTCCAGATACTGATCGTACCATTTTCTAACAGTTTATAAGCACACAATATCCAAGGTATGTCATCCTTTTTTATTTTTTATTTTTTATATGTTTAATTTTTAACTATAATATGGCAGACATTCTTCTTTAAAACATTATCCTCTCAGTGGGGCTACATGGATGCATGACAGTCAAGAGAATCCCCATGCAGTCAAAAAATCCTTCCACCCACAAAACAAAACAAATAAATAAATAACCAACACACACATAAATCTTTGTATGAGAGACATGGTGCAAACACGGGCCTCAAGGCTTAGATGAGGTCCAATGGTGATGACTCTAAGTCGGGCATCGGTGGTGGATGTGTGAAGACTCCATCTATCATTTGATGCCTGTCATATTTGGTATCAGAAGAAGTAAGGTTGCCTTGTTTCTTTATTTCCCTATCTCATATTAGGATTCCTCTGTGTTTCATTCACTTCCCTAAAATTAAGTTAGGTTTCTGTTTCATTCAATTTCCATACTACTTTCAATTGCATTCCAGTCCTTGTTGCTGTTTCAGTTCTTTTGATGAACTGCTGCTATGCTGTTATTGTGGCCCTAACCATTATCAGGGTTTAACCCACACACAACACTTACCAGCCACCCAAAACTCACTGTCCTACTGACCCAAAACCAGCTCACTGCATTGTGCAATTTTTATCCAACAGGGACTGCAATTTGCCATTCCAAGGCAGACCGAAAAAGAACCCCAAAAGTCCCACTCCTAGCTCAAATCAATCCATCCATACTGCATCTGAGCGCATTTACCCAAATTACTTCCACCTCATCTTGCTGAAATATCTGATTTATCACTCGATGTAGCAGTTGTTTAAACCCCAACTGCACCATTTTAATTGTTGTCTATAGCGAAACAGTCCCAAAACTATCCCCTTTCAATTCCAAACCTCTCTCGTCTTAAACCCAACCCAACTGTGTTTATACCAGAACCAACAGACAGTTAATCAGCATCTTATTGAACCTTAGAATCCCAAGACCGATCCCAAATCTGAACCTATCAGTACATCAAGCATTTAGAGGAGTTTGTCAGGGCTGTTACAGCAACAATTAAAACTTTTCTCAATTTTTGTCCAGTTCTATTTGAATCCGTTCCATCAAGTTAATGTTGTTAATCACCATGACGACTCAAAGTGGGAGTCATTATTGCGAAGGGCTTAATGACCATGAGGGATCAAGTTCGTCTTTGGTTATACATGAACCATGCTTGTATTTGGCAATGGAGTTTGAAAGAAAGAATGGAGCGGACTCATTGTTTCATTTGCACTTGGGATAACATGAAGACAAGAAGTACCTCTTACCTTATTATGAAACCACCATTCTTTACCCTCTTGTTACCTTGCATTAATGAACTGTATGTATTGAAGAATACATGGAGTTCAATGATTTGACAATCAGGTGTCTAGTTAATGAGGATGATAGAAGATTCTCTCCCAATTCAAAGATGGGCTTCATGTTGGAATTTGACAAAAGATGACATTGTTGAAGGCAGATCATTTGGAAAGCACTTACCTACTAGCTTTAGAGGTTGATCTAAGTGTAGAACCAGCCATCAGAGAGACCGCTTGACTCTCAACCTGAGAGATAGTGTGTGTATAGGGAAGGAGGGAGATTTCTTTTTCTCTCCTTTCGTTGTGTTTGTTGCACCGAGCAGAACAATTGCAGAAACTGGTGAGAGATGGTGTGTGTGTATAGGGAGGGAGGGAGAGTGAGTGGGATAGTGAGTCTGAGGAGTGGAGGGAATGGCAACTAAAAGGTGGGAAGGGGCGAATGACTGCCTAGGGCTTTCTAAACCCTCTCATTTGTAAATGATAGAACTACCCTTTTGTTTTAAATGTCTCCAGATCCAGGTCCTTGGGGTAGAATATATATGGATACACACCCAAACCCAATTACATCTCAGATCTTAAACTAAGTTCCGGATCCGGATCCGGCTTAACTATAGGAACTAAAATTGGGTTCCAAACCACCAGCTTTCTCTCTTTTTCTTTTCGTGTTTTTTTTTTTTTTTTTGGGGGGGTGGTTTGGAATGGGAGAATTGGAGACCCATTTGCTACCCTACCCATGTATCATCAATCCAGTCCCTCACTCATTAACCCCCATGAATTGCCAATCCATCCAGTTTGGAAGTTGTCTAAATTATACTCGCTATTGGATTGAATTGCATAAAAATTGCAACTTAAGAAACCTCGAACTTTGTGGCTCATGCATCGATGGTTGTGATGATCTTATTAAAATATATTTTTGCTAAAAAAAGGGAAATCCAAAACAAGGTGTCTCCATCACACTATCCCTCCATGATAATACAAGTGGGGCTCACAAGGGACTTACATTTTCACCTCCAGAGAGTACCTTGGGTCAAAATTAGCCTATTTGATATGTGCAGGTGCGCTACACAATATTATATGTATATATAATGGAGAGGTTGAGCCAAGTGCTAACTTATCTTCTATTTATTTCAGGCTTTTAATCCGAGAGGATATATAGGTATGAGAATGTTATAGATTTTTTTTTCTCTAAATTGGGTATATGACAACCTACACGCCCACATAGGTTTTCTGAGATGAGAAACCCTTACCACTAGGTGTGTCGCGTTTCTTTAATTAATCAGCATTTTAGTTGTTTAATAATCGTTGTCGGTTCTTTCATCTCTCTAATATTTTATTGTTTTGTTGTTATGGACAGTTCAGTGTACAATTATACTTGGAAGTTCTAAGAAATCTTAATTTTCCTTGTATAGCTGCATTGGAGAACGATCACCCATATACATTCAAGGGTACGATACATAGATTTTATTGTTTTTATTATTTTTGTTGACCGTTTAATTAATGCACTTGAATTTAAATTTTTTTATCCAGAACTACAGTTAAAAGGTGTCAGACACAAAATTCTCTGCGTTTAGAAATGAAGTTGTCAAGCTTTTAAAATCTAAATAACAATGGAATACTACAAGTAGGAAAAAAAAGATTAAATCGTTGTTAGTGAGTGTTACAACTTTTTATTTTTATCTTATTTTATGATCATTATATTTTAATAATATTTTTATTTATATTTTAAAGTAAAGATATTGTGGCCAATTTGACCTCACAAAGGAGAGATTGATAGAATATTTGTAGCCGTAGAAAATATAGAAACACTTGGTATTGACTAAGTTAATATAGTTGATTGATGATCTTATTTTAATTATATGCTCTAAATTTAAATTTTAAGTATTTACCTCGATAGCATTGATGGAGCACTGACAGTTATTGCTATAGAAAAAATAAAATAAAATAAAAAATCCTCCCATCACCTTGTAATAGGTTTGCTGTAATATAATAAGTTTAAATATAAACACTATTAAAAATGGTGAGAAAAATGTTACACGAGCTTCAAAGAGGATCGCTCTTTTTGGGTATTTTTTTATTTTCCTCTTTTCTTAAATATACGGGAACTTTCTTATTATTAAAAAGACTATTTATCTTACCACTAATGCTAGTTCTCTTATACTCTCTTATAGAGGGGAGGGTAGGGAAGGGGAGGGGCTGATCCAACCTCTCTTCCCATACCCTAAGAGTATAAGATAACTAGCATTATTGGTAAGATAAATAGTCTTTTTAATGATAAGAAAATTCATGTATATTTAAGAAAAAAGGAAAATAAAAAAAATACCCGACAAGAGAGATCCTCTTTGAAGCTCGTGTAACATTTTTCTCACCTTTTTAACAGTGGTTAGATTTAGGCTCGTTACATTACAACAAACCTATTGCAAGGTGATGAGAGGATTTTTTCTTTCTGTAGCAATAACTATCATTGCTCCATCAATGCTATCGAGGTGCTTGTTGCAAATACTTAAAATTTTAATTTAGAGTATATAATTAAAATAAGATCCTTGATCAACTATATTAACTTACTTAATACCAAGTGTTTTTATATTCTCTACGGCTGCAAATATTCTCTCAATCTCTCTTTAGTGAGGTCAAATTGGTTACAATATCTTTACTGTAAAATGTAAATAAAAATATTATTAAAACATAATGAATAAAAAATGAGATAAAAATAAAAAGTTGTAACACTCACCAGCAACGGTTTAATCTTTTTTGTTTTTTTTTTTTTTTTCTACTTGTGGTATTCCATTGTTATTTAGAAACTTGACAACTTCATTTTTGAACGCAGAATTTTGTGTCTTTGACACCTTTTAACCGTAATTCTGGATAAAAAATTTAAATTCAAGTGCGTTAATTAAACTGTCAACAAAAATAATAAAAACAATAAAATCTATGTATCGTACCCTTGAATGTATATGGGTGATCGTTCTCCAATACAGCTAGACAAGGAAAATTAAGATTTCTTAGAACTTCCAAGTACATTCGTACACTGAACTGTCCATAACAACAAAACAATAAAATATTAGAGAGATGAAAGAACTGACAACGATTATTAAACAACTAAAATGCTGATTAATTAAAGAAACGTGACACACCTAGTGGTAAGGGTTTCTCATCTCACAAACTTATGTGGGCGTGTAGGTTGGCATATACCCAATCTAGAGAAAAAAAAATCTATAACATTCTCATGCTTGTATATCCTCTCAGATTAAAAGCCTGAAATAAATAGAAGATAAGTTAGCACTTGGCTCTGTCAATGCATGTAATAATAGGAAAATGTGGTCACAAGTATGATTGATTGTATTTTAAAACCTCTCCATTATATATACATATAATATTGTGTAGCGCACCTGCACATATCAAATAGGCTAATTTTGACCCAATGTGACGGAGACATCTTGTTTTGGATTTCCATTTTTTTAGCAAAAATATATTTTAATAAAATCATTACAACCATCGATGCATGAGCCACAAAGTTCGAGATTTCTTAATTTGCAATTTTTATGCAATTCAATCCAATAGTGAATATAATTCAGATTTCAGACAACTTCCAAACTGGATGGATTGCCAATTCATGGGAGTTAATGGGTGAGGGACTGGATTGATGATACATGGGTAGGGTAGCAAATGGAAGAGGAGAGAGCGAGGGAGCTGAAACGATGATTTATTTAGATGATGGGTCCTTTCCTAGTAGGTTGCCTCGACCTCCAATACATTCACAAGAAAGCGACAATGTTCGTTGAATATGGTTCTTATGTAAAATACCTTGAGTTGGTGGAAACTTTCCAAGCCACCCCAAACACCCTCTTTGTATAGTGTTGCCGGCAAAGGCATGAAGGCGCCTTGGTACCCCTCTAGATTGTCTGCCAGCAAGGACTCGGGGATGGCGATAGAGAATCTTCCATAACTGGCAAATAGGTGGAGAGTGACTGAAAGTCACTTGGAAAGAAGACATTGAAGGAATTGAGGGAGGAGCGGATGGAGAGAAAGAGGCAGGAGAAAGAAAGGGAATGAGCTCTATTGTGGTGGGAAAAAAAATAGAGTAGGGTATCAATGTCACGCTCAAGAATAATACCGAAATCAAATCTCTAAGATATTGTAATCAGCCTCATATCAAACGTCTAAGAGCCTTTTTAAATCTAAAACCAACACAAGAACCTGTGTTGAGCACGAGTTTGTCCATACAATTCAAACAAAATATTGATGCAATTGAAAAATAATCATTTGAAAGCCCGACCAAAATGGGATTGGAAATGGCCATCAACCTCCCTCATCAGAAACCGATGCCTCATTAACTAACTCATGTTGGTCTACTTTACTGCTATGGCTGGAAGTCATCTACCACGGCCTATGGTATCTGCACCATATCATTCTTACCACAATAAATTATTATTGTCCATTCTTCTCAGACATTTTCACCAAGGTGGGACTCTTGCTTGCCCGCACCATCAAATTTGCTGCCGGTGGAAATCATCCTTATAGAGGATTCTGTAATTGGATGGCGGTGATAAAAGTAAATTCCATTTAGGCCACCTTTTCTGTGGGATGCTTCTGGAAGAAATATAAACATCTTAATTGCAGTATAATGAAGCTTAAATTATATTAAACAGTGTCCATCAATTCTTCAACTGTGTTTATTATGGATACTAACAAACAATATCTATATATTGGCCAATGCTCTGTGGAACTAGTCATTTTTCATGTGACAATTTTACAGAACACTCCGCTTATTTGGTCATTTCACAAAATCATGTTAGTTGCAGAGCATTCCTAGCCCGTTCAGGCCCTGCCCGACCTGCCCGCAAGGTTATTTTACTAATTTTTATATATTTCAATGGAAACCCTCCATAAACTCCTTCCCTCCACCATTTCTCATGAATTCAATCGTTTCCCACTCCACACCATAAATTGGCAGTGGACTCCATTTGGATTGGATCCACTATTGAGTTTAGATTTGAGATTTTTGATAGATTTATTATCCTTCATTTTGAACACTTAATAGCTATTATCTAGTATCTAGACCTTTTGAAATTTGATCAAGTTGAAATGTGGTTCGTCCCTTGTTCGGCCATCATTATCATCTTTATTAACAAAGCTTCATCCATTAAGAAGAAAAAAGACGTCTCCATTGATGAAAATGCTAAAGCCCAGGCCCGGCCCGATTCTGCACGGGATGTGATTTGACATAAGCCTGCTCAATTTAGGGCCGGGATTGGACAATCCCTGACAGGCCCGTCCAATATTCGGGACGAGATTGAACAACCCATGCCCCGGCTTGGCCCATTGACAGGTCCTATCTGGCTGAAATATTAGGGGTCTCTGGCTAAAATATGTCCAGCTTTGTAGACTACCGGCCTTAAATGAGATTCTTTTGGACTAGAGCATTCAAATGCCAGAGTTAAGGGAGCATTCACTAATTTATCCTTCCTTATAGTATTTATAATATTCAGATAATTTTACAGCAAACTTACTCTATGTTTTCTAAATATTGCCACGTATACTATGGGTTTCAGTGGTTAGTATATAAAAAAAAGAGAATGCGAGTCATAGTAGTAGTAGTTTTCTCGTAAAGAAAGATGACAGAGAAGCTAAAAGGAGTGGTCTCTCGTAGTAAGTTCTTTTTCTTTCTTCTCCATCTCAAAAGAATGACCCATATCAAAGGGGCAATTCTTGTGGACTAGAGCCTTCAAATGCCACAGAGTTAAGGGAGCATTCACTAATTTATCCTTCCTGATAGTATTTATAATATTCAGATAATTTTACAGCAAACTTACTCTATGTTTTCTAATTATGGCCATGTATACTATGGGCTTCATTGGTCAGTATTTAAAAAAAAACAGAATGCAGGTCGTAGTAGTAGTATTCTTGTAAAGAAAGAGGAGAGAGAAGCTAAAAGGGGTGGTCTCTCGTAGTAAGTTCGTAGTAAGTTCTTTTTCTTTCTTCTCCATCTCAAAAGAATGACACATATCAAAGGGGCAAAATCCGCTGCTTTTCAATGTCTCCTGCTGCAAATCGGCAAAAAGGTATACTTGTTTATTATCCTATTTCATTACTTGTATATATTTTTCGTCTCTGTATTCATTTTCTTTGCTTTCGGATACAATATCAATTTCCTTCGAACGTCACATGAGGAAATGCTCAAAGCATTGATTTACTTAAGGATTTGGGTGTTTCTGGGTCTTTGAAAAATTTGTGGTTTTGTTTGGTATTCTTCTGATCATGACCTTTGTTTCTGTCATAGTGTCATAGTGTTTAGAGGTTCCATGGATTTCAGAAATTTGAGGCTATAGGGTTGCTTCCCGGTGGTTTTGTGGATTTTGAAAATTAGAGTGAGTTGCTGTTGTGTGGGGATCGGTTTCACAATCTAGGATTTAAAAGTAGGAAATTTCTGATCGGTTCCATTCTATGTGATGCCCATGGCCGTGTTGGACGTCCACTTGTGCTTGGATTCCTTCCTTTGCTTATCTCTTGATTCTCCTTTCCATCTTGGTTTGAATTCCTCCTTTTGATTTGTTGATTGGTGTTAGCTTCTTGTTGTTTACTCCTAATCTGTAGCTCTGTTTTTTTATTTTGTGGTTGGATTCTTGTCAATAGGATGCTTTATATGTGCTTGGTCACACAAATCATGAAAAAACATTTTTGATAACATCAATGTTGATGCAATCATGCGACGTTAATACATGAGAAACTTGTTGAGAATTTTAAAAAATAATTTTCTATTGGAATTAAAAACGATGACTTTTCAACGATAATTCTGTTTTATAAGTGTGATTCACGGACAGGTGCTTCTATGCTTACAGCTTGTTATGTTTTGTACAACTTTTTTTTATTAGGATATTTATTCCCTCTTCTTAATGAAATTTCAACTGACACATTACTTATAAAAAGAATTAACAATTTTTTATGTCATTGTTAATAGGAAAAGAACCATGATGATGCACTTAATGACGTCATCAGCTGACCATCACTTGCCCCCATTGTAAGGAACTCTTGACTCTGCTGTTGTCGCTACGTGTGCTGTTCAACATGGAAGAAACTAGGAGCTGGTCAGATCTTCCCCAATATCTTCTTGAATTGATCTTGATGTTCCTAAGTGTACCTGATCGTCTTCTTTTCGGCTCCATTTGCCGCTCGTGGTACATTGCCCATAGACAATGTCCTCTACTTTACAGAGCCATCGCAAAGTTTAATGTCATCGAAATCATCAGTCCCTTGGAGAAGAAAATGTACAAAATGTCTGTGCCCGAACTTGATTTTCGGTGGACCTGCATTTCATCTTCCCATGGTTGGATGTTGTTCACAAGCCCTTAGAACACATTCAAATCCCTACTCATGAAGAACAAAGAATGTGTTTTGCTTCCGAGGAGATTTCGAATGGTCCAGTATCTTGATTGCCTTTTCTTCTCGACTCCATCTGATCCCGATGGTGTTATCTTCATTAGAAAATCAGATAATACATTCCTACTCTATCGATTGTGTGACCGAAAGTTCTATGAACATCAATGGAAGGGAACTGCCGTGTCTAATACCATCTTCGTTGAAGGAAAGCTTTATACATTATCATTAGAAAAAGGAAAAAGAAGAAAATTGTGTGGATTGAATGATGAGGATTGGAGTCTTGCTGTCGTTGACCCTCTCTTTCCAGGTGATACTCATACCGTGAAGATGAAATTGAAACTAGGGAATAATACTCGGTTACTACAAACGCTAGGGTATCATGTATTTATTTTGGTGGAATCTTGTGGTGAGACACTGCTAGTGAGGATGATGTGGAATTGTGTTCGCAACCTCAGCTGTGATGTTTTTCGAGCCAACTTGACTAGGTTGGAGTGGACGAAGGTGGAAAACTTGGGTGATCGGGTGCTGTTCTTGAGTCATGGCAGTTCTATTTCTGTCAGTGCTAGCGAAATGGGTTGTAAAGGAAATCACATCTACTATATTCCCACTAAGCACGAGAGGTTGAATGCTGTGCGTAAGGTATGCAAAAGGACTGCTCCATTTGTGGAATTCAAATTGGGCAGTGATGAGATGATCCCTCACTCGATTCCAGCGTGCTCTAATTTTGTGGTTGGTTGTACCTGGCTCACACCATGTCTACCCTAGTCTTAATTTAAAATTCTGTTTTCTTTTTAATAATCTACTTTGTTCTATTTATGTTGTCTTTTGAGTCCACAATGAGAAGCGCATTTTCATATCTATTGTCATTTGATTGAAGAAAGCATGCCTATGTAACTCCAGGTAAAGTAGAATATCCGTATGATTATTATTTATGTGAACCTTGTCATCATGTCCTCGCACAACTTTATTGTATCTGAGATATCAAGAAGAATGATTTGATGGTTTCTCTTTTCTAATATAGGATTTTAATGTTTAAGAGTTCTTTCTATACGTTGAACGTGGGTTTATTCGGCCACTCTATTAAGAGGCTTGAGCCTGGTGTCATTATGCAGTCCCATTAACTTGGGAATCACTTGAAAGAAATCAAAGACTACTTGTTGTAAGGGACGCTTCTTCTAAAGCTGATGTGATTTTAAATTCAATCCTTTAATACTGCAAGTGCACAGTTGTCTTGTTGAGACAGTGTCAATTACAGGTCGATCCCACAGGGAGCACTACTAAGTTAAAATTTAAAATCTGATTTTTTTTTTATCAATGATAATGACAAGAGAGATAATAAGAAACAATAATAAAATTAAGAAAGTTCTAGATCTAAAGTGCAGAAATAAGATATAATAAAAAGCAGATCAGAATATCATGAATCCATTAAGTAGTCCCACCATCATTCTATGCAATTGATAAAATAAATTTGTCCTAAAAATCCTTCAAATCAGAAACAAATCAATGTTTCTGATTTGGATAATTTGTCTATCAAAGAGCACAATTTTCCACAATTTACTTAAGGCAAAAATCCCCTTCACCTAATGAAATTATGAACTTAACTAAATATCACATATTAATCAAAGATAGATTATCAAAGAATTTCAATCTAAGAATAATCTATTAAGAAAACATACATGATTAAAGTATTGTTCAAATAAAAAAATTAAATAGCATAGGTTGTCAATGACAGAAGGCAGATTTATTATTATAATTAATACGCAAGAGACAAAAATATCACATAGATTAATGATAAGAAAAACTTAACTTCATCTGATACTCTGATCCAGGGATCTACTCCTCCATTGCAAAAGATGTGATTTTCATTGAGAACTTCATGGCAATTACAATCTTCTCTCACACTCTTCTAGCCTAGTTCTGGAACAGGGCTCCAGAATACCCAAAAATATCTCTAATTCTATTAATTAGGAAAAGAAGAGAGAGAGGAGAGAGAGATAATGTAGTGGACGTCCAAGGGGGTGGGTTAGTCTCTCGTATGCTTTCTTTTGGTTCCTTTTATAATTCCCGGTTATCTTACAGATACATTGAATCTGGACACCTTCTCTGCAGATTTGGTTTATCTTCATTGATAAGGTATATCTCTTTATCCTTTTTGAATTTGAATGAGATGGAAGCTTCTGGAAACCTCTGGATGGCTTGGCTAATCTTCAGATGGGGTCCCACAAGAGATATGCAGCAATGGATTATCAACGGTGTGGATTTTAGTGCAATCCCGTCTAAAAATGAATATGAAAATCTCCGGGCCCATAACTTTGTTGATTTAGCTCTGATTTGCACAATCTTGGGCTCCACGGACATCTACTCTGAATAAGCTTTCCAACAGTAGGTAAATTACATCGATCCGACGGTCGGATTGAAAGTTATGGTCATTTGAAGATGAGTTATCCTGAGAAAAACGGAATTAACTTTTAAAATCTGATTTGCAATGAACTCTATCCCTGCACAACTTTCATTTTTGAAAGGATATCAGATGTGGATGATTCAAACTCTTCTTCTTTTATTCCAATCAAACTTTACTCTTTGAATTATCCATTAATAATTTCAAGTCTGCAACAACTGCGGACCCTACCATGTGGGACATTTCATCTGCTTGAACAGTGGGCCCTATGAGAAGTCTTCTACTGTAGTTAGAACTCTTCAATTGACATGATGAGTGGACCCCTCCTTTCATTGATTTGCACATGGCTTGTATGTGGGGTCCACGTGGTGAATTATTCAATTTACTTCTTTTTAAGCTTCAATTTAGCAATGTAGGGCCCAGGATGACTATGTATGCTTGAAAGTGGTTCCGTGACAGAGGCCTGCAATTCTCATTTTCTGCACATTCTAATTCAACACATCAAACACAAAAGAGCCCATATTGAAGTGGGACCCATCCGGATAGAGTTTTACTCCAACTGGGACTCTTCGAAGAAAAATTGCATAATGTTCTAAATTAATGCAGAAAATATATGAAAAATATAAAAGTTCAGGTTTCTAGGTGAAAATGCATGAGATGATGGAATTAAATGAATAATGATGCAATTCACCAAATAAAACCCCTAATTCATCCTAAAATGATGCATAAATATGCAAATTCATGAACTTAACACACCCCCCAACTAGCATTTTGCTAGTCCCTTAGCAAAAGTTGCGAGCAAAAAGATTTGAAGTTCTTTGACCGAATCTAAGAAAAACAAGTAAATATGAAAATAAAACCACTTTCGCTGGTACTCTCGGTTGCATTTAGCGTATGCAACAAGCCCTTAAACCCCTAGGTTCCCCCTAGTGGACGAGTTGTGCCTCGTGAGGGTTTGCAGTGAATTTACCCACAAAATTCCTTTTTTTTTTATTTTTAATTTTTATTTTTATTTTATTTTTTTTTAAAAAATGATTAAAACCTAACAAAATCCAGGGAAACTTCTTCTAAGAGAAAATTTATAAACGCCGACTATTCTCAGTTCTCGGAATTTTCAAAGACAAATCTTAAATTCGGTTCACCAATCCCATCTTTTGGTCAGAAATTCTCAAAATCATGCTAAATTGATCGTGCACGGTGATAAGTATGTATACATAATAAGCATCAAATGATCCACCAAGAATTCCCGTGAAAATAATTTATTTATTTATTATTTTGGGCCACCTAACTATAGCAAAGAAAAACAGTCTTCCTCTCAAGGCGATAATGACGGCTTTCGCACTACTGTTTTTTCAAAGGCCGCAATTTTTTTTTCAAACACACACATGTGACTGTGCAATGCCTAAGTCCCTTAAGCTTTCTAATTAACCCATGTAATGAGCATTAGGCCAATGACTCCCAAACCAGATGGCTTTAGGGCACTAGGTATGCAAATACCCCTACGGACTTATTCGCTCGGGTTAAAAAGGCTACGAACCCAAGCTAGTCACAAACTTTTTATTCTTTTCAAGACTTCTAACTTTTTTTTTTTTTCTTTTCTATTCTTTTTTTTTTTTTTTTTATTTTACGCAAACCCCAACAATAGGCAGCCTTTTCCATATATCCACCCGTTGAACTGTAGCACTAAGGGTTGGGGTCGATTTTCCTTCTTTTTTTTTTTTTTTTTTTTTTCAATTATCAAAGAAAAACGGTAATCATAGCTTCACATTCAAAACCTTAAAAACGTATACATCCTGTGTAAAAGTGAGGGATCAAAATTCAGCACTTTTCCAAAAATCCTTTCCATAAATAAAATAGTGAACCATTGTTTTCTTTTGTCCAAAATAAATATCTTCAGTCAAAAAAAAATTTCTCTCAAAAGTTTCCCTCTACCCTAACAATAGCAAAGTTTTTTTTTTTTTTTTTTTAAATCTCCTAGAAACCTAAAAAAATAAAGCGAAAAAGAAAAATGTAGAATGAAAATTGAACAACTGATCACATGTCAAGTTCTAACTCACACCCCCAAACCTAAATCCAACATTGTCCTCAATGTTATGAATGCATATGTAATGTGAAAATGAACAATAAGGAAAATTGGAACGTCTTACCAGGTGGGGTGATTGCAAAAGAGGGTGATCAACCAGCTCAATGACCTTCCAAAATTGGGTTGCCTCCCAAACAGCGCTAAGTTTAATGTCGTCAGCCCGACTTGACAAAAATGATTAGTCCTGGTAACTTGGGTCTTCCAGAAGGATTTCCTCAATGTTTTTATCCTTCAGTTCCAGAAAAGATTTCAGCCGTTGACCATTAACCTTGAAAATTTCCCCTTTTTTGGGGTTCTCAATTTCCACTACCCCATGAGGATAAACAGTATGCACAATAAATGGGCCAGACCATCGAGATTTCAATTTCCCTGGAAATAGGTGTAACCGGGAATTGTAGAGGAGAACTTTCATGCCAGGTTCGAATGACTTCCTAAGGATTGATTTGTCATGGTTCAATTTCATCCGTTCCTTGTAAATTTTGGCATTTTCATAAGCATCATTTCGCAATTCATCAAGCTCATTGAGTTGCAATTTACGATTGTCACCTGCCAAGGGCAAATTAAAATTGAAAGTTTTGATGGCCCAGTAAGCTCTATGTTCTAACTCAACAGGCAGATGACAAGCCTTACCATAGACCAACCTATAAGGGGACATCCCAATAGGAGTCTTGTATGCGGTTCGATAGGCCCATAATGCATCCAATAGTCGCAAAGACCAGTCTTTCCGATTTGGATTGACCGTCTTCTCCAAAATTTGTTTGATCTGCCTATTCGAAACTTCTACTTGGCCACTGGTTTGTGGGTGGTAGGGCGTAGCAACCTTATGAGTAACAGAGTACTTTTTCATCAGATGGTCAAAGGTGCTATTACAGAAATGGGTTCCACCATCACTGATAATTGCCCTGGGTGTACCAAACCTAGAAAATATGTATTCCTTCACAAATTTGATCACCACATGGCGATCATTCTTTCTGGTCGGTATTGCTTCCACCCATTTTGAAACATAGTCCACTGCAAGTAAAATATACAAATTTCCAAAGGAACTTGGAAATGGTCCCATAAAATCGATCCCCCACACATCAAAGATTTCCACTATCAAGATTGGGTTCAAGGGCATCATATTCCTACGATTGATTTTTCCAAGCTTTTGACACCTATCGCAACTCAAACAAAATACATGACAATCCTTAAAGATTGTGGGCCAATAGAAACCGCACTGCAAAACTTTTGCAGCAGTCTTTTTGGAGCTAAAATGGCCCCCACATGCATGATCATGACAGAATGAAATGACACTTTGATGGTCCTCATCAGGAATGCACCTCCTGATTATTTGGTCTGGACAGTACTTAAAAAGATATGGGTCATCCCAGAAAAAATACTTGACCTCAGCTAGAAATTTTGATCGATCTTGTTTGGACCAATGGTTGGGCATCTCCCCTGTAACAAGGTAATTAATTATATCTGCAAACCAGGGGATTTGAGAAATACCGAGCAATTGTTCATCAGGAAAATTTTCATTCAGTGGGACCTCATCTAATGGCTCTAAGGGTAACCTCGAAAGATGGTCTGCTACAACATTCTCACATCCTTTTTTATCTTTTATTTCCAAATCAAACTCTTGTAGCAGAAGGATCCACCGGATCAATCGAGCTTTTGCATCCTTTTTAGATAGAAGGTATCTCAGAGCTGCATGATCCGTGTAGACGATGACTTTAGACCCTATCAAGTAGGACCGAAATTTCTCCAAGGCAAAAATCACAGCTAGCAATTCTTTTTCAGTGGTTGTGTAATTTAGTTGGGCATCATTGAGGGTCCTACTTGCATAGTAAATCACATGAGGTAACTTCCCAACCCGTTGACCCAAAACAGCTCCAATAGCAGTATCTGATGCATCACACATTAGCTCAAATGGAATGGTCCAGTCAGGTGGCTGGATTATAGGGGCTGAAGTTAGTTCCTTTTTCAGTCTCTCAAAAGCCTTTAGACACTTCTCATCAAATTCAAACGGGGCCTCTTTTGTCAGCAATTGGCACAAAGGTTTAGCAATTTTACTAAAATCTTTGATGAATCTACGATAAAAACCAGCATGGCCCAGGAATGATCGAATCTGCTTAACTGATTTTGGTGGTGGTAATTTGGAGATCAAATCAATTTTTGCTTTGTCCACCTCAATTCCTTGTTGAGAGATAATGTGTCCTAGGACTATGCCTCTCTTCACCATGAAATGACATTTCTCCCAATTTAAGACTAGATTCTTTTCTTTGCATCTTTCAAGCACAAGGGACAAATGATATAAGCACTCCTCAAAAGAATTGCCAAAGACCGAAAAATCATCCATGAAAACCTCAATGAATCTTTCTACCATGTCAGAAAATATGCTCAACATGCACCTTTGAAAGGTGGCCGGTGCATTGCATAGCCCAAAGGGCATGCGTTTGTAAGCAAATGTACCAAAAGGACAAGTGAAGGTGGTCTTTTCCTGATCTTCAGGTGCAATTGGAATTTGATTGTAGCCGGAATAACCATCAAGAAAACAATAATATGCATGACCGGCTAGCCTTTCGAGCATTTGATCCATGAATGGGAGGGGAAAATGATCTTTCCGAGTGACTGAGTTCAACTTCCTATAATCAATGCATACCCTCCATCCAGTCTGTATCCGAGTAGGTACCAATTCATTGCCCTCATTTTGAACTACTGTTATTCCAGATTTCTTTGGTACCACTTGAACTGGGCTCACCCATGCACTATCAGATATGGGGTAAAGCACCCCTGCATCAAGTAATTTCAAGACTTCTGACCTAATCACTTCCTTCATTGCTGGGTTCAGTCGCCTCTGTGGTTCACGAGAAGTTTTTGCATTTTCTTCTAAATGGATTCTATGTTGGACCACAGATGGGCTTATTCCTTTAATATCTGCGATGGACCATCCAATAGCTTCCTTGTGTTCATCCAAAATTTTTATGAGTTTTTCCTCTTGGACAGGGTCCAAGTCTGAAGCTATAATCACTGGAAGGGTTTCTAGTGGGCCTAAAAACACATATTTCAAGGTATCTGGCAATGCCTTGAGTTCTAACTTTGGGGGCTTTACAATCGATGGAACAGGTGGGGAAGCAGATGGAGTCAGAATCTCCTGCTTCGGTTGCCAGTTGGAGCAGTCCATGGATGGGGTGGAGTCTAACAGTGCATTGACTTCCTCAATATGTCCATTTACATCAAAATCACTTCCAAAGTGGGCCAGACAAGCCTCTAGTGGATCTTCAAGTTTCAATTGGGGTAAGTGATTTTCCACCAATTCATGAATGTAACTAATTTCTAAAACTCCATCATCACCATCAGGAGGTTGCTTACTGACATTAAAAATGTTCACTTGAACTGTCATGGTCCCAAAAGAAATTTGCATCACTCCATTCCTACAATTGATCAAGGCATTTGAGGTTGCTAGAAATGGTCTCCCCAAGATTACTGGAATTTTGGGTTCAACCCCAGATGTGTGCTTGGTATCCAAGACAACAAAATCAACAGGAAATACAAAGTCTCCAACTTTGATCAGAACGTCTTCGACTACCCCTTTGGGGTATCGAATTGATGCATCAGCCAATTGCAAGGTCACATGTGTCCTTTTCAACTCTCCCAAACCTAATTCTTCATAAACAGAGTACGGAATAAGGTTCACACTTGCACCCAAATCTAGCAAAGCTTTCTCTATGTGATGGTCCCCTATTTGACAAGAAATTGTAGGACACCCCGGGTCCTTGTATTTGATCGGGGTTGGACAGGAAATGATCGAGCTAGCTTGTTGTGCTAGAAATGCCTTCTTGGGCACATTGGTAGTCCTTTTGAAAGTGCAAAGGTCTTTTAGAAATTTTGCATAGGCCGGAATCTGTTGGATAGCATCAAGTAGTGGGATATTGATCCTCACTTGTTTGAATACTTCTAGCATTTTATCCAGTTGAACATTTGATTTTGCTGGGCCTAGCCTTTGTGGGTATGGTGCCTTGGGAACATAAGTCTTAGGAGATGGCTCACTAGGTGATGGGTCAGTTTTGACTGGGTTTTCGTTGACTGGCTCAGGTTCTACCATAGGTTCGGCATTTACAATTTGTTCATCACTTTCCACATCCACACTTGGTGTTTTCTTAGATTCTTTGGGGAGTTCAACATTGTTATCAATTTGTGTACCCGACCTAAGAGTAATGATGGACTTAACTTGTTCCGAGCCTTTTCCTTTTATATCATGAACGACTTGGCCCTTGGGATTGGGTTCAGGTTGACTAGGAAATGTTCCCTTGTCTCTAGCACTCAATGAATTGGCCAGTTGGCCCATTTGGTATTCCAATTTTGCAAGGGTTTGAGTGTGGCCATTTAAAAGTTGAGTAGTGGTCTGCTGGAATTGAGCAGTACTCTGAGACAATTGGGCCGTGGTTTGAGACATGAGTTTCATGGCCTCTTCTAAAGAATCTACCCTCTGGGTCAATGGACTAGGATTGAAGTTGGGTTTTTGGAAACCGGGTGGGGCATTGACTTGAGATTGATTGGGTTGAAATTGAGTGGACTGAGATGGGCCACCCTGAGTTGGGCCTTTGGTCCAAGAAAAGTTTGGATTATCCCTCCAACCTGGATTGTATGTGTTGGAGTATGGGTCATACCTTTGACGATTATCAAAACGAGTGTTTTGATATAGTGCATTAACCTCCTCAACAGATTCGGCCTGACCCAAAGTTGTTGGGTCGATCCCTCCATTCATGGCCTGGTTATATTTCAATGACTCCAAAGTGTTTGGAGTGGGCTTTTGGTTTATCTCTAAGGCCTCTATTCTTCTCATCAGTGTGGCCATTTTGGCTTCTGCCTCAATTTTGGGTTCAACCTTGAACATCCCCCCCTTTTCAGGAATGGTGGTTTTGGTGGGCTCCCTCTTGATAGGGGCCCACTGCAATGTATTCTCAGCGGTATCTTCCAAAAATGTCCAAGCTTCTTCCGCTGTTTTCTGTGTAAATTTTCCACTACAGAAAGATTCCACCATTTGTTTGGTTGGGTAATCCATGCCTTCATACACAATTTGGACTAATCGGATTTTTTCAAATCCATGGTGGGGACACTGAATTAAGAGGTCTTTGAAACGTTCCAAATAAATGTAAAGTGTCTCCCCTTCCATTTGATGGAATCCATTGATGGCCTGCCTAATCGAAGTGGTTTTTTGCTTAGAGTAGAACTTTTTGTAAAATTCTTCGACTAGCTTGGCCCATGTAGTGATGGACCCGGCCTGTAAGGCATAAAGCCAAGCTTTAGCCTTTTCTTTTAGGGAGAAAGGAAATAATCTAAGTTTAAGTGCCTCCTCAGTCATGTGATTGATTCTCATGGTCCCACAAATGTCCTCAAATTCTCTAACATGTTGATATGGATTTTCTTGGTCTAGCCCACGGAATACTGGGAGCATCTGGATCATACCAGATTTCAGCTCAAATGTGGCATTGGTCTGAGGCAGGGTGATGCAGGACGGTTGAGTTGTCCTGGTGGGATACATGTAATCCTTCAAAGTCATGGGTGGGTCTTCTTGATCAGCCATTCTAACAATTTCTTCAAAGATGGAAGACTTTCCTACAATGGTTAAAGCTAATTCGGGCTCTATCCTTACTAACCTTTTACTCTTGCGTACCCACAATTTTTCTCTCTCAGGTCTAGAGTGCATGCATCGGGTTCAACCTTAAAGAAATGCAAGCCTAATCTATATACAGGGCCCTAATGGTCTTACTAGATGATGCACAAGCAGTCAAGCACAAAGATTGAGCACAAGAAATTATCGTAGGGTTAACCTAACTCACTAGATAGCTCCTAACTGGTTTGAAGAGTGCACTAAGGCCTCCAATCCGGTCTTATGAAGCCAAATCGACCAGGTAAGTCCCCAGGATGAGTGGTGGGGTCACAATGCACTTGGCAAGGGTCCCGCTTAAGAACCAAACTCCTAGAACAGAGACTGCCACCCTTTGGAGGGACAGGACTTACCTAGACATCGACTTGACCAAAGAGCGCAATTGGTGCAACCTTTTGTGGTCTTCGTCCTAATGAGCTCAAGCCCTATGGTCTCGTTTCTACTTGATTTTAATTAATGGTTAGGATACTATGTGAGAGGTGGTTAAACCTAATTGGGCAAGGATCTGGTGATGAAATCCAGTCCTTATCTTATTAGGGTCAATTGCCCTTAACTAAGTGTGTGGGTCCAATTAATTGGTGTGTCAAGCAAGCAGTCACACTTTGTAAAAATTAAATCACCCAAGCCCCACTTGCAAGTAAAAGATTCGTGGGGTAAAGTTTAGAAATTCTTACAATGGTCCACGCTAACATTTAAACTGTGCAAGCTTAACCTGTATTTTTTTTTATAGCAATTTTTCAATTCTGAGAGCTACTTGTTTGCTTAAGAGCAAATCCACGCAGTTTCCTGTTTTTGTGCAACTCTCCTCCTAGCAAGGTCACCTATCAAGAAGAAACTCTTGTTAGTAAATCCTAAGTTAACAAACCAACTCAAATTCTTATCCTATCCGAAAAATTCTATCTTATCCTAATTTCAAACAAAAGACATCCAAGTTAATCAATACTTTATCCAAAGTGGACTCTAAGTTATTGAGACAAATAAAAAAAAAACTCTATCTAAAAAAAAGAAATTCAGAAATTCTAAATTATCCAAACAAGTGTCTAGATATGGCTAGAGTTTTCAAAAGGTTTCAAATTATCAGAAATCCAATCTTATCCAATTCAAATTTCAGATTTTAAAACTCCAAGTAATCTAAACAACTTAAGGATAGAATTTTAAAATTTCTAATTACCTAATTTCAGAATTTAAAAGTTAGTTATTAATCAAAACAACCTAATCCTAAAGATTTTAAACTCTACCTTACCAATCCTAATCTAATCCAAGCAACATATTAGTAAAACCAATCTAAAATAAATTTTCTTTTTGTTTTAATTTACTGAAATTCGGAATTAAAGAAATCCTTAAAAAAATTTTTTTTTTTTTAAATTCTTAATTAATTAATTAATCCGAAAATTCAGTTAATTATATAAAAAATATCAGAAATATCCCAAAAATCAGAAAGTTCAGAAAAATCAGTAAAGTGAAATAATAACTAATACTAATTGCAAATAACACTCTTGATGCAAATTAGATGACTAAACAACTAATGCAACCTAAATATGAGCATGCATATTAATCTAATAAAAAAAATTCAGATTTCTAACAAAAACTCAGATTTGGCTCCCCGGCAACGGCGCCAAAAACTTGATGTGATTTTAAATTCAATCCTTTAATACTGCAAGTGCACAGTTGTCTTGTTGAGACAGTGTCAATTACAGGTCGATCCCACAGGGAGCACTACTAAGTTAAAATTTAAAATCTGATTTTTTTTTTATCAATGATAATGACAAGAGAGATAATAAGAAACAATAATAAAATTAAGAAAGTTCTAGATCTAAAGTGCAGAAATAAGATATAATAAAAAGCAGATCAGAATATCATGAATCCATTAAGTAGTCCCACCATCATTCTATGCAATTGATAAAATAAATTTGTCCCAAAAATCCTTCAAATCAGAAACAAATCAATGTTTCTGATTTGGATAATTTGTCTATCAAAGAGCACAATTTTCCACAATTTACTTAAGGCAAAAATCCCCTTCACCTAATGAAATTATGAACTTAACTAAATATCACATATTAATCAAAGATAGATTATCAAAGAATTTCAATCTAAGAATAATCTATTAAGAAAACATACATGATTAAAGTATTGTTCAAATAAAAAAATTAAATAGCATAGGTTGTCAATGACAGAAGGCAGATTTATTATTATAATTAATACGCAAGAGACAAAAATATCACATAGATTAATGATAAGAAAAACTTAACTTCATCTGATACTCTGATCCAGGGATCTACTCCTCCATTGCAAAAGATGTGATTTTCATTGAGAACTTCATGGCAATTACAATCTTCTCTCACACTCTTCTAGCCTAGTTCTGGAACAGGGCTCCAGAATACCCAAAAATATCTCTAATTCTATTAATTAGGAAAAGAAGAGAGAGAGGAGAGAGAGATAATGTAGTGGACGTCCAAGGGGGTGGGTTAGTCTCTCGTATGCTTTCTTTTGGTTCCTTTTATAATTCCCGGTTATCTTACAGATACATTGAATCTGGACACCTTCTCTGCAGATTTGGTTTATCTTCATTGATAAGGTATATCTCTTTATCCTTTTTGAATTTGAATGAGATGGAAGCTTCTGGAAACCTCTGGATGGCTTGGCTAATCTTCAGATGGGGTCCCACAAGAGATATGCAGCAATGGATTATCAACGGTGTGGATTTTAGTGCAATCCCGTCTAAAAATGAATATGAAAATCTCCGGGCCCATAACTTTGTCGATTTAGCTCTGATTTGCACAATCTTGGGCTCCACGGACATCTACTCTGAATAAGCTTTCCAACAGTAGGTAAATTACATCGATCCGACGGTCGGATTGAAAGTTATGGTCATTTGAAGATGAGTTATCCTGAGAAAAACGGAATTAACTTTTAAAATCTGATTTGCAATGAACTCTATCCCTGCACAACTTTCATTTTTGAAAGGATATCAGATGTGGATGATTCAAACTCTTCTTCTTTTATTCCAATCAAACTTTTACTCTTTGAATTATCCATTAATAATTTCAAGTCTGCAACAACTGCGGACCCTACCATGTGGGACATTTCATCTGCTTGAACAGTGGGCCCTATGAGAAGTCTTCTACTGTAGTTAGGACTCTTCAATTGACATGATGAGTGGACCCCTCCTTTCATTGATTTGCACATGGCTTGTATGTGGGGTCCACGTGGTGAATTATTCAATTTACTTCTTTTTAAGCTTCAATTTAGCAATGTAGGGCCCAGGATGACTATGTATGCTTGAAAGTGGTTCCGTGACAGAGGCCTGCAATTCTCATTTTCTGCACATTCTAATTCAACACATCAAACACAAAAGAGCCCATATTGAAGTGGGACCCATCCGGATAGAGTTTTACTCCAACTGGGACTCTTCGAAGAAAAATTGCATAATGTTCTAAATTAATGCAGAAAATATATGAAAAATATAAAAGTTCAGGTTTCTAGGTGAAAATGCATGAGATGATGGAATTAAATGAATAATGATGCAATTCACCAAATAAAACCCCTAATTCATCCTAAAATGATGCATAAATATGCAAATTCATGAACTTAACAAAAGCCCTCGCGGGAACATCTCACCAGTCTGCATATTCATAAAGGAGACTACCGAAGGATAGAGGACGGTGGAGACTCCTTAATCTTCTCTACTTTTTCTCTCTTTTAAGAGGGCCTGAGGAAGCATTCCACCATCCCATCATTTTACAAGGAAGAAATCCTCTGTTTCCGTCTTCTCGATATTCATTCATCATCCTATGAAAGTAATAACATAATCAATTTGGTAGCAGTCTGAATGAGAGAACAAAAGAGGAGGTTATAGCGTCACATAGCTGCAACAATTAAATGGGCAGGTTTGTTTCACTATCTTCTGGGATTGTGTAGTCGATCGTCTATCAACATTCATAGTGTTTGCATGACATCCTTCAAAATGTTTAGATCATGTGGTCTCATGCATTCTTTTTAGACATCTTTATCAACATTACATCCTTCACGTATTTAGTCAAAATCCAAGAACATGATATTGTAAAAAGGGCAACTGGGTGAGATTGTCTGGTTAGCATGTGCAATTCTATAGTTTCCCATGCATGTCAGATATCTCCCTTTTACATTCTATTTAACACATGAAGGGTAATTTAGACTGTCTTCATAATGATGGTTGTTTTTACTTGATATAATAAAACTTGATTTTAGTGATTCAACCTCATTAAATGTGTTAAGTGAATGTCACTGTATTCGAACCACTCAAATGCTTGCTTTCTTTATATGACGAGAAATATATGTTATTGATTTTTGTATTTTTTTACTGGTTCATATTACTCTCGATTATATATATAAAGAAAATAAAGAACCATTAGTTTCTGTTTGCTCATTATTTGTTATGTTTATATGCACATAGTTTCTACATTTCTCTATAATTTGTTGATAACTAAAACATTCTAGAGTGGGTGCAGACCATTACCACAAATCCACTTTTGTCTTATTAATAAGACAAGAGTGCTTCTATTTATTTCTCCATTGTTTTTTTTTTTAAGTATGAATAACTGTTTTAATTTGATTTTCTATATCGAGTTTTTTTATTGAAACAATGTTTGTTCGCAAGCAATGTCTTTTTTTTTTTTTAAATTTTTTTTTTAATTTTGTTTTAATGCATGGTCCCACATTTTTCATGATAATGAAGGTATCCCTGTGGTATTAACCTTTTAGTACTAATCTTTATAGGTGCACGTGTGGGTAAATATGGGGAGATTCGAACGCAAGACCCCGTGGAACTAACCCGTGCCTTACGTCAAAGAGCCAACACCCAGGGGTGTTCCAACTTCCAAGCATTGGTCTTCATAATTATCACATATAATAATGATGTTTTGAGAATATTTATATATTTTGATGATCTTATCACAAAATGTGTAGCTATCTTTCTCCTATTCAAGAGACATTATTTAAAAAGTTCCAATTTTAAGTTAATATTTATATATATATATTTTATAATAATTACATTATTACACATGTTAAAGAAATAACTAGAAAATATCGTTAAATGTTACAAAATGTTATATCTTAATTGAACGTGGAGTTTACTGGGCTTTAACTTTTGCTTTTTTATTATTCTCTTTTTTAACAATTCATTTAAATGCTTTTATTTTAAAACTCAATTACCTTTTTTATGGCTTCTTTATATTTCTTTAGAGAATTTTACAGGAAATAACCTCTTAGATGCCCGAACATGAAAAAGGACCTAATAGATTCTCACAGAGAGAAAAGTCCCTCCCATCACTTTTATTTTGTTTTGCCCTTTCAGTCTGAGCGTCGTGGTAATGAGTGTCAATATCGATTGGCGACATGTAAGTAGGAGCATACCATGACTTTTAAAACTCATCCTAACCATCCTACCTTATCTACACGGACCCTCATAAGACCCATTACTTTCAACCCTCCTATCTATGTTGGACCTAGACCAGTCTATTAGGCCCCATGTTGGGCCCCAGCCCCAGCCCCAGCCCCAGCCCCAGCCCGAGCCCGGAGACCGGCAACGTACGCAAGTAATCGATAAAAAAATCAATTCATCAGGCAATTTCAGTCATCTGCTTTAAGATCCTAGTAATAATTATTAGTTGTTAAGTGACACTTACTTTCGTCGTTAATTTTAACATTACAAATCTAAGATTATGCCTGTTAGAGTGCCTCATGAAGTTATAAAGAAGAGCCCATCTAATGGAGGGAAGAATGCATGAAATAAACAATTTGAAGCCCATCGTTAGATCATGCCCTATCCACATTACTTACACAATAAATACTGAAAAAAACCCAAACCTATTCCACCCATTGGCACCCTTAAACACCGTACCACCCATGACAGGTTTAGGATCTGTAATTCCAATCCTGCCAATATAAATGGTTTTTGCTATACATAACTAGGAAAATTTGCAAAATGTAGGGCAAAAACTCCCGGTATCAAAACCATTCTCGACCATCACATTTAGGGCATGTTTGGGTAACATTCTTGGAGATGAATCTTCTCATTTTCCTTGGTTTCGAGAAAATACCCAGATTTTGGTGAAGAGAGGAAGAGAGAGAGAGAGGATTGTAATCCTCCCAACCCATCAAAAACCCTCTCTTCCACTTATTATTTCCTCTATCTCCACCTCCCCCATCGAATTTTACAAATCCATAGAGGCAAAGTACCTAGTTACAAGGAGTGGCTCATGGGTGTTTCTCAAACCTAAAATGCAGTGACTCCTCCCCTTAGAAATCCCTTTAATGCAGTGACCCCTCCCCTTAGAAATCCTTAGAGAGGACGATGGCATGATTCCAGGGGATGAAGGGAATCCTTTTTGTTTACCAAGCATGCCCAAATAATCTTAGTCGTGGTGTCCAACCAACGGTCGGAAGAAAAAAAAAAAAAAAAAAAAAAACAAAAAACCAAACGAGAAACAACCATGAATGGCAAAACAGGTCAAATATTGGATGGCTGAGATTCAATGTAAGTCATCATTAGAGCATTATCCATGCACGTGAGTTTCCATAAGGTTAATGAAATTTCCTAAAAGGAAAAACAAACACATATATTGCAGGATAAAACATTTCTCTGGTATATCTCATTTCCTAGCATTGCAAACTCAATGGCAAACTCTACTGGAAACAGAAGTTTTCAACGATTCCAGAATGGAATTACAATTTTCAATGCTCTTCATTGTGCTTCATCATTTTAATTGCTTTTTTTATTGCAAGGCATTTAACGAGGCTAATAAACTTTAAGCATTCATAAAAACAAACAAAAAAAGTTAAAATGGTTTAAGCCTTCGAACCTGTTTCAACTCAAGTTTTTTGGACGAGTTCAGGAACGATGATCCAATTCTCATTGCAGGCCACGCCACTTGCATGTTAAAATGCCTGAAAATCTTATAAAGCAGTCCTTTAAATAGAGGATTTCTAGTTATCCTTAAGTAGTTCTGGCTTCCTCCATAAAAAGCTTGGCAATTTAATGACAAACACGATTTATAGAAAAATTAAAAACATAACGACGCATGAAGTCATGTCTGGAAGTTTTATGCTCACTGAAGACAAACCAACCACTGAAGTTATTCCTTCAGCTGAGCATTTGAAGTTGAAACCTCATCCTTCTTTCCAGCAGTAACTGCTTCCAACGTCTGGTAGAACTCTTCTGGAAGTGGGGCAGGTTTATGTTGAGGAACATGCTTAGGAATCGGGGCATCATTCTCGATCACTTCACATTCATAGTCTTCAGGAACACCCCACGGATCCCACTCTGTAATCAGGATGTTACAAACAACAGTAAATACATGCTTTCATCCCACTGCATTTGATATCAAGGAACATGTAAAAATGTCGCCACACAGGATCAAGTTACTGAAAAATCAGACAAAAGCACAAGACAATGGATGACTTTGTGAAGAACAAAATTGGGGACATTGATGCACCACGGACATTGTTTTTTTGTAACAACCGCCATGTCAAACACAAACTTGACGGGAAGTCCAGAACAAATCTTGCAAAACAATACATTGTGGACATCATATGATGTAACAGATGCACCTCAAATGTCCATGATAAATGCGATCTCACCCAAAAAAAAAAAAAAAACAGCTCTTGATTTATCATTATTCAAGTCCTTAATTCACAAGTGACATCTTACCATCTCAAACTTGATCATATTTGAACAGGTATTGAGATGCCTTCTCTAACTGGCCCAAGATCACATAATTAGGACAAGCATAGACAAAGTTACCAATTCATCGATAAGAGCTAGTGTTTTGGTTAGTAATAGATTTATTCATTAACTCGTTTCTTCATTTACTTTTTCATTAGGAAAGGAAGATTGCAAATGTGCAGAACTGGTTGTTGTAGTTCTTGCGCAAGATCCCTTGAAATTTGAATGCATTTACTGCCAATAAAAAAACAACTCTTTGTTTATTTTGCTTTCCACAAGCAATGTTAGGATTAATCAGCACCAGAAATCCCCTACTATTGTTTCTTTTCAAAGGGGAATGTTCATATGCATCTTTCCCTCACCATAGGGTGAGGGACACTTCCCTTTTGCACAAGAAGACAAGAGTTGTCTTCTTGTGCAAAAGGGAAGTATCCCTCACCCTATGGTGAGGGAAAGATGCATATGAACATTCCCCCTTTTCAAATATCCCAAGTGATTAAATGTGGAAACATTTCCTTAGGCATCGACCCCCACAACCGACTAGCTCAACCTAGGATAAGGACCCCTACATAGAGTGAAATTATCTATCAGACAAAGAGTAAGGCAAGAAAAGATTTGCAAAGGAAGTGCTTGGGCAATGAGGAACAAAGTGATACTATTGTTTCTTTTCAAATATCCCAAGTGATTAAATGTGGAACCATTTCCTTAGGCATTGACCCCCACAACAGACTAGCTCAACCTAGGATAAGGACCCCTAAAAAGAGACAAATTCTCTATGGGACAAAGAATAAGGCAAGAAAAGATTTGCAAAGGAAGTGTTTGGGCAATGAGGAACAAAGTGATCATAGACCAACTAATAAAACAAACCAGTACACTTTTAAGTTATCTGTGACAACGGCGGTCCAAGTGAAGGCTTTGGCCCCTCTGTGAAACTAGGATGGATGCAAAGACCTAGGTAAAAGATAAGGGGGAATAACAATTTAGTAGAGAGCTCTCCATGGGAAGTCAAGAACCAAATCAATTCTATCACCGTCAAAGACAGATTCTAGGGGCTCAATCCTGTAGTCCATGAGGTTCCTTTTAGAAATAAGGTTTCAAAACCGCTTGTCCACTATAATCTCTCCACATTTTTTCATTCCACATTCACGATTAGGGGGTAACTACAGCCTTTAAAATCCAATAGCATAGGTTCTTTCCTAGTCATTAATCTTCCTAAAAATGCATCACTTCCTCATCATCCACTACAAATGCAGATTCATTTCCAATGCATCTTTTTATTCCTTTCCCAGATTGTGGTTCCTCCTCCTCCTCCTGGAAAAACCAACAATACATCATATAAAAGAGGACAGGAATAAACAGCCCCAGTCCATAGAAATTCCCTTATCTTCGCAGATGCATTTCCATGGAATTCCATTTTCCTCTTCAAGTCATTACCTCAATTTCTCACTATCAGGAAAAAAACTCACATTAGGTTCAAAAAATCATTTTTTAACCACCATATGCATCCAATTCCTATGTATTCTAATGCAAAGAAACAAGGCCTAAGTAAAATTAGGGTTTGCATTGCAAGCGAATAATAAATAACCAACCAAAATTGATTGATCAGGGTTTAGAAATTAGGGTTTTAAAAGTACCGATCATCTTGGCGATGAGTTTGAGCTCGTCTTGGGCTTCTTCGATGAGCTCCTCGACCTGACCGCAACTGAGGCGCTTCTCGATCTGCTCCCAGTCCTCTTCTTCCTTGCAGACCTGGAGTCGGTGCTTGGTGAAGCTCTCGACGGCCTTGCGATAGCCCTCGTCTTCGGGGACGGCTTTGATCTCGTTGAGGGTTTTGGCGTAGAGAGAGATCAATACCTCTCGAGCGTTCGGAACCACATCCAAACCTACGATTCCTGTCGTCTCCTTAACTTTAGCTAAAAGAGGACCTGCAAATCGACGTAGAAACATCTCTTCTTCTTCCTTCTTGTTCTTGGAGATCGATATTGGGATCGAGAGCTGTTTGTTGGGGCTATCTGCTCTTCGAATGTAGAGTAGAAGAAACTAGAGTAAAATGAGACGGACAGAGATTTGGTGAATCCGAGCCGTTGATCTAGAGATAAAAAAGGGCCACATGAGATGTGTTGGTAGGGCCCATGGGATCTGTGATGACTCACATAAGTGGAAATTCATCAGCTTATGCCCCTTTGGGTGCAGACCCTTTAGCAATGCACCCCCCTTTGATCATTGATTTTTTTTTCCTTATAATCTAGGTATCTCCTTCCGGACGTCCTTCGGCTTTGAGCCCGAGATACAATGGACAGTGAAAATTAATCCGTAGAGACACATGCAAGTCCTTCTATCCACATATAACGAGAACTGAACCCTTTGATCTATATATCCCATCCATGATGTGGCATTATGCTTACATTTATGCTTATTGAAGTTTCACTCACCATTAGATTAAAAAAAAAGAAGAGAGAGATAAATATATGGTTAAATTTATCTAAACCCTTTGATCTATCTATCCCATCCATGGTGGTCCAGCTTTATAGGATTCATTTGGGCGCAACTTACATCAATGAATCTCCTCTCACACTCTTATCCCATGTTCTTTGGCGCTGCCCAATTTTATGGGCAGCAAACCTTTATTAACGGTTGGATTAAATTGAACCTATGAATTTTCATTCACATAAACCTTAACTTTGAAGGGAAAAAAAAAATACCAGTTAAGTTATAGTGTTATTAAATCAAGAGTTAGGCTAATTTGATGGGACTGAACTTTTTACATGACCCTAAGGATAGAAATGCATCCAAGTGAGCCCGGCAAGGTGGACTACATGTCGCAATATATGGCCTGTTCAAAGATGAAAATCTTCCATAATCAATATCCTATGCATGCTTCTACTTGGGCAATAAATCCATATCCATGCCATCTATAATATGTTAATATCCCATCTCTAGACAGGGTATTTGATATCGTAATATCTTATTATCCCATTTTTTGGATCTTGAGCTATACTATGAAAAACGAGAACAGATTGATCCAAGATCTGAATCACTGCAACTTTTTTGGTAGTAGGCGCAGCGGCACAATCTAGGCAACCTTGCTGCTTAGAATTATCATCGGATTTTGAGACCTAATTGAGTTGACACATTAAATAGAAATTCACCACCAATTCCATTCATTGAAATTTTTCTGACCGCCCATTTCATAGTAAAAGCCATCTGATCATGTCAAATTTGATGATATTCTTAAATTTGAACGGCCTTGATCGCCACAAAGCTTTTCTCTCTCAGACAGTTGCCATTTTAACGAAGCCCATCTCTCAACAACATCTGTCCGAATGGATTTAGTCTTCACTTGTGAAGATGTTGAGACACAAAAGTACTCTCTTTCTAGAAGAAAAAGTACACATGCTGGAAGTCTGCAACACGAAATGAACATGACTATTACATGGAAAAATCGTCACACCCCTTTATTATTACATTGAATCATCACCAGACAAAGCTTTTTGCCCCCCTCAAAACAAGAGCATGTTATGGTGATTAGTACGTACATACATTTGTTCAATATTTGATTAATCAAACCAGGTTTCATGCAGAGCTGACAGTTATTTCAGCTGGCTGCTGCGGTCGCCGGAATCTGCAAGAGGCACAGTCTGCAGAAAGAAGGGACGTAGTCCGGTATCGGTCTTCTCCCCCCATCATCGGCATGGCGACATCAGTCCTCACAGGGCTAATGTAGCGTGGCTGGTAAGTCTTGCCCAACACTCCCTCTACTTTGTCTGTCAATTTTGTGAACTTGAATTGCATCTCCAAGTGCGCAAAGGCGTCATTCGCTGGTAACTGGTAGTTGTGGATCCGATTCTCTTCATCTCCTATGGGCGTCACCTTCACATCCATCTCCACAAACCCTGTGATTGTCGCCTTGATGCTGTTGGTTTCGTCGGTCCTCTCAATGACCACCTCTCTGCCTCCTTCTTCGTTGCTCATGATCTGCCACTCAGCATCTCCATCAGTGGGGATCACAACTTCCTCTCCATCCAATTTGATGGAGAGTGCATCAACGTTGTCGTCCCACTCGGCTACCCTGTTGGCAGAGATGATCAATGTGTGGTTGTCAAACATGGTGGCAAGGGCTTGCACCCATGTGAAGTCGCGCGACCTCCCCTCAGGCCTAGTCCCAATGAAGTGAGCATTGATCTGCAGCTGGTCGTCAGACACCAGGGCAAAGTCCCCTCCCTCGGCTCCATGGAAGTAGAACATCACACCATCACCACCAACAAAACGGGGGTCATAACACACTGACCCATATCCCTCGCAGTTGGCCTTCCTATCTGTCAAAGCACATCCACAAGTACATAAACAAAATGAGAAGAAAAATCACATTACATATAAGCATCAATTGTTACTCTTCCTTCTGTAAATTGGGATCATCTCTCTCAAATCAAAGACGAATTTTTATGAGGATGTAGTCTTTTGAATGTTCTCATCAACGTTTTACTACTACTAGGCTAGTACACCTACTGATACTGCTACTACGAGTAGTACTGATGGTGCTAGCGTGGGAATGAGGGGAGAGAGGCTTTCTTACGCTTGCATGTGGTCTCGCATTTGCTGCTGCAGTCGATGAAACAGCCCTTGACTTTCCTGTTCCTTCGCGGCTTCCTTCGAGCGCACTGGGTGGGGCACTGGAGGAACTTCAGAAAGCAGCGGCCCCTTGCAAGACAAAGGACGCGCTCCTGCTCGGTGTTATTCACTTGGGGGAGAAGGAAATAGTGTGTCGACGCTGCATCCAAATTCTTCACTTTCCCCTTCCCCTTTCCTTGCCCCTCAGCAGAGGTGTCAAGGATGCAGCTCAAAACCACTAGGACAGCCACCCAAAACACATGGGGTCTACCCATCTCTCCCTTCTCTCCCTAGCTGATTACAGGTGTGGGAGCAGAGATGGGAAATGTGGTTATATGCAGAGATTGTTTGTAGGCATGGATGTGATTTATAGGGAAATCTAGGTGCTACTAAGCATGGACTTCGCCTTACTCTTGGGAGTCAGTCCCTACTTACAAGTCTATTAGCCCACAGCTTGGAATTTTATTACAGTCAATAAATTGCCTGTGAAGGGTTGGCAACTAGGCGTGGACTTTGTACATTTGTGTTAGGGCCTTCAAGACAAGCAACTCATATGCATAGCAACAGAGTAAAACAATGGAAAAACAGGTGTTTTAAGTATGCTTGATTTTTGAGTATGTACATTGATTATACAAGTCTAGTCCATAAAATGGTGATCCAGTTAGTGAAAAAGAATTAAAAGATTTCATGGGGCCAATGGTTTGCAGATATGCGCCATTCTCTGAATTTCTATGGAACATTAATCCTCACCCTGCGATGAATGGTTCATGTCCATGAAAATTTCTCCATTTGGAACAGTACTTACCTTTTAATAGAGGACCAGCGTACATGATTACAGCAGAAAAAATCCATATTAAAGAGGGTAAAACGAGAAACACTGAATGACTGATCTTGAAGTTTAACATTTTACATTTTTAGCTACCAACCAATTTTCAAATGTTAAGTACTCAAGTACACAATCTTCTTTCTTTCCTTTCATATTACATCTTCTCTCTGTCATACACATGTTCTAATCTCTATCACTGCACTCTACTGATCATTCATCAATGACCCAACTGTGGGTCCCACTTATCATTCTTTTTTTCCATTTGAAATAAAGGGAACGACCGACCAAACCCTTTCTTGTGGTTCATCATATGCTAATAGGAATTTACTTAATCTATGCATCTATCCCATGTCCTGATTAAAACCGTCCAAAGGGTTACATTATTCAGTGTCAACACCTTATTTAAAAACTTGATCATGTATTAAGAAATGAACCCATGTTGCTTTTGGATATCCTAGTTGTAACATTTATTAGAAGTGCCCCAACTTCATTTTTAATTTTCCTCGTTTTATTTTCTTGAGTGTGAAACACTATAATTGGAAAAAGATGTTATAAGTAAGCAACAGATCATGATGAATGAAATCTTCATCTTAAGGCAAAATTAGAAAAAAAATAAAATAAAATAAAAATAAAAACAAAGGTTAGTCCTGGAAAATCTGTGTAGCAAAAAATGATAGCCTGCCAGATATACCACAAGAACGTCTATACTTTGGAGACCATTGCGGGCCCACTTCTTAGGGCAAATAGTTGGAGCAATTTCTCCTCCAATGTTGGGATATGCCAAGATATATTTTTGGGTCTGCCACTCAGCCTTTTCTTTTAGAAACACAATTCCTGAAAAACAATAATGGGCTAATTTTATTTGCTTTGTGATTATGATGCTTAATCCCATTTAGATGTTGAGAACTCAATGGTGGATTCACATCCAAGGCTTACAGATTTTGCAAGTAAAAATTGCCCCATACATGAGGTTACCTCTGGTTAGTACAAGAGAAAAGATTACCTGCCTCTACCAGACTACCACCATCCAGATTAGAACATAGTTGCAAGTAAATAGCCAACTGAGATTACCTCATAGAAAAGTTGTTTTGTTCTTTCACATGACCAATTACAGGTAATTCATTTTTTTGGTGAGCTGGAAAATTAAATTCCAATAATCCAGAAAGGGCCTAGAGGTAACTTAAGTGTGGGGCCACCAAATTCCAAAAGATCTTTCCTTGGTCCATCTTTCAATCATCTGTGTCCCATCTATCCCATTTATTGATAAGGAAAGAGAGAGCTAAGATTGGCCTAAGTCTTTCGCCAATGTTTGGCCAAAAAAGGGGTTGAGAGGGTTTTTCCTTGGAAGGGTTTTATTTTGTAGTGTATTGGTAGCGGGGTATAATGCTCTTGTACCTCCCTTTGCGTTTCTCTTTGTAATCCAATTCTTTTAAATGAAAGTTCTTGTTACCATTTTAAAAAAAAGAAAAAAAATAGTAACATGTGCAGTGTGGTGGATGATGTTCAAAGCTCCCAGTATTTTGATCTTTTGACCAGGTTCCCACTGTGACACAACATTTCCTGACTGTAACCAAGTCCTTATTTTACAAAATAAAAGTAGACTGGCAAGATAGATGACGAAGAGAGAAGACCAGACAAAGAAAACACAAGGAAATCAAATCAACCCAGGTGTTCTCCTCCTCAGTCTATAGCTGAACCAGCTCCATAAAATATTAGATCCAAAATTGGCCTTCTTCAGGAAAAATTTTCAGTTTCAAGTTCATTGATAAAAAAAAAAAAAAAGGAGCCAACTTTCCCAATTCCGGCCAAACCTGGTGCAATTATTTTTGTTAGGTCCAGATTATTTTAATATTTTTTTTCAAAAATGTCCTTCATTAAGATATAAAGTCAAGAATTCTCTTTTTTTTTATATCGGAAACAATCAAACATATTACAAGGAAAGCAAAACAACAACAATAAAAGATAGCAACAGCCTCAGTATAAGAGCCTCATACCGAGATGTTATCAATCACAATTACATGATAGAAGCAAATAAAGGAAGTGTCCTCTTCACCCCTTACTTAGCTAAAGAATTGACCATGAGATTAACTTCCCCCACCACGTGTCCAAGAGGATAAAGCTTTAACCTTATTAAGGACGAAGTGAAATTTCCAAGGCCTGCCTTCTAAATTAGAAACATAACAAATAGCATTTCCCGAATCACTTTCCACAAGCAACCTTCTGGTAAACAACCGAGCATAAATCCTTAGAACGGGATTTTAGCGTCCTCAAAACTCAAATTTTATATCACTGGACGATGACTTCCTTTTTCTTTAAATGCAGATTTTATTTTACATTTTACTATTTTCTAAATATATACAATCTTTTAATCGATAATATTTTTTCGAAACAAAACTCCGAAATAAAACACCAAAATGCAGGATGGGTAGAGGAAGAGTGGCAATTATAGTCACGCTTTCTGTGTCAGCTGCCACTACAAGCAACAAATAGCCATGAGAGACAGAGAGGTGGTGCACATGGCACAAGTGGAGTTTGTAATCCTTGAAAGAAGCGAGGAAAGAGAAAGGCCCTTGGATCATGGATCCTCCAATCCCTATTTGTATAAATTATAGCAAGTAAAATGAATGGGCCTTTTGATGCATAGCCATTGACCCTTCTAGTCTACTACACACTCCCTTCGCAGCCACGTCTTTGTCATGTGATTCCTCCTCACCTCGGCCCCTAGCAATTATTTTAAACTTGTAAGTATTGGAGTCTTGAAGGTACCAAGAGAATTAAACCCATAGGTTTTTATTTTAATACCAAGGATGATCTTAGGTTTAATCCTCATGAAACTTGTAACGGGAGATCTTGACTTGGACTAGTGCCAAACTCATCAAAGCCTAAAGTCAACATTGAAAATGAATTGACATTCGACCATCCGATGATGCTGCATGCAACATGGTCCCACGTGGGGATGATGTCTTCGTTTGTAGATGGGGTCCGCTCCTTCCAGAAGACAAACTGACCAGCGGGGTGCCAGTCTGCCAGACCATGGGCTCCTTTGGGGCTCGATCTATTAAGAATGTAATAACTTTTTTTTTTTTTGGGTGCCAATGGATGAGAGAGTTCAAGTTGATTGATTGGCCATAGGTGAAGCTCACAGGATAAACATTTAGGTCTTGCAAGGGCAGTCAAACAGGGTATGATTAAAAAAAAAAAAAGAACTGGGGGATGTTGGGTAACAAGCTGGGAATTCTTAGAATCCGCAGATTGGATTCCTCAACGCGCTCGAACAGAGATTCCTTAAAAAGATTGGTACACTCTTGAGGATTTAACATTGCTATTAGTATGTTTAGATTAGTTATGCGCTCAAACATTGATATTTAGTACGTATAGCTGAGAGATTGATATCGTTGTGTAGATTAGTTTTTTTTTATCAGTTATGTGTAGATTAGTACAAATAAGGATTTTCAAATCTTATGCAAAGAGGTTGGACCAAAAAATATTCAAGAATGAGAATTTCCCAACAATTGATTACTTTAGAGGATGATCTAAATTTAAAGCTTGTTTGTCTCATGCAATTGAATTCCCAAGAACTCCTGGGCTTGTGTTTTTAGATGTGATCGAAAATGAAGAAGAAAAAAGATAAATATGTGAAAAATGACCAGCAAATAATCTCCCTTTAATTAAAAAAAGAATAAAGAGGAGATGGGAGATGAATACCCTGCTATATCCTAGTAATTCAAATCCTAATAAAGTCAAGATAGCATCTGCATCTGCATCTTTATCTTTACCTTACATCCTTCACCCCTCACCTTTTTAATGTTCATTTGTTAGTGATTTTGCTATATATGCCAACATATTCAATTCCATGCAAACAAACATGCTGTAAGAGACAATTTCATACAAAGCGAATTTCTCTCGTCTTGCCACCATATGGTGGTGCCGGTTGTTAAGATCTTACTTATCCAGTGTGGGCTCTACCTGTTTAGGACCAATCCCTCTCATCTTAAATGGACTCTCCATGTGGGAACCAGCTCAAATTTCATTCAAAGGATAGCACCATTTACTGCTGGACTACGAAAAATGCATAACTATACTTCACAATTGATCAACCCAATAATTCATTAAACTCCCAACTGAAGTAGAATTTGTATAGATTTCTATACAGACATGTCCATGTACTTTGAGCAGGTTAGATCACACTTTAGTGGACACCACACCTGCACCTGATAAATCAGGTGTTAGCTACCGTTGGCATAATGCAGTCAGAAGCATTGGATCATTTTCAAGGCAGTCCCAAGAACGAACCATATCCTTGTCTTGGGTTCCTGAAAATCTCAAAAGAACTCAGTCTAAAGTTACACGCATCTAAACACGATATTTCTCAACCAGCAGATATGCAAGGAATCAGGACACCCCGAAATGAGACCCTAATCCTGGTTTAGATCTGAACCAGCAGATACAGCTAGCTCCCTTTCAATGTGTAAACAGGTACCTTCTTGCTGTTTTGGGAGCAACGAAAATCTTCTCTAATTGATGATCTTTGTAACTCTACTATGGTAGAAATAGAAGACACTCTAGGTCCTAAATTTGCAAGGGGCCCGCAACGGAAACATTTCATTCTATGTGCTAATGATTAACACAGGCAGTTGATGTCCTTTGAATTTTCTCCAACACAAGCATTTGATCATATTCTAACATGGGGGCACTCGTGAACAGTCCCACAAGTAGATAAGAGCCATGGCACGCTGAAGAAAATTCTCCTTTAAACAGAACCTGTAGTTCTCAAAAGCTGCTTCACCTGACGAAGTGAAATGGCAACCCATTCAGGGCTTGGTGGGAAAAGATGGCAACTTCAGGGCTTTCGAACACTTTCAGCCACATCTCTGTGCAGTGGATCTCCTGTACTCCACACTGAAGAGGCCTTCTCAGCTGCTAATCTTTCTTCCAATGCCCGTGCACCCCGTTCCCTGCAATTGAAAAGGCACATCAGTTATTGACGGTCTCATGTCAATTTGCAGTATGATTTAAAGGGAAAAAATAATGAGAAAAAGGCCCCTATTCCAACAGTATAAGTGTAACCTACAATTGTTTTCTTGAAATTACCATTTGACCACCATAATGTATTTGGTTTCCTACACTTTGAGGGAAAATTAAATTCCATATGCTGGTTGACATTACAAAATAACAATAAACTGAAAGAACAGCCTATACGCGACTCAACAGTACATGACAACTTATCCGTCAAGTTAATGGAAAGAGGAATTTCTCATAGGAAGATTGTCCCAAACCACCTCCAATTGCAGCTGAGAAAGCCCTTGAACTGTGTTTAAGCCACTAGTTCCAACTGATTGGAGACACCAAAGCTTGGAAGTAATACTACTATCCAAGGGATTGCATCTACACACCCACCCAAGGATACACATAACATCCTCCAGACATGACTTTGTGCCGGTGGGCCTATTTTGTATTCAAATATCATTAATCTGATGCAGTGGCCATGGTTAAGCATGTCAGGGTCCATCAGGATACAGTACAATGCAAGAAACCATCGGGCACACATAGGCAGATATACAAACTAGAAGGCTTTGGCTAATGTGCATTTCCTCAGATCAAGCATCAAAGAATTCCAATTTCATATGGATGGGAACTGTAAAAAACTAAAACATAAATGAAATGGTTGCTTGCACGCCAACAATCAAGCAACTTACTGAATTGGTTCAGAAAAATCTACCATTAACTAAGTGGAACTCTATTGCAAATTAACTCAAGCACCACATGAGCATGCATGCTTAAAATTGCACAAATCTTCTTTAAAGGTGCCAATTCAATATAATAAGAAATGTACCTTCTCCTGGATGCCTCGATAGGATCAGAAATAGGTAATGGAGTAGCTCCCAAAGTATGACCCTTCGTTTCATTAGAAATTTTGGATCTCCAACAAAATATCAGCTCAAATATTGATGCAATGGGATCCAGAACTGGCCTGCAATGCCATGGAATCACCCTCAATATGAAAAATGATAAAAATGATATTATCACCTGATTCTTTTGGATGAAAACAAATAGAACAAGCTAAAGCATACTACCGCAAGAATTCAGGGAAGAAATTCGAAAAGGCAAACTCATCACTTGGATCGCCCCTCAGGTTTGTTTCTGGCTTCCTTTGGAAATATCTCAAGTAAATCCAGCCCATATAAGTACCAAAGATTAAAGTTGGAAGGTATGATGCCGACTCTGCCGTAAAGAAGCTTGCAGCTATAGACACCAACAAGAAGAGGGAAGGCATCCACTGGAAAATTTTGGAAAAGGGATCGAGACTGTGTCATCTTTATTTGTTTAAAATGTTAAAATATTTGAAAATGGTGGCCAAATATAAATTGTTAAACATGTATACATGCCTTCTTTCGAGATAGATGGGATAAGGCTTTCATAATGATGATATGGGTTGTCTCTATCTGACATACCTTTGCTTTAATCTTCAACACACCCAACTCCTGGTTGGGTATTATTTGCTTAATTCCTACTAGGAACCCTGATAGGACTCCGCGGAAGCCAGAGTAAGGTGTATAACTATGAAAAAACGATAAGTTGAAACCAGCAACATTAGAGGTTAACCCTAGAAAAACAAAAAAGAATCCAATGGAAGAAAAATAGTATAAATATTCAAAAACAGGCCAAAACAATGAATTCTGGAGATAATAATACTTACAGGAAACTCTCCCGCCTTGTTATGTAGTACAGTGCTATAGCTGTGACGAAGACACAAATGGAAGTTAAAAAGTTCACCACAAAGATAAACTGCAAGAACTCCCTGGAACCCCATATCGGTTCAAGCAACTTCCCGATGAAAAGAAGACCAACGGTGCTCACAGCCACCTGCAGAACAGGTGTAACATCAGAAATGGCAATTAGAAGTGCACTATTGTAGTCAACTAGGATATATGCACAGTAAAGTGTAACCAACAGAGTCAATGCATGACACTTAAAAACTGGTAACAACTGAGTCTATTATTAGTGAAATTGAACCAACAGTCAAGTATGAAGATACCGCGAATAAGAAGAAAATGAGAGCTACATAGAGAGACATTCAGTTTGATGTAAAATATATAGAATTGGATAGTATAGTATTCATTTTCTGTTGAGGAAAATTTGGAGGGTACAATCCACCAGAAGGATTCATGTGATGTACCTGAATATGGGCCTAAGAAAATCTGTTACTTGTATTTGCTCAACATGTTGTATCAGAAATGAATTACTGATGCCATTATCAATTGAATCTTTGATATCTAATATTGGTATAACATTTGCACCTATACTCACCTTATGTCAAATCACAATGCATAAGCTTGTACTTCTTAATATCCAGTTCATATTGAGTTAGATGATCATTTACTGTTACACTGCATTCTTTATAGCTATTTTGATCTCACCTCTTGCTCTAATATGGTTTCCATTCCCATTTTTTCTACCATTCCGTTCCCTGTGGTTAAGATGCCCTCTTTATTAAAGGGCTAGGTGATAAGGAAAATGTCGCCTTTCATGGCCACTTAGGGAAATTACAATGAAAGGAATTAAAAAAAAAAAAAAAAAAAAAAATCTTCCACAAAAAATTTGCAACTTTATGCTCAGTGGTGGCCACTAATAAATCATATTTGTTATATTGGGCCTTTAATAAACCAAAGAACAAATAGACATCTTGTGCTCAATTGAAGAAAGAATGAGAAATGGTAATGTGGGGCAGCACTTTTCATATTCAAAGGAACTGCTGTTGTCGAGCTTTGGATCAAAGAAGATGAAATTCACCCATGGGAATTCTTTTAGCAATCCAAGTCCATAAAACATTGAGGAACAAATGAAAATGATAGAGAGGACTGATGCTTAGCTCTCTCAGAGCCCCCAGAGGTAGATGACACATGTTGAGTATGAATATCGATAATTAAAGAGGGTTTCGTCCCTTTTAATAAATTCACTTCATTCTTTTTTTCCATGGCAGAAAATATATTTATATGGCTGGAAGGTAAAGTGAAGATCTCATGATGGCTAGCAGCAGTATTCAAAGAAAATGAGATAAAATAAAAGGGAGGGTTGGGGTGGGGTTTGATGGACATTTCCTTAATAAAAACTCTGAAAGCTTAGCTGAATTACTTGTTCAGGGAGTTCATAGAATGGACCTTATCCTAGGAAATGGCTCTAGAATACTTGCTTTATCTTCATGTTCATGCAGTAATCTTACTCTTGAATGAAGTTCTGTTACCTCTCTCTTGTTGCTTAAAGATATCTGTCAATGACTTTTACAACTCATCTCATATAAAGAAAGTAAGATGCAAAAGGAAACTACCATCCTCTCCATAACAAGGCACTCTTCAAGCAAGATCTTTTATTTCCAGCAATTCAAACTTACTATGTAACAGCCAAATTCAAATCAAACTCAAATCCCTTAAGTGTTTTTTTTTTTTAAATGGTAGCATGACTCAAACACTCAACTGCAAGGTTCCAAGAATGAGCACCTTTCACTCTGCTATGGGCACCAGTCAACCCAAGTCCCTTAATGAGTCACACCCATAACAATTCATAGTTAAAAGAGGAAAATTCATATGTATCATGAAAAACTAACAAGAGCCCGCCGCATGGTGGAAGGTGCACACTATTGCAGCCTATACGTTGTGTGCTCAAGTCATGTTACCATTGAGAATAAAAATGGAAATCTAATAAAGAAGAAGTTTCTTTAAGTCAAAGAGAAAATAAAGAAAAGAAGAAGGGTCGTCCAACATTTGGGTCCTAACGTCCTAACACCATTACATATGCTTATAGAATATAGATTGGGTGAGGCATTCTCTTCTTAATGTGGACAAGGTTATGTGGCTCCTTTGAACCATGGGAGTTGGGACTAAATCCTCACATGTATCCATCTAACAACTCAAGGATATGATCACAACCATTAATATATCATCCTATGATCGGATCATCTCCACCTCATTGTTTGGTCCAAATTAGTAGCCAATTTTCATGCAATCATCAAATATTGAAACCCCATGAAGGAATGGATCCATCAATAGCCCAATTCCATCACTGAATATCATAAACTGCCCAACTGTCAAAATTTGAACCCCTTGCCTTGGTGCTTGGGATGATTCATAATTATCAAAACAAGTATGTTGATCAGATCTCCGCACAGATGATCTCTATCATTAGCAATGCACCAAAAAAGAATATCATGCAACAAAGGATGAACACAAAACACGAAGACACAAGAAAAATAGAAGCAGCAGTTACACAGTTTCTGTCATCATCAAATAATGATCTTGATGTTAGAATACAACATTATAAAAATAAATAAATAAATAACCCCACCTCTATAAGTGACTGCTCAATGTAACCAGCTGTTATCAGGTTCCAAACGAAAGGGATTGTCCTATAAAATAGTTGCCAAAGAAAGACTTTCAACCACTGGTAGAGGTAACCTTGAAAGCTAATATTACTGACTACATTGCATTTGAGAGCATTGAAAAAAATCTTCTTTATGTTATATTGCTCTAGGTAAACCTCTATACAAGACATAAAATGTGTAGGGAATTGCAAATGGGCATGCACAGATTAAAAAAATAAAAAAATAACATTAAAAAAAGTTAGAATAAGCTAGAAGACATCCTTCTTTTACTCCTGAAGATTAAATCTCATAGAGAAGAGAAGAAAATAATTGAGTTTCTAAATTCTTGACAAATCCATGTTCATTAAACCAATGCCTTTAGTTAGGCACTCAAAAATTTTAATCGTGTGAAAAATAAGAAGCACTATACGAGAGTACCACCGATTCAACTTTCCTGTTGTGTCGCCATTGTCACTTTTTTTTTATCAGCACAAGAAGAACCAAACTCACTATTCTCACTTTTTGGGCCTATTAAGGGCAAACCATGGGGACACAAATTTGGCAAAAAGTTTTGACTATCACCTTAGGTAGAACTAGAAGATCCCTGCTACTGTTGTTCCTGTTCAATGGTGAAACTGAGAACGGTACTTTAAGCATGTCCGTGCATTCTTCGTTAATTTCTCAACGATTGCTCATTAATAGCACGCAACACTTCCACTATTGAGGGCAAATTAATGTTTAAATGGGGCAAACCAATACAAGCCATACATAGCTCCCATTCTCAAGAAAACATCAGTTAACGCATTGTTCCCAACAACTGTCTATACAGAGTGGATACCCAGTGCAAATTTCAAGGCTTCCACTGTTCCAGCGGAAGAAGATGCACAATTTTTTGTGTGAAGGATTTCATAGAACCACCCATACCATTTAACTAATAGATGAGTACAGGGGAAGATAATAAAAGGTTTCATTAGTTTGCCAATTGCATCAATGTTCTGATTATGCATCTCTCTACCATAACTAGAAAGAAAAAAAATACCTAGCAGGTATAACCGCGAGAAATGAAAGAGATGGTGGGAATATCTGGAGCACAACATATCCACCAACAAGCACCACTGAGAGGCCCTTGCACAGCCGAGTAAAGCCAGAGAAGAAGCTGCTGCCCTGCCATCAAAATCTACAAACTAATCTCACTCAACTCCATCAAACTCATTCACAAGATACAGAAGCAAAACTTGGTAACTTCATAAAGTAGAATCAAAGAAAAGGCATTCTCACCTTTTTTTTTACTCTCCTCTGTTAATCAAGGCACTAACACCAATGGATAGAGTATTAAAAAAACTTGGGACACTATTTTTTGCAAAATTCAATGGAATTCAGACCAGTGCAGTGAAATTCAATGACAGAAATTGAAGAAGAAAGGGTTAAAATAGGTAGGAAATGAAACTGCATGAAAATTGAAGTAAATCAGGCTATCGATCGTTTCAATCGAGATTAGAACTATTGAATCGAAAGGATGGGGAATATATTGAAAACCCTAATTTGAATCGAGATAACTCCACTTACTCCTAAAACAGGGCTACGCGAACTCATCGCCACAGTACAGACCGCTTTCGCGCAAAATCGCAATCCAGAGACAATGGATTTCTCCGTCTCAACCCCTTATTGAGGATTTTACGGGAAAATCCCCGGTAAATGCCCGTTGCGCGAAATGGTTCCCATAGTTGGTTCCTTACGAAATGGTTCCTTCGTTCCTTTTTTTTTAACTTTGAAAGGAGTGTCGTCTCTGACTTAGGTGACGAGCGTCGTTCATCGTTTCTTGCGAAGAGGATATGAAATTGTCTATAGAGGTGTGTTGGAGGATAATGCTCTGACGGAGTGATGCAGATCTTCGAGTCCATGGCACTACTAGAGAAAACAAATGTAAACCATGTATGGCGTGTCGGAGCGGGGTCCACATTGGTGGAGCACTCAGACGAAGCGATAACCGTGTCAGGTATGGCAGGTCGGAGCAACTGTGTACGGGAGAGACAAGGACCACCTTCTTCCTGGTGTTGTACTCGATCCTCTCTCGGATTTTCTCCGAGTCTACCTTTCCCACATTGTTTAATTTAGTAGCAAAGAAGAGATTTTGCAAGCAATGGAAATGGGTTTGTAAAATTCCCTTTTCAGAAATACTAGAATTTGAAGAAGATTAGAGTGTTTGTAATGGAGCATGTGGGTGTTTTTGGTTTCAACCTTTTCTCGGTATCTTTTACCGATCTCCTGCTTTATGGAGCTTTTATGATTTGATTTTGGGTGACCCACCTGGATCGAAATCGCGAGTGCTCCTCAAAGATGGGCTCCACTCTTCCACATGCAACTTTTCCGCCGGATTGTGGTGCTCGTAGAACTGGAAGAAGAACATGTAATTGGTAGGCCTTGCATGGGCTACAACCAATGTGGTCGGCCCAGGATGATCCAAAGTGCCAAGGAAAAGAAAACCCATAATGGATTTTTGATCAAACACTAAATCATGTCCAAACAGGGAAAAAAAAAAGGACATGGGAGGTGATTGAAAGCGAAGAAACTAACCATAGCGGCTGCAACTCTTTATGGAACTTGTCGAGATCGTTAGATGTAAAGAGAACGGGCTTTTTTAATGCGACTTTTGTGCCGTCAAGCCTAGCTTCGTAGACAACATTCTCAGAGCCTTGAAAGAGAAAGGACAAAGAGATTGAAGAGACGAATAAGGAGGAGGAAAAGAAGAGATTGAAGAGAGTAGGAAGAAGAGGGAAGTAAATGGGGTTTGCGGGAAGTGACGCGTGTTAGAATGGAGCGACGCTAGCGTCACCCTCTCTTTCTAAAAAAAAACATAACCGCAACACGATTTATGATGGATTATTTCGTGCAATGTCCACCTACCGGGAATTTTCCCGTAAAGTCCTCTTGTTCATTATTTCGCGTAGTGTTTTTACCGGTCTACTCTTTTATCCCCAAGTGGGACCAATAGTGATGTGATGGGTCATGCTTGGATGATGGGTCCCGCACTCGATGGAAATGATAATACATTCCAAGGGTAATTTTTGGATGCAAGGACATTTGAGTTTTGAAATTGGCGGCTTTGATTGAACTGGAAAATCAAAAGGGCCAGTTCTTTTTGGAGGCTATTGATGTACCTATTAACTTCGACCCAAAGGGGGGGTCACCTCCGCTGTCAAAAAATAAAATAAAATAAAAAGAGTTTTGGATCTGGTGAGCGAAAACCCCACGGTAACTGTGAGGGATCCATTTACGATCCGCCCCGTCATTACAAGCAGCCTGCCATGCATCTGAGCAAGGGTTGTCCGCGGTGATGTGGCAGACTCCAAGTGGTCCACTCACTATCATCGTGCGTAGACCCACTCAAAGGATCCCGATTCAAATAAAAAACTTCGACCATGGGACTTTTTTTTTTATCACCTTTCGAAATATAAATTGATTAAATTCTCATCAATCATATATGCATCTTTTTATTTATTATTTTTTTCCTGTCCATGTATTTGTAATCAGTCTGTTGCTAAATTCAAGCCTGGCCTTATATTAAACTGGTTTAGATTTTAAATACAAGCCTGGTCTGAAGCAGGTTGGGTCCAGATCGAGTTATGGCTGGCTTGGTCCAAGAGCACCCCTAGTTCGATAAGGATTAAAAAATATGGATCATGTTACAGTTATATTGTATATGATTTTTTTTATTTGAAAAAAATAAAGTCAAGATTGAGTTAAAATTAAGGAGCGAAATTGAGCAATTGATTGCCAAATCCAGCTTCAAGTTTAAAATTAAGTCGCCCAAGGCTTATATATAAATATATATATATATATATATGCGCACGGGCATCCCTTCATGCAATATTTGTAGAAAGAAATATAAATGAAAAATAAAATTAGTAGGAATTAAAAACTTATTCAAAATAGAGAAACATGGGAATAAGATACCAAGCTTTTTACTCACATCTGGGATATATAAAATGGAGTGGTCTAGTAGAAAAGTAGCCTTCCGAATGTCCAGTAGAAATTGATCTGTACATTCTTGGTTTTCAATTTAAAGAGAGGATCTCGTTGGGTAATCTCAGGACTTGGAAACTACGTCCCCCTACAGCATATAGCCAAAGCAACCAAAGACCCAACATTAGATGTTGGGCATGCAATTCAGAAGGTACTAAGGAAAATGAAACTTGAACAGTGAGACTTACAGTTATGTGAGATAAAGATAAAACGAGAGTTGCATAGGTAGTAGTTATATAAGATAAAGATAAGAAAGAGAAAGGACGTCCACGGTTTAACTAAATATGAATAATCGTAGTTTCTGTAGGCGAAGATGAAATCCAAAACCTTTGAGCTTAATATAGAATAATGGATGCGGGCACTCTACGCTATCCTGTGATTAAGTGACCATCACTGTAGAATAATAAGCCTGTTTGCTTCTCTGCGAGAGTAATGGGAATTTAAAGTTACAGTCAATGGTCTATTACATTAGAGGATAGAGAGGTGCATAAATTTTCCAACAACCCACCGTTCTAGAAACTGAAGCCTATTTGGATAGGAGCCCGGCGATAGGTCGATCAGACCTGTAGCCTAGCTGGCAGGCCCATTTACTCCCAACAACCATTGCAGCCCATTTACTCCCAAGAGCCTTAAAAAAGCGGTCCCATTTCCCTCGCAGAACCCAATGAACCGCCAAGCCTTATGTAGAAGCTCCTCGTTTGCCTGATCCCACTCTCCCAGTGAAGAAGGAGGAGGGAAGGAGGAGAAGGCGAGGAGTGAAGAAGACGGCCTCATGAGCACCATCAGCCACAAGGTTTTAAATCATGCCTCTCTATTTCAAGAAAGAAGAAATGTGAAAAAAATCAAGTGGGGAAAATGAGTTCTCTTTTATTTTTTATCCGTTCATTATTTTTGTTTCGTGGGTTTTGTTGAGGTGTCTGAGACGTTAGTTGATTATGATCATTATCCATTTATGTGTTCTGTTCTATGCTGGATTTCTTCCCATCTGTTCTTGTTGTCATGTTGTAGATTGTTGTAGATTTATAAGGGGATGAGAAGGGTATGTCTGGTTTGTGTTGGGGCTAAATCTCACTTGTGATTGTGAACCAATCTATCAATGGATAAAGGTGTTATTTGTTTGGCTCAATTGAATAAATAATAAATAAATCGGGCCCCTATATTAGCCCATGTTCTACTATGATTAGAAGTAGTGTTTGGGTGTAACTGGGTTTTGGGCTGATATTATAAATAGAGGCTTAGGGTCTCTATGATGTATACCTTCTTCTAATTGCATAGTGAATTCTCCCGTCTTTCCTGTGGACGTAGGCCAAAAGCCTAACCACGTAAATCTCCGTGTTCTTATGTGTGCTTGATCTCTTCTCATAGGCCCTAGATCACAACAAACTAGTATCAGAGCGTGATCGAAGGAGATCTGACGGATCAGATCTTCAAAGGGTTGATCGCAGAAGCTGCAGAGATTCTGGATTGGTTCACAGGCAGAACAGAGAAGAAAGAGCAGAATAGAAGAGGCCGATCTATGTCAAAATAAAAAACTAGAAAATTAAAGTGCTTCAAATGTCACAAGGAAAGGCATTTTAGAAAAGATTGTCCAGAGCGTAAAGAAAAAGAGAAATCTAATTCTGGAGAAATCGCCGGAGTTGCAACCGATGTTGCAGAGACTAATTCTGATGGTGCAGAAGTTCTTTCGGTTACTGTTGGTAGCTCAGTCACTAAGTGGATTCTTGATTCGGGTTGTTCCTATCATATGTATCCTTACAGATATTGGTTTACCAATTATCAATCTATTGATAGTGGTAAAGTGCTTATGGGAAATAATGCAGTTTGTAAGGTTGTTGGGATAGGTGCAATCAAAATTAAGATGCATGACGGTATTGTGAGAACATTGTCAGATGTTAGGCATATTCTAGAGTTGAAGAAAAATTTGATTTCCTTGGGTACGCTTGACTCCAACGGTTGTACCTACAAAGTTGGAGGTGGAGTTATGAGAATCTCGAAGGGTGCTCTTGTAGTGATGAAGGGATTGAAGCAGAATGGTCTTTACTTTCTTCAAGGTAGTACAATTACAAGTGCTGCAGCTGTGTCGTCATCAGATTCAGATTCAGAAATTACCAAGTTATGGCATATGCGACTTGGGCATATGAGTGAGAGTGGTATGGATGAGTTGACTAAACAAGGTTTGCTGTGTGGCCAGAAAACAGGAAAGCTAGACTTCTGTGAGCATTGTATCTTCAGAAAGCAATGTAGAGTCAAGTTCAGGACTGCTGTTCATCGGACAAAGGGTACTTTGGATTATATCCACTCTGATCTTTGGGGTCCCTCTCGTGTTCCATCTCTTGGTGGTGGTTTATACATGTTGACCTTTATTGATGACTATTCTCGGAAGGTCTGGGTGTATATCTTAAAGCACAAACATGAAGCTTTTGCACAGTTCAAGCAATGGAAGGCTATGGTCGAGAAGCAGATAGGTAAACAGCTCAAGCGCTTGAGAACTGACAATGGCTTGGAATTCTGTAATAGTGCTTTTAATGAGTTCTACAAGAATGAAGGTATTGTGAGACATCGCACAGTCAGAAATACACCGCAACAGAACGGAGTTGTAGAACGGACGAACATAACTATTCTAGAGAAGACCCGGTGCATTCTCTCTAATGCAGGGTTACCTAGGAAGTTTTGGGCGGAAGCTGTTAACACAGCTTGTTATCTGATAAACCGGTCTCCATCAACAGCTATAGAATGCAAAACTCCTGTAGAGGTATGGTCTGGAGCTCCTGCTGATTACACCAACTTGCGGATATTTGGTTGTCCTGCCTATGCTCATGTGAATGATGGAAAGCTTGAACCAAGGGCAAGAAAGTGCATATTTCTAGGGTACGCAGATGGTGTTAAAGGATATAGGTTGTGGTGCCCAGATGGGAAATCTCCCAGATGCATTATAAGCAGAGATGTGACCTTTGATGAGTCTGTTATGTTGAAACCGAAGGAGTGTCATGATGCTGGAAAGGTGGAGGATCAAAACGGTGTCAGTAAACAGGTGGAGCTTGAGAAGGAAGCTCCAGAAAAATTGCAGGATAAGATGCAAACAGATGTCCTAGTTCAACAAGATGTAGAGGAGATGCAAAGCTCAAATGAGGAAAGTGCAGTTCCGGATGATTACATGCTTACTCGGGACAGAGAGAGGAGGCAGATTAAGAAACTGCAGAGATACGAGTATGAAGATATTGTTGCCTACGCTCTTAATACAGCTGAGAGTATTGAGTCTAAGCCGGTTACATATCGGAATGCCATCACTAACAAAGAATCAGTAAAATGGGCCGTAGCCATGGGTGAGGAGATTGAATCTCTTCATAAGAATCAGACTTGGGAGTTGGTAAAACCTCCGAAAGGCCAGAAGATTGTTGGATGCAAATGGGTCTTCAAGAAAAAGGAAGGAACTCCAGGGGTGGAAGAGACTAGGTTCAAAGCACGGCTGGTTGCAAAAGGCTATACTCAGAGGGAGGGTGTTGACTTCAGTGAAGTGTTCTCTCCTGTGGTGAAGCATAGTTCTATCAGGGTGCTACTTGCTATGGTTGCTAAATTTAATTTAGAGTTGGAGCAGCTTGATGTCAAGACTACGTTCTTACATGACGAGCTAGATGAACAGATTTATATGCATCAACCAGAGGGGTTTAAAATTCATGGAAAGGAAGACCACGTTTGTTTGTTAAAGAAATCGTTGTATGGTCTGAAGCAGTCTCCTAGGCAGTGGTACAAGCGTTTCGACACCTTTATAGTTGGAAACGGTTATTGCAGAAGTGCATACGACAATTGTGTATACCACAAGAAGCACTCCAATGGCTCGTATGTCTATTTGCTGCTATATGTTGATGACATGTTGATTGCTGCAAAGGACATGTCTGAGATCAACAGGTTGAAAACACAGTTGAGTGGTGAATTTGAGATGAAAGACTTAGGTGCTGCGAAGAAAATTCTTGGAATGGAGATTCAAAGGGACCGGAAAGCGGGCAAATTGTCTTTGTCACAAAAGGGGTACCTTGAGAAGGTTATGGAGCGCTTTGGTATGCAAAGTTCGAAACCTGTGAATACTCCATTGGCAGCCCATTTCAAACTTTCTGCTGCTTTGTCACCACAAACTGAGGAAGAAGTGGAGCACATGTCTCATGTTCCTTATGCTAGTGCAGTTGGGAGTATCATGTATGCCATGGTTTGCACGAGGCCAGATATTTCACACGCGGTTAGTGTAGTTAGCAGATACATGGATAACCCCGGAAAGGCCCATTGGCAGGCAGTGAAATAGATACTCCGTTACTTGAGAGGTTGTAACACCCTGTCCCGAGTTAATTAAGATTAACTCTAATTAATCGGGATTAATGCTAATTCAACATGTTTTATGGAATTAATGTTGATTAATGGCTAAATTGATAAGAATTTGGCTCAAGTGGTCAAATTGAACTTAATGAAAAGAATAGGGACAGTTCTGAATGGAATTGAAATGGGTTTAGGCTAAATCAAGTAATGTAAGGACTTTTTCGTAAATACGAAATTACACGTATTTCGTCGAATACGGAAACTCTTGATATTCACATGTATATCTCGAGGAGTACGTTCACTTTTTTAACTGAAACGATTTCATTCGACGTGAATTGGTTCAAATGACCATTCATTTGACTTAATTTGTAATTAGAGGAATAGGAGGGGGGTAAAATGCAAAAGTGGGGATTATAAGATGAGGATGAACTCATTTGAGTTCATTCCTCCAGCACAGTCGATCTCTTCTTCTCTTTCTTTCTCTCCTTCTTCTTTCTTCCAATTTTTCTTCCTTGGGTGATGATTGGGAGAGCTAACACGTGCTTGTGAAGAGGGACTCCATCTTCACCATCCTCTTCTTCATCTCTTTTCCTACAATTATGGGAGTTAAAGCTTGAGAAGATTTCAAGATTTCCACCAAAGAAGCTACAAGTAAGTGTTTGAGTTGAATTCAGCACTTCCATGGTTTCATTATTGAGTTATGGCTCAAAGAATTCACAAGAATTCTGTTTTGTGGATTGATTTTGGGTTTTAGGTTCAAAAGGAGGTTTGACTTGAGGAATTCAGCTTGGATTCAAGCTAGACAAGGAAATTCTTGCTAAGAAGTTTCCAAACAAGGCAAGTATACTCAATTACATTGATTTCAATTGTTAAGTGAATTGTTAGAACTCAAGAAGTTCAGTTACAGAAAATTCGGTTCAGAATTTTCTGAACTTCTGGGCGCAATTCGGTCAGCCGCCAGGCTGACCGACACCTGACCGAGAGCTGACCGACATAGGTCGGCTAGCCGAAATTGTGAGTTCGGCTAGCCGCGGGTTGACCGCAAGGTGACCGAAAATCTTGTCAGGGTTTTCCATAAGAAGTTTAGCTTCTGGAAAACGAACCGTGAGCTGAACCGAAGAAATTCGGCTAACCGAAATTTGAATTTCGGCCAGCCGAGTGGGTGACCGAATAGGTGACCGACTTGGGCAAATTGTCCTGAAAAGTTGAGAAAGTCTGGAAGCTGACCGAATGTGGTTCGGTCAGCCGAAATCCCTAATGCGGCTAACCGCTAGGTAACCGACGAGGTGACCGAAATTGAGGGAATATCAGAATTGATTTCTGATAATTTCCTAAACCTTCATGGGTGTTAGCTAAACTTATGTGAATGTAAATTTCACTAAAAAGTGATGTCATCTAAAATAACACATACATTGCATAATGAACGTTTCACCCGAATGTTGTTTTAGGAAATTTACGTGTTTATGACTTGAGTTGGCTTGTCCTCTCTCGTCTATTCCTGTTATGCTCCTTGTTGAGCTGTCATTGAATAATGTATTGAATGAATACAATGAAATGCAATGAAATGAAATGAAAAGAACTGAAATGAACAAACATTGTAATGTATGAAAGATTAAGTCTGCTGCAGTAGATGGAGCGTTCCGGAGCTCCGTGGTGATGCCGGTGATCTCTGATCAAGACACTGGTAAATCCCACACATTTGATAAGCCACCTAATAAAGTGAGTAAACATTTGAAAAGCCATTTAATAAAGTGAGTAATAAGGAAATGAAATGAGTCCTTAAAAGGCTGGGTTGTGAATGGTGCGCCTTCCGCCTATGCTAGAGGACAACGAAAAGACACTTGATAAAGTGTATATGCACGAATTGAATGCTCTCTTCAGGGGAGAGCTACATGAATTGAATGCTTCCTTCAAGGAAGAACTATATGAATTGAATTGATTTGAATAGAATTGTGTATACATTGTTGAACCGTCGTGTTCACAGTGTTCTGGATGACATTACAGGCCCAGTTGGCCGTTCCAGTGGTTCCGAGACCGCGCCGCCAACGGAGGAGACCAATCCGGTTCCCCCAGGAGGATTGAACGAATGGATATAAATCGAAGGCGACCGGTTTAGCACATTTTGAAAACATTTTGAATAGATTCATTTTGTTGTAAATAGTGATCACATGCATTGTATTTGAATATGCATGGGTGATTTAAATAGGAAATGAGATGTATAAGTAAACTTTACTTTCTGTAAAGAATTTGTACATATGAAAGTTAAATGTCAATGTATGTATATATTCCGCAAAATAATGTACATTTGACAGGTATATGTAAGATCCCTTGTGAATCTCGTATTGACTTCGGTGATGCGAGGTTTACGGGAGTAAGTATGGTATCGCGACTCGGGGTTTGGCCGTGGTAACCCTAATCTCGGGCCCGGGTCGTGACAGAGGTACTACTGATGTTGGGATAATTTATGACAGAAGTAATAACACTTCTGGAAGTGTTATTGGATATGTTGATTCAGATTTTGCTGGAGATTTAGACAGAAGAAGGTCCCTGACAAGTTATGTCTTCACTTTTGCTAGCGGTGCCATTAGTTGGAAGGCAGCATTGCAATCCAAAGCTGTCTTGTCTACTACTGAAGCAGAATATATGGCAGCTACAGAGGCAGTGAAGGAAGCTATTTGGCCGACAAGCTTGGTTGGAGATCTGGGATTGGAACAGAAGCTAGTTACTGTTTTCTGCGACAGTCAGAGTGCGATCGATCTGACACATAATCCAAAGTATCATGAAAAGACCAAGCACATAGATGTAAGGGCTCATTTCATTCGAGATGTCATCGCCGAGGGTGCTATTGCAATAATTAAGATTGCTACGGCGGAGAATCCAGCAGACATGATAACAAAGACTATTCCAACAGTCAAGTTCAATCATTACTTGGACTTGATTAATGTGATCAGTACCTGAGTGCTCTAAGGGGCAGGTGGAGACGGTGAAACGTGTTAAGTGCATGAGGATCAGCTTCAATGTTCGCCAAGGTGGAGATTTGTTATTTGTTTGGCTCAATTGAATAAATAATAAATAAACCGGGCCCCTGTATTAGCCCATGTTTTACTATGATTAGAAGTAGTGTTTGGGTGTAACTGGGTTTTGGGCTGATATTATAAATAGAGGTTTAGGGTCTCTATGATGTATACCTTCTTCTGATTGCATAGTGAATTCTCCCGTCTTCCCCGTGGACGTAGGCCAAAAGCCGAACCACGTAAATCTCCGTGTTCTTGTGTGTGCTTGATCTCTTCTCATAGGCCCTAGATCACAACAAACGGTTTGTTCATTGTTGCTAAATCTCACTTGTGATTGTGAACCAATCGATCAATGGATAAAGGTTTGTTCATTGTTGCTCTTTGCATCTTTTTGGACAAAGATGTGAAGGGGTATTGGAGTGGGTTCAGATTTAGCTGAGGTGATACTGATGAAATGGGCTTAGTTTACTTAAAAGAACATTTTTTATCCCTCATTTGCGCTATTGTGCATGAGGGTAGATCCTAAATAGTACTTGATTATTAGGTAGTGTTATTAGGTCTTTACCTTCTTTTACCTCCCATCTGATTCTCCTCCTCCTCCTCTCTCTATTCTTCTTTCTTCTTCAACGGGTCGGTTGTACCTTTTTGTTCCTTTCTCTCATAGTCTCTCTTCTTGAATTAATCAGCCATTAGGTACGTCTCATTATTTAGAATTTGAGATTAGTTTTAATACTTTTTTTTTATTCACAGCTATGAAGTCATCAACGACATTGGGTGCTATAGGAAAAGGTTTTTTTTTTTTTAAAGTGTTTTTTTAATTTCTTAATAAGAATCAATTTATTTTATCAAAAAATGCTACCTACATGCCCATATAACATGACCAAGGCAGTTCACAAAATATATATTCTAATGTTATTAGAGAGGAGTTGATTTCATGCATGAAAGAAGCCTCTCTATCTGTTTTAAATTATAATATATATATATATATATAAACTGTTAAATAATCACTTTTGTTAAGTAAATGAAGCCCTTCAGCACTGCATTCAAAAACTCAGAGATGCATTGGTTATTTCTTCAAATAGCCTATTAAATAATCACTTTTGTTATCTATTCATATTCTCCTTTGCTCTCTCTCTTCCTCCATGTAGCCAAAAAAGATTTTTGTTATCTATTCATATTCTCTATGGGGCCATCTTTGGCTGGTGTGTAGGTGATGAGATGAGGGATGAGCCTAACAAGAGTTCATCGGGCTTAGAGCTTCACACATTAAATATGGATCTAGATCCAACCTGTGAGACCTAAACGAATGTTCAAGCCCATCCAAATGGGCGTGGATCCAGACTTGGGCAAAGCCAGGCCCTTATTGACCTTGTTAGAAAATAACTTCGTGGAAGTCTAATTAGCATTGCTACGCACCAAAACATGACCTAAGCATCCAACATAGATATAAGCATGTCAATTGCTTGGTTTAGATGTGGACAATGGCACCCAAGTGAGCAGTGGATTTGAAATAGACCCTGTTTCCATGTCCAAAATAACATGATAGTCAAGATCGTCCCAATAAGATGACTCCAACCCATAGGCATTAGGCAATCCCCTAATCAAGCGTAGAGATAGCCACCCACAAGCCAAATTGATGATAAGACCATCCACATTAAGGCAACACCATACCAGTCATCATCATCATCAAAGTTTTGTCCCAACTATGTTGGAGTTGGCTAAGGCAACACCATATTAGTATCTGATGCAGAACGGGCCATAAGCGCCGGTCCACCCAACAAGTTCAGGAATTGTTTTGTTTATTTTTTTTATTGATAGTAGTTTCTTAATTTTATCCTAATTAGTATTAGCATTCCAGTTTAATTACTTGCCTAGTTTAGATAGATTTCCTAGGTTCTAAGCTCTGCTTTATCCTATATACATGGCATTGTAGAGATGGAAATCTCAAACTTTGAATATTGATTAGAATCGTGGGTTTTCCCTCGGGGAGGTGTGTCCTCGTATCGAAGTCTCTGCGGAGACAGTTTGAGGTGTCTTTTGACACGTGTTTCGGCACCCACACAAGCCCTAACCCTAAGGCATATATCAGTATTGTTGTAATTTCCGACTGGTTGATTCGATGGCCGAGTTGGTGGACCCATCAGCCTCTCATATCATTTTTGACAGCAGTCAATTTGTCAATAACAAATGTTCGTTAAAAAATTCCCCACTCTGTTATAAGTATGCTGGTTGCTACTGTTGTTTTTTCTCTCTTCCAGTTATCAATTTTATGATTTATTATTTACTGCTCTTCTGATGGGGTCCATCTATTAAAAATCCGATCCGCTCAAAACAAAGGTCATAGCAATGAATAAGGTAGCCCAAAGTTTATCCCTGTAAGAGTTGGTAGTTGGTACCACTGTTTGATAAAAAGTTTGATGATGGACAACGCATAAGATTGTGTTTTTATGAAAACGTCATATCTTATTGTTAGGCATAAAATTTATGGATACTTAGTAACATTTGCGATGTAATTATATTATCAAAAATCTAAAATTTCAATTTTACTATGTAAATATCTGGTGAAGATAATCATAAGAGCGACTTTGTTTATTTGTGGACCATGTTTGCCTAGGATGCGGATGGGTAAACGACCGGCATATTGCAACATCTGAATCTACGACATCTATATGAAACTGAATTCTTCATGAAAGAGTTCATAAGAACTTATTATCATGGGTATGCCATTTTATTTTTTTATAATATATTTATAGTTTAGTATAAAAAGAAATACCCCTCTTAGTGAAGCCCATCAAAATGCATGAGCAGGAAGGTTGGGTGATGAAAATGCGAGATATCAATCCAATCAAATAATTCTAAGAGAGATGCTAATGCCACAGCCAAAGCCTCTCCTTCCACATCCCTTTTTCTCATGACCAAAAGTATCATTGTGTAAGATTATCTAAAATGACATTTATCAAAATCTCTCCCTCCCCACCTTCATTCTATACTCACCCACCCCACCCAAATCCCCCAGCCCAGCCACCACCATTCTCTCCGACAGCACTACCGGAGTAGAGGGATGGGGAGAGGGAGAGAGGGCGGCGGCAAGGAAGAAATTCAGAGAGAGAGAGAGAGAGAGAGAGAGAGAGAGAGAAGAAGAAGAAGAAGAAGAAGGGGAGTGGACTGAGAAGGGAGGGAAGGGTATTTTGGAAACAAAGGGGTGTGTAGAAAGAAATTTTGGAAAGAGAAGGGATGTGGAATGAGAAGCTTTGGCTATGGCATTAGCAGCTCTCTTAGATTTAAGTTGTTAATCTTGAATGACTATATACTGTACAATTTTTGGTGATAAATTCTGAGCATGAATGATATATGGAAGACTATTGTGTTTAAACTTGTGGTAGAAAGAAGCAGTATTCTAGAGGGATGTTTTGTATAATTTCACACATGCATACACAAAAAATGACACATGAGAGGTAGAAAGTATCAAAATGCATCATCGACCCAATCCCTTCACACACCCACCCACCCCCACCCCCACCCAAAAAAAAAAAAAAAAAATGTTGGTCTAACATGGTACTAATTAATCTTCATTTTGTTTCAGAGCTCGTTTCACCCAAGACACTCTGGTACGTGCAATTATTTTTTGGTTGTCTGGTGTTCAATCTATTGAACGGTGTACAATTTTATGGTTTATCAATTATTCAATAATCACTTATTTTACTTTTGTTGGTTAATTGAGTTGTATTTCAGGCATTAAAAGAAAAAGAAAATCATGTGCTTGAAAATATAGATTGGATTAAATCATGTGCCTGAAAAAAGATTGGATTAAAATCTAAGGGTAGTGATACATTAAAAATGTAAAACTTTATCTGCAAATATTCTCATTCTCATTCACATTTTTGTTTTTATTGGTAAAATGATGCGGCCCGCTTTTCTACTGTGCTTGAAAATACGGGTTTAGCAAACCCACGAGCATATTCTGTGATAGGGCTTGCATTTTCATTGTGGCCATATGCAATGACACACCATATGTGTACTCAGGTATTGCATTGCAAATATACTTATATGGAAGCATTCTATTCCTATTTTTTTTTATTGTTGGCAAGTAAAATAATAATTAATTTATAAAATCCACGCGGATTTGGTGAGGTGAGAAATGTCTATCAATGAGTTACAATGATGCGCCAATTGGTGGTAGGGCATCTTATAGATAATGGTTTCCCATTAGCAAATGGCATGAGAGTGAATCCATTTCAACTATCAAAGCTTGTGGTAAGTAAGTTTTATAAGTTTTTATTATTATTATTTTTTAATAATTTAATTCTTCAATAAATCTTTTTTATTTGCAGCTATGGTATTGTTTGCAACTGGCATTCCATTGTGTCCATTGTTTAAGCTGCTCCTCTATCCTCACAGCAACCCAGCAAGTGGAACTTCTTGATTTGGGTAAATTATATAATATAGAACACACAATTACTTTATTATTATATATTTATAATTATTTATTTATCTGGAGGCTAACTACATTTTCAATTTCAATTTATTATTATTTACAGCATAGAATCCCGATCAAATTGCGTTGGTTTTCATAGTTATAGGGACAGTTATATACAGGTGGAGGATAAGATAGAAGTAGCAAAAATCTCACGAGCCAAACACCGCTTCAGTAATTATTGTGATACATGTTTTCCTCCTGCACCGCTAAGCGTGTATGTTTGCATTAAGTTTGTAGATGCAAAGAAGAGGAGTAGGATGTTATATTAGGATAAAGTTGAAGAGTTGATTGAAATAAGTTTGTAGTTGAATTACTTTTTATGCGTTTGGACTATTTGTGAAACTGAAAGGATTTAAATTTGTATTTAGTTTGATAAAGAGAATTGGGAATGAGTGAACTCTACCCTACTTTATTATGGTATCTCCAAATAATTACTTTACTTTTTGAACGTATGAAGAATCCAACCGTTGGGATTTATTTTAACCCTCTTTTACTTTACCCTTTTCCAACCTCATCAGGGACTTTTGCAAGGAGAGAGAGTTACTTCCTTCGATTCATCAATAATTGTAAAGCCTTATATATTCTTGATGGCTACAATCAATCATTTATCTTTTAAACTTTTAAAGATTTATTTTTGTTTACACCACAATCAAATGTTAAGTTTCGACTCATGGTGGAAAAAATCTGAACTTTTGACTGCTTGTGAAATCTGATGCATTTTCTTGTAAAAGATGAAAACTTCTTAGATTTAATCATATTCTAATTACAGAGTAAACATATGAGCCTTCATCAAATTGACTCAGATTTGCACTAATTTTAAACTAACCGAGCCTTCTTAGGCTTAAAGAGATTTTTATTCTTTTATGAGAAAATATCGTGAGTTTCATCAACAAATTAAGATCTTGATGGCAAAAAAAGAATTTTTTCACAATATATATAAAAAAAAGATTATATTTGTAATCATCAAAAGAGGGGGAGTAACTGAAAACTCAAGTTGTACACAGGAACGTACAGGGCACCTCATGAATCTAAAAAAGAAAACAACTATTGTCGTATAAGATTGTTTAAGAGACATGGGAGTTATCCTCAAACCCCTAGGATTAACGGAGGTTTAGGAGATGTTATTTTAGAATTAAGATTAGTTAGATAGGTTTTAGGAGATAAAGATTGGATAGGTGAACTAGTTATTGTGGATCCCATTTAGGTAAAGATAAATTACCCAATATCTTAATTCATTGGGTCATACGTTAACAGTTACATGGGTGGCCAAAATAGAACTACAAGAGCTTCTAAATGCACCTTCATTTTTCTTTGCACAACACCCTCTTCCTCTCTACACCCTCTTTCTCTCTGCACCTACCTTTGCATTTGAAATTTTCAAAATTTTCCTTGCACATCCCATAATACCTACACTAACCTCTCCTAAAACCCCGCCCCCACCTGAGCCAAATCCACGCATAATACCTAAACTATTTATATAATGGGCCCAAAATACAGAGGTGTGGATGCAGTGGATCTAATGGGTCACATGTAGATTGGCATGATGGTGATGGCAGGTCTCACGCATATGTGTAAATGCAAGCTTGTAACATTAACAATTGCATTTAGTGGGAGAGAATAACCCTACATAAATTCTTTTTTTTTTTTTTATCAATATAGTGCCCGATTCATTAAATCCAAATTGATCATGACAACAATTAACACATGTACTTTTAACCAGTTATGATTTATCCAACCCATACATGACCTACCGTCTGATTAATGGAAGTTTCAAAATATATGATTATTCTTCATGTGTAGGGGGTGTAAAAGGAATATTGAGGGAACGGGCAAATGTAAAAAAAATATTAATTTTTAGAATTTGCGAGGGTAGTGGTGTTTGTCTCTATGTAAAAGAAATGTTGGGAAAGGGGCAAATGTAAAAATATATATATTAATTTTTGAATTTTGCGGGGGGAGGGGGAATTTTAAACTTTTCTTAGAGATGGGTGGGGGTTTCAGTCCCCAGGCTCTTGTACCTGGGTCCACCCATAATCATGTACATAAGAGAGTTATCGAGAGAAACCATAGAGACTTGAGATAAAATGAGAGTTTTTTTCTTAAATAATAATATACTCATTTTTGTTTAATGAATGTGAGGGTAAACTATCATTTATATAAAAATTCAACACAAATCTCATGGTGGTTGCCCATTCTTTTTAGGAATATTGATTTTGGGGATATGAAGGGTATTAAAAAGAAAAGGCAGAGGCTTATTTATAAATACTAAAACTGCAGGGGCATATTTACAAAACCTACAAACCTTAAGGGTATTAAAAATAAAAAATAAATAAAAAAAGGCATAAAAGGAGATTATATGAAAAGAGACTCATTGCCACTAAGATCATTGATAGCTATGAGATATGAAGAAAGATGCACGGTAAGCTGAGATTTTAGGATTTGAATTCAAAGTTTTATAGGCTTTAATATTATGTTAAGAGAGTCCTTGCTTCTATAGAAATCAAGATTTTAAGAGAAACCATTGAAACTGATTTAAAATTGAACCTCGATTTTACTATCAAATCACCCTTCTTGTTTAATATATAATAACTAGCACAATAATCCATGCATGGGTATGACCCACGTCTTGTCACTAGGGTCCACGGCATGAACATAATTTTTCATCCAAAACATCACCAGATTATTTTAGCCTTTTATTGTGGATGTCCCACTATGGTTATAACCATCTATTTATAGGAGAGTTATTTTTTCTACAGAGTCTATAAATAACCCTTTTCATCCAATCAAAACAGACCATCAGACCATGTATGCCTAATTAAGATACTCACCAGAACCCTCCTAATCTACCAAAATTCTAGAATTCTAAACCCTTTTGAGCTGTTCGGTTAAGCTTAGAACATCTTTAGGAAATAATATCATGTGGATTACGGAAACGATCTTTCTTGACAGTCTTTCTTCACCTAATATTCGAAAATTCTAATCTCATCAAGATTCTCTTCGAGCATCTTGGCAGGAGAGCGAAAAACCATCCTTCTTGACAATCTTTCTTCCCCTATACTTCCCATTTAATTCTAGTAGCCGCATGTTTCACGGCACTAGAATTATCGTCCTTCCAGCACTTTATTCCGCGGAAGGGAAAGTCTTATTTAGGAATAGGATTTGATTTTTTTGTTTGTTGATGGTGCAGTAGGGAGAATTGCGTTTCCTCCTCCATCTGCTGCTTCGTTAAAATTCTATGATGATGAAGAGGGCGGAAACAAGTAGCAATTGGTCAGATCTCCCCCAATACATTCTTGAGTTGATCTTGAGGTACCTCATAGTGCCTGATCATCTTCGCTTCGGCTCTGTTTGCCACCCATGGTGCATAGCCCAAACAAAATGCCAATGCCTTCTTCCTCAACTTCCCTTGTTATTCATTTCTATTATATCCGGCGATACGAGGAAGGGTGCCTTCCATTCTTACAGTTTTTACAGTCTCACAGAGAGGAAAATATTAAGAGTGCCCATGCCTTATCTCAAAGATTTTTGCACGTGCGTTTCATCTTCCCATGGTTGGCTGCTGTTCCAATCCAATGACGACCTACTCGTTTCTCTCGAGAATGCAGAATGTGTTCGACTTCCAAAGCTTCTGAAGGACAAGTTTTCAGTATTCTATCGCGATTGCCTTTTCTTCTCCACTCCAGCTGATCCCCACGGTGTTGTCTTCATCAGAAAATCAGACCATACATTCTTGCTATACCGACGGAGACGGAAGCGATTTGTTGAATATGAATGGAAGGGAGCCGTTGCCTCTAATACCATCTTCTTCGAAGGAAAGTTGTATGCATTCTGTAAAGACTGGAGTCTTGCTGTTTTCGACCCCCTCTTTCCAGGTAATAATGTTAGTAAACTGGAGATTGAACTGAAAAGCAATACTAAGATAATACTTCATATGCAGCATTGTGTGTATGTTTTGGTGGAATCTTGTGGAGAGATATTAATGGTGAGAATAATGGCGCAGTATGGCCACAGCCCCAGCTGCGAAGTTTTTCGAGCTGACTTGACTGCAATGGAGTGGGTGAAACTTGAAGACATTGGTGATTCGACGCTCTACTTGAGTAAGACCAGTGCAATTTCGGTTTGTGCTAGCAAAGTGGGTGGTTGTAAAGGAAATCACATATACTATCTTCCTAGGGCATGCGATGGGAGATTCGACACTAGTAAAGGATCGTATATGGAATTCGAATTGGGCAGTAGGGATGGGCTCACCATTCATTCGGTTCCACATAATCCTGCGTATGGTTTCAGTTATACCAATGCAGGAGCCTGGGTCACGCCATGTCTGCCCGAGTTTCAGACTTCATCATTTTAGTTTCAACTGTTTTCCTCCATGCATGCAGAGAGAGAGCCCTCATTGAAGAGCAATTTTAACATATATTTTCCTATGCATTGTGGTTAAATGATATATATATATATATATATATAAAAATAAAACTTCTGATCAATGTTATTTTTCTTCTCCAATGCAAATCGATTGCCTTCCCTTCCTGCTGCCCATTTGTTGGCCAAAACCAATTTGTGGTGAAAGAAAAAAAAATCACATTTTGAACACTGTTAGCCATGGTGTCAAAATAAAAAGTATCAAGTCAAGTCACTATGATGACATTTTTAAGTGTTTTCTCATTAGCTCTTATAAAATGGGTTAAGAGGAAGTAATCCATAAAAATTCACCAAATCCACCACACCTCCTTTCACAGTCGCAACCAGGGATAAATTCCTTGTTTTGCTAATGAAAAAGAAGAACCGTACTCCTATGAGAGACACTCTCGCCAATTTGGTAAGAGATGGGTGAGCGCCCTCACATTTAAATTTGGGGTCCTTGCATTTAAGTTGGTGAGAGTAGATATAGAAGTGAGGGCCCCCACCCATCTCTCACCAAGTTGGTGAGAGTGCCTCTCATAGGAGCACCTCCCATATAATGTGCAATACAAGCTATTTATTGCCACCAAATTATCCCTGGTGGATGGATTAATAAGTTTACATAAGAATAAAAAAGAACCATAAAAATTCTTTATTGCACCTACCTTCTGCAATACGAGCTATTGTAAAATACATTATGGTGTTGTGTGTATTAATAAGTTTATATTAGGATTGGATATGGACTGGGAGCTTTTCCAGTCAGGTGGAGGATAATTGCCATCCCTGGTGGGCAGATTTCATCATGTACATGAGTTGAGCAAACAAAATCATCGCCACCAAATTACCCCCGGTGGATGCATTTCATCATGCATCTTATCCATTTACTATTTGGGATTAAATTCTACTTGGGTTTAAATTCTCCCACAAAACAGACCCAGGCAAATTCAACGAGTATACTGATCAAAGGTTGGCTTAAGTGGGCTTAAGTGGGCCCTATAGAGGTCGAATGCACATGTAGTCCACTCGCAAGAGAACATTTTCCTAGGTCGAATGCACATGTAGTCCACTCGCAAGAGAACATTTTCCTACTCTTGTCAAATGCTCCAGACCCATGAAAGTATGGTTGGCTACCAATAAATTATTGAAGTTCGAGTTTGTTTGAATGGCTTACATCAACAATCAAGATTCAACAAACAAGACAGGAGACAGCCGGGCCCGTAGGGATTGAAGTTCGAGTTTGTTTGAATGGCTCCCCGGGGCACCTAGGAATTATTCTGGCCCAAAGGGCTGGGACACCCTCCGTTTATCAAAAAAAAAAAAAAACAGGACGGGAGGGGAGGGGAAATTTTTGAAAATAATTGGGACTTGAGACAGCTGTGTTTTATTCTTTTATTTTTTCGCACTGCATATTCCTAGAACAAAACTTAAAATTAAAAAAGAAAGAAAAGAAACAAGAAAGAAGAAAAAAGGAGAGTACCATGTTACAAGCACCAGAAACCACACATCTATGACTTGACAAAACACCTTACTGCCATATAGGCAACTTAAAATGAGACCAAGTGCCAGAACCACTCAGTGGCCTATTATTGACATCAGTGACCAATACACTCATGGTTGAGTGGTGTTCTTAGTATCACACAAATGCCCAGGGATTGAACCCAGGGTCCTCAAGCGAAAGTATCATCCCTGGACCAGTGGCCAGTGGCCCAAAAAAGAAAAGTGCAACAAAAACATAGTTTCAATCCACATCTGTGTTTCGGATACATTCGATCGCACCGCTTTTCTCAAAGAAAGACCAAGAAATAATATCCACAACCCATCCACAGAATAGGTTACAACTATAATTGGATTAAAGATGACAAAATGTGAAGATTTCAAAACACACAACCAACATATCTGACGTGCCAAAGAAGAATCTTAAGCTTTGGTCTCAGTAGTATTGTAAGTCATACAAGAAGCAGCACATGAAACTCCAATCTGGTTTTACCCTCTTCGGATGTAAACCTCCCATCCAAAATTTCAGTTGGAGCATATATATAAAATTAAGGAGACACCACCTCTTGAAAGATAACATAACCGAAGAAATGGTGAATGAAGATGACGTCTGTTTCAAATGCTATTGAAATACTGGAAGATCAGGCCTTGCCTGTCGTTGGTCACCATCATCATCTCCATTCGAACTGGAACCACAACAGAAGCTCTGATCTCCACCCGCCATCTTTAAGAAGAAACTATGCCTGCAAAGACAAATTCCAAATTCACAACATGGTACGCGGCAAAAATTACAAAAGAGATTCATATAATACAACATGAGATACAACCTCAGCATACTGGTCATGGTGACAATACTGTACAGCCAATAGGTAGGCAATATTCAGACATTCCTAGTGAAACACTACATGGTTCACATCTATGTTATGGAGTAGCTTCTGGCAAAATTATGTTTCATAGCCAAACATGGCTCTTCACAGTAAATGGGCGAGAGCGACAGAGTGACGAGGACCTGGGAGATGTGGAGAGATGAGGGACGAGCATGCAAACAGCTGATTCCCTTCTTTCAATTTGGGTATTTTCCCTGTTTCGTTTTGCTTGAGAGAGGAAAGAACCACTTAAGTCCTTTGATCGCACATGGTGCCGTTCACATGCTTGAGCAGATTTTCCCCTACACTTGAGCAGAGGAGAGGCCCCCCACCCCCATATATATATATATATATATACACATACATACATATACATACATATATATATATATATATATCTTCTTTTTTCGAACATTTCCTTGATATCTTTGTGATGCTGAAGTAAAAAATTTAGGTTGTGTTCAGTCTGAGAGAATGGATTATCAAGAGGAAATTCAGGAGAGAAGCTCGGACTCCATTTTCTTCATATACTATTTCATCGAAACACCAAATTAGTAATGTATACAGAAGTGATTATAAACCAATGGATTTTGACAGAAGAACCATTCTTTTGATTTTTGATATTAGATTACAAGGGGAGTAGCATTCCAAAAGAAAGATGTAGAACAACAGACAACCTCTAGTTTAATATGATTGGTGAATATATAATAAGGTATTTATGGATGTATGGCCTATATGGAAATTCAACCCTACCAAGGATATGAAATGGATGAAAAAAGAACGATCCCCTCAATTGAAGAACCACAACCCAACTTATGCTTCACCAAAATTCTGTTCCTTACTCTTTGCTGCATCGCCATTCATAGTAGGTCCACAGGTAACTATCTGGATCACTAAAGATGTGCCCAAAGTATAGAATGGTTGCATGATGACTCTAGATCCCATTGTGCCAAGCACTGAGAATTTTGCAATTGACATACATAATAACTGACAAAGTTGCAGCAAATAGCAATAGCACCAAGTCTAATGATAATGATATTAGTAACAATAGCCTTATATAATAAAAATAATAATTGTATAATAAAAGGTAGTTAGTTTGAGTTTTCCTTCCCAGTAAAGGTGTCAGCTAGAAAGTGGAATATCCTGCTTAGGTTGTAACAAAATGTGCAGATAACATGTCCCAGTTACATGGCTTGCAGCTAGCATGGTTTCTGAATCTGATAAGCGAGTGCATACCATCGAGTGTCTGTTGTCAATTCAGGGTGGAAGGCAGTTGCAAGCAAGTTCCCTTGCTTTACAGCTACAATCACTTTTTCCTCACGCCCAGTCTTCTCCTGTAAAACAGAAAAGAAGTAAAAGATGTGGACTACCAGTTATCTCAGTGAAAATTATTTGAAGACCTTATAGATCCCCTTTATTGGTCATTACAAGTTCACTTAGGTGCTTAACGAAAGAGGTGTTTTACTTAAAAAACAAGAGAATTAAGAAATGATTGGAATTTATGAAAGGACCATCAAGGAAATTGATATTTGCAATCTTTGAATGCTATAACAAGGCTTTGGACCTTACGCATGTCAAAAAAAAAAAAAAAATTAGAAAGGTTTGGACCTTCTGCCACTTGTGCTTCCCCGTGTGTTGATCCACATTGCTTATGTAGTAGATCTAGCGGATGACACCATGAAAAAAAAAATAAACAAAAAAGCCCACCGATCAAAGATCTCCACCACTCATACAAAGAAATAGTCTCCTTGACATTCCATCCATGGTGACCTAGTAGATCGACAGGCTAACAGGCTGGATTAACAATGGCATTGTACATGGGCAGTTTTTTCCCGGGCTAGATTGGATGAGTGGTACCGTTCCCCTGCGACAACATGCCCACCCAGGGATAAATCCCTGGGCAGCAGTTTGAGATGAGACACCCTCATCACTGGGGTGCCATCTGTGCAGTTTCTAAGTCTTTTACCAAATATACAATCTATATGAAATCAACTGAGATAGGGTTGTAAAAACTATTAACAGGACAAAAGTAGTAATTTATTTCTCCTTCTAGATCGAAAACATTTCAGAGGTTTTAAAATTAGGCTCCAGATATAAACCTCAAATAAAGTGTCTACAAAATGTTTTTATGACCCCGCTTAATAACCTCATAAACTGAGTGTGTAACTCAGTCCTCGTGTAACTTCTGGGTTCATGCATTTGGGTGAGCTGAGTTGCATTCATAAACAAGAAGGGAATGCTGCTTCCCTTAGAGTTGTTGCTGTCGTGGTTTTGTGTGTGTGTGTCGAGTTTATGTAGTAACTAAGTTATAGATCCAAATGGGCCCCATAAGTTTCCAAGCTGCCTAAAGAATTCATTGGTGATTTGAAATAGATAAGGAGAGAAAGAGAGAGAATGATATACCGCCTGGCTCTCAACATCAGATCCTAAAGTCACTGATTTGCCTGGTGGAACAGCATAATCAGCTAATACTTGGACATCAGGTCCCGTTTCTAGGATTGCAGGTGCACGAATGAATACTCCACGGAAAGTGGCTGGACCACCTTCCGTAGCAGCAAGCTCAGGTACTAAAAGATCTGCTTCAAAGCTTTGAATCTGTGAAAACATATCAGCCACTGTTTCCAAAGAACTAATACTCAGTAGATAAACATAATAAGCTAAAACACAGAATTAAATGAACTTACCTGACTACCAAAGAAGTTACGATGGACAGTACAATCCAGGCCACCAACAAGCTCCTGTCCTCCTAACTTTTGCCCTGAGAAGTAAATTTTGGTTTACTTTCAATACCAAGTGTTGATGAGTTTGGGATATTATATGCAAAATCACAAAATTAACTCACCAACAGCTTTGTCAGCCAAAAAGATGAGACCTGCACAGGTCCCCCACACAGGTTTCCCTGTTTTAATGAAGTTACGAAGAGCAGGAAACTGTAGATCATATAGAAAGTCCTCCTTAGATCATTCATAGTTTCATAAGCTTCAAGAATCTCAATTGAAGCAACAAGATCAATTTTATCATAGTTTGGTCTAATAAGCCAATCTTTAAAAAAAAGAATAATAAAAATAAGATAAAATAAACGCGCAGCAGAAACTTCCCAAACACCTGTCCAGTTATTTACTGTTTTTGAAAACTTAATCTGAAGCAAAAAGCACCCATTTCTTTAAAATAGTTTGGTCTTGTGCATGGTTGTATGGGTATTATCAAAGATAAACAATTAAGAAAGTCTCACAGACTTGGGTAATAAAACAGAACCTACATGGCACCCTGTGTTGAACAGAATAACTGAGACCAATGCGGGTAGTCCATGAATAGTTCCATTATCCTCCCATACAAGTTCAAACAGCAGTTTTCGTTAGAATAAAATCAATTCTAAAGCTACCCTGTTGGCCTATTTGGACATAAATCATCACCATATTGGACATCTTCAGTTTCTGGAACTTGGTATAACCATCTATTATACAATAGCGTTGCAATGCTAAATTCCGCAATTATGGAAATAAGAACCTTACATGGATTAAATCTACCAAATCATACCGGAACATTTAACAAACACATGGCATCCTAAGTAGAGACATACGCAAAAAGAAAGATGAAAACATAATTGATAATCGAACACGTAGTATTGAAAAAAAAACAAAACAAAAGACACCCATGTTTCATTCCTTTTTTTTATCGGTTCAAAACATCAACAGATAAAGAGACCTAGATTAAGAAAGAGAGGCAAGGGAAGAAAGGAAACCAGGTTGTGGTATTCGGCGAGCTTGGCCATGGTGGTGCTTTCTCCACCAGGGATGATGAGGGCGTTCACATGCTCCAGCTGTTCGGGTTTTCGTATTTGCAGGCCTTTCACTCCAATCTTTTTAAGCGCTGCAAAAGGAAAGAATCAGATGATGATAATAAGAGAGAGAGAGAGAGAGAGAGAGAGAGAGAGAGAGAGTTGCTCTGCTTTGAGATCGATCTTTTGGTTGTCTTAAGTTGGAAAGAGAGAAGAAGAAGAAGAAGAAGAAGAAGAAGAAGACGAATGCCTGCCAAGTGTTCGTTGAAAGAGCCCTGAAGGGCGAGAACGCCTACAGTCATGGTCCGTGCGAGCGAGTGATCGGCTGCTGCTTGAGCGACTGAAGCAGCCAACCGCCTCACGTTTCGTATGGCTCCCGTGCTCTCGCTCTCGCTCTCTTTCTAATTTCCCTCTCCCGTCGCTACTTTATATACTCGATCAATTCGTTCATTTGAAACAAGGGCAAAATGGGAAATTCTCAGCCGCTGCCGTTCTTTGACCGATATGGGGCCCACCAACCAATTTACAGTCGATCTAACTTGGTGGTGCTTTGTCTATTTACCTTTAACATGAAGAAAGATTTTATGTTTTTTCCCCTTCTTACTGTCACTGACGTTCCAGAAGAAGAAGAAGAAGCGACGTTTCGCAAAATTACTACTATATTATTTAAATTTGTGTGGGGCCCACCGTGTTAGTATTTTTGTGATTTGATAATCTTTTCAGCTAGATTTTTTAAGTTCATGTTTGCAAGGAACGGCCTGTGTTCGGCGGCTCTACTGTTATTGGAGTCGGATTCCCTCACTATTCGCGTATGTAAGGTTGTAAGTGGATACCCGATTCTCCGGTTACCCAAAAGTTTTTTATCCATTAAAAATCAGGTCTGAAACCTATTTTAGATTCAGATTCATAAACGGATTCGGATATAGATCCGAAACTCAATTTAGGTTCCGATTGATAAACGGGTTTGGTTCCGAGTCCATATAGGTTTCGACCCTTGGACCTGGCATATGAGCCTTGATGTTGCAAATTGTATTTGAAAATCAATTTTTTTCTTGACATTTTTATGTATAATACTAGAGTTAGTAGACTTGATCCACTTTTATAAAGTGAATGATATGTTTATTCTATGAACAATGAAGAATAAAGAAAAATTAGAATCGATTTTAGAAATAGATTTTAGTCCCCTAGGTGGATCCGATTCTGGAACTAAAACTGGATCTGCATTTCCCCATTCGAAACGGGTCTGGAATCAATAAAATAGGTTTCGAGTCAAAACCGGAACCGTTATTTAGAAACAGGTCCGGGTCCACCATGGTTTCGATCCAGAACCATCCCGTATGCAACCCTTGGCATAGGATGTGTGAGACCCACCTATTGATATTCCGAACCGCTCAAAATAAAATAAGATTGAACACATGATTGATAACATGATTAGCACAATCTTATAAATTATAAATTATATTATTTAATTATGGAGATCAACTCTTAATAAAAAATTACTTTAAGGATGTGTAGGTAGAGAGGATAACATTTATTTTTAGCGGCTTGGATTATCAATAAGTTGAGCCTATTGCAGATTTTCACAAATGGCATTCCCGGAAACCGTGTGGGAAAAGCTTGGGATGTTGACAGCTATGTGCAAGACTAACATTATATAATGTTTTGCCTGCTGCGTGGGATTCGTTGCTTTGCACCTAGGATGCAGCCCACGAACGGAGCGTTACAGAGAGCCCATCTGCACCAGAAAACACCTCCACCCATGCATGACTTTCTTATCTTTCCACAACATGTGACAGTGGGGTCTACACAGCCACCTTTATGGATGTTGGAAGTGAGCCCCACCTCTTGACCTCTTCGACGATCCAATATGGATTCAGGTACAGGTAGCCTAAAATTAATTGGGCCTAGGATCAGATAGAAGGCCACCGTTCCAACCCGACCCGTTTATATCCCTATTCAACACAATTCAGGGGAAAAACAAATTTACAAGAGAAGAGGACCGGGTCCCTCTTTCTGCAGGAACTTGAAAATCAGGACTCTTGGTGATAAGTTGGGCAAGAAAAATACAAAGCTAATGATCCATGCTGTCCAGACATCATGCCTGGGAGCTCTCTATAAAAACATGCACCAGAGGCAAATCTTGGCCAACTTGAATAAATACAGTATCTTGAATGGGCATACAATATAGATGAAGCTGTTTTTGAGTTCATTTTTAGGAGCAATAGTTACATAGATATCCAATAAGGACCCCCAAATTCAGACCACCCTTGACTATCAGAGTCATGATCAGTAGTTGACACTTGTGTTGACCTAATGACTGCTCTCATATACAGAGCAACTGGTGGATGAATCAAGATTAGTCTTCTTCTAAAGGTTAATACTACCTTCCCCAATTGTATTTGGTGTCCAATAAATATATCCTTGACAGGAAAAAAAAAAACCTATGCAGACGAAGTGACTCTTCATATATCATCTTATACATCTACATCTCTTGAAAGGCAGTTGTACTATACACTGACAGCAACCCGTTTCAGTGCAATTGACATGGGGGTCATGTATGTCTCCGACCAGGAAACCAGAAATCGGTGACAAGCTAGAGCCAAGGCTGATACAAATATCACAAAAGAGGTCCAACAAAATCTGAGCACCAATATGGGATCCTTCATGATGGAATTCAGTACCTTGGAGAAGATTAGCTTCAGTCTTCGATCTTTCAGGATATCCTGGTAGAGAGATGCAGAGGATTCGGAAGATGGTCTCATCTCTCTGCCATGATGTACATTGGATGTTGTCATGCGAGAACTGTATGAGGTTATTTTGTTCTCCACTCGAACAGCCTTAATCATCCAATTGTGGAGAAGATCAGTAAGAACGCTCCTGGCATGCCTGTGGAAGAAGATTGCCTCCTTGGAAATCATAGCATGAATTAATGAAGTGGCATCCTGTTTACAATTGAAACAAAACCATGTTCTAATGTTCTATATATAAATGACAGAACAACAGGAGTGTAAACGTTGCAGTTATCGGTATCAAAATCATAATCAGCAATTTATATTAATTGAAAAGCAGCTCTGGCAGCTCATAATGCAGAGAGATAAAAGTTGATAGTGCTTTTGCAAAGTGCAGAAACATAAAATATGTGTTCCCATATTATCCCAAACGGCAAGTACTCTTAATATCTGGGCAGGAGAAAATTAACATTACTCCTATGTTTGAGGTAGAAGCAAAATCGTTGGCCACATTAGTTGGGATACTAATTTTCTACGTCTTTGCCACAACTTATCATCAGCCCCCATCAGTCCATCACCAGTTTGAAGCGGAGATGTAGAAAAGGTAGTAACCAATATCATTTCCAGTTTCCACACCACACCAAATTTCATGATGAAATGGACAGCCATCCAATCTGGCAAAATATTCAAAACTAGAAGCAATTTAGGGTACATGCTAAAAGTCTTCAAATTTAGTAGTATCCATATAAGATTCAAGCCACTTGGATGCTTGTAGTGTTTTTGCAATTGCTTCTGCACATGTAATTTCAACAGAGGCAACTGTGTTGGCATGACTAGGGAACAAGGGCAGCGTTAGATATTAATAATATACAACATACAGGCACATCATTACAGAAATGGTAAGAAAGGGTTCCTATAACTCCAAAAAAACCAACAAGACATGCATACACACAAACACAGAAGTGAGCAAGTCTGGAATCACTTATCATGGGATCCTACCATGGATTTCACCTGTTCTAAGACTGTTGGTCAGATACTGCTAATCAATGGATTTGATTATAAATGCAATAGGTGGCCAACTTGTTTGATCATGCATTTTAGGGAAGACACCTAATTTTGGAACCAGGTCATATCCAAGGTTTGACAGGCCTTGTCTATTCAGATTTTTTTTTTTTTCTAAATGCATGGACATGCGGGGTCGGTGTGGAGTTGACAAGTGGAGTAGACCAATTTTGAAAGACATTTTTCATTCCAACATTAGTTATTAACAGAAGGTACAGAAAAAGTCATCATAATTAAAGCATATCACTGGTCAGTTAGAATAATAAAATAAAAAGATTAAGACTCTTTCCTGTCTTCTTAAGGTAAAACGTTTATTGCTGGGATGCATAGATAATATAAGGTGCCAACCCTGACATGGGTTCCAACAGCATAGGTACTCTTCACTCATCAACTATGTTATCAAATTATGTTGTTGGTACTTAATCAGGTTCCAATACCTATCTCAAGGTATTCTAGTATCGGACATGATATTCATGTCGAAAAACCCATGAACTACATTTTTTGTTGACTGCACCAATATCCAAATGTTGACTATTATAGTCTGCAAAAGCCAGAGCCCTACTTCAGTTTCCACTTGGTACTTAATCAGGTTCCAATACCTATCTCAAGGTATTCTAGTATCGGACATGATATTCATGTCAAAAAATCCATGAACTACATTTTTTGTTGACTGCACCAATATCCAAATGTTGACTATTATAGTCTGCAAAAGCCAGAGCCCTACTTCAGTTTCCACCAGCATGGCAGGTTTTTACTATGGTGTCGTAGTTGCATGTGCTCCAACAACCTTCATGCCAACAATGAATTGGAAACCATTATGTTCATAGAAGTTAGCAAGAAACCCTTGTTGGATTTGGCTCAAAAGGTCCATTGGGCCTTGATGAATAGTTTGCTTGGGACCCAAGTGAACTAGGGCTAGTTCTTTATATATACTCTCTAGGGTTATTCTTTGCAAGTTACATCAGAAAGAAAGCAAGCAAGGGAAACAAGAGAGCATTGTAAAGGGAGAGGCTGTGAGAGCAAGATTAAGACCTATTGGGGGAGAGAGTAGGCTAAGTGTTAGAGAACCTGAATCCTTGTAACAAGTTGCCCAATTTCTTGCATGGTGAAATCGAGCGGAACGCTCATAGCCCCATGGATGTAGGCAATTGCCGAACCACGTAAATCTTTTGTGTTTGTGTGCTTGTGATTGATTGCGCGTAATTTGCCCTAACTAATTTTCTAACAATTGGTATCAGAGCGAGGCTAGGGTTTTCCTAGGGTTAGGGTTGCACGCAGATCAAGGCAGGAGGAAATTGGAGCCTACTGTGATCAAACGATCACTAGAGGCGGGCCATGCAAATTGGACTGAAGCACTATTACATATCTCTGCACTTAGAGAAACCGCAACCGGAGACGAATCAGAGGATCAAATCGATCTCTAGTTTGAGTTGTTGCCCACTGCAGTCAAAAGTCGCAGAGGATCCAGATTGCAGCGCTGCGCAAGCCGTCGTCGCTGGTGCAAAAACCGGAAGCAAAGCAAACAGAGGCTCCGGGCTTCCATCTCGCCAAAGAAGAGAGTCTAGATCCGGATTGCGTTCATCACCGTCAGTCGTTCTTGGCCAGCCGGAGACCACCGTGCCACACAGCACGTCGTCAGAGATCGAGAAGACCAAGCAGCAGCAAGGCACTGCGTCCAGAAGCCCAGTTGGGTCACTTCTGTTGCAACACAGAATCGCAACGAGGAAGAAGAACCCAGTTGGGTCGGGCACCAGGCCAGGTCCAGGTTCAGGTCAGGCTCTATCCGACCCAGTCCGTGCAAGAGAAGCCCATCAGTTCAGCAACCACATTCAGGGCTGACATCAGCAAACGCAGCAGTACAGTCAAAACTAGCAGTTCGACTAGATCAACGGTCAAAATTCAATCTCAGTTTTTGGAGCCATCCAGACTCCGAATTGCTCTCTGTTTCTTCCTACAAACTCACATTGATGAGATCTACAAAGTTAACAGAGCAGATTGATCGTTTGAACGGCTGAAAAGGGGGCAGATTTCAGACATAATGGCAACCAAGGCTACAACAGCAGGTATCAAATTTGAAATTCAGGAATTTGATGGCAAAATTAATTTTGGCTTGTGGCAAAGGAGAATGAAAAATATCTTGATTCAACAAGGAATCAAAGTAGCACTGCTTGGCAAGGAAAAGAAGCCTGAAAAGATGGATGCTAATGAGTGGGCGGATATCGAACACGGAGCACTACATGTTTTGACTTAATTCACAGTGATGTTTGGGGCATTGCTCCGACCCTTTCACATAGTCATTTCAAGTACTTTATCACATTCATTGATGACTACAGCAGATTTACTTGGATCTATTTATTACATTCGAAGTCTGATGTTCTTAATGCATTTAAATATTTTGTTCAATATGTTGAAAACCAATTCTCTAAATGCATTAAAACTTTGCGTTCAGACTCAGGGGGGGGAGTATGTTTCCAAGGATTTTCAATCCTTTTTACATAATAAAGGAATCATTTCTCAACGTACCTGTCCGTATACTCCACAACAAAATGGAATCGCGGAACGGAAAAATAGACATCTTCTTGATGTCACTAGAACTCTTCTGATTGAAGCATCCGTTCCCCCTCGTTTTGGACTGAAGCTCTCACAACGGCTGTCTATCTCATAAACCGCCTACCATCAAATACCATTGCTCATTTAACGCCTCATTTTAAATTGTTTGGTCATCATCATGTGTTTGATCACCCACATACTTTTGATTGTGTTTGCTTTGTTCATCTACCTCCCACAGAAAGAACGAAACTAACAGCAAAATCTCGCAGGTGTGCTTTTTTGGGTTATGCCACTAATCAAAAAGGTTTTGTTTGTTATGATCCCATTGGTCGTCGTATCCGGGTTTCTCGAAATATTATTTTCTTTGAAAATCAATATTTCTTCCAAACTCACATGGATTGTCCTCATCCCTCTTCACCAGCTCTCTTACCAGGTTTTTCGGATCAAATTCTGTTACTAGGTTTAATCATGCTTTTGTATATCACCGTCGGGAGAAACCTCCCACTGTAGATGGCCCTTCCCCTGATCCTCCACCGACAAATGGTTCCACAACTACTCCTACCTTACATCGCTCCTCCAGAAATTCTAGACCGCCTGATCGGTATGGATTTACCCATACTTCTTTGATGACCACTCTATCTTCTCTCTCTATCCCAAGTTCTTATTTGCAGGCCATACAACAAGATTGTTGGAACCAGGCCATGAAGGAGGAATTGGATGCATTGGATCAGAATCACACCTGGGATATTGTGGAGTGTCCTCCAGCAGTTAAACCCATCGGTTGCAAATGGATCTACTCGATCAAGCTTAAATCTGATGGGTCATTGGATAGACACAAAGCTAGACTTGTGGCACTCGGAAACAGACGGTAGTATGGCATTGACTATGAGGAAACGTTCGCACCTGTGGCAAAAATGACATCTGTTCGGTTACTTCTCGCCATTGCTGCCTCTCAATCCTGGCCTTTATACCAAATGGATGTCAAAAATGCATTTCTCCATGGGGATCTGCAAGAAGAAGTCTATATGCGGATACCACAAGGCGTCTCCTCTCCCTCAAAGAGGTCTGTCTCTTGCCTGCACAAATCGCTTTACGATCTAAAGCAAGCTCCTCGCGCATGGTTTGAAACCTTCAAGGGTCGCTTATGCAAGAGTGGCTTTACCCAGAGTCCTTCTGATCCATCTCTCTTTTTATGCCGCACATCTACTGGTGTTACTGTGCTCCTCGTCTATGTTGACGATATTATTATTACTGGCACGGATGATAGTATGATCAAATCTCTTCAATCATCTCTCAGGGATTCCTTCCGTATGAAGGATTTGGGTCCATTGCATTATTTCTTGAGCCTAGAGGTGCATCAATCTCCCAAAGGTCTATTTGTTAATCAACACAAATACACATCAGATCTTATCGAGTTGGCTGACCTCCATGATTCCTCACCTGTTGATACACCTGTCGAGGTAAATCTCAAGTTGAGTACAGATGATGGCGATCTTCTTCCTGATCCTCATACCTACCGGCGTCTGGTGGGAAGTCTTGTCTATCTCACCATCACTAGACCTGACATATCTTATGTTGTTCATCTTGTGAGCCAGTTCATGACAGCTCCTCGACACCTTCATTTGACCGCTGTGAAGCGCATTATCCGCTATCTGCTAAAAACTACCCCTCGCGGTTTATATTATCCAAAGGATAATCCTCTTCATCTGACTGCTTATGCGGATGCTAACTGGGCAGGCTGTCAAGACACACGCCGTTCTGCTACTAGTTGGTGCATGTACCTTGGCACTTCTCTCGTTTCTTGGAAATGTAAGAAACAAGAACGGGTGTCCCGATCTTCCACGGAAGCTGAATATAGGGCCATGTCTTCTGCTTGTTCTGAGATCTTATGGTTACGGGGACTTCTTTCAGAACTTGGGTTCGCTCAAACCTCTCCTACTCCATTGCATGCCGAAAATACTGGTGCTATCCGAATCACTGAAAATCCCGTCTTCTATGAACGCACCAAACATATCGAAGTTGACTGCCACTTTATTCGAGATGAATATAAGCGTAATGTCATTCGTCTCCCGCATGTCCCTACAGAACTTCAGTTTGCAGATATCTTCACGAAGGGACTTCCTCGGCCTCGACATCAATTTCTTGTATCCAAATTGCTGCTTTATGACTCCCCAGCATCAATTTGGGGGGGGGGGGGGGGGGGGGGGGGTCAATTTAGGCCCATTTATTGTACCCATTTGTTACATTGTAATTAGTCAAAGGTTGTTACTTAATTTGTTGCTTCCGTTTAGGATCTAAGGTTTGTAATTGATTGTAATTAGGAAATTAAACCCTCATATAAACAAGAGTCGATCCTCAAAGTAGGGACGACATTCATCTCTCTCTCTCTCTCTCTCTCTCTCTCTCTCTCTCTCTCTCTCTCTTATGTTCTGTATTTCATCTCTCTCTAAATGTCAGTGTGAGACATGTTCCCGCACTCAAGAAGAATTTGATATCCTTAGGCACACTAGAATCCAAAGGATGTTCATTCAGTGCAAAGGATAGTTTGCTAAAAGTGAGTAAAGGAGTTTTGGTATTAATGAAAGGTACCAGAGTGGGAAACAACCTTTACAAATTGATGGGAAACACAGTTGTAGGTGGAGCAACAGTCTCCACGGAAGACAAAAACAGCGTTTATGAGTCTCAGTTATGGCATATACGGCTAGGGCATATGAGTGAGAAGGGCATGTTAGAACTTCATAAACGACAATTGTTAAAGGGTGTGAAAACATGCAAGCTGGATTTTTGCAAATTCTGTATTTATGGCAAGCAGACTATGAGGCCCCACCCCTTGTGGGCCCTCATTTGAATTTGAATATTATAAATTATATTATTTATAGTTTAATTGTACTAATTAATAGGGATTAGAAGGGGTAGATAAGTGTTTTTCCTGAAACTTAGCCTACTATCTAGGAATTAGGCCCTTGTGTATTTTATAGGTTTTGTAGGGTGTCAATTGTAATTTTTATAGGATTTTAGCTATTAGAGGCCCTAGCTAGTAAATAAGTTATTATATGAGGGGTTTTCCACTTGAGAAGCTTCTAGAATTCCCCAAAAAGACTCATTTGCCCATGTCCTTATCCTCAATCCTACTTTAACTAAAATGCCCTTTTGGTAATTATCCCTAACCCTAACCTATATAAGCCATCTCATTTCAAATGAATTAAACCCTAATTCACTCTCATCTCTCATTTATCTCGCATTTCCTAAGAACCCTAGCTCAAAACCCTAATCTAGAAGAAGACCCTCTACTACAATTTTCACTACTATCTCCTAAGGATTTCTCTCTTATTGGTCTCTTCTTCCCCTACAAAGAGAGGTAATATTCTTTTCCTAAAAGTTCAATTTCCTTGGAATTCTATCTTTTTCTTTCTAGATTCCATTTCTAAGTTGCAATTCTCTTGTGGATTGGGTATTAAGTGCAGTAGATTGGATTGGTTTGAGTGTTGTAAGACCTTAGAGGGCTTGGATTGCCATTAGAGCTTGGATTTATTCTCTTTTGTCAATTTTCCTTGCAAATTCGGATTAAGGAAAGTGCAATATACTTACTTAGCATAGAATGCATGTTTATTGTCTTTGATTCTATAAATTACATTCTATTGATGTTTAGATTTACCTTTGAGCTTGTGTTTATGGGATTTTGGTCATTGATGGATGAGTTCTCTCATTTGGAAGATCAATGGCCCGATTTGATGATGGATGGTTGATATAGAAGTGCTCTTGTGGTTTTATGTGTTTATGTGATGAATGGAGGAGATTGGAGAAGGTTTTGATGAAAAATGGTCTAAAGGGTGGAATCCCCACATCTGGGTTCTGCAGCACATCGTTGTCCGCTCGATTGGACAGTCTCCCTTCAGGTCCGATCGATCGAACCTCTTGTCCGATCAATCGGATAGTGTTCCCCTTTAGGTCCGATCGATCAGACAGTCCCTCAGTGACCAGGAGTTGGCATCTTTTCCCTCCGATCCGGAAATTCAGTGTGTGCGCAATCAATCGGATAGTCTCCTAACTGAGAAGTGGGACATCCATTTTCTCTTCAGAATCTCTATGTGTGCGGTCGACTGCCCAGGCCAGGAAGTCAACCAGACACGCAGAGAATTCCAGCTCAGGTCATTGCCTGCCAAGTGCCTTTTTACTATGTTTAGTGTACGCGGTCGACCGACTAGGCTAGGAGGTCGACCAGGCATACTGCATTAAGGGTCAACCTGGAAGCCAACATCCTGACTTTCCGGTGTACCCGGACGACCAACCCTATGCTGGATCGCCCGAATACATTGTGTCAAGTGATTTTCCAATTTTCAAATTATGAGGTTGTGATCAGTTGTGGAGCCCATTGACCGTCCAAATAAACTTCCATTGATATGCCAGGCATGAGTCAATGGTGTGGCTCAACCTTGACTCATGGGGACCACCAAGTCGGGTCTAGGATTTGGATTTGACGTCAATGTGATCCTTAAATGTCGTCGAAGATGCCCGTAACTTCAAAAGCACCAATTACAGTATCCTTGGCATCTAACACTTCATTTAGGAATCAAATTTACTAATAAGGACCTGAACCTGAAAGTAGACCATTACCTAGGATGGACTTTCGACATTTCCTGTTGAGTCCCTTACTTGGAGATTTATTTCACTTATTGCATTGCTGTCACTCTATGTCCATATTATTGTTTATACATGTTAATTAAATGAAAAATGAATGACCTGAACCTAGGACTACTTAGAGGTGACCCAGTGATGTGATGAGGTGATTAATGACCCGTGTCTGTATCTAGGCGGGCCCTCATATGGCCTAAGTTGGGATGAGTGATACCCTAGGATGAAGAGGTTGGTTATGTGGGGTTTGTGACTCCTCGTGGATGAGATTGGACTGATTATTATTGGAATTGAACCTGTTATCTTACTTGGACTGTTTTAGACTAAGGCCATGGTTTTGGTGGGCCTTAGTATGGATTCAATGTTGGACTTGGACTTGTATGGTGTTCCATGGATTATTTTGTACTTTGACCTCTTAGGGACATTGTTAGGACCTTGCTTGTGCCAGGCAAGCCTAGACAGACACAGTCTTATATTTGTTTCATTGAGTCGGCATTAGCATTCACTCAATTGTCTTAAGCTCAGCCTTTGGACTGATCATCACTGGTAGGAGCTAATATGAGTGTTGAGTGGGATATCATGATGAGCTATGTTTTAGACAGACGGTGTGATACTGGGTCCAGTCTTCTGAGTGATGAGTAATGAGATTGATGAGTGTTACTTGCGGGGCTCGTCATTCCCCAGCATTGGTTACTTTTCCCCACCACGACTGTGTTCAGTATGGGAGGGCCGCGGCATAATATCCCGCGGTGTTCAGCTTGTGTGAGTGTGCCATATTGTTGTCTGTTAGATTAGATAACTTAATTATCTTAATTCTAATTGCTCTATTTTGCACAATTGCCTAGATTATGTACCATTGTTATTCTCATTGATCGTTTATACTCTTTTGTTGCATACATCCTATGTTATTTGTATACTGGGACTTGCCAGATCCTTGGATCTGACCCATTCTTGGTGCTTAGGTATTGACCCCGACTATAAGGGCGACACACTTGTCGAGGCACCCATAGCTGGAGACTATGGGGACCAACTAACCCAGAGGTCGAGCTAGACGATGGAGTGCCTGCACACGAGGTGTGAGAGTACTTTCTTTTGGGATTTTGAGTGGTTATGTTGTGAGCAGGGAGGCAGACTGATATGTACAGACTTTTATTCATATTCTGAGATTTAGGATGGACCACAGCTTGTCTCACTTGATTCATTTGATATGATACCTTATCCTTCCGCTATTGTTACATTTGTTTCCGCAATTCAAACATTGATGATATATTGTTCAAAAAGTTTTAAATTGGACCTCACTGCGGACCTACAATCTTGGAAGTTCTGGGGTTTTCCGGGAAGTAGTGCACCAAATTCGGGCACCTTGGCGGTAATCTCGGTATTCGGAATTGGGGCGTCACACAGACGAAAGTGCCTTTTAAAATTGCAGGAAATGATTGTAAAAGCAAAAGGCATTCTTGACTACATTCACTCAGATGTGTGGGGGCCATCTCTAGTTAAGCCAAAAGGTGGAGCTGAATACTTTGTGACTTTTATTGACGATTTTTCAAGGAAAGTTTGGGTTTACTTCATAAAAACAAGTATGAGGTCTTCGACAAGTTCAAAGAGTGGAAGGAAGAAGTTGAAAATCAAACAGGAAGAAAAGTCAAGTATCTGAGGTCAGATAACGGGGGAGAAAACAAAAATCACAGGTTTCTACAATTCTACAAGGATGAAGGCATCACAAGACACTTCACAGTTCCGAAGACTCCTCGGCAAAACAGAGTTTCGGAAAAAATGAACAGGACTCTTTTGGAAAGAGCAAGGAGCATGAGACTTCATGTAGGGTTGACTAAAAGATTTTGGGCAGAAGCGGTTAATCACGCATGCTATGTGGTTAATCGGTCACCATCAGCAACTTTGGACGGCAAAGTTGCAGAAGAAGTGCGGACAGGTAAAGAAGTTGATTATTCCGCACTCAAGTTATTCGGATGTCCAGCATACGCACACATTCCTAGTGATGAGAGGTCCAAGCTAGATTCCAAATCACTCAAATGCATATTCCTTGGATTCGAGAAGGGAGTGAAAGGGTACAAGCTATGGGATCCAGTAAACACGAACAAGATCATTAGCGGAGATGTAGTGTTTGATGAAGCCTTTATGATGAACAGGGAACAAGATGGTGAAGTCAAAGGGCACAAGTGATGAAAAGGCAGTTGTTGAAATAATTCCTCTTACAGACAATCAAGGCAAGAAATCAGTGCAGAGTCAAATAGAGGCCAGTACATCTGGTGAAGAGGAAGAAGTTGAGGTTCAGCAGGAACCCACAAGTCTAGCACAGGGAGGAGCAAAGAGAAACATCAAACCACCTCAAAGGTTTGGATGGGATGAGGATGAAGTCCATTTTGCTCTTATCATCAGCAGTGGTGATCCAACCACACTCCAAGAAGCTATGGAAAGCAATGAAAGGGAAGGCTGGATGGGTGCTATGATGGATGAGATGGAATCTCTCAAAAAGAACTCCGTTTGGGAGTTAGTTCTAAAACCCAAAGACAGAAAATCAGTTGGCTGCAAATGGGTGTTTCGAAAAAAGGAAGTCCTACATGAAAACGAGACACAAAGGTTCATGGCACGTCTAGTAGCAAAGGGGTACTCATAGAAAGAAGGGGTTGACTATGATGAGATCTTTTCCCCAATTGTGAAGCACACATCTATCAAGGTGTTGTTGGCATTGGTAGCGAGCGCAGTTCAATATGGAGCTTGAACAGTTAGATGTAAAGACAGCTTTCCTTCATGGTGACTTGGAGGAAACAATTTACATGGAGCAACCTGAAGGATTTAGAGAAGCTGGAAAAGAAGACTATGTCTACAAATTGAAGAGATCATTGTATGGGCTGAAACAATCACCAAGGCAATGGTACAAGCGCTTCGGCTCCAACATGTTGCACATTGGCTACTATTGATGTGAGTATGATCATTGTGTTTATTTCAAAGTGCATGATGATAATTCATTTATTATGTTGCTACTTTATGTGGATGATATGCTTATTGCATGTAAGAACATGTCAAAAATAGAAGAACTGAAATCTCAGTTGAGAAAGGAGTTTGACATGAAAGACCTTGGGGCAGCCACAAAAATGTTGGGTATGGAAATACAGAGGGACAAAAAGGCTGGAAAGCTATAATCATCATAGAAGAAATACATCTCAAAAGTACTTGAGAAGTTTAACATACAAAATGCCAAGCCCGTGTATACTCCACTTGTAGGTCACTTCAATTTAAGTGCTAGTCAATGTCGAAGTACGGACGATGAAATTAAAGAAATGTCCAAGATACCGTATGCTAATGCAGTGGGATGTTTGATGTATGCCATGGTTTGCACAAGACCAGATATTGCTCAAGCAGTTGGTGTGGTGAGTAAGTACATGGCGAATCCAAGGAAAGAGCATTGGAATGCAATAAAGTGAATTCTAAGATACTTGAAAGGCACCAAAGACTTGGGAATACTGTTTGAAAGAAAACATGGATCAGAAAGTGTAGCGCGGTATGTAGATTCTGATTTTGCAGGGGATCTGGACAAATGAAGATCCACCACAGGCTATGTTTATACACTAGCGAGCGGACCGATAAGCTGGAGATCGGTGCTTCAGTCTACAATAGCATTATCCACTACAGAGGCAGAATACATGGCACTTGCAGAGGCTTCTAAGGAAGCAATCTGGTTGAGAGGTTTGGTGAATGAAATCGGGATTAAGCAAGAATCAATCTTGATACACTGTGACAGTCAAAGCACCGTATGTTTGGCGAAGAATTAGATATATCATGCCAGGATAGAGCACATTGTTGTTATGTATCACAGGATTCGAGATTGGGTTGCTACAGGTGAGATCTCCATTGAGAAGATTCACACAGATGAGAATGCAACTGATATGCTCACCAAGCCAGTCGCTACGGAGAAATTCAGGCATTGCCTGGACTTGCTCAATCTCTCCTCTTGTTAGAGATTGGAGGTGCACCTCATCTTCGGTGAGGTGCAGATATGGTGGGAGAGCTTTCCCACACAGTACAGGTGTTATAAACACAACACAACAATTCTTCAAAAGGTCAGACATTTTTTGCCAAGGTGGAGATTGTTGGATTTGGCTCAAAAGGTCCATTGGGCCTTGATGAATAGTTTACTTGGGACCCAAGTGAACTAGGGCTAGTTCTTTATATATACTCTCTAGGTTTATTCTTTGCAAGTTACATCAAAAAGAAAGCAAGCAAGGGAAACAAGAGAGCATTGTAAAGGGAGAGGCTGTGAGAGCAAGATTAAGACCTATTAGGGGAGAGAGTAGGCTAAGTGTTAGAGGAACCGAATCCTTGTAACGAGTTGCCCAATTTCTTGCATGGTGAAATCGAGCGAAACGCTCATAGCCCCGTGGATGTAGGCAATTGCCGAACCACGTAAATCTTTTGTGTTTGTGTGCTTGTGATTGATTGCGCGTAATTTTCCCTAATTAATTTTCTAACAACCCTGTAGTCAGTCCTTCAACTGCATAGCACAACGAAACATGCACTCTTTTGAATTCTGATACACTACAAGAAAAGAAGCTATTTCCTATTCCTTGTCATTTTACTAACCTCTCTCTACTAAACTCAACAGTGAATCTAGAAAATGCACAGTAAAATTCATAAGATGTCAACAAAGAAAACAAGATACAAGCATGCAAGTCTTCTGAAATAAATCACTAGTGTCTAAGCCAGAAAACTCCTCTCCACAATGGTTTCAAGAAGAGGTTGCTTGGTACTGATTCCAGCAAAAGGACATCTGGTTATTCAAAAGTTTGAAGGTGGATACACGTGTAGGAGTATGGGAAACAATTATATGGAAGGGATTGGATTGCATGGATCCTCTTGATCCTAGGTTCTTAGGGAACAGGTATGGAAAGGATTGATCCCAGCAAGTATAATATTACCAAGTGTATGAATAGAAAAACTTAAAGCAATGCAAGGATTTGATACATATTTTAAAGATCGGTTGAGTCATAGTTGACTGTCACTCAGCCAAGTCATCACCCTGCAAGTAACCTATACAGCTGAGTTCTATGATTTTGGGGCCCTACGATGCACTTATTTTCTTTTTCATTTTATGTTGGGAAAAACCGTGGAAAGCTCTTAATGACATTTTGCCTGATCCTAGAATATCCAGGCCACTTTGTTTTAAATATCCAAGTATTTGAAGATCAAAGGTCGTGTTCACCTGACTGAATGAAATATAAATGCAGGTGCCTTTAAGAACTTAAATTCGTGTAACTTTTTTTGCAATTATTTAAATTCTCATCACTATATATATTTGATATTTTTTCGATGTTTTATAAAGGTTATTGGGCCTTTGGTGAGACTTGGTCCAGGTCGGCCAAATTGACTTGACTCGAGCGTAACAATGTCACACCCCAAATCTGATTCTAAAAGCTTGATTTGATCACAACAAATAAGTATCTATAACAACATACAAACAGTAATGGTTCACTCTGAGTTGTAAATCAGTAGGTATGGAGCTTAGAAATAACAGTTGATATCCTCATCAGAGTGCCCAAGTATATGGAGAATTGAAGTATATAATAGAGTTGCAGACTTGCAGGTTTCACCAGAAAAAGAGCAATGAATACAAGCATCAGTATAATGTAAATCATGATACGCACCGCAGTCATCAACAGTCTTCTCAGCACGACACCATCTTTTGACAATAAAAGCCTCATGACCAGGTTTGCAACTTGGTACCTCCCATCAGGTCCATTTGCACTGTATTCAGGGTAACCACGAGAGTCTGATACAAGAAGCTTGTGCATTGATCTCCTGTACCAAAAGAAAAAAAAAATAAGAAAAAGAAAGAAAAAGGAAAATACTAGAGCTTTCGCTTATATATTTAATAATTAAAGCTTTTTTTTTAAATGATAAAATGAGACAACTAAGATTTGTGCCAGTAAGTAAATAACAAAAAGATAATTTTATATGGGTTAAGACTGAGATGTGTTGTTGGTGATGATGATGATGATGAACCAGCTGAAGTAATATAGCATCATCAACTTTATATAAGATCTGCACCAATAAACACAACATCTACCCACGTGATATGCATTCCACATGCCAAAGAGATTAGTTTGATGTCCCTTCTAGTTTATTTTATAGAAGGTTGAAGCGGTCTTGCAGACTTGCAGAGGAACTTTGATCATGGAGGGATGAGCTATTTTGGTTTCTGTTGCATTTCTGCAATGTCATGGTTTAAACTCTAGGCATTGGAGAACACAGTCAGAGTGGCCCCTTTTTCTTCTGTGAAAGCTAGTGCTGGGTTCAGGCTAGTGCTGACCTGGGTTTAGGTCAGGGCTGGGACAGCCTAGCCTAAAAAGTCATCACCCAGTGTGGTCCCGCTGAAGCAGGGTCCTGGGAGAGTCCCAACTGGAGGCAAACCTAACCTTTGGCGATTTGGCACGAAGTGGCTGCTCGCAGGCCTGGTAAGCTTTATTTATTTATTTATTTTTGTTGACACTTAAGATTTCGGCTTGAGCCCAAGTGTGGAACTGGACACAGGTTCCAGACTAGCCCATGACAGACATGCATGAGTCTGGACTTTGGATTGGGCTTAGCCTCCACAGAAAATGTGTCAACGCTGATCTGGAGCTATAGCTGTTTACTTAACCCTTAAAGAAAGTCTAACCGAATAGGCTGTTAAAACAGAATTACAGAAAGTGTTCACATGCAATGAGAGAAATGGCAACTTTTGCATGGAAAGGATCTTCCCATAAGGATCCTCTACAGGTCAAAAGTCCATCGATAGTAAGATCCACAGAATCAAAGGCCCGGATCAGCGAACCATGGGGGCCCAAGCAAAAACTCCAGGCCTGAGCTTACCTCCAGGTACCAGATAAACATATGCAATAGTAAATTGCAAGATCAATAGATTTCAGGAGACGAATGAGCCAAAAACTTCAGGAAAAAGGTCAATTAGTAAGATCATGATTTTGATTCATAAATCATAGAAAGTTATCATTCTGCTTAAACATTTTAGCTTACCCAGTTGCACCTATTCTTAAGAAAAGAGAGAGCTTCTGCCACTGGAATTCCTTCCTCTTGTTGAAAACTACCTAAACAGTTGCATTGAGATGAAACATAGAACAAATAGTGATACTTAGATTGATAGAAGAAGAGTCCTGGATAAAAAAAACCCAAAAACAAAAACTGCTTTCAAACAAAGAAAAATATGTGTGTTTTATGTACATTTAGGTGGACGGAAGAATATTACAAGTTTACTCTATCCACAAATGTTGCAACACTAGAACTTACAATCTAACAGTTCTAATGTCGCAACAAGTCTTGTTCTTGATGCCCACCAATATGACCTTGATGTCCACCAATATGACATGTGTATTGAGATTTTAAGTTCTTCAAATGCTCCCTCATCGTGGAGAATTTAGAAGCACATGCAAAGCTAAAACTTAGAAAGCATAAGTAATATAATGTGGAACCCGGAGAAAGTGGATAGATACCGAGTGCAGTATCCTCCTTGTAGCGGCTGAATTATCAGTAAGAAGCTTCCGAACAACAAAAGGGTATGCAGTTTGAAATGTCTTAAAATCTTGATCTGCTGCTACTGCCAAGCCTGATAAAGTGAACGAGAGCAAAATAAATTGGTAATATGCTAATTGTTGAAAAAAGATATATATGTGGCTGCAACAAGTTCAATAATTCATTGAAGTGAAAAGGCAGCAATAATCATAAAATGTCCACAAGAAAAGACTGATACCAATTGTTGAAAACACAACGTGCTCCATAACCATGGTACGAAAAGTAAGGACAATTCCGAAAAAAATTTCCTTCATGTGTATACATAGTAATTGAGTGAAATGTCAATCAGCCTTTTTGGCTTCTGCATTACTTCACATCATATATAAAATGAAATATATAATTACAATATTATGTTGATATTGTTAGCAATATATGGATAAAGTAATAATGATATATTTGTATTGGTATAATCATGTCAGCTTTAAAGGAAACAAATGACTGCAGGTTCTACAGTATCCTTATCTATTATTCCACAGTCTAAACAAACAAGTGCAAAAGAAATGGAATCGGTCGACAGATCTTACCTTCCAAGGAAGCCAAAGAGCGTAACACCAGTGTATAATACGGCGGCATGCGAAACTGAAACTTGAAGGCGACAGACCAGATTTTTCCAAGAACCTTCAGAGATAAGCATGGTTAGTCAGATGTGCCCAAAATTCAAAGCAAGTATATATGCAAGACAAGGTATGAAAAAAAAAAACATTTAAAAAGAGGAAAAAGTATATAAATAAAAAAAAAAAAAAAAGATGATATGAAAAACTAAATGGCAAGATAAGGCTGTAAATATGTCGGGTTTGGTTCGGGCCAATAATGGACCCAATTACATATTGCGGTGGACAATTGGAGGAAAGTAGCCGTGAAACATTTGCTTCAATGATCTCTCGCCTTCGAAGATGTCACCAAAGGAAACTCATGGACCCTTCACATGAGGGAGGATTGAATGCAGTGCATACAAGAGAGAGAATTCTCAAATTTTCTTCTATTGAAATAAAAAAGAGAAATGGGAGTTTAAAAAGATGTGATGTCTGTTTAGGCTAGTTGTCCAGACTATAATGAGTGTCCTCATGGATTCTCCTAATCCCGATTTCTGACATGATTCCTTACGCTAAATTACCTAGATGCTGACCTTGATGACATGTTAATGTAACTAAAACTATGTGAAAGAGAATATTATAAAAGTCTCCTAAATAAGTGATAGGGTTCTGTTGGACTTGTGAATGCTAACAATGGTATCATGGTGCTAATGATGATTATTTCAAAAAAAGGAAAAAAAAAAAAAAAGGAAACTGATGATATGATAATAAAACATATGGCTATTGTACTCATTTTATATATTAAAAAAAAAAAATTGGCTATTGTACTAACCCGACTGAACTTAATATCAGGAATTCCATCTTTGAATTCCACCTCGCCCAAAGCATCTTCAAGTTCCTAAGTCATTTTTCAACTCAACCATCAAATGCAGGTTGCAGAACTAGAAGAATATTTCACAGGAAGCAGTATGTGGAAACACAAACTAACAAACTAACACCATTTAAGGAGAGAGAAAAGAAGAGATGAGGATTTCATGAATAAAAGATATGGATTAGATTACTGAATTGAGTGTCTGCTCTATCTAAGCAACCTTTGAATAAGCATGCTCCCGTACAACCACACCCTTTATTTGGGATACTAAATATCACTATTTACTACAATAGTATAAAAGTTAAAAAGGATATGAAAGAACATGGTTACAGTACCATGGTCACACGGCGTAGATTTGTTCCTGGCCTGACAACATCCATTTCCGCCAAATCATAAACAAGAGCACCCCAGTCTCCATTTACTATGTGCAATATGGATGCAAGCATAGCAAACTGATGCTTCTTTTCCATCCGACAAAGCAAACCAAAATCCAGAAACCTGAAGAAGAGATCAAATGAATACCAAAAGACAATCTTGCAGAGAATGTATAGGTTGGCACACAAATTAAATAGAACAAATAAAAAGTTGAATTTCATTAGATAAGCAAAGCCAATATATACAAAATTTGATGCATTCAACAGACCTCTTCTATTTTGTTAATGGTAATCAACATACATTTTTAGAAAGAATCTTCCAGAGTTTGACCTGTCTCGGAATAATAAAGAATAAACTGATACAAAGGGAAGGGTTAATAAGATACCCAATTTGTCCAGCAGGCATATAACGCACGTTCCCTGGATGTGGGTCAGCATGCAGTATGCCTGTTTCAAGGAGTTGAACAAGTGTTGCTTCCACTCCTTTGTTGACCTTCAGCTCAAACACAGGCACAGCAATCAATTCCTTTGAATGACTCATCAGAAAAAAACTTAAAAATAAATTTAAAAAATAAAAATAAGAACCATGGCAACAGAGAGAACCAGTAAAAACAAAAGTTTTTTTTTTTTTAAATGGTGACTTGTATTAATCAAAAGCTGGAAAACCAGACTAATCCCTTTCCTGTTCCCAAGAATAATGCAGTTGACCAGACTCTCTAATAGTTATAACTAATGTCAGGGTTTACATTGGAAAGTTGATTCTTGAAGAGAACCTAGCATGACAGAAACAGTTTCATGGAAATCCAATGATGCAATTTGATTTTTCCAGCTTCAGAATGTTATAGTGTTAAATAGACAATATGAGAAGTATCTTGAACTGTAAATAAAAAAGGGGGAAAATATGGATTTCAGAATGAGTAACAAAAGTTGTGAGGCAAGAATGTAAATAAAACAATAATTTTTTTGTTTTTCGAGGATAAGAACATTATTAATAAAACAATAAAAGCAAATGTTGGTAATGAGTCCTCGGATGGGGTATATTTTTACGGTCTGACAAGTGTTTCAGAGAGTAAGACAAAATTAAGAACAGATTACAGAAAAAATTATTAGCACCAAACAATCATTTTATAACTCCGACACGTGAATGTTAAGTGCATCCAGCACAAGCAGCAGCAAGTTAGAATGAGTACGTGCACTTCCTACGAACTAGCATTATTGTGCAAAAGGCCAATTGCACATATGGACTCACGCAAGAGCCTTCGCTTGAGCCCTAGCTCAAATAAAAGGTACTCTAAGTGCCTTGTGTTCCAGGTTTAACCCAGCATACCCATAGAAAAGGAAATGGACTCAGATGTAGTAAATTAAACAACTCAAATGAATTGGAACCAATTCTAATTCTTAAATGAGAAATAAAAAAATTTTAAAAAAAAGGATGAGAACCAAGAAGATGCTTAAATGTCAAATGTTACCATATCAAGAAGATGCTTTTTAGCCTCCAGTTGTTGCCTCTCTGAAAAGCCAACACTAGTATGACCTGAGCCTTGGGATAGAAAAAGTAAGTCCTTTGGGTTTTCACCATCCACCCATTCCATTGTCAGAATTCTCCGGCTGCTCAAATGTCTGAACACCTTTGGAACATATATAAAGGGAAACTGGCGGTGAGCTTCCTGTACAACACAGTAATTCAGTACCAAGTAAAAAGTTCATCTGTAGAATACATTGTATTTAAATAGCCAGAATAAATGAATAAAATCAATGAAATAAACATGCGATACCAAAAATTGAGAAGCATTTTCAGCCTCTAAATTGTAATCCAACTCCCCAACCAAGCCTCTCCCAAGCTCATCAGCATAGAGACGAAGATCACTCTTTCTTTTTGCAACTTTTTGCAATAGACCCAACTGTAATTTGTGCATCAGCGTAAGTTTCTGTTACTGTAATTAATTTAGAAGCAAAGATTTTTTTCTTTTTTTTTCTAAAAGCTTCTGACAGTAAAAGCTTAGAACATGCCAATACGAACCCCAAGGCGGAGGATATAGATATCTCTCACAACAGCATGAAGCAAGTTAGGCCGCTGGACTTTTACAGCAACAGTAGATCCATCAAAAGTAACTCCATGATAAACCTGGACTGACATACAAAACATGTAAGGAACTCAAATACAGCAGTTTTTCTAAACATATATGCAGAAAGGTATCCCAACTAAAACAGCAGAACTGGTATAATGCATTAAGAGTTGCAAATCCATGATTAAAAAACTAAACAAGTATATATGAAAGAACACCAGTAATAATTTGCATTAGTTGCAAATCCCCTGACAGGTAAATCAAACAGTAACAACAGTTGCTGAAATTCGCTTACACCGCAATTCAATTTTTTCAATTAACACCCATATATCCATCAATCACAGTACTCATAATCATTCCAAATATATCAACCGGCAGGACTCATCAAGTGCAGGTAAGATCAAAGAACCATCCGGTTGATCCATCTATCCAAGCACTCTGAGAAAATAAACATCAAGTGTTGCAAAGCAAGTGGAGCGTGATCAATATCTATGCTCCAGGATGAGGAGGGAGTGTAGAAATAAAAGGTGTATGTGTGTATTTATGTTATTTACGCCTTCATATATGTTATGAAGTTGTAAATGGCATTAATTTTTTTTTTTTTTCTCTCTAACTGTAAGCCTGTTCTCTAACTGTAAGCCTGTAAATAACAAAAGCTTAGAGTGGCTGATATAGAATCATTTAAAACCAACCATTCTCTTTCATATTCTTCTTTGCAATCACCATCACAAGTAGATGTGCTTATAAAATTAAACACTTTTGCAATAGAAACTGTAAGATAACCGCTGAGCTGTTACCTGGCCAAAAGAAGCAGCAGCCACAGGTTTGTCAGAAATGTTAGTGTAGACTGATTCTACAGGACAGCCTAATTCCTCTTCAATTATCTTCATAGCCACTGTCTGAGGGAAGGGAGGAATTTGATCGTGCAATTCAGATAGTGCCTGCAGTCATTTATCAAAGACCAAAAACTGAAAAACAAACCCCAAGTTCTCAAATAGGGACACAAAATGGAAAAATAAAAATAAAAATTGTGGCCCAGATAAGTTGGAAATAATCAATTATTTAAGATTGTGAAAGGTGGGAAATAAAACCCATTACATCAAAGATTGCTTATTCGGAAGAAATACAAGGTCAAAAACATAACAAAACCATATTAATTATAATGAAATTTCAGATGGGATTTGTGCATTTTCCATAATGCAAAATCAAGTTTACTAATTGAAAAATGATACCAGATAGTAGAGAAGATCCTCATCAATGGAGCGAAATGGATATATCATCCTCAGCTTTACAACATGTGTGGTCTTTTTCCTTTCCAAGTTCACCCAATGAAACTGGACCTGATGTTTCAGGCTCGCTGAGTTACCTGCACTGATGCCAATATCTGCACCCCTACTCATGAGACAGTGGATGCCATACCAACGGCATGGGTTTCAAGGCCCCTCTTTTAACTCTTTGGGATCCTAGTTAGTATGTGATCCTTCTACTCTTCAAATTTCCTTGTTTCCAAAAAAAATGATAATAATAATGGCATTGGATAAATCCTTCTTAAGCGTTTTGAGTTCAGTGTCAAAATAATCTGATAAAAAGTCATCAAGGATTTATCTTTTACATTGAAACCTGATCAATTTACGATATCACACTATCAACATCTACTGATTACCACACATCTTCAATGCACAGTAGCTAAGAGAAATAGGAGGTCCTTATGGAACATTGACCAATGTTTTACTCTGACAATAGGTCAACCCTCATTGTTGTATGGTTTGGAGTTTATATTTTATAAATATAAAAACTACAGGAGAGTTTGTGTTGCTCACATGGGCCAACCTATTATTAATCTAACCCTCAGACTTACTACAACCCAAATCCATCCAACTCTTATTCACTGAATTGAAATGCCAAACATTGGAATGCGTCCAGGAGACAGCTTAAAAGTGATTTTCATATAGAAATATAGGGTATGTTCTCATGTGAACAAAACTATAAATGTAAAGATAGATTTTGTTCTTACGAATAGTTTGGATAGACCCAGATGCTCAATGATCGGAGATGGAAAGGGTGTCCTCACATGGATTAAGGATGGGCAAAAGATCAGCCCCAATGGATTAACCTAATTCCTATCCCTTGATGTTTTTTTTTTTTTGTTTTTTTTTGGGTTAAGTCCTACCCCTTGATTTAATGGCCTCAGACTTTAAAGGATTTTAGCTATACAGGTTTTTTTTTAGAGTATATGTTGGATGTGTCAATAGGAGTGAGTAGCGACCGGGAAGAGTGGGTCACAACTCAATGGGTTGGTCCACGTGGGGCCCACAATCTGGTCCACATATTACTTCACATGTGGACTGCTCTTAGAAGAAAATTTCACTATACACACATACACACGAACTTGCACGCTTCAGGCTCCTACTGGTAATAAATTGAGCTAATCATCTTGTAGGAATATAAGGGCAGCAACTGATATCTCACCATAAGGATGAACTGCTTTATTCTGATTTTAAATGAAAAACAGAAAAGCTTGGAGCAGAAAAAGTAATCACTACAATTTGAGTTTGAGAGGAATGTTGAATTCACCATCAAGAAAACTAACCATTGTCCTATGACCATATAGGCATACTGAAGCCACACACGTGCTTGCATACATACCTGTTTAGCAGAATGATAACAATAAAAATTCAACTACAATTCTACGAAAGTTTGACAAACCTTGGCAATCTCTGAACCAATTATATCTGGCCTTGTAGATAGGGACTGACCAACTGCATTAGGAAGCAAAGGGATGTAACTAGCATATTTGTAATCTCGTGACTGCAGAAAAGATAAATGCCAAAGGTAAAGCTAAAGTTTTATAGGATACAAACAAAAATTAATAAGGAAAATTAATCCCCATTTGCAACATCAATTAGGAATAGCACACCCATTCCTTGATAGAATGGTGCTATGTGCTGCAACCTTGAGTTTTTTGCAGGTTCAATCACAACTTACCTACCAAGAAAGAGATACATTCTTGATGAACCAACCTTTAATAAAAGTAGGACCGAGGTTCAGCATTGTTTCTTTTAACAGATGCCCAAAATGATGTTCTGAACTCCTTTCGTCATCATCTCTACCCTTGCCAAATCTATTGAACTTGAAAATGCCCGAGGTCCGCATTTTGACCGCAGCAGTAGCAAATGATGAAAATACCTTAAGATAGACTAAATAATCAATCAACAATATCCATGCACCTTTAAACTTCCATAGGGCCTAGCCAAAGTCCTATATTCTGGCAGTCGGGTAAAAGAAACTTTGTGATCAATTCCTGTATCTAATATTATCTCATAAAGAAAAATCAATAATAGAAGAAAGAAAATTCAATTTTTATATGCTTAAAATTCCCCAAAAAACTTAAAAAATGGCTATGACAAATGGCCTTACAATGATATATAACGTCAGCATAAGGTTTTAGAAAATGGCAGTTACAAAATGACTGAACCATGAATGGAAGCTTCTCAGCCCAAACTACATTTATTAAACCCCTTCAACGTGCGTGTATGTGTGTGTATCCTATTATAAGGTGATAATGTATAAATCCACACTGCCCCTAATCCCTTGCACCCATAAATAGAAGTGAGGTTTCCATTTGACCTGAAGCCTTCTGGCTTGGCTCTGTTTCATGCATGCAAATTTCATACCATTATGACTATTGGCTGTTAAATGGTCATTAATGGTTTCCACTTCCAAAATCACAACTTACAGCCACCAAAACTGTCGTTTAAACCACACTTTTATTATCATTACTAAATCTATGGGTCAAAATATACAGAAATTTGTTGCACATTTGGGGAAAAAACATAGAAAGTTAGTATCATAGAATAGAGTAGGCAATGTTTGACTGAATGTTACGAAATACCTCAAGAACTCGAAAAGCCACAACATGAGGTCTGCAATTGAAATAATCTGCAACTTTCTGTGGATCATAAATTTCTGGAAGGGGAGTAGACCAGATCTTTGATAAAAGATATAAATAATCAGCGTATGCCTTTATTGCCATGAGATCAGCCATCAACAAGTCCATACCGGATAGTCCTGTAGAAAGAATGACATGTGCACATGTGAGAGGGAGAGAAGCAAAGCTAGTTACAAAGTCAATTCTCTTGTCAAAGAATCTTCTAGTTCAGCTCGCTGTATTGGAAAACTCTGTCCCTTCTAAAAATATCTTCTTCTCACTGAAAAAATTGCTAAGAGCCAGGACTCTTCTAAGTGATGAGGACTTATATCCAACAATGACTCGTTTGATTTTATTTTTGAAACCTAAGAAAACCAATCCAAGTATTCCATCAAGTACTCTTGAAAGCTCAAACAATTACTCACTAACTCAAATAAAGTATTCGTCGGGAAGAAATACCCAATGTAGCATGAAAAGATGTTTCAACTCAGTATTCCATTGACCATCAAGAACTCAAAAAACTTGAAAAGCATAGCTTTATTAGTTGTTAGTCGTCTCGAGAAAAAGGGGATCAAGAACAAATAAAAAAAAATGGTGTATTGAGTTAACTTGATTTAGAATCATGCATAGTAAATGGTAAATGGATCTTTTCACTTGAAAACTTAAATATTCAACTGCATGCTAGAGAAGTCTACAAGTATACTCAGCTAAGTGAGACTTCCATTCTGGGCTTGAGCCCCTTTTACTGGGGCAGTGATTTTTCAAACTCTCATGCCAGCTATCATCTTCATTCATAATTCAGAATAACCAAAATGCCCCCCCTTCAAGTGTTAACAGCAGCCAAACATTTCCTCTATTTCCATCACTTAAAAGCTCACGCACACCACCAATTCAGACAATCAAGACTAATTCTTTTTCCCTTACAATCTCCCAGTTAATTCTCTCCTTTTCAGTGATTCAAACCCTCTTTATTTTCCAAGTCCTAGGTATTCAGTGCTGCAAACTGCAGCAGTGCAGTTCCATCAGAAAAACACCATTCCATTAGCCCGACAAGTGCAGCTTGTGCAGTAAAGTGAACCCCACAGCCCCATACTCCCTATTCTACTATCAAAACAGTTCTGTTGAACCCAATTGAAATCTGGGGTACATCCAAACGCAACATAACATGATAGATTCATACAAATTGACATGAGAGAGAGGGAGAGATATAGAACCTGGATAGGAGGGTTGGGGCCACTGAATCTGGGGTCGAGAGTGGGCGGTAGGATCTTCTAGTCTCCGTAGCCAGAAGACATCTTCCAAGGATTTGGAGAGAGCGGGGAAGCGAACGGTCTTAGCCCATTCGAGCTTTTGGGTAATGAAGTCCTTGTCCTTGCGAACGATCTGAGAGAATTCGGTAAAGCGACGGTTCTTTCCATCTCTGGTGGAAGACGAGGAGGAGGAGGAGGAAGAAGAATAAGAAGCGTAGATTGAGAGAGGCAGAGCTGCTGCAGCTGCAGAGCTCGCCATGAGAGAAGGGTAAGGGTAGATTTGGAAATGGGGGTTGAGTTTGTAGGAGTGAAGTAGAGAGAGACGGAAACGAGTGGAAGATATGGAAGGAGCGCGGAGACGTCAGCTGCCGTGGTTTTAGGGGTAGTTTCGGAGTTGCCCGGTGGACTCGTAATGGGGTGGGACCACCTTACGGTCGAAATGGATTGTTCCGATGAATGGACTCTTATACTTATAAACCACGTATGGATATATAGGGTTTAGGGAGATCCCAAGTAGGGCTCCATATTGAGGTGCACACATTGATTCAGTGCATGAGCCACACACTAAGTTTCATTGTAGAAATTATAGTAAGAAAATTTAAGAAAAAGGGAAGGTTTGTATTATATTGGGTTTGGGTTGAGTACTTCTTTTCTTTTTTTCAACCCGAATTTAACCCAACTTGTTTACAAAGGGTTTAGGTGGAGATTTCAGCTTGATTATAGTTTGAATTTTGGCTTTGGGCTGGGCCTTCATTTGCTGAAAACCATGTGAATTGACCAAACACGATGGTATTACCCTCATCAACACAGGCCACGCCAGATATAAATTAAGGGCATGAACTCGAACTCAAACTCAAACCTAATATGAGGCGCAAATATATGACGCAGGACATAAGGGTCGACACTCGATTGTGGGTTGGTTAGTGATGGTCTGTTTTACCAGCCTTGCATTCTAACCGGGGATGGCAATTGGTCGGGTTAAACAAGAGACTTGCCTTGACCGCTCCTAGGGATGGGCTTCATAGTGAGTTTTTTGAATTTAGAGCAAATATGGTTTTGTGGAATTTGACCCAAGACAAGTTTGGGGCTATTCTAATTTTGGTTCCCCCACGCATGTATCTTTAATATTGAGAAAGAGTGATGAAAGGAAGGTAATCCAATCAAAGTCAGACCACGCCCAAACTTTTCTAAAGGCTGATTTGGTCTCAAAATTGATGACCATTATAGGGTGGGTCGGGCTTGGATGGGCTCATTATGAGTTGGAGCGGTTTTCCCTGCCCTGCACTAAACCCACCCTATTCCCATCACTAGCTCTCACACATGTACACACACCGTTGGGGTGTTCAAAGGCCAGGGCAGCACTGCTCAAGCCACTTTGGCCTGGGCTTAAATCTAAATTTCTGGCCCATTTAATAAATGGGTTGGCCTTGGATTAAGTGATAGAAAGCTCAGTGGCTGACCCAACCCAATAGGCTAAAATAGATGGGCTCGGGCCAGGCACTTAAGGCCCATGTCGTCTTGGGCTGGATGTGGACCTATGTTGCTGAATGTGGGCTGGGCCTGGATATACCCCAGATCAGGCTGGGCCACCATGGACGCCCTGCTCCTTTTCATTGGACCTGACGTAAGATGGCACCACTCCACTCCTCCCTCCATGAGACAGAAGGAGCAGGGAACACTTTGGTGTCAAAAGAGATAATACAAGTGTGTTGTGTGTGTGTGTGTGAGAGAGAGAGAGAGAGAGCTCTTTGATGAATGGTGACGGCAAACGATAGCCATCTTTGATGGACATATTCTACGCATGATGATCCAAGCCACTCTATCAGAAATGGTGATACTGTAGCCGATTGATCCATAAGAAATGTGTGTATCCCAACATAGATAAAAGGGAGATGAAATCAGTAAATTTGATATATATTGCATGATCACAGATGTGTAGTTATCATTGAATCAAACAAGAACTTGTGCTGTGAAATATATGTGTACATGGTAGAGAGTTATGCCACGAAACTGGGGACCTCCGCAGACTATGATTTTTTTACATATATGTTTGAGTGATTTTTGCGTGTATCAGAACCCTTTTGTATTGCAGTGGTTCTTTTATAGCGTTTTGCGCAAGTGAAAGTGATAGTTGTTTTGAAAGGAAAGAGGAAACTTGAACCCTCTTTCATGGTCACATGGCCACGCAGTTGACGTGTTAGAACTCAGAACCTAAACATCTAGGGTGAACTGCTAAAAAAAAATCTATGGCGAACGGGTTTCTAAGTTACATTGGTGGAAGAAGACCACCGTAAAGACCTGCAACAAGCAAACAGTTAGGCATTTTTTAACCATGGCACTTGTAACCTAGATTTGGAAATCAAATCCTCAGCCTTTCCTTTTCTTACGAAATCATGGAAAATCACATTTGACAGTGTAAACCATTGAGGATTTGGGTCGTCCGGGATTTTCAATTTTTAGGATCCTCTAGTTTGACTCCCATAGGATGTGGAAATCCTTAGCTGAAAAACAGCGGGTATAAAATATTCAACTAAGTGAATTCATTATTTGTTACCGAGGGCATGCTTGGTACCAAATGAAGAATCCATAAATCTGATGATTTTACACTACGACTGGACCAAAGATTCTTCGCTGGGGATTTGTGTAGTTGAAGATTTCATATTGATATTGGTGTGTATCGATGTATATAGTTGAGAAAAATAGAGGTTGGTGTGCAAATTCATTTAAGTGAGAATTTTCAAATCTTATAAGGGTGATCGGATCTGAAAATCTTAACAAATGAAGATTTTCATTTGTCAAATTTCTCAAGAATTTATAATTACCAAATATGGATTTACCATAACTTTAGAAAAATCAAAAATATTTTCCCTAAAATTTGGTTGCGAAGACCTAAATGTGACCTAAAGAATCCTCCGCTATACAAATAAACATTGAACATCGAAAGCCCTATTTTGGTGGCAAATCTTCAAATCAGGTGATTCCTCACTTGTTATTAAATACTGACCTTATGGGTCGTTTGCTTACACGGTTACACCCATTTATATTAAATTTTCTTCACGTGAATGTCTCAATTTGAATGTTAAAGAGGCGGGGCCCATCAATAAATTCAAACCCCCTTGATCTTCACGGTGCTAACCGTGACGACGACACCCATCTACATGCAAAAACACCCACAAAAGAAATTTACCCATCATTTACATATCCGACATTTACACAAGTACATTTATTTGAGCTAATTTATCTATCACATGCGTAAAAGAGGTATGAAAAAGGTTTATAAATGAGAGATTTTATATGCAAATCTTCAACCTAAAAAAATGTTAAAAGTGTTTTGCTAGAATGATGCTATACAAGCCGCTTGGTTGGGTCGTATTGGCAAACCTTGACTTTTTTTTTTATTTTTGCAATTTATGTGAACCTAAATTTTTTAATTATAATCATCCAAACCTTTTATTGACCCATTGTACTCCAAAATATTTAGCTTCGTATCTTAAATATTTTTATATTTTAAAATAAATAAAAGTTTCACTCACATAATCAAAACAGTTTAGTGTTTATAAATGTGAAAATGATGATTTCAAGTGAACATGTTAGCATATTTCACTTGAGGAAATTTAACATATGTAAAATTCACATATGTAAGCCCTATTTTCATATCCCATGCAATAAAAAGCAAACGCCCCTAAACAGGCAGGGTTTAAGGAACTTGGGCTCATGACTAGCCTTTCTGACCTCTTAAGCCATTTCGGCTGATTGGCAGCCATACTAACCAACAGGAAGCAAGAGCTCTTTATTGGAAAAGTGAAACCCACTGACCCTTCTCCTAACAAGGCCAAACTAGATATTCATACAAAACATGGATTTATGTGAGCGAGCAACTTTGTGATGTGGATGCGATAAACTGATCTGCAGAAAGGCTCAAGAGGCATTAGGTTAAAAGTAATGATCTCCTTTTGAGCCTTGATTCCTAGCATTTGTTTAAGGCCATGGGTGGCTATCCACTCAAAACCCATTTTGGGTGGAGTCCTTAGATTGACATTGATTGGAACCAAAATATAAAAATAATAAAGATCCATCTGGGGGCATAAATTTCTAATTAGATTTAGAAAACAAAGTGCTCCTTGTGATTTGGTGGCTGATGTGCCAACCTGTTATGAGTCATTCTAATCTCTCGGATTTTAAAATGTAGTTGAGAGAGAGAGTGAGGCAAAAACAAGCCCACAAGTGCCCTGCTTTGGAACTACCATCTTTTTGCTGCTAGACAAGTAGAAAGTCTAAGCTACAAACTAGAATGAGATGTAGGCCTGCCTCCTATTCACTAATGTGACCATTGCTCACAATTACCCATATTTCACTTATTTGAGGACAGCCTGATCATCTAAGACCATTATTTATTTCATGCACATGATCAATTTAACGGTCATCCTGATTTAGTTAGAGTGAAATATGGTTCTACATCAATAACCAAGTATGGGCCTGGATTTATTCTAATAGTTTCCATATAAAACTCCTCATTTCTTTTAATGTACTAAGCTGTTATGTGTTTCACTTATTATTCTAACATATCTCAACAAAAGATGTCCTATCTCCATCATGCTAAAACATATAAATTGGGGGCATTAGATGGGTCAAATCTAAAAGAATACTTCATCTCATAAACCCGGTCACAAAGGTCCATTTATTTAATACATCAATCTACTTAATGACAGAAAGACACACCTAGATAGTTTTTGCACCCATGACCATATCATGGCCCAACTCCACCCAAAGTGATCTCCCTTACAGCCTGTTGCATCTTCCACCTTCTAAAAGAGAGCTTGTAATCTCTCCTTCTCTCTCTCTCTCTCTCTCTCTAAGCTTTCTTGGCTCAAACTCCACCAATATATAATTTTGTTTACTTGAGCACCACAACCGTATCAGTGAATTATATGTAGACAGCTTACCCACCAACCATTTATGCTTTTCACTCAAACCAGCCCCTATCTATTAGTGTTTATGGCCAACCCACTGTCTTTTTTTCTTTTTAGAATGCTATCATATGTGATGTGAAATGAGCCATAAGAACCCACTGCCTGGACCTTGCCAATGTGACCTAAACCCCCTAAAAAGAAACTATTTAAAGCTAGCGCTGATATGCAAATTCTCAGTTTCCTAAGCTGGGCCCAGAATGTTGCCAGCCAGATCCGAGAGGCCATAGTTGACCAGACAAACCGATGACCTTCGCCTATGCCCATCTGTAAATGGGCAGCCACTTTGTTGGGATTGGGACCACATCGGCCCCACGTAGTGCTATGGGGGTGTTCACCAAGAAGATTTTATTTTTTCATAAAGAAGAATTTTGCATTCTTATCTCTCCTATCAAAAATCTAAAATCTTTGAAACTAAGAAAATCCGTTCATTTTTTTTTCTTTTTTGAGTGGAAAAATGTCACCTCAAGCAATATTTAAAGTGGGCTACACAAAAAATAAAGATAATTTTACTCTTTTTGCAGCAGAATCCTCTTGTAGGGACAAGCTACCCTATAATTCTTCCATGATTCCCACAATTTCAGTTGGCCCAGGCCCACCACTTCCAGGCAGGGGTTTTGTCCAACTCACTCCCAACTATGGTTTGGTGGTCAACAACTCTACAGATAACAAACTGCAGGCAGAAGGATAAAATCTTAGTTGGCAGGGCCCAACCAGTGCGATCCAATGCCATCTATGGACCCACCAAGACACAACCTACAAGTAGTACATTTGGAAAAGGTCAAATGCGCAAAATTCTAGCTCAGGATATTGTACTTGGTGCAACATTCATGAGCCGGCTACTCAGTGCCATCATATTCATACCCTATTCACTTTAAGTGTGTGCCCTACGAACTATCAGTGATGCACTCTGTTGTACTGGGCCCCCCATGTTTTAGGTGTTTTGTAACCACTGCATAATATATTGCAGTATACTAATTTACATTATATACTACATACTTAGATGAATGGGTATTTGAGTTCAAAGCCAACTGAACTTGAACATGGGCCTGATTAACCTTATTGCATCAAGCCAGGAAAAAAAATTGGTGCAAAAATACAAATCCCAATCCAAATCTGTTATATTGGTATGATGTATTATTTCCTAAATGAATTTGTATCTCATGAGGGTTTACACCAGTGAACCTATCATAGGAGTGTATACGGATTGGATTATTGCGGATTTGGCCAAATCCGCCACCAGTCCGTTACCTATGGATTGATGGATTTAGAATCCGTTATCAATCCGTAGCTGTTAAAATCTGATAAATCCGTGGAGGACCGGACCAAATTGGATCAGATTAATCTGTTCAATCCGTTTAATCTAATGTTAAAAAAATATATATCAAATATATTGTAAAAAAATTCAGCATACAAGCTAACAATTCACACAAAAAATACAAAAATTACCAATTGATTAATACAAATAGTTGATTTTATCTATATTACAATCAAAAGATATCTAATTAACAAAATAGAGCAAGAACATGAATTTGGGAGATGAAGCCATGAATGGGGGTAGGGTTTTGGGGATAAAGGTTTATAGGGAATTACATTTTGCCCCCTTATTATTATTTTTATTTTATATTTAGACATCTTAATTTATACTTAAACCCCTTATATTTTTTTTATTTATATTTAATGTCAACGGATCGGATTGGATTGAATTCGCGGATTGAAGGTGAAATCCGCCACAGATCCGTTGTTGACGGATTACAAAAATTTCAATCTGTCTCCAATCCGTTTATTTTCGGATCGGATAAAAATTCGCTGATCGGATCGGATCAGATCGGATCTACAGATCGACGGATTTTTTATACACTCGTAGCTTATCATATCCTCCACCTCGTCACCATTGGGTAGTCCAACAGCAGACAATGATTAGTCAAATCAATGTTGGTCAAAACCATTATTAAGCGGGTATTTAATTGTGTTACATTAGTATGTAACGTTGCGCGATCCCAATCAAGATCTTGCAGATGTATCATTCCAATTTTATCAGAGCGAAAAGAATCTGTTACGTTCATCTGATCAGGGTTGAGTTCATCTAATCCAACGGTCCAGATCATGATGCGGTAGTCAAATAAGTGGGAGGTCCTACAGATCTGAGCAGTACAGACAAGGTAGAGCCCCACACTGGGTGTTATTTAACTACCCCGCACTCCCATTGGTCATTCCTTCCTTCCTCACATTTTTCACTCTCTCGTTACCCTGACTTTCACAGATCTTCCTTTCCACATCCGCATCTTTCTCTCTCCTGCCTTTCGTCTCTCGTCTCTATTTATTGGAGACGCCCACCAGCTCTTTGTCAAAATGCCTGAACGAGCTCCAATGGCAAAATCCACTCCCTCCACTCCCAAGTAGTACTAGAAGCCCCACTTCGATCTTCAGTTGCAGTAAAACCCCAACCACACAGACAATGAATCGGCTTCTTCTGCTTCTGCTACTGCTGCTTTCGATCCCGCCCTTGGCTTTTGCTTATGGGGCGATGGGACCGATCTCTGCTGCTTATGGTGAGTCTGATGATAATGGATTCTTCTGCGCGATTGAAGCCAGCGGGAAGCAAGAGATCGTCTGCTGGAATAAGAGCGGGTCGTCGCCGTCTGACAGTGTGGACTTCAGCACTCTCCCTCCTATGGCCGCCCTCTCCGGCGGAGATGGGTTCATGTGCGGTCTCCATGCGAATACATCGCAACCCCGCTGCTGGAGTCCAAGGGACCCAGGTAATAATCTCGTTCCTCAGAGCTTCCAGAATTCTGTTTATTCTCACATCGCCGCCGGGAAAAACCATGTATGCGCTGTCCGAGGATCATACTATTTGGAAGAATCGGATTATGGTTTTGGAAGTGTGGATTGTTGGATCGTTACTAAAAATGGAACCAGTTTCAATTCTAGTTCTAGGTTTCCGGTTTCTGATATGCCTGCGAAGAATCGCAGCTTCGGAATGATTGTTTCCGGAGATGGTTTCTCCTGTGGGGAAAATCGAGAGTCGGGTTTCCTCTGTTGGGGTCGAAATTCATCGAATTTAGGAGGTTTTGTAGTCTCAGAGGGTTTCCTGTCCCTTGCATCAGGGAGGGGTTCTGTTTGTGGGATTTTGAGAGATTCTAGGGAGGTGACATGCAGGGGAGATGCTGACTCTTTTAGTCCTTTACCTGCAAGTGGGAATCGATTCGTCGGCTTGACTGCAGGCTCACGCCATTTTTGTGGAATTCGGGAAGACGATCATGGAATTGAGTGTTGGGGGAGTTTCAATGCATCTTCAATTCCTAAAGGTTCGGGGTTCTTGGCAATTGCGGCTTCTGAATTCACCACGTGTGGTGTTAGGGAGGATGATTTGATCCTTGATTGCTGGGGGGGTGATGGGTTGTCGACAGTGGCAGCTTACACTCCCCCATTGCAGCTGTGCAGTCCAGGGCTTTGCACATCTAACCATTGTGGTGAGAGGGAGTTCTCTTTTAATGCAAGCGTTTTGAATGTGCCTGATCTGGTGAGTCTCTGCGTGCATAAGGATTTGAGGATCTGCTCCCCATGCGGGACAAATTGTTCTGAGGGCTTCTTTCCATCAAGTGGTTGTGGCACTAATGTGAATCGAGTATGCACAGCTTGTTCCCTTTGCCAGAACAGCACTTGTTGGGTTGTTTGTGGGCTTTCTGCAACTGATTCTGCAGAGGATAAGCACCGCCGGGAGTGGATAATAAAACTGGCAATCATCCTGGGAGCGTCCCTGTTGGGCTGCTTTGCAATAGTCCTGTTTGTGTGGTGTGTTCTTCCCGGTGTGATTGTTGCTAGGAAGGGAAGAAACAGCGTAGGGAGAAGCCAGTGTACATTGTGTGTAGGTAAAATGGAGATGGAGACCAAAAACAATCCTGAATTGGAGTTGCCATGTATTGTGCCTGACATTCCTACACTAGAATTTCGTCTTTCAGAGCTGAAAGATGCCACCAATGGGTTTAAAGAGTTAAATGAATTGGGAAGAGGAAGCTATGGGTTTGTGTACAAAGCTGTTCTCTCTGACGGGCGGCAAGTTGCAGTCAAGAGGGCCAATGCAGCAACTAGAATTCACACCAACAGCCGGGATTTTGAAGCAGAATTGGAAATCTTGTGCAAGATTCGGCATTGTAATCTTGTGAACTTGTTGGGTTATTGTGCAGAGATGGGTGAGAGGTTGCTCGTTTATGAGTTCATGCCGCACGGGACGCTTTACGACCATCTGCATGGTGGTCTTTCACCTCTAAACTGGAGTCTGAGATTGAAGATCTCAATGCAAGCAGCTCGGGGAATTGATTTTCTTCACAAGGATGCTGTGCCTCCTATTATCCATAGGGACATCAAGACATCAAACATACTGTTAGACTCTGACTGGACAGCTCACATCGCAGATTTTGGGCTCTTGACAACAGGTGATAGAGCCCTTAACGGCGACTTGGTGTATGTCGACCCAGACTATCAGAAAACTCAAGCATTTACTGAGAAAAGTGATGCGTACAGCTTTGGCATAGTGCTGCTTGAGATTCTCAGTGGAAGAAAAGCTTATGACAAAGATTACACCCCTCCCAGCATTGTCAAGTGGGCAGTTCCCCTCATTAGAAGGGAAAAGGCAGCTGCCATCATTGATCGCAATGTGGACCTTCCGAGAAATGTAGAACCCCTGCTTAGACTGGCAGAAATTGCGGTGCTTTTGGTGAGGGAAGACCCTCATGAACGTCCTAGCATGTCTGATGTGGCCTTGTGGTTGGAGAAAATTGTAAAGGGTGGATATCTCTTGTAGCCATTGATTTCAATTCATGGTTAGAAATAGAGATCTTCATGTTTCCCAGTGCACCCAGGTTGCCTGTTGGACCTCACACATACTCATATCCTGGAAGGCTCTGCCTTGATCCATTGTTTCTAACATACAAACCCTGAAATTAGCTGGGCAAACACAACCTTTTTTGGATCAAGTGGCAATATTGGGTGGAATCTGCTTGCAGGACGTGATCATTGCAGAATTCTTGGTTTCTGCTTTATGATTTCTCCATCTCATTCATGGATCAGCTTGTCACCCCTGCAACTGCATTCATGCTGTAAAGTTATTGTGAGTTTTTGTTCTTTTATAATTCACATTCTTTTACTTCACAAAGTGAAGGCAATTGTGATTATTGTGGAAGATTTATGTATTCATCCCATTGAGCTTTTCAAATGTGGATTATGTATGATACTAGATAAGGTCACCCTTTGCTATGAGATTAGGGCAGTTTAAGTTCTGATGCCTTTTCTTCTAGAAGTCCTTTCTGTCATGTAAAGTGATTGATGTTCATCCTTCTATTTGTCTTCAATCATGTTCATAGTCATTGGGTATCATTTCCTTCTTTTTTTCTTTTGCTGAAAGAGTATCATTTCTTTTGTACTATGTCAATTTCTTTCAAAAGGATGTCGAATAGAATTCTGAAGAGGCTCGTGATGAGGACCTCTGTTTTGTCTTGAAAATGACTAGTGGTGGATCAATTCCTTTCCATGCCATTGTTGGATGCTCAGATGCTGCCTGTATCTCTCATCATGAAAAACATTGAAAATGCCTAGAGATGTTGGAAACTTAGTGACCTTCATCTCACTTCATTTAGTGATTGGTAATTATGAAGCCTTGAATAGTTTGTTTTGAGAAAGATGATAAAACACAATTTCTTCTTGGGAAATAATGAACCACAATTCCCTGTTTGTGCTTTGCGTGTCTTTGTGTGTGTGTGTGTGTGAGAGAGAGAGAGAGTGGCTTTACTATCCACATTCAGTATTGTTCTTTAGTATTCTTATCGGTTGAAGTTACCTTCCTGGGATATTCTTCTTTCCTGGCAGGTTCTGCTCTATAATGATGATCAGCAGGGGGTATTCAGTCTTACCTCTGTTATCTGCTTTTCCTGAGTTACCGTAAGAAAGTTCTGGTATTTAGCATCTCTTTTCATAATTTTCACTGTTTCTATTAAATGTTTCTAAGGAATGATTATTTTGTTAGCAAACCACAATGACAATTGATTATGTAAAAATTCATTACAGTATCAACTCACTTGTGCCTACAAAATAGCTATATTTAATAGATATTTTAGAAGTGCATTGAATGTTAATATTGGATTTTAGTCATTACAACCATTCATTGAATCAGTGATGATCCTTTGTTATTTTTTGTACCTTTCATTGAATTATTGATTATCATTTTTTTTTTCTAGAACCTGTGGTCTTGGTTTTGGGGTTGCTTTGAATCATTGTGATCTGGTATGAATCTTGTGTTTCAATTGATTGAAAGGGTCCCAACAAGAGAACTCCTATCAAAACAGTAAACAACACAGTAATATATCAGCATTACACAAGTTCATAGTGGACTAGTTAGGTTTACAAGGATTGGGACTAAATGGAGTATCATGGTATCAGACATTCGAGTTTGTCTTACCCTGGCCATGTTCCAACAAAGATTATAGATCCAAGCATTCCATGATGCTTAAGTGATAAAAACTGAAGCCATTGTGGGAACCAAATGGCCAAAGTACAAATGCGGACAAGAAATTTCCTCTAGCATAACCATAATATGCTAAAATGAGTTATGCATTACATAAAAAATGAAAGAGCATATGTAAATTATGAAACCTATCAACAGTAATAGGCTGTATACTTTGATTGTTGGCAATTTTGAATGAGATTAAGAACATGACAGACACTTTTGCGTTGTATCCTAAACCAAAATCCAGAGATCATGTTTACAACTAGTATATTTATTTTTTTAATCAAGACCCCCTACAAAAAAAGTAGCTAGGGGCTAGTATTTGGAATCTTCCTTCTCTTTAGTAAATTTGCCCATTTGTTGATATAGGTTTTTTTTTTTAAATCTTTGATGACACTTTGTTTCTGTTTATGGGCCAAGATTGGTAGTGGGTTAAATGGAGAAGAAACCATATGGCAAAAGATGGTATTTGGGAGATCAAAGCCGGCCATTGTTATTTGATGTTGTGGAGAAGCTAGCAGATGCTCCAGGAATTACAATGGGCCCAAAAGGTAGAAGTTTGCATTTTTGTTGTTTGCTCATATTATTTTATCATGGATATGGCTTAAAGCATGTTTTGATAACTGTCGATGCTCTTGCATAAACGGTTTCATATTTTAAACATTTTTCTGTCAATTTATAGTGGATGGCGGGGGTGATAGTAAAAATAAAGTTTCTTTCTCTATTTCCTTGTTTTGCATTTTGCGATGAAAGCTGTTAAAGACATGATGCATCACTCAGATATCTACTAAGGAGAACTTCATGCTTTAATTTGTTATTTAAATTTGTTGAATAGATTGTTGGATTTTTGAAAATTTTACATTTGAGAATGTGGGATCACAAAAAAAAAAAGGTCAGGGGTATTAAAGTGTACTAAGATTCCACATATGTGGACGTGTATAGAATATTTTGGAAATTCATTAATTTGTTCTCTTTCAAGGGACCCTCTTTTTCTAAATAGTATTTACTGAGAAATGGGACAATATCCCATGGCACAGTGGAAGGTGCTCTCTAATGTAGCCTGAGCTTGTGGGTTCAAGTCGTGTTTGTTGCATTCAGAGAGAGAGAGAGAGAGAGAGAGATGGGTTCCTGTCATATTTCCTTTCACCTCACATCTATCTCAACATTCTCGTCCATGCTACGCTTATGCTTTGCTTGTGTAATGGATTTTCTTGATATAATATATACTATTCTTCAATTGAAATCAGTTTATAAGATAGACAGGTGATTGTTTTTAATTTTATTTTAATAAAGGCCTTTCAAATAAGACCCCTTTTCTTATTTGGCTGTAGCCACATTTCCTTTTGACCTTTACTCGTGTGATAACAACTCATGCAAAATTTTTACAGGCATTCTAATTATTTATCATGTACTGTGGATTAATCTATTTTTTAATGGTTATTTGACCTTCTTGTATTCTCTTTAATGGGTACCAACCTCATAATCTTTTTGGTTTGTAGAGAGAGAGAGAGAGAAATTTTTTTTTTTTATGTCAGGCAGTGAGCAAGCACTCATTAGAAATATTGCATGAACAACAAAGTGCATGAACTGGACATCATGGCGAAGAGTTTAGCTTTATCTTCTGAAAAAGGTTGCCACTATTCTAAGAGCTTTCGAGCAACGCTTTTTAGTTGTATTCAGTTGATGAAGTCTTCTCTGTTTTCTTGGTCTAGTGTTTTCCCCTTTAATTTCCCTTTAATCTGTTATGGCAGCGCCCCCACAGGCCTACGGTTTAGTGGCCCATGGGTGCATTCTAGCTGTATGGTCCATGCTCAGGACGTTTCTTCTAAGCTGGTTTATAAACAAAGACATCCTTTATCCCTGATTTACAGCAAAGTTTTGCTAGGTTATCAGTATATATGGCTTAATCATCCCATCTGGAGTATGCTTGACGCTGTGGAAAGACATCATTTTCAATTTCCAAAAGAACCAGAATGATGGGGAACTGGGTTGACAATGGTAGGAACTTGGCTTGTGTTTCTTCACCTGCATCATGGGAATATTTGTATGTGTCAATTTGTTGGGCCCCTTAAAAGTAGCAGTAATCTAAGATCCGATGCTGATGTGAGTCAGTCCCACTCTATTGGACTTTTGTCAAGGCAGTAGGGTCCACTGCCCATCAGCTCCTGGTAATGATTACATGGTATGGTGATTTGTTACTACAACTGTACAACAGGTGGGGCTTTGGCGATAGAATGCACGCGTGTAGATGTGGCCCACACGATGGGCCATCGTGGGTCAGGTCTAAGCCCAGCCGGCTCTAGACTGCATAGGAGTCAATTTTTTATGCTCGTTATGTTGGGACCTGGGCCATGGCATTTTATTATAATAGCGAAGCTATTCTGTTGTTGATGAATATGATGAACTGCGTGGCTGGGCATTGATTTGCTTTAGCATAGCCCATATGCAGCCCTGGGCCATTGGGGATATCTTGTCCGAGGATTTGAAGAATTCCAAATGCTGTCCCCATAGTAGATTTCTAAAATACTCAGGATAATTATGAGGATATCCTATAGCTGATGTTGATTTTCCATTTGCAGACTAAGCAAATTCTCACCATCCCAACTGTATCAATCGAGGAATTTGGAATTCTCAGGGACAGCCCAGAATTCCCGGCAGAAGTAATTTCCATAAAAATGCTATCCGCTTGTAAATATTGATATATATTGGTATACCGTTCATTAAAAATTCTAGCTTTTGGTACCAAAGCCAGATCACAAGTTCTAAGCTTTTTAGTAGGAAAAAGGCTCGTTTGTACTCGTGTGGAGAAAGCTTCTTTCTCATGATTCTATGAATTCCCTAGGATCTGGGCGAACTGTCCAAATGAGATTTTGCTAGGAATGCTAGGGCCTATAGCTTTCGTGTTAGACATGGAGCCCGCGTCTTTGCTGATTCGGACCATTGACCTGGGCGGTACACAATAGCTGGTTGTTACTTTAAAATGTCATCATCAATAAAAGTTCCAATCGCTCTATGATGACGGCAAAGGGAACACAAAGGTCCACAATCTACATAGGAGTCATCCCGACTAATGATCAGCATAGTTCCCCAAAGAAAATTGTGGGAGGTACATTTTCAATAAGCCATCACCTACTTTAGGTACATATTCAAAAACTAGTCATTCAATCTGGCCTGACTTCCAGGCAGAGTAATCTCAATGGGATCTGATCCAACTGTCAATTCGGGCAGCTTAATGGTTGTAGCTTTGATTTGATTTGGGACTGACCATCTCAGCCTTAGGTTTAAGGTGAATTCAGTCCAGCCTGATCTTTTCAAGAAAATTGTTCCATTTAATAGAATATTATTTGGTTTCACAACTTTTGACCTTTTCAACGCAGTATTTCAGTCCTTTTTTTTCAAAATAATTGCTGACTCCGTGCTTATTAGAAAAATCAATAAATATGATTTATCAAATGGATTTTCTTCTGCAGACGTTCCTAGTCTTACATGCGGTGACCAAAGCTCGTGCATTTAGGTAGGCTTGGCTGATTTTGATCATCCTCAAGCCCAACGTAAACTGCACTTGGGTAAGCTTGAGCCTACTGATTAAAGCCCACAGATTGTTAGTACTTTCTATCCAAACTTACAAACTGTTTTAAATCAAATCAAACCCCCAAATCCTCGATTTATCTCTCCTCAAAAAGGATGTCTCATGTTTCTTTACTGGAACTCCTAGAACTCATGTGTGGAGAAGTTTAAAAATATTAGATACGGTGGAATTCCTGACTGATTCAATATACTTGGGCATCTAGAAATTCCACAAAAAAACAAAGGGGGAGGAATTCATGAATTCTCAAGAGTCATTTTAGACTTTTCAGGTGGCTTTAATTTTGAAATGCTTATGAAAAAATGTGATATTTTCAAATACCAAAAGACTATATGTCATGTCATGTAAAAAAAAAAATCCAACATGGCAAATTCCTATGAAAACTCTTTGGAAAGAAACCGGCCCTTAAGTGGCTTCAATTTTGAAATGCTTCTAAATAAATATAACATTTGCAAATGTTAAGGAACAATATGTCACATCATATCCCAAAAGCCCCTGACATGACATATTCTTATTATGATTTCTTATAAACAAATAGTCTCTAAAGGCTCAAAGTCACCTTTAAAATTCAATGAAAACTCAAAGTACGAAGCTAAATAACCCAAATCAAAGCCAAGAGAACTCAAGATTTCAAGTGTTTTAATGATAAAAGGATTGAGTATTAATAGTAATTTAACGGGCTTTTGTATCATAAATTTATCACATTGTAATATGCACGATTAAGCTATAATAATGACAATGATCTATATTTATTTAAAATATGTATTATTATAATCTCGTTCGATTGTTTAATTTACAACTTCATTTGCCTATAATCGAGGGGAGGCTGACCTTAAGTTATGTGTAAAAGCTTTTTCATTATCCTTAAAGCATTTTCAAATAGAATCCACTTATCATTGAGAAAACTACTATTGTGCATGATATACATATCACCTCGGATATACATGTGTCACATCGATCCACTATATGTCTTACCCTTGCATATACATGTGCGGCCTCACCTTTACCCACATTAGGCATTTTAAAACCGCAAGACTTTATTCAAAATAGTGGAGCAAAGCCGTCATGAAATCGATATTTAAAATATATATTTTAATATAAAGCCGTTATAGGTTATGGATTGGGCCCTTGACTGGTAGCACCCAAGTAAACCCCACAACGAGGTGCGTAGCTGATTAGCCCTTTATATATATATTATGGGAGATGCTTTTATTGGAGATATCTCCCACCTTATATGAGAGATAGGGGTAGGAGTCATCGCATTTAAGTTATTGGCATATGATATGGATGTGAGGGCCCCCACCCAATATCTTATTTAAAAGTGAGAAATATCTTTTATACGAGCATATCTTGTACATAACCTGGGCATTTAGACCCAATGTAAATCCCTTTGCCTCAGGGCTCATATCCAATACTAAGTCCATCAGCCTTCAAAAAAAACAAAAAAAAAAAAAAAACAAAGGTGGCCCAAGCCAAAACCAGTTAACGGATCTAATCAACTTGTATGCGGGCGGTTTCGGTCACTAGAAAGCGAATCGCTAACCCTTTTCCATCTATGTTATGCGCTGTCGCTGCAAGAAGGCACAAACGCGCGATTCCGTTTTTCTCCTTCCATTGTTTCTTCCAAAATCTCCAATGACGTAAATCATCACCATCACCATCTCCTCAACATATCCATACAGGATTGATCTAGGGTTTTGAATTCGCAAAGCATAAATCCTCTTCTCTCGCGTGCTTCGGAGAACATTTATCGATCTCGAACGCCATTTCTAGGGTTTTTAAACCATCTATTTCTTCGATTCCTCCAAAAACAAACATGCAGAGGTAATCTCTCTGAATCGATCATCTCGTCAATGCCGATTCCAACTCGATCCAGGGTTTTGAATTCGCTCTTTCGATCAAAGCCAGGGTTTGACGTTTTACCCCCAATCTGGGAGAGTTTTGAGTAGGCGAAAGGAGAATCGATGTACTGTTTCTATGTGGTTGTGTTGGCTGTTTCGAAGATTAGTAGAGCATTGGTTGTTTGTTTATTTTGGTTATTTTGTTTGAAAAGGTCAAGATTCTGTTGATTTTTGTTGTTTCATGGTTGTCAGGTGAAGGATTGAAGGGAGGGGTCTCCATCGTCTCTTATAAACTGGATTTTTTTTTTCATAATGGCTGCAGGAAGCCGCTTCAGTATCGGTTTCATCAGCTGCTTTGTTCCGTGGTGCGAATGGCATCCCTTAAGATAGCAAGGGCTGCAGGGGCTTGATGCCCTACGTTGCTTATTGGTAATTATCTGTCTTACAAGGTTTGTTCCTAATTTCCGGCTGTTTATGGCTTGGTGATGTTGCTGGTTTTTAGTCTCTTTTGGGGTTTGGTTTTGTTTGTGGCTTGTTGACTTTGAGTACCCAGAAAGGGAAATAATGTAAACTGGCATTGAGTTGCGATGGGGGCCTTTTGTATGCCACACTGCAAAGAGGGACATCTGTTGAACCCCAGATTCTGATTTGAGTCCAAAGGGAAGAAAAATCACATCCAGATATAGTCTTGATCTGGTTCCTGTGTTGCCTAAAAAAAATGTCAACTATCTGTTATGCATGTTTATGGAAAATTGGGGCTCATTTAAATTGGCACATGGTCCATCAAGCCAAAAAGGTTAGAAGACAAGTTATATGATTTGAATTGGACTCCACAGTTTAACACACATTCATGTGCATGTGTAATTGTGTATATGCTATACTTTTGTGCATTTTTTGTTAGTAATGGTGAATTCTCATTGTTACTGATTTCTATCCACAATGCAGGAATTTATATCATCCTCGGTGTCTATTTTTCTCGTGTGTGTTTCCTTGAGTGTCATTGTAGAAGTTCGTATGGTTAGAAGAAAGTTCTTTTCATTCTCGAGATTGACAGAAATGGGCTGCTGTAGTTGCTTTGGTTTCTTGAGCAAGTCCCGTAGGCAATTAATGACCATTTGTGGTGCAAGCAGTCAGTACTCCCAGGAGTTTTTGTTGCCCGATGATGCAGATGTGGATGGGGATCTATATAATGGGGATTCTTTTTTTATGCCTTTTGAAAGTAATGGAGAGCTGCAACGGCGCAAAAAAGTGTCTGAGGAGATTTTATTACATAGAATTCAAAGTGGAATGATATGCAGAGAAATTCCTGTCAAGGAAACTCGCCATGTTATTCGCACGGAGGTGATTTTTTTTCTTTTTATTTTCTTTTCCCTTTTTTTAATCTCTTGTTTGGAGATAAATTGCCATGTGCGTGTGTGCGTGCTTGTAGATCACACAGAGGTAAACTCGTCATGTGTTTGTGTGAGAAACCAAGAATGGAACAATTTATGCCTGTTTATTACATATATGATATAAACTTCTTTATGAAGATTAGGTTGATGCGAATTCTGGAGATAGGAAGAAATATGTGGAAGTAGCCAAATTTATAACTTTTGAAACTCCTGAATCTTTTGATGCATGTCACATTGTTTGCTTATTTTGACCTGAGATTTTCTTGGCACTACCCTGGAGGACCTGAGATATCGCATTTTTGCCTTTTCTTGAACCATCGATGTTTTCATTCTTTAACAACATACTTGCAGGCTGTTGGTTGATTGTTTAGGATATTACACTTCGGGAGATCGTCCAGAATCCCCTATTTGCAGTTCCATAGTGAATGGTGATGCTGACTTGATCAACTATGCAGATCAAAGAACCGTGCGTCCTGTATATGTTAAATTGGGAGCCTCAGCAAACTATATGTTTGCCTTGGTGGAACACCCTATTACTATGGTGCTCATTTTTTTTAAAATTTTTTTATGAACAAGGTGCTGCACCTTGGGTTCGTGTAAAGGGTAAATGGTTGCTTGTTGCGTGGCACAACCTGGCCACGATAAAAGTGGGACATATCGCACATGGAATATTGTTAGGGGTCCACATGCCCCTACCAGCTCTATGTAGATATATGCATATAGAAAGAGAGCTGTACTAGATATATTGCTAGTGCCAATCAGTGGTGGTGATCATGAGCTGGTCACTGGTTTTTATTTTTTGCGGTCCACGTAGCTTTGGTGGATGGGGCTAATATGATAAATTATTCTCTTCTACGTCATCAGATTGATACAGCCCCGGATCCACGAATGACAAATAGATTACTCTCCCGAAGGATTGATCGAATGCAAGGATGGATTCAGCCACTAGGGCACACTCATGATGAGGAGAAACACATAACTGAAGTGAAAATTCTCACTACTCAAAGATTAATTGATAATAAGCATTGTATTACAATGAGGCCTAACATCCTTATATAGAGGAGTTGGCTTGATCCTTACGAAACAAAACTTTCTAATATCGGAATCAACCCAACAAGATAGGAAACTAACTTATATTAATCCTATTCAAATAAAACTAATTAATAAGATTCCTAAATAACAGTATGTCCTGTTGGGCCTATGGACTAGGCCCAATGGGCTGGCCGACCCATGGTCTAGCTTGGATCACAGATCCAGACCCTTACCCCATCTAGCTTTGTGGTTTTAGACAGTTTTTTAATCTACAGAAACTCTTGTACCTGGAGCGGTTCCTGATCTCATTAGCCTGTGTTATGCTTTACTTATTTGAATTGTGGTTGTTAGCCGTCTGCCTGCTAGTTCATTGGACCGATGATTTGGCCTTGTGTTCAAGAGGCAATATCTCTTCAAATCTCTCCATCTCTGCTTCCTCCCTCCATCCCAAGGATGTGTGCACTCGCATTGTGTTTACCGTTGATGACATTGGTTTTTCATTCTAGAAACTGAAAATTTAATTAGTGAAGAGGTAGAAAAGAAAGGATTCAAATCATAGTTGGATTATTGCACTCATTGGTCACATCTAGGGGGTGCTAATGGACTGGGACCCAGGCCCGTCCCACATTTGGCCTGGCTTGGACAGGTTGTTTAATATACGGCCTGGGCTTGGATTTAGTGGAAGAGGGCCCAAAGACCGACTCGAATGGGAGACACAATTTAAAAACAAAAACACTGTATTTTTTGTACAATGGGGAATCGGACACATACACTTTCATAAGAGCACATGCTACCCAGCCAGCTAAGCTTCACATTGGGTTAGTTGCCAGATGTTTTTATTTTATTTTATTTTATTTTGTAAAACCCATCATCCATTCGGGCATGGGCTTAACCTTTTTCAGGTGGGCCAGGCTCGGGCCAAGTAGTTATGGCCTTAGTCGGGCTTGGGCCATGATTTAAAAGTCGGGCCAGGCCTGGATATTGCTCAGCCTGGCCCAACGGGTCCCACGAACACCCCAGTCACGCACCTGGTCACATCGCCCTCTCCAGACTTCCTATAACAAGCTTCACTTGTGTTCTCATTGTCTATGCCACTAAATTGCAGATCACTGCAGGCTATTAATATTGCTCTATATTTTCTCTATTCTTTTTTCACTCTGAAAATTATTAATAGTTTTGTTGTACAAGCTTTCAGAAGTGGTGCACTGACATCATCATCATCCAGATACATGTACATTATTAGAGAGGAATTGCTCCCTCCTTCCACAGAGCTCGCATCTCATTTGGAAGGTGCTCATTGTTGCAAATTGCAACCATGAGGTTGCAGGTTTAATTCATATTACCTTTAAGTGATGTGGCCAAGGGAGCCAAATCCAATTGATTATGGGGACAATAAACCATGATCTTTAATCCAATCCAATAGAAAATCCTTTCAATCAGGGAGGAAAGTAGCGATTTGCTTACCACTAACATGAAATCCACCATCAATATCTTCAACCCAACGAGAGAAACTCAAACCAAAGGAGAAAGGAAAATATGAAAGTGCACATGACAAATTTTTTTATATAAATTGAAGAATAATGACATCCCTGCCAACAGTTTACTCGTGTATATAGATAACCGTTGTAGGAAAATAAGAAAAGAAAACCCTAAAAGCTAACTTACATCTCAACCACTAATCATAATCCCAATGATAATAGAAATCCTATTTAACAGATCCTAATTACATTCAAACATGAGAATAAATTAAGAAAAGGATTGGAGTATGTAATCTTTTGCAGATTTACGGAGGACCTTGTGTGCTTGAAATTCGTAGGGGTTGTGGACTCCAATTACTGCCATGTAGATGCCAGCCACCTGCACCATCTTAATCATAGTAAATTCCTTCTTAAAGTTTCCTATTTTCACCCAAATCATGAAAGGTAACAAATCCTGAATGAATGAATGACATATAGCAAGCTTTCCATCTTGGGTGTCTTGTTGCGTTGGGATTAATGGTAGAACCTGTAATTTCCTCTTAAGCATAGTTGTTTTATCATAAAGAAGTCTTAATTGCATGTAGAATAGGCAACAAGAGAAGATGATTGGAGGTGCACCACTTCGGGATGGCTTCCACTTTAAAGGATTGTGGGCCCATCAACTATTGCAGTCATGTCATTACAGATGACCATCTGCTTTAATCTGAAAATTAAATGCATGTTTTCTAAATTTTAGTTGGAGCTATGTGGACCACCCGTTTTGTGATTTGATTCAATCTATTTGATTGGGCCCTTTAAACGACAGATCAAAGTACCCTTGGATTGGTCCAATTTCTCTAAAAATGATAATGCTTGATATAGGATGTGACAACTAAAATTTGACTATTCGATCCAATGTCAAATAAGTAAAAGAAGAGATGCTTCCTTTTTGACGTTTTGTGGCATTTATATCATGATACATCTGAAAATTTCTGCTTACCCATGGTTTTGGAATTGCCAAGACTGATTCAACCTGTCTCAACCCCCACTGAGCTGAGGCCCTTATCGGATGCATACTTTGGCCATGTGCTATTATAATGACTTCTCTGCTTGTAGGTGTGAGAGGTACCTACGAAAGTTTTGGACAAGTTTTCAAGACCATAAAACATTTTCTTGTAAATCCAATGCTTTGTCACTTATTAGTCGTATTAATCATGTGAGTGTGGTGGCATATTGACCACCTATCACCTCTATACTTTAATCAAAACCGTTGAAAAACTATTGGTTCTTTAATTCTACACTTTTAAGACGTATCCTATGTTTTTATCAGAATTCTTAATGAAGTTTAATATTTTTTAGCTCTTAATTGGGCTTTGTTGCTCTGACTCAGCTGTGTCAGCCATTATGACTTGCTTGAGGTTGAATGAGGCGTGCCTTTAGTCTGATTTTTCAAACCTCAGCACTACCATTTATTGGAGAAAGCAAAACCTCTAGAGTGCTTAGTGGGACAGTTCTATTTGGTCCTTTTCTTTTGTTGTTATCATGTTTATTTATATCGTCATTGGTTGGACTAATAACTGTTGATTTTGGTGCATGATTAGGATGAAAATGGTAATAAAATGGTCAATGAATATGTTCGAGAATGCAAGATTGGCTCTGGAAGTTACGCAAAAGTGGTAAGATTATTGATACTGGCACTAAAGTGGCTAATATATATGAAATAAATAATTTGCAATACTCTCTTTGCAACAGGTTTTATACCGTAGTACTGTAGATGGAAAGCAATATGCAATTAAGGTAAGGCTGTATTTTTCTTTAACATTTTTTTTTTGTGCATTAAGTATTTAAAGAAAATATAGTTGCTCTGGTTGCTGTTTTCCTTTGAACTTGCATCTGGTTATCTTTTTTGAACCTTGATAAAAGTAAAGTTGCCAATTACAGTACTATTTAGTGCTCTTCTACTCCACTTTATATAAAAAAAAAATTTGGCGAGAAATCAATGAACTGTTTTACTTGTCTATAGAAATGTTGGAACTTGTCATTGCATGTCTAATATATAGCCACCGACTTATCCACATGTAGAAATGTTGGAACATGTGATCGCATGTCTAATCTATGGTCAGCGACTTTTCCAGTCTCATTTTTCTTTTGTTGATGGACTTTTCTAATGAAGTTGAACTAATACAAGGATCGATACCTTGTAAAATGCATGTGGTAGGCATGTCACCCGAAGCAACTGCCTACCTGTTTTGCAAGTGGAGCTTTATTTAACTGGTGCATGTTTTCCTTTCGTACTATGTTCAAACATCTCAAGTAATTGTTAACATAGCTATCTTGCATTGCAATTAACCCGTCTCCTTTTACCATAAAAGTTTCAACCATGTTCAGAATGGATATCAGCAGCTTTGAATCTTATACTTTTCGAGATATTTTCTTACACAGGCTTTCCACAAGTCTCATTTACTAAGGTTGCGGGTGGCACCTTCAGAAACTGCCATGACAGATGTTCTAAGGGAGGTGAGTGATGTGGTCTATATTTCTATACATTTTGTTCAGAGTTGAAGACTTGTACTTTTTTTAAAGATCTCCCTAGATATTTTCCTTGATGTGAAATTGCATAGTGAAATGTGCGAAGGGGAAAGTAAAAGGTAGATGTGGAGCTTTGAGAACTCTGTATATTATTACTTTTTTATTTTTTTATTTTTTTATTTTTTTTGCTGCATCTTAGTGTACTTTGATCCCTAGATGTGGTATTTATTGCCTCTAAGCACGTGATGTCTTACCATCCCTACACGCGGGTTTGGCCATTACTCTTATTTAATTTTGTTGTTTTATGGAATAGACCCTTAGGCGATGTTTATCTGCTTTTACTCTCTCTTTTTACTTTTGGATTCAAGGAACTTGGTTACCTTGTAATTAGGTTTCATGTAGTTGTTGATGGCAAGGAACGACGCAACTGTGATTTAATTTATCCAAATGGATTAATTTTTTAGGGAATTTGAACTTGGATATACATTCTTGGTTTAGATTCTGGGTTTCTTAACATTCAGCTTCTGAAATTAGTGCATGACAGTGATATGTAGTAGTTTGTGACTGTCATGGTGGAAATTTAGTTTGACCTAGAAAATCTACAAAAGTATCCATAAAATCTAGAATACTTGCAGAAAGGCCTGTGCATTTTCAGCCATGATAATAGAATAAGAATAGGTGAAATGTTATGTATGACAATGAGAACACCCCAACAATTAAATTATTTAACCTTCGAACAAGTCATGGAAAGATGATTTTTGCACTCTTAATTATGTCCATATTTTGAATGACAATTATAAGTCTCTTATTTTATTTCATAATTTTCATTAGGAAGCCATTGTTGATCTTGCAAAATGCTAACATTGATCGATAAACTGGAGAATCCTTAATCTGAGACAAGCCAAGAGCTTGATTTCTTTTGGAGAATCTCTCTGCTCGAGGAATATGACCTATTTACTCAAAACAATCAACACACGCTTGTCTTTTTTTTTTTTCTGCTCCCCAGGGTTTATACATTTTTATGTAACATGAAATTGCAGAAACCAGTTAGATTAAGAATAGTACAAATACTGATCTATGGGCATGTGGAAGAAAACACGCACAGAAATGAAATCTCAACTCTTAGACTAGTGGGCTGCGCTTCTGTGACCACTGTGGTCTATCTCTTATTAAGCCACTGCTCAAATTCGACAAAGCTTAATTAATGAGTGTTCGAGTTGCGGCTTTGACAATCCTATTGACAATAAGAAATAAAAAAAATTGCATTCTAATTGTCCCTTTTTTTCCCTACCGACAATAAGAAATAAAAAAGTTGCAGCTTTGACAACCCTATTGTAATTGTTCCTTTAACCTTGTGATTATTCAGTTTGTGGTTTTAATAAAATTATTTGACCACTTCGAATGATGGCTGCTTCAGAACAAATTTTTGTTGTATCATGTATGTGAAACAAATAATGATCCCCTCTTCCTTAACACTATTACGATGCATTTAGTAATTTATTTTAAAAAAAAATTAAGATAAAATTAGACATATTTCTTTCATCTTTGTTAGTAGTTTTGTAATCAGACCAATATTTATTGACAGTCTTGCCTCTTTTTTTGTTGTTGCTTCTATTTTGCTTTGACAGGTTTTAATCATGAAAATGTTGGACCACCCCAATATAGTAAATTTAATTGAGGTGATTGATGACCCAAACACAGACCACTTCTACATGGGTATTTATTGACACTGTCTTGTTTGTTCTTTCGTTGTTTTTACTGCCACTTGAATTAGTATATCCTAGACCCTAGTCTACCAGTTCACAACTATTTATTATTTTGCTAAATCTTCTTGCTATGCCTGGCCTTCCCCCCCTTCTCTCACAGTTCTGGAGTACGTAGAAGGCAAATGGGTATGTGAGGGTTCTGGCCCTCCGGGTGGATTACGGGAAGATATTGCTAGAAGATTTTTGCGGGACATAGTTTCTGGGCTCATGTATCTCCATTCTCATGTGAGATGATGTTTTTGTTTTTTCATTTACTTATTTTCAATCATTTAAGATATGCTATACATATTTTCTGTTGGATATAGGAAAGCACTGCTGGGCAACACACTTGTTGGACTCAGTTCTGGCTCTCATGCTTGATGCTCATCTGTGATGTTGCTAGTATAAGAAAATGCATTTTTATAAGGATATATTTATTTTCTTTTCTAAGCCATTATGATGTTTTATTGTCTATATATGGTATATATGTTGACTGTCGCATAGTTCAGTAATTCCCAAAACGAAAGGACTTGTTTTTATGCTTAACTTCTGTTCAGAAAATATTGATTTCTATTTCTTTTTGTGTGCTCGTAACCATTTTTTTCATTTTGTGTGTTTGTTAACATTACATTACCTTACAGGAGCTAAATACTTAACATTAAAGACTTGTAAGTTGTAACATTGTCCAGCTTCAACCATAGTTTTTCCATTCTGCGAGGCGACTAGGCCTGGTCCATGACTGGAGGACTGGATAGGGTATAACCTGGTTGGGGCAAGTTTTACCCCGAACCCCATCAATTGGGAACTCATTCTACTTAACTTGGTTGAGATGAGTTGCTTGAGTTGAACTTAATTAGTGAAGCTTAAGTGAAAAGTTTAAAAAATAAAAAATAAAAATCCAGCTATCTCAAGAAGCTTGACCTGTAAAAACCTTACCATTTTGCTACTTCCCTCTTAAAAACTCGCTGTTAGCCGTTCTTCCACCTGTCACTACCTTTTGCGCTCAGAATTGAGCCATAATCTCCTTTTCTGTTTTCTTTCCTTATTTTTTATTGTTTTTGAATTTTTTGATCTCAGTTTTCCCCTTTTGGAATTAACATTCTTATGAAGATGCCTACTCTCTCTATGGTTTTTCTTTATCTTTTCTTACTTTGCTTGTAGATGGAAATTGAAAATCATGGTCTCTCTCCAATTCAGCCACAAAACAGTTTTTTTTTTTCTTTTAGTTTTTAGAAGAGAGCAATAATTAAATCAATTTTCTGCACATTCAAATTGTAGTCCTCATCATGTTTTCTGATATTCTTTTCCTTTTGTTTTTTGCATTTGTTCTCCACTGTCTGTTATTTGCAGACACTGAGAGGGTCATTGTGAAGGATTTTGAGATTGACAATTTATAAGTTCTTCCTACAATAGGATATGCTTCTGTATGCTTTCTGCAATTCTGTTTTCCATTTATTCTTCGATGCTTCTTGTAACTTTTCCTCTTACAATTACTTGCATATCTATGTACTCCAGGATATGCATTAGAATATATGTACTTCATTTAGGTTTTATGCAAGAATATGTACATGTATATATGTTTATGTAGCTTTGTACATGTTTTCTTTTCTCTTTTGCCCCCTTCAATCTTAATAAAAGTAAAAATTAATTTATTGAGCCTGGTTTATCTGCCAAGTCTCCCGATCAACTTGACTTGGTAACTCTCCAAGTCTGGTAAACCAATTGGGTTGGAAAGTATGTCTCCAACAAGTTTTCATTGTAGTTCCTCAAGCAGAAATTGTTCTCTAGAATTTTGTTCATTTTGGCATTTGATGGCTAGATAACTTTTCCTATTTTCTTTTCAAGATCAACTGAACAAAAACATAAAGATTGGACAAGAGCTCGTGGCACAGTGGAAAGTGCTCATTGTTGCAACTTATAGGTTGTGGGTTCAAGTACTGTCACCAATAAAAAAATACAAAGATTGGATCTATAACAATGGCTATTTTTCGAGGATTTCTAATTATCCGTAGCATAGGTACTGTACAATGCATGGACAGGCCAAGAGCTAAGGGGGATAAGTTATTGAATATGATCCCCAGATGTTAGGTTTATTCGATCATGTCAATTAGTTGTAGTTGAGCCATATTCTTGTTATCATGTCAATGTGAAGCCATACAGAATATGTGGTTGTTACTGAACTGCCTAACTGATGGTCATAATCATCATCGTGTTAGCTCTGACCTATCCAACTATTAACTTATGGTCAGCTTTAATGCTTATACTATCGGACTATATAATAAGCTATGGCATCGTCAATTTTTAGTACTAATAATGGGAAGTTGCTTATTAGTCTAAATTTGGGGAGTTGCTCCCACATAAATCTTTTTTCCACCTGAATGGTTGTGATTTTGTTTAAAGTGGAAACGCTTACTGTGTAAGAGAGCTATAACTGGTCTAGGATGAGTTAGGCAGGGCAAATCTTCCAGTAGCACTTGAGAGTCGAGACCAAAATATACTATAATCATGCCAAATGGCACTGTCTATATAGCTCTGTGGAAGATGGATTACATTGTCAATAAACATGCCATGGTGTCTACCCCCTAGCCAAAGTACTAACAGATTGAGGCCCAATCATCCAGACTGTGCCCAAGTGAGCTGTCGTATATACTCCCACACGAAGCTGTCTTAAAATTGGGTATCCTCCTAAATCCTCTGGATTTGATGCTAACATCAAATAAAATCCTCAATACTGGACAATTTGAAATTCCATGTTTTCTGCTATGCTAAATATTTATTTTCCTTGGGCAGGTGGGGAGTCTATAGATCACTTCTTTGCTAAATATTTGTTTTCTTTGTTGGGTGGTGAAGAATATGTAGTTCCCCTTGTATATTTCTTTTCTCATCATTTTCTCAGTCACTGGGGTATGTCCTTCATCCTTTGTCTTTCTAATGGAAAGGTGGCTCTCAGTTCCCTTGAATAGAAGAGGCCCAATTTTATGAACAATCCCCCTTGTGCTTTCTTGGGAAGGGTGGAAGAAAAGATACAGCAGCATTTTTTAGGCTTTTGTGGGTTGCTCACTGGGACAAATTTCTGCCTATGGGGTGGGGCTGAAAGCAAAATAATTTCATTATCATTCACACAAAAACAAAAAGAAAAAGGAAAGAAAAGGAAAATAAGTTTATGGTGTGTACTAGTTTGATTGCAATAAATATTGGTTACCTACTTACCTTCGTCATTTGTCTGAGGCTTGTTGTCGGCTCGGCTGCCTCTATGGGTTGTGGGGACACATCATAGTGACCATTTTTTTCCCCCTAGAATTATTAATATAAATAAGTTGGATGTTGATGAAAACTCTCAAAAAAGAACCCGGGTCCATCTGTCATGGGTGTTCATATGGATGAAGGAAAAATATTAGGAGACGGTCATGGTTTTTTTTTTTTTTTCCGTACAGGTTGGGGACTCAACAAAGGACCAACATCTCAAGCTATAATGGGATAGAACTTGTTAAACCAATGTTTTGTTGGCATGTTGGTAAGGGGGATTCAAGTAATGCATTATCCTAGACTAGACAAGCAGAGAGGCAGAAATGGTTGGCACTTTGTAGTGAAACCGAACCCTTGGTTGAGAAACCAGTGCATACAATCACATGCATTTTGGAAATATACAAGTTAGCAATATCATGAGTTTTAAGGTAGGAGTTGCTGGTTGCAGAGGGCAGGCATACCTTCATCATATAGTTGATTTAGTATGTTAACATTTTGTAGTATTTATTGTTTCTTGTTTCTCATTGTGTTATTAGACCGTATTCCTCTGTCTATCTCTGTTTCTACTAGAAGTTGTCATTATTTATTTAAAGAAAACCTGAACCGATTTTATCGTCATGGTCTTGAGATTATTAACAGTTAAGTGAATTGATGATTGTTTATGATTTTATTTTTTATTTTTTCTATCAACAGAATATTGTCCATGGGGACATTAAACCTGATAACCTTTTGGTCACAAGCAGTGGAATGGTCAAAATCGGAGACTTCAGTGTCAGTCAGGTTTTTGAGGTAAACTGCTGCTTTTCTTATACTACTTTGCCTGTGTGATTACATGAATGGAAACTGTCTTTAGTCTAGAATCTAGCTCCTTTTTTGGGCTTTTGTCTCACATCTTGATGAAATGGGTGATACAAGGCAGTATTGTCCATTGACATGGAAATATAAAATTCAGTTAAAAAAAAAAAAGGAATAAGAAGAGAAGACATGGAGATGCAATCTCTAAGTTCATTATATGTGGTAGGAATCAGTTCTCGGAATGCTGGGAATGTGCTAAGATATGAAAATTCTATACAGTAATACCAAAATGTTTTTATTTACTTAGAGCATACATTGTTGGGAATTTTTCTGTTAATTGAAACAATTAAATAAAAACGTTGCTGGCATTGGCACCAATCCTTGGTCCATAAGCAAATATCATCCTTCTAATCTGTCTGCTCATATTGCCCTAATGTGCATGTATTAAAAATGTGCGTGTCAACTGCAATCAAGATCTCAGTAAAACCATACCGGGTCTCTGATGGCTTACCCTGTCTTCCAATTCATTTGTAGGATGACAATGACGAGCTCCGAAGATCTCCCGGAACTCCTGTTTTCACTGCACCAGAATGCTGTTTAGGTGATGCATTTCTCTGAATTAATTGTACTGACAATTTTTCAAGTTCTAGAAGAGTGACGTGGGTGATATTTTTTGGTCTTCTGAACAGGTCTAACCTACGGTGGTAGAGCTGCAGATACATGGGCTTTAGGGGTAACGTTGTTCTGTATGGTCCTGGGTCAATACCCATTTCTTGGGGACACACTACAGGATACTTACGATAAGGTGCACTTCTGCTGCAAGGGCACCATCCATTTTTTATTTGTTTTTTGTCTTCTATTTCTTTATATATGTTTTTCGGTACAAAGCTTTTTTTAATGATAATTGCACCTATGTCCAGATTGTTAATAATCCATTACCCATCCCCAAGGATATCAATCCACACCTGAAGCACTTGTTGGAAGCACTTCTCTGCAAAGGTGAGTTCTCAACTAAAGGCTAAAGCACTTTGACCCTATTCCTTTCTAGTTTTTTGAAATATTAATGTTACATACAGATCCAAAACAAAGGATTGTCTTGGAAGATGTTGCTGTGCATCCATGGGTGGTTGCAGATGAAGGGCCAATTCCTCAGTTCTTATGCCGGTGCAAGCGCATGAATTTAAAAGGTGTTGAGTCCGCTGATAACAACACCAGTGCCGACGTGACACACTAAACTGTGATCCTCTCTTCCAATGTACAGTGGCAAAGACAACTAAAGGATTTTGATTTCGGCAGTCTGATCTATGGTGAAATCTTGAGTTTTGGGACAAAACATTTGTAATTTCCAAGATGGTAGGCAGTGAGAGCTATTTGGATCTCTGTGCATTTAGAGGTTTGTACAAGTTCTTAAACTTCAGCCATGGTGCATATTTAATGTTTTGATTTTAGTAGTGTCCCTATGCGCTAATTTTATGTCTTTTGGTATGTTCTTTTATGTGAGTGGCATGAAAGTTTGTTTGAGATATTTGCCTAATCTGTTTGAGAGTTTCTGAGAGGCTCTGTCAAATGGGGTTGTGATCTTTGATTTTAGGAAAACTGATCAAAGAGACTCTTGTGATTTCTTCCTATGCCTTAAAAGCTCTTGTATGATAACAGTACAGTAATGAAAACATAGAACTGGGATTAAAATTGCTCGAATTGCTGAAAGTGTTTGGAAATGCTTGGATTAGAGAAGTTATGTTTTTGTTACAGGTCATATTTTTGCCCAAGTTGTGGCTACCATTATCGCACCGATCTTTGAGATTTGTCTTCCACTTTGTATTCTTGTGACCCTTCTTAGAGGGGGTTGGCGTCCTCAGGTTGCAGCTCTGCGGAGTAATGTTAAGATAGACTATCCCAACTCTCAAGGCTGGAAGGTTTTGTTATTGATTAATTCTCCACATGGGCAGGCTTGGGCTTTAATGATTGTAGCCCTTGGATTAAGGCCCCCCAAATAAACTTTGGGTCTCTTATTCAAATGATACCGACCATAGGATTGTGCATGTTTGCAGCCCAGCCCGTTATATTTATAAAGAAACCATCAGGTGTGCGCCATTCAGATTTTTTGAGCAAGGGGTTGGGATGATCGAGTGGGTTTCAAATTTTGTACATAAGTAGGGCCATTCAGATCCCCCATACATGCTGTTTAATATCCAGGTGGGGCCCCAAGTGGGCTCCACAGTGGGGCTCAGGGAATCCTTCAAGAAGAGCGTCCAATCACCAGTGTTTTGTACACGAAGTCCATTTCAAGTCAAGTACTAGAAACTTCACAGTTGGGTCTGTGGCCTCACTCCCCGCTGATTCTAACAATTAATCTCTCTCCAATGATTTCCACCAACACACACATATGATACAGTAGCAGCCTGGGTAGCGACTGATAATTATTTCTCAATTTCAGTTTCTTCTCTAGTGTAGTAATATTATTATCTGAAAGAGGGTCAAGGACAGCTAGACTTCAATCCTGTTGATTTTCTAACGAAGAAAAGTTGTGGGGATCAGCTGGGGGGTGGCGAACAAAAAACATTTCGAGAGTAGACAGTTTCAGGATTTCTGTTTTTGTCATTGGAAGAATGGAACGCATTCCATGTTCTTGAGTAAAACTAGTGACAACTCTATCCACAGATTCCAACGGCATCATCCAAACATGGGAAGATAACTTTGTAGGAGAAATGAAAACAGAGGATAAGGGGGTGAAAGTTGTTTATTCTCCTCAGTCCTCTGTGTGAGATTGCAGAATTGGATGACGTCACTTTTCATGTAGGCGAATGTTGTGGAAAAGAACAGCAAGGTCAGTTGAGTCGAGGACTTTGTGTTTGGGCTATGCACCTTGAGAGGCAAACAGTACCCAAGTAAATATGATCAGGCACTATGAGGGGCTTCCAAGTTCAGTTACAGGACACAACTCTTTTGATGAAGAAGAAAGGATGATAACGGATGCATGAGTAGCGTGACTCACACTCTCACTGATCCCTGAGCATAAATGAAAGGCTCCACGATTTCCCCCACTCCCCTAAAGCTATACATCTCATTCAATGTGTATGTTTGGGCGACGAGAATAATCTGTAGTAGAAAGGAAAGTTGTTCTGTGGTGTAGTCCCTCTTTGTTGTTTGATGCTGCCATGTTTTCCTCATGTGTAGAAAACATATTAATTAATTTTTCTCAACAGGGAGGATTTTGATTTCCTATTCGAGGGGTGACCATAGGTGGTCTTTTTTTTTTAAAGAAAAAAAGCGTCCATCAGTGCAGCAGCAACAGCTTGTCTATTTCTAGATAATAAATAAATTGCTTGGTAAGAATTGTATTTATAAAAATGAAGATGAAAACGACTATCCAGTAATTTCACCCTTTGTTAAAAAAGAAGAAAAAGAAAACAATAGATGAAGGATAAGATGGCAAATGAATTTGCAACCATCACCCTAGTAATTCAAATCTTATAAAAGTTAAAGATGACATCTACATCTGTACCTTGCATCCTTTACCCTTCACCTCTTTGGTAATCAGTCCTTAGATTGTTATGCCAAAGATTAGAATTTGCTTACTGTGGTATATGCAATTTTGAGCCATCTCTTCAAAGAAAGAGGTTTTAAGTCACCGACGGTGGGTGAAACCATTATTTGGGGATCAAACCGGTGCATTAGATAAAGTTGAAAGCAGCCACAAATTTTATTTTTTTTTGTCACAACCCACATATGAATTAAAAAAAAAAACAACATTATGTGTGAGAATGGTTTGATGATGATGATATTGCCAATCCAACTAGTCAAACCCTACATGGAAGCTAGAAGGGTCGTCCTAATCCCTAAATTGCTAGGTTGGGTTTAGTTTTGGGAGGTGGTTTAGGGGTAAGTAGTCGGATTATGGTTAGTTTACAAAAGTATAACTCGACCAGCCTATAAAAAAAAAAGGTATAACTCGAACAAAACCCCGCCCACTAGTTGGAAGTGTCAATGAATACAACCTAGAAATGGAGGGTTGGGGGGTTCACTCCTAGTCCCCCCCTTAGATATCACGTTGGGACATCGGTGGCTATCATGCAACCTCATTTCTATTCGTATTTTAAATGAACGACCAATTTCAGGTCAACGACTTTTGACCTTTCTGGAAAATGTGCTGTGTTTGGATTGGGTCAAGCTGGTATGAAGTTGGTTGGGGTCAAGTTGGGAATGGCCCCTATAGAATTCAGTTTGAAGGTGGCTTGATTCGGGTTGGGTTGCGGTTTGGTCCAGTTGTCTAAGTGACATTTGGTTCCTGCTGGGGTCAGCTCATATTAATCCGGTTGAGTTTGGGACTTTGGATTGGCTCAGAACCAGACCCTACATGGCTGATTTGAGTCGCTCAAGAATGTTTCTATTGATTTATAGGATTGATAAAGTGCCCACACTGTTTAGGGCATTATAACTAAAAATCCTCAACTGGTATATCACAGTTATTTACTGCCCTGCATTCTTTTGGCTTTTGATGAATCGTGTTGTATTCATCTACTGAGTTTAAAAGGTTAAAATCTTGCAATCCAAGTGTTTAAGAAGCTGCACTCTCTAATCATCTTGCGAAGTCCGGTCGATTCATCGTGTAAAGTCTACCTGGATTTGTAGATGTGACCCATATGGGCATGCTCTAATGACTCTAACCATCAGATTAAGGGCCCCAATAGAGCTTTCTGTGCTGCTTTTAATAGATGATGATAACCATCAGATTGTGCCCATGTGCAAATCCATCTATTACATTAATAGTCCTATCAATCCACTTTCAAGTTTTCTCCCTTAAAATCCCAAATTTAAGCACACCAAACTAGGTCTGGAGTATTGACCAGTTTAAGCCAACACCACTTGCACTGGTTGGAAGGCCTAACCATGAATAAAGCCTGCAGGATTTTGTGGTTCAGGTATTAGACCAGCCTCTTAAGCTCTTAAGTTTTGTTTGTATCATCAATGAAAAATGTACAAGAGAGTCACCTGACTTGACTCTCATGGTGCTCTCATCATGATATACTCAATTCAGAAATAAAGCTTGCAATGTTGTATGGCTTGTGTTGGTCTGCACTAGTATGGGGTTTTGCTTTGCTGAACGCTTACACTTTTAGGGCCGGCACAGAAAATACATGCTTTTGTTAAGAACAAAAGAACAAAGTCATCATCTACATGTATCCTTTCACTTATGATATATGATACATTGAGGCACAGGGCAACAACCACAAGTATCCCTAATTTTTGTACAAAACGTCACCAGACCATGAATGTTTACATTGGACAAGCTAGTAAAAACTTTAAACAATGGAATATTTGTGGAAGGTATTTTGGGTTCTACTCAACCTAATGCAATGAAGAGGAGACAATCTCTTAATAGAAGATACAATGCGGAACATAAAGTGAATAAGGTAAAATTAAACAGGCTGACAGTTCAACTTTCTGATTTTGAACTTCTGAATGGATGGGATAATCCTTGCTGTCTATATCATCTAGACCTATTAGTTGCATGATGATGATGATCTTTTCCATTTTAAGCCCATTGAAGAGACTGATGCAGAACTTGTAGAGGCTATGGATCCAATGCTTTTTGATGTCTGTCTGCGTCCAATTTTCATTTTCATGAAATCATTGATCAGCCCTGGCTGCGAAATCTGTATGTGTCTGATGTCAATCTCATTTGACATCATCATCACAGCACTAGGCATTGTTGGCCTTAGCGTTGGTATCTCTTGCACGCAAAGAAGAGACACCTTCAGGAATCGGATTGCTTCTTCTTTGGGAAAATCTGCTTCTAGCATTGTATCGACGAGCTGCACAAGCTCATTGGCCTTGTAAAGCTCCCATGCCTCTAATCCACAACATTGCAATCTCAGTACAATTCAAATTAGCAACTAAAGTCGGAGTTGTCTACAGTATTAAGCAACGGAACAAGTAGAGCTACCACATACAATACATAAATCTTTAATGTCCCTAGTACAAGTAGTCACGTACAGTCAGATAAATTAATGATATGGTAGTTCAGGGGAAGCTTCATTTCTTGCGGTCTGTTAACTTGTTTTAGGTTTTGTAGCAGAAATATCACTGAGCATGAAGCACAGGTTTTTCTTCTGCTGTGACCAAAATTTTAGTAGTGATTAGCCCTTCTTTGAAACTATAGTACTTATGACCCCTTTCCCTTTGATTCTTCCATTGGTCTATGCACCCATTTACCTGGATAAATTATCTTTCCTTTCTTCTATTGTGTATCATTCAACAACAAATATATGAAATTACTAGACATTAGCAAGCTTATTTTGATCATAATTGACATGAAGTTGCATTCCAGTTTCCAAAACCTTACCTCTTTCACGAGATCGTGCTCAAGATCTGAAGCCAAGTCCTTTACACTTCTGCCACTGACTATTTCCATGAGTAGCACTCCAAAGCTGTAGACATCTGATTTTCGTGTAACCTGTCCACGTAGTGCATATTCTGGTGCGAGATAACCTCTTCAATATTTGTAACGTTTGGGTATAAAGAGAAAGCAAATGACATATGAACAATATATTAGCAGCAGCAATGTAAGAATTTTCTAAAAGAATATTACCGGTTCGTTTGTTTAAATAAGGTATTGAATTCCTATCATTTCTAAGCCATGCCTTCCTACTAAAGGGGCTACATAAGGCCATCAAACAATATTTATTAGTGATAGAAAATATTTATTGACCCATCATCACTCTTTGTAAACTAGATCTTAGGAAAGCAGGAATATTATCAGGATGGGAAGCATGAAAATCATGGTGTGGTGTGTTTGTTTGTGCGTGTGGAGCAATTTGTGTGGTTGTCGAAGACTTTAAAGGTTTGTGTGTGTGGAGCAATTTGTGTGGTTGTCGAAGACTTTAAAGGTCTTCTCATTGCCTATCTATGTGTAAAATATGAGAACTATTTGATCAATGGGAGATATTATTTGGGGGCCTTAAAGTTTGACCGAACCTAGTTTTTAGATGAACTTACGGGGTGCAAATTTGCATGATCAATTGGTGTTTAGAAAACTTTGGCATGATTGCTGTTGCTAATTCAAGGCGGAGGGAGGCGGATGTTAACGAGCAAGCAGTCTGGATTGATCATTGGTTGGGACAAGTGTGCCCCGTACAAACGAAGCTGTTCCAATCTTAGAGACTGCTAAGTCAATCCCTAAATTTTCACTGAAAGTAATAGTGCCATCTAAATCTTCACTAGAGATCGTTCGCACCTCACCACTTTAATACTCAATTCAATGGAATCTAATACCAAGTATACAAATGGGATTTATATTTAAATGTCAAAATGGTGTGATGACAATGAAAATAGTTCCTCTTCTTGTGTAGCCCCTGAACTATTGAGCTCTTGAAACTTGCGAAAGGTAGATGGAAGGGACAAGGGAAAATAAGTAGGGATGACAATGGGTCCGTTAAACAAGCTACCAACACCTGCCAACCCTCTTGGGGCAGGTTTATTAGCGGCCTTGATGTAGCCCAGTAGGTATGGATTCATAGACTGCAACCCGAATTTTGTTTAAGGCAAATTTCGATTTTCAGAATAGAATGTGTATCAGTTTACTCATCTATGAATGAAAATATATTGCATGAAGGTAGGGATGTTAATGGTTCCTAATTCTTCGATTACCCAAAGGTTTCGACTAGTTAAAAACCGGGTCTGGGTTCTTATTTAAGCCTCGATAAGTAAATGGGTCCGGGTCCGGTTCCACCTTGGTTCGGACCCGTGGACCTAAGACTCGACATATTACCTCAATTTTTGAAAATCTTTCCTAAAAACTATATTTTTTTAATATTATTCTCTACCTAAACTTGGACCCGGATCCAGACCCATCTAATAAATGGTTCTGGTTTTGGTTCCGAAGCCAAGAAACCGGTTCCAAAACGGTTCCGGGTCCCCATATAGTTCCACCTTCTCCTTAACGGTTCCGGTTCCGGGTCCACCATGGACCTGGACCGGAACCGACCCGTTTACAACCCTATATGAAGGGGAATAAGTGACATTTGGTATTAAACCAACCCGACTAGTACTTGTTGAGCAATGGATGTAAGTAGGTTGGGTTTGGATTTACTCTGACAAAAGGGAGGGTAGCCAAAACTTACATAGTTCCTGCGACGCGGGTACTCAAATGAGTAATATCATCAGGGAACAGCTTTGCAAGGCCAAAATCGGAGATTTTGGGAGTAAGATCACAATCAAGAAGTATATTGCTAGCTTTAATATCCCTGTGCACAATGTGTGGTTTCATCTCCTCGTGAAGATAGGCAAGACCACTTGCAACTCCAAATGCGACCTTGCTTCTTGCACTCCAACTAAACTTGTTTCGGTCTTGCTCTTTGCCATGCAGGATTTGTGCGAGGCTGTTGTTTTCCATATAATCATATACCAGAATTCTATGCTCTTCTTGGGCACAAAAACCATGCAATTTAACAAGATTTTCATGGTTGACAAAGGACATGGAAGCTATCTCTGCTGCAAACTCATTGTGTCCTTGTGATGATTCTGCTGATAGCACTTTAACAGCCACAAATGTTCCATCTTTCATTGTTCCCTTCACAAACAAAGAAGAAACTTATCTTAACAAGACTTCCACAAACAATTGAGAAGAAAAACATTAAAAGAATAAGGCAAGAAAGTATTTGCCACTTTGGAGAGGAGAAAATCTAACCATTTAATCACTATTTTTCTTATGGTTGGAAAACTCTTTGAGTTGACTTTGACTTAGCCAAGTCATCTCATTTTAATAAGTTGTTTGGATTCTCAACAATCTAAGAGGGACATTTAATTTTACATAGTTAAGTTTTATTTATAAATAATCATGCATGAGATTTGGAGTCGGTAATTTAAAAATGATAACTGGAATGTAATTTAAAGCCTATATTTTATCTTTTAAATTCAATATTTGGACAAACGAATTATGTTATTTAATTTTTTTTTATTTTCCTTATTGTAGTACTTTTCTTACACGTATAAATTTATTAAATTGAATTGATTATTATATATGAATGAGTGTAAATAAATGTATTTGCATATTTTATAAGTAATGATTTTATTTTTAAATATGTTTAAAAATATTTTTAAACAAACATGACTCTCTCGAGTTTTTGCATTAACTCTATCCGAGTCAATTTTTTTGCCTTGGACGAGTTGAGTTCAAGTTACAAGTTTTTCGACCTTGATTCTTTTCCTTTCATATAAATGGTTATCCTTGTATAGCTTTCTCCACTCAAACCCAAACACAGAGAAGAATCATTGACCAAAAAAAAAAGAAAAATGGTAGAATAGAACTCTATAACAAGATGCTCCACCTTCATTTGGATGCGAAGAAATGAGTGGACAGAAGGCTGTTCACAGTACAAATTTGAGGTGTGGATAGTTTTCCCCACCATCATTTTCTCCCTCCTTTTCCCTTATACAAAGGAAGTGCAGATGAAGGATCCTGTCTGCAGATGAGGGGTCCTGTGTATGGATAGGCTTGCCATCTGGTTTGCTTTTAAATAGCCATAGTCTCAGGCCCCCAATTTACCTACTGGCCAATACCTAAGGCTCAAGCCCAAACGATCAGCCCATATACGGACCAACCAAGGGGGGATGGGTCAGCCCACATTCAAACAAAGTATGTGAGGTTGGCAATGGGTGGGCTTGGGCATAGAAATGAGCCTTATGACCCCGAACCGGACCTTCTAATGGCGTCCATTTGGAAAACGGGCCTGATTCATGGGGTCATGAGGTTTGTTGGACAAAGTGTGGATCCTTTATCATGGTCCACTTCTCGTTCTAACTGTTCCATTGAGATCCACTAATTGGACTGATAGTATCGGATGATCACCTTTTGATGATGATGATGATGAAGATTATGAGAGGAAAATAAAAGATAAGAAGAATTTTTCTTTTTTTCTTGAAGAGTGAATTTTTTTTTTTTTTTTTTTTTTGAAGAGTAAGATAAGAAGAATTACCCTGTAAACAGAGCCAAATCCACCTTCCCCAATCTTGTTGGCAATTGAAAACCCTTTGGTAGCAGTTTTCAGCTCCCCGTAAGAGTACTGATACACATTCTCTGAACTCACTGCACCTGCATAAACCATGCCATTTTTACATCAAAATTCTTATCTAATGTGTCCCAAAATTCTTATCTAATGTGTTCCCCAAAACAGAAACAGCATTTCAGCTAATGCTTGTCATCATCTAGGCACATTGGTTGGTCAACCCTTGTGCAGGGCCCACTTTGTTTGTCCCGTGGAAATCAATCAAATAACCAATTGATGAGACTACTAAGACTAACCAACCAATCCAATCATTGAACTTGAGGCCAGTCATAGTTTTTGCAAGGCCCACCATCAAAATCATACTTCAATTGCTCAGTGGGTCCCACTAGGTGTACGATACTTATAATCTGGCAATGCAGCTTTGTGGGCCCCATGTCAGATAGATGGACCTTAAAATTACCATCGTGTTGTTGGAGACAACACATACAACCAAAAAGAAAAGATCAAGATAGAAAAAACCAGCATGAGTACAGACCTTGTGGAGGCTTTGTAGCATCTGGTTTAGACGTTGAGGAAAGACTTTTTGGGAACACGAAGGAGAAGCACCCCATTATGATTTTTCCCTTCTTACATCCCGGATAAGTGTTGAGACTTGAGAGAGAGCGAGTAGCTGGATTGGATTGCAGGTGCATGCAAAGGGTCATTAATAGATAATAGCAGGAGATTAGGTGTGTTTAAGTCAACCAAAATCAACGGTCGAGATTTGTGACCCATTCCTCTACTGTTTTTTCCACGGCCTACGTACATATGGGGCGGCTACCTCTAGTGAAATTAGTTAGGACTCAGGAAACACAGCCTACGTATGGACAGTGGCGGCTACCTACAGTGATTTTGACCTTTTCGCTTCTTCTTCTATAATTTTTCTCAAAAGTTTTGGAATCTGACTAATGATTTTGACCTTTTAGCCTTTTCCTTTTGGAGGTTTAATTCTTTTATACCATGGGCCCTTTTGGTTTGTTTGGTGGGCTTTTGTTATCATGCTCTCTCTTTCAAAAAATATATATATATATCATCGGTTGAGCTTCTGATTGTTAGGGTCCACCCTGTATGAACAATATGAAAACATTAAAACTGAATAAGGACTGTTTGACTGTTAGATTTGGATGGCTGAAATTGAAATGGCTATTTTATCATTCTTTAGATAGTTGATATTTGGAAGATGTTATCACCCCAAGTTCTTATTGGAGGTGAGCCGCCGTGTATTGCCAATTTGATTGGTAATTCGGGAATCTGTCTATCAGATCAGGTGTTTATATATGGGTGTTTGTTTTTTTTTTCTAAGAGAATGCCCACCCATCATGTGTGTTATTAGGGCAATCCTTTTCAATTATGAATCACCGATCGTTTTCTACCAAGGGTGCAAGTGGGCTGGGCCCAATTAAAATCTGACTAACCCAGATTGATTGGTTGGTTTTCATTGAGATTTCCCATTGTGCCTGGCAGGGGTGGACCCGTGTGCTAGTGTTAGCACACGGGTGCAATCGCATCCATGAGATTCGAGAAACCCCTTATATAAGAAAGATTTGATTTTATTAATTAATTACCTTTTTCACTTGATCATTGTCTGCACAACGCAAACAAAAGTCATGGAGCCGCCATTGGTGCGGGGCATGAATTTGTGAACTAGACTAAGAAATAAACTATGGGTGTGACTTTGTTCAAATTGGTTTTAATTTCAGTTAGTGGTGGCCCAATACATCATTCGGCCAGCCTAACTTTCCCGTAAAGATCATCAATGTCATATATATTCCCAAATATTGTATAATTCTCATGAAATCTCATGATTACCTTTTATAATTTTTTTACTACTCTAAAAATAAAGATACAGTAGTATTTGTACAATATAGTTCATGAGATTTATCAAAAACCTCATATTTAAATTATTATTTCTATCTTTGATTTTACTTTTTTTTTAATATTTCTTATTTGATGTTTCAATTAAATCAATAAAAAAACATAAAAGATTGACCAAGGGCCTCACATGTATGGAGTGAGTGGACACAGCACCAAATAGTTTCTTAATTTAATTAAAGCCCAATAAGTTCTAAACCCATGAAATATATGTATGGATTGCATATTCTCGTGTTTTTAGTCTAGTGAATATAATTGCCATCTTATTATGTTTGTGGTTGTCTTTTTCTATTTTTCATGTCTGTCTATGTTGACTCAGTAATAAAAAAATATCCAAGGTATTATTGACTATGAATTGTAAATCCACTGTATGTATGGAAGACAGACAGTGAATTGGTGAGACTTGTAGAGGCATTAAACACCTCATCCTAAGCCGTTGTTATTTATTCTGCTAACAACACATAAACCTTCCCCCTCACCCCACCCCCTCCCGAGGTTGTACTACCTCACCAGGGAGAGAAACACCACCCCCCCCCGCCCCCCCCCCCCAAAAAAGGCTTACTCCTGTCACCCGAAGGGCTAGGGGGGCTACCCCCCAAGCTGGGATGACGACGACGACAAAAAGAAAGAAAAGAAAAAAAGGGAAAAATAATCCTATAAGGCCCATCTTTATGTGATCAAATCAGCTTGTATCACACTTCGCCACTTTTACCCCTCGCACTCAAACTAAGAGATACGCATTGTGGGATTCATATTACATTAAAAAAATGTAATTATACTTTTTATGCACGTTAGAAAAAAGGTCAATATTACTTGCAACTCTGGCAAAATGAGCATCATGAGTAACTCTAGCATGTATGATAGAAAGATTTTCACAGGCAATAGTCTCATACAAGCCTATAGTGTTGGAATTTCAATCTCTAACATCCACATAGTAAGACTCATGTGAATTAAAAAGTAAGACTAAAATTGAAAAACCCTACATAGCAACCATGCAGGTTTAATCAGCTCCCCATGTCAGCGGGTTTAATCAATAAGAGGTAACCTTTTGCATTGGATCAAACAGCTACCTGTCATCCATAAGGCCATCATTTCTGTGAAGGCATTAGAGTAGATCCTAAGTCTAATTAAAAAACAATATCATTAGATGTAGGATTTTGACTTGGAAGGGGAGGCAACAACTAAGGCAGGTCATCTGTCGGCAGACAAATCTAAATCAATGCTTGAATTCAAGATTTACCAGTCCATGGCTTCTAGTCTCTCTGTGGGAACAAAAACCATAAAAACGAAACAAAAGAAACAGAAGCTTACGATTTCTGAAAACAAGGTTCAATGGAGGGTCAGTGATGGGAATCAATATCTCAAAAGACAGCTCACGAGGTCTAGGCTAACTGCCAAGAATTAATATAAAAAAAGGGACTCCAAATAGCAGTCAAACCGAAGGAAAACCCATACTGGTTTAATGTCTTTCATAGGCAATTATTATATATATTTATATATATAACGCGAAGTGGTTTCAAATTGAAATCAGCTCGATGTAAATTAGGTCGGGGTAGAGATAAAGCATACTTTTTGTGATTTCTGTTTTATGTTTGTATTTTTAATGACATGGTAAAAATTAATTATGATATGTGCCGAGACTCAAACTTAGGTTAATATAGATTTCAAAAAAGCAACCCTACTACTACACCACGGAGCATCTTTTTGTTAATAGTTATCAACAAAAACTTAACATTAGTTACTGAGGAAGGAACCTAGCCCCACTTTAGAATATTGACCCCTATAAATAGTTGTTATTATTTTTATACTTATGCATTGTACTTTAAGCATAGATGATCAAATTTTTGAAATAACTATTTTATATGATTTCCTATATAATCATTAATTTTCTATGACAACCAATTTACAGTAAAACTAAATTTAAATGAATATATAATATATGGAATTGATCAACAAAAATAATAAGTTTTATAATTAATAAGAAAATAACAATATTATTGAAAAAAGAAAAACTCGCGACAACAGCGTGGAGCTAAAGAGGAGGCGAGAAACTTTCCATGTAACTGATATGCTACAATGCACGCTTGCCGAGGGAGAAATGGTGGAGTCTGGTTTTTTTCTTTTTTGTGTATGTGGCTTTAACTTTTATAAATCGTGATGTAAATGGAGTAGAACATTATGATAGACCCCATCTATTAACAATCACAATCATTAAGACAAACATCCTTGTTATTTATGAGATACCTCACATTTTCATCTCATTCTGGGTTATTTCCACGGTCAAATTGATTATCTGATAAAAAAAATACAAAATACTAGAGTTTTCCCTTTTTTTTTGTGATTTAGACTCTTCAGAATACCTTTTGTCTATTAAGAAACTCTCAATATCATCCTATTTCTATCAAGGCACTAGCATTTGAGTGTTAATGGGTCCCAATGTCTATAAATGCCACTAATATAAGGAATTTCAAGTATTTTTGTTTGTTATGATTATACGATTTTTTCCTTTTTTTTTTAGAATGTTAAATGCCGATTTATGGGTTGTCTGGTTTATTTAATCATTAGTATATTTTATTTAATTCACTCTCGGTTCTAGGTTGTCTGGTTTCTTTTTTTTATTTATTTTAATTGTACACTTTTTAAGAATGCGGAACTAATGGTAAAAGGAATCTCCAATAATATTAGTTCATCTAAATAAATAATTAAGTTCATTCTTATTATCATCATTTTCTGCTTTCTCCAATATAATTCTATTTCTTTATGTCAACAAGAGAACTTTCATTTTATCAATTCATTTACTTTTAAGTTCATTGTATTTTTTTAGAGCAACTTCAATAATTTATTTATTTATTTGTGTCTCTTTTTAGTACCATCTCATGTCTCATTTGCACGCTTAGTTTATATCGGTGTTCAAATCATTTTAAAATGTGAGCATCTTGAGACAATTGATGCAATTATTAAACATTTCAATTTGAGAGGTAAACCTTTTTTTAATTCATTTACTTTTGAGTTCATCATATTTTATTTGAGCAATTTTAATTATGTCATTTTAATATGATTTATACAAAACAATCATCATTTTAAAATTTCTATAGATTTGCAATATTTTTATGGTTTGTATTTGTATGGTTTTCATAGATTGTGATTTCCTTTTTTCCTTTTTTTTTATTTAAAATTTTGGGTATTGGGTTCTCATTGGTTTTTTTTTTCTTTTTCTTTTAAATCACTTTTTATTATGGGGTTTTCTGTGAATTCACATTTTTATGTTGTATTTTTTTTAATGCTTATCATTATGAGTTAATTATTTATTTTACTTTCATTAGGTTCTTTAAGTTCTTTTTGTTAAAAGTTTTTATGGATTTTTCTTATTTCTTTTGTGGATTCGGATTTTCATTTTTGAGAAATCTTTTTAATGCTTATCATTAGGAGTTAATTATTTATTTTACTTCCATTGGGTTCTTTAAGTTGTCTTTGTGAAATCTTTTTATAAATTTTTCTTATTTCTTTTGTGGCTTCAGATTTTCATTTTTGATTATTAGATTATTATAAGTTGGTTTGGTTCTTCTAAATTTCTTTTATCATTGTATTGTCTACGGATCTTTATTTATATATTTTTTTTATAGCCTTGTTAACAAAATTTACTTCGTTTTATTTTGTATTCTTTTATTATAATTTCTCACTTGTGATGGGTTTTTAGTGTTTTTTCTTATTATGGTTTTTCATGAATTTGTGAGTTCTTTTGTCTTTGCACTTTTGGTGCTCTATTTTTTATTTTTTTTTTCTCATGAGCGTTTGATTCTTTTAAATTGCTTATGTTATTGAGTTGATTATGGATTTTCATTTCTATGCGTCTTTCAAATTTCATTGGATTTTACTCATAGTTTATATTTTTTGTTTGTTTGTTTTGATTTGTTTTTTAGTTTTCTTGATCATTAATCTTCAATTTTCATGGGCTTGTGTTTTTTTTTTATTTAAATTATATGGTATTAGGTATTGAATTCTTATGGACTTTTTTTTTTCTCTCTCAAACTAAAACCTTTTGCATCTAATTTTAAAGAAACTGATCATAAATCTTTCTTTATAAATTTTAATATTATGATTATATTGCTCGTGCTAAGCACGGGCATGCTTTCCTAGTCCTTATTATGAGGCTAGGCCTGTATATTCAACAGTGGAGCTCACTTTTAAAATCCAAGCCGCTCAAACATTACTATTTCACCATAATTGAAGATGGGGGTGCCAATTGTGAGATTGATAACATGTGAGTGAATTTTGTTATGTCGCCAATATAAAGAGAAGGAAATGGATATGGTGGGCCCCGCTAATATAATGAAGGCAAATGATTGAGGTATATCAAAATGTGGCTAGTATGTGGTATGCCTTACTAAGGAGTAAAATAGTTATGGTATGGAGTTTGTTTGTGAGGCACCTCTCTTCCAAAAAAAATAGCCAAGGATCAATCTCTTATTATAGTGTTGACGGTGAGGGATTTGAGTGATTGTAAATATTTAACAGAGTGAAAAAAAGAAAAGAAGAAACAATGGTAATAGGACAAATCTCTTTATAGTGAATGACCCAATTTGGCTCTTTTTAAAACGCAGGTTTGATTTTGTTTGAGAATTTTTTTATACTTCAATGATTACTTCATTATATTGTGTTTGATTTAGCCCTTGCCCAACCATAGAATATGCATTAGTTTGGACTAAAATTTATATAATTCTGGCCCAATCTTTGAATTAAATATTCTTTTGAGTGTCAACCGAGCTTACCCTAGGATTTATTTGAAGTCAATGTAACTACTCTAAATAGGGCTTATCTTGGCCATATATAACCCATCTCTGTAAATGGGACAGGCTCTATCGGACTTTAATATTGTTTTTTGCTTGGATGAATACTCTTGCACCAATATAAATGCCTTATCAAAGTCCTTTTAACCATCAGCATTTTGATCATGGATCTGGATTGTTTCTTTGGAGAGAGAGGTGTTCACTACTTAGCCATAGGTAGATTGGCCTATTAAACTTTAATCAAGTTCATTATATTGTGTCATTTGACATCAATGAAGTTGGCAATCTGAATTCAAGTTTCCTAGAAAAAAGAATCCTTATTTTGTAAAAGTAAAAGGACAAAAAGGATGGAACAAGTTTAATACCTAAACTGCAAATAAGATGATACTGATCATGAAGCTGTCAATGCTAATCCACCACCCATCAGTTTCTAATTCATCCCTCACCTAATAGGCCAGTGTTCGCATTGAAACTAATCAGACTACTGCACTCATAAAACTAATAAATAAGAAAACTAATTAGGAAGCTCATGTGGGGCTTTTCTTCATCAATTAATTCTTGGCAAAGAGCTTTCAATCTCCCTCTTTTGTGACTTGATTGGTGATGGATATAAATTGACTCCACCAACACTCCCTTAGCGGGTACCTTTAAAGTTTTGACATGGTCGGTGGGACCTTTCAAAGTAGCCAACTGGTTTTGTGGGTTTTCTAATTTATGTATGCTAACCAAAGAAGGTCCTAAAATGAATTTCTAGTGATTCCAATCTACTTATTAACAAATAATGTTTTCCTACAAGTGGGAATCACATGGAATTGATGTGGATAGCAACACCAGGTCCCATAGCCCTTGCCAGGGCTCAATCCTTAATTGGTGGTTTAAACTTCCTTCTATTGGCCACGAGCACACGCACCTACAACCTAGCCCTATGAGGCCCACTTGAGCCCACCTTTAATCGGTGGGGCTCCTTTTGCATCTTTATCCTTTCATGATTTGATTTTTATAATATCTGAACATGCACTGTTGGATAAAATCTCAAAAAATATGTTTTGGTAAAAATATCTTTAAATTTTGGGATTTTGCTCGTACATTTATTTCCCATAGAGCAGTTTATATAATATCCTAGATATATGTGATATTGTACGTTTCGCACCGTGCAATATCCCAGAGCTGTGTGATATTTCACATATTGCAATATGTGGTATAAAAGTTGTGCAAATATCTTACGGTTGTTGCATGCTTTATATGAAATACTTAAATTTGAACCACTCATGGGCGAATGTTAGGTGGTCTTATAGTCAAAATCCCTTACAATTTTAAGCTCTTAAATCTAGGATTAGGGCAATATAATGGAGCTGATTTTTTGCAATACTCCGATCTTGTGGTAAGACTGCATCCAAGTGAGCCCTATGATTTAGAATACATTATCACACTCCCCAATCTCATGGGTTAAAATCTTCCCCTTATACTATGATGATAGATAACCATATATTCAAGGGCCCCGAACAACATTTGCCCCCACTTACAAGTTACAACATTTACTAAAAGTGGACCCTAGAGTAGAGTAGATGCCACCGGTATTATCTATGTCAATAATTCAGTGTGAACTCCATAATTGACATGTATGTAGGCCCCATGAATTGGTCCCCAACTTTCCAAGTTTCCCATATAAGACAATAAATCCAACCTTTTTTGGCCGTTACTTACTTAATGCGTACCTGCCTACCATCGACGTCCCATCCCACACTTCAGTGCTGCTGCAAATGGAGCTTTACGCAATCCCAATTCCAATCCCATTATCCCAGACCCAATAGGAGAAAGAAGAAAACTGGGAAAAGCTATGATTCCTCTCTCTGCCTCATTGCTTCCATTCAACTCCATCTCTTATCCCTCCATTTCCTCCTTCTTCAACCTCGCATTCCCCGAAACCCCACTGAAAACCACCTCAATTTCTCTATGCATTTTCCATGGAATTAGAAGATACATGGGAGATTCGAAGCTGACAATCCCTATCCAAGTCCGAGATTCCTAGGGCTTTGTCTTCTTTTTCCCCCAAAAGAAGTGATTTTTTTTTTTTTTTTTTTATCATAGGTTTGTGTTTTCTATAGCTGTTTCTATCTCTATCCATCTTTTTTCTAGTTTCGAGGATTTGGGCTTTCTGAGTATTTCTGGGGTTTCTTCGATTGGAGAGAAAAAGGGGGAAATGGGGAATATTGGAAGCAGCGGTAGCAGCGGAAGGCGGCGGAGAGGAAGCCGCCAGAACCGTGCTCCGTCCCCTTCTCCACCGCCCCTGCCCTCGCCGCTGCCGCTGCCGCCACCACCGGAATTCGCCGGAAACCACTACGTTTTCGCGGCGGCGGCGCCGTACCCGCCGCAATACGAGAACACAAGCCCACAGCAATATTACCCTTATTTGGGCTATTACCATGGGCCACCGCCTCCCGTCCCATTGCTTGTTCCATTTGATCATCACCACCACCGCCGGCGTGGGCACTATGGGGACACTGCTCATGTAAATTGGGTGGGAGGACGGTACCAGTGCCCGGTGGCGCCGCCTGCTCCGGTGCCTTATATTGAGCACCAGAAGGCGGTCATAATTAGGAATGATGTCAATCTGAAGAAGAAGAGTCTGAAGGTTGAACCTGATGCCCGGAACCCCGGACAGTCCCTTGTCACTTTCGCCTTCGATGCCGCTGTGGATGGAAGGTAATGTGAAATCAGTGTTGAATGCTTGAATTGTTGGAATTGAATGAAACTTTGTTTATTCATGTGAATTGTATCTTTTAAATGAAGTTTTTTTTGTTTAGTGTGTTTGTTTGCAGGAATTGTGAGAAATGTATCTCTGAAAGTAAGTTAAAATTGGTGAAACAAAGGGGGATCTATGAATTGCCATCAAATAATCTCCACTTTGTTGGAGAATGAATATCCAGCCAATCCCAGTAAATCAAATGCTAGAAAAGCCAGTATCCCATTTACATTTCCACCTTATATCCTCTAACCCTCACCTCTTTAATAGTCCTTGGTTGAGACCCACTCTCACTTTGAATTCCTAGGGATTGAATTCCATGAAAACGGACTGGCTGCGAACTTGGATTGTGATACTTTGCTTGATTTCTCAAGTTCTGTGTTGGTTCACTAGCAGTAACTTTGATTAACAGGCTTCCAACATGTGGAATGCTTTGAATGTGTTGATTTTTTATGTCTGCCCGATTAATGTTTAGTTGGTCCTAATCTGTATTTTAACTTGAAATGGAATGAATAGTTTCTTTTAACATTTCTTGATTGCGACATTTTCTCTTTCTTGTTGTGGCTTTGGTCGTCTAGATTTACTGGCCTTTGTTATTGTTTTACTTCCTGTTTTACTATCTTCCCGTTGATTGAGGTCCTCCCTAGAGATTCTTGCTTGATAGAGTCATTTATGAGATTATTGTAGAGCATCGAATTTTATTAAAAAGCAGTTGGATGCCATGTTTTAATACAGATTCTATGTGGGGTTTCTGAAGATTTTTGGCATAAGATGACCATAAAGCACAAGCTCCTCTGCAAAGTCTAATAATGTGGGTCCTTTTGTAGCTTTATGTTCTCTAGTATGAAGAAAAGGCTTACCTTTTCCTTTTCTGTTTTCTGTCTCTCTTTCTGGTTGTCTGTTTTTTTCCGTTAACTCGAACTGATGCTTTGAGGGCACTTCTGAACCTTTTTTTTCTTTCTTTCTTTCAAAATAATGCTTTATGGGTATAACAATAGATATTAGAAATTATAGATATTCCAAAAAAGGGTCAGTCAATCAAAAACCGTGAACATTTTTGGCCCTTGCGCTAAAGCTTAGGGGCATTCTATTGGGCTGCAAATGTCAAATAATCATTTAGGAGACAGATTTGATTGTCGTCCCACCCAATGATTTTTATCTGCTCGTCATTATGTGGATGCTCTTTGTCACTGACAAGTGTATAAGCGCTTAGACAAGATGAATGCTGCATCAGTCTTACTAGCGACTAATTCAGAAAAGCATGTTTACCGTATGCTTGTCTAATCCAGTCTTAGCAGCTAATATGCATAAATCTTCTCTAGCCATATAGGAATCCCCTAATTAATTAATTAATTAATCCTATTTCCAGTATGCGTGTCGTTTTAAGAACTAGCTACCAGGAAGAATTCAATTTTATGAAATTGAATTGGAATGTGAAGTTTTTATACTGTGGAATCTAATGTAATCATAAAATTCATTTCTTAACCTTAGGGGACCTGATGATGATTGCATTTGCATCTTTTAGATTGTGTGTCTTTAAACTTTAAGACCAGTTCACCATTGTCTCTCTATTCCATTCTTGTTGGCAAGTATGCCACCAACCAACCCCGGGGGTTTTAGAGTACCATTGTAAGCTCTTTCATCCACTTTTAATTATAACTGCTAGTATGAGTTATTTACTTTTCTTTTTCCCATTCTCTTTTACCTTTTCTATTCTTCTCACCATTTCTGTTTTCTGCTCTCTTGTTGGATCTGCTCCTGACACCCATATAAGGATTTTCTAATAAACACCCAGTGGATTAAGCATTCTTTATGATCTTGCCAAATTTGTCAAGAGGGGGTCTTGATGTTAATATTAGACAGAATTGTCTCTCTCATTCCACATGCTTCAAAGCAACAAAAAGGTAAGATTCTTTGAAGAATTCTTCCATATTTTAATTGTCCTTTCCAACTCCAAAGTTTTCAGCTATCTTTTCTTTGCAGTAACTTTTTGTCTCTCAAGTGGATTAGATTTAGTTGCATACCTTTACTTGATAATTGAATCTAAGTCACAAGACTTGTTCATGACCTTTGTAAGGAGGGATGATACTTTCTGCCTGTGGGAGTTCTTTCTTATCTTTTTAATTGAATGCACTATTCATTTAAGGATTCAGATTGCTCTTGTTGTGCCTTAATCATATTTTTCTTTCTTTCATTTTTTTTCATGTTTAATCTGTCCTATGAGCAAAACTGATGTATTTCATGCATGATTAGTTTACTTTTCTGTCATAAATTTGCCCTTATGATGGTTTCATTGCAATGCCATGTCCAAACAGCATCACTTTTTACTTCTTTGGGAAAGAAGGAGCTGATGGTAATCTGACATCAATGAAGGAAAGCTTGAAACCTGTAACTGTTTCTATCAAACAAGGCCTTGGTCAGAAGATCAGGCAACCATCAGGTACTGGGATTGACTTTTCAATGTTCAATGAGTCTGAGCTGATTAAAGAAGGAGATATGGAAGTGTATCCCCTTGCAGTTAAGGCGGAGGCAGCTCCATTTGGGGATGGTGGATCCAGAATTTTAAATTCTCAAATCACGCTTGCAGTATTCAAAAAGAAGAAGGGTGAGTATCAGGTGAGGGTAGTGAAACAGATCCTCTGGGTAAATGGCATGAGATATGAATTGCAGGAAATATATGGGATAGGAAATTCAGTTGATTGCAGCTTTGATGGAAATGACCCAGGGAAAGAATGTGTTATCTGCCTTTCTGAGCCACGTGATACTACTGTTCTCCCATGCCGACATATGGTAAATATAATTCTTGACATTTTCTTCTAGGTAGCTAAAAAACAGTAGCATTTTCTTAATTCTGGAGAGGTCTTGTGTTCGACACCTACCTCGGTTGGCCACCTCCCATAGTTTTATTCGATGCATGTAGATAGGAGGGTTTGTATGTGCCTCTAGGTATTAGTTCTCGGACTGTCCTTTAGGCTTAGGGCCAAAGGCTCGTGGGCCGGGCGGGAGATACCCTAGGTTATAAAAAAAAAAAACACTTTACTTTTCTTTAAATGACTAAGCAATTTAACCAAACTTGTTTGACAGAATTTGCACTTGTTGAATGTCATCACTGTTCAATGAGGACTAAATGCTGATGGCCTTGCTGGATCCTACCTGGAATGTCAATGGACCAGACTGGCATACCTGGCCTTTACACTTCTCCCCACAAAATTTCATTTTCCCTTGCTGTTGAACTTTGATATGACTGTTTAGATTCCAGATTGTAACTTTCCCATTGGGTTTCTTTATTGCATCATTTTCTAAGGAAAACCACGAGTCAAAGCACTTAAGGCTAGTTACAATTCACAGGATTATTTTGTTTCATTCAGTGAAGATTCGGACTCCACAATGCAGTTTTTGCTAAGTTGCATTATAACATAATGGTACTGTTGTATGTGTAGAACAATTTCTCAGGCTATGTATCCAACTCATGTTATTGATAGGGTAACAAGATTGTACCTCCAATGACCATTTAAAAAAATATGTTGTACTTAACTAGTGGCTGATTCATACAGGTGTACAGCTAACATATTCACCTTGTTGGGTGCAGTGCATGTGCAGCGGATGTGCAAAGGTTCTGAGGTTCCGGACGAACCGCTGTCCAATATGCAGGCAACCTGCTGAGCGGTTGCTGGAGATCAAGGCCAACAACAGACCTGAAGAGTAAGCTGGTGCATGTAAAGAATTTGTTTTGCTTTTATGTGGCTCCTAATAAAATGGCAGGGTGGTAATGTTGATCACACTCGGTTCCTTTTTTTTGGCTTCACTTGGTCCATGATCCTAGGAAGAAAATGTTTCAATTTTTGGGTATCACACAGGATTTTCCCTTTTTACATCCCCAGATGAGAGAGAGAGAGAGAGAGAGTTGGATTGGATTGGATCTCAGGTGTATGCAAAGGATCATTAATAGAAAACAGGGAGAGATTAGGTGTGTTTAGGTCAACCAAAATCGACGGTGGAGATTCCAGACCCATTCTTCTCCGTTTATTCCACGGCCTATTTATGAATGGGGGGAGGCTGCCACAATGAAATGGGTCAGGAACCACGGCCTACCTAAAGTGATTTTGACCTTTTAGCTTCTTCCCTGTTCTTTTTATTTTATTTTATTTTATCAAAATCAATTTAGAATCTGCATATTTCAATGGTTGAGACCCTGATAGTTGAACTGATTGGGTCCACCCCTGTATGAACAATATAAAAACATTAGCAGGCCCCCCATCCTACAGATTTTGGCCCATCTCCTCATTTCTGTGGGCTTTAACGAGCCTGGCTGGGCCCCCTCTTCAGAGGTCAGGTTTGCAGCTCAAATTGTACAAATCCTACACGAAACCAAAACTATTATAAATGACCTTGGCCTAAAAAGGACAATAGCCCGGATTAGCAAGTCAGGTCATGGTTGGATTGTGAGTTTACACCGTGTAGAATACTTACACAGTTACACTCCTATTCTGTGGGATGGAAGCCCACCTGTTTATAATTTGGACGGTTCAAAATGAGTTCCACTAGGAGTTTATCAATCAATCACGTTATTGGTGATGTACTTACTAGTCTTTATGTTGTGATGATATCCTTTTCTAATTAGAATCTTTCAAAGCAAAGATTTCCTATTTTAATTAGAATTCTTTCCCAGTAATCTCTCTCTCTCCTAAGCTAGTCACAAGATTATCTATAAATAGATCACCGCGAATAGGAGACACCATGTCTTTTTTAGTCCGTCCTATATAAGTAAAGAAATTCTTCTGCAACAGCTTTGTCGTCCCTTTTCTTCTCTTCATAACCAGTGTTTTTATACGTTTCTTACATTCTTCACACCAGTCCCCTCTTGAACTTGACTGACATTCCTTCCTCACATGGAAGAAGTTAGTTGGTCAGATCTCCCTCAATGTCTTCTTGAATTGATATAAAGCGTCTAACCATACCTGATTATCTTCAATTTGGTCGCGTCTGCACGCTATGGCATAGAGCCCAAACACAATGTGTGTATCCTGCTGTTCCCCCACTCCCTTTCCTCTTGCTGCCCATATGGATTCGAGAAGGAAGCATTAAATTCTTCAGTCTCTCACAGAAGAGAGAATACAAGACACCACTGCCCGATCACCAGCCTGGCTCCTCTAGCCTCATCTGCCATTCATCTTCTGGTGGTTGGCTGCTCTTGACAGAAAAAAATGACGACATATTTCTATTTAATCCTTTTGTGAAAAAAGGCAAGAAATGTATTCATCTTCAAATGATAGAGAATTCCTATGAACGGAGAGAGTTTCTTCGACTGCTGCCTTTTCTTTTTGACTCCATTCGATCCTAACGGCGTTCTCTTAATCACCAGTATGCGTCACCATGACAACTCATTCATGATATGTCGACTCGAGGATGGACGTTTTGATCATTATAAGTGGGGAGATGAGGTAATTCAAACTCTTAAATCTAATGTTATCTTCTATAAAGGAAATTTGTATGCATTGAGAAAAGATTGGAGTCTTGCAGCTGTGGATTCCCTTTTTCCGCTTAATATTTCTAAGCGTGAAGACGAGGAATATTCAAAATATTAGCAGCGTGAAGGTGGGAGAAATTTGTCATTATATTATGGTAGAATCTTGTGGAGAGATGTTGATGGTGAGAATATCGAGGAAACGCTGCTGTCGTCGACGCATTCTCTTTGATGTTTTCCGAGCCGACATGATTAAGATTGAATGGGTGGAAGTGAAAGACTTGCCGATCGGTCGTTGTTTTTGAGTTCAAATAGTTCGGTTTCCATTTGTGCGAGTGCAAATGGTGCCAAAAGAAATTGCATCTATTATATTCCGAATTGGATCGACTGGAGTATAGGTTTGTACAGCGATTTCCATGGGAATGATTATGTAGAATGCAATTTAGAAAGGAATCGGAATAGGCTAACATTTCACTCGCTTCCGCTTTCATTGTTTTCTCCTGGGTTTGATATTGCCTGGGTCACACGCTGTTTGCCCTACTCCTAACTTTAATTTTAATTTGTTGTCTTGTTATTGATACCCGGTCATCTAGATGAAAAGCGGGATTTCCAACAAACTGAGCAACTCATTGTTTTACTTTGGATGTTTTTTTTCTGTGTGTATTTTTTGTGTATGATCATGCAACCTTGTTGCGAGTTTTCTACCAGTACTGGCATTGGAGAAGGGTGGCTCGTTAGCCCGTGGTGTGATCCCGCATATATTAGAATCAGAAGGGAGTGTCTAAGCTGCTAGTATAAATAACAATTAGAAGTGGCATTTACTAAAGCTTTAATCGTATAATCAAGTTTTGGGGATCACAGTGTTCATCAATGCCACAAATATTGGTGATATTCTGAAAATGTTGTTATTGCATCATGATATTTGCTTAGAGCAACATTTTTCTGATGATGTTGTGATAATTTCAAAACACCGCCAAGCTTGAAAATAGTACAAGAAAATCAGGATAACACGTGTAACAAAAGGAAAAGTCGAAAAATATGCAAAATCTCTTTTTAGCATTATGTAGTTAGATATTTGAAAAGCAATTAAATTTTCATGAGTTCTTTCCCAATGATTTTCTGATAAAATTCCAAAAACCTGAAAGTATCATCACATTTGATGAAGAGTTTAAAAATGATTAATTTTGCAAGACATGTTCCTTTGGGAGCATATGTAGTCTACGTTTCATATTCCTGCTGGAACACACCAATGATCTGATTACACCAATGATAAGTGAGTACAATTGAAAACAGTCATCCTTGGACCCATTTAATAAAATCTAAATTGTTCAAAAAAGAATGTTCTTTCTGGTATGGACTATTGTCAAAATTCACTCAAAAGCATGAGTTGAGCCCACCAAATATTGAATAAACTTATAAACATGTTAGTTTTTTTGTTATATTTTATTCACATGGTTCACCTGTGATCAATATGATCTATTAGAGTGAGTTTTAACCAAGGCACATCTTGAGTGATATCCTTTAATGGGTGGCCAACATTGAAGTGCGTCACAAATTTTCTTCTGGTTTTCTAGAAGATTCATTGTCACAACAAGTATGATGGGGGATGGAAAGAGCTATCTTGAATGAGCCTAAATCAAGTTTGCGTTCAATTTAATGCCTCTAACCCCTTCATCTGTACCTCACACATTTAACGGCTTTATATTAAAGAAAATTTTTTTTTGACCCTCGATCCAATCCAACAGTCTAATCTATTCGGATTGGTGCAAAACCAATAGATCCAATGTAATTCAGAGGCCCCTTGTGTGGAGAGTTTGGATTAGTGATAGGTAAGCCCCATCATGCTTCCTTTTGCAGTAAAACGGTGAGAGGTAAATGTACAGGGGCATTTCTCAAAAAAAAAATTAAATTTTTTTTTTTTGAGGAATGGCAGGTATAAAGACCAAACAATGGATATCCAAATTGAAGAATGACAGGTTAAAACACAGCCCGTGAAACAGAGGAATGGCAGGTTGAAAACGCATTTAGGGATATCCAATTTGAGGAATGACAGGTTAAAACACAGCTGAATATTTAAATAGACACAGCAGTAGGTTCACTCCCTCCAACTGCGTTGCACATGCCCAATATCTACTAGTTTACTCTCCTCTTTCCAATTGCATGGCCCATTTAACATCTGGGCCGATCTTGGCACCATCTAGACCTATTAAAGAAAGATGTATTGGCTTGGCTAGACTTGACCTGGGGCTCAAACCAAAGGCCTAACCTACTTTTCATTTAAGTCGGACCTAGATTCCCCACTGAATCTCTCCTGAGAAACAACTGGTCGATGTTTAAAGTTCAACCCACCGGCTTAACCCAATGGGCTTGTATGGCTATATCCGCTATGTGATGCGGTGATGGGATAAGGTTAAAATGATTGTAATAAACCTAGACCAATTAAACAGTACCTAATCGGTCACAGTCTAAATAAATATAAACGGGTGCAGTCCAGGTCCATTTGACTTCAACCCATCGGCTTCATCCAATGGGCCTATATGGCTATACCCACACTGTGATGGGATGAGTTCAAAATCCAAATGATTATAATGGACCTAGACTAATTAGCAGAATTGGCCCTATTCTTATTACATATAAACGAGCCGGTCCAGGTCCATTTGGTCCTGACCCAGTTGAGCTCAATTATAGGCCCGTCCAACAAATCAATAAATATCCATTATAACCTGATCTACTGGCAACAATAAATTCAGAAAACAGACGGCCACGATCTTCTGGAATATTTTTCAAGAGGTGGGCCATTAACCTAACAGTCTGTTTTTCGTCTTTCAAAAGACGAAGAAGATTAAACGCCCTTTCCTTTTACGCTTGTGAGAGCTGTGATGTTTGGAGCACTGGAAATAATTGAACCGAAACCCTAGATTTTGGGGAGGAAGAGGTGAGCTGAAATCGAACCAGATTTTCTTGATATATTAATTCGATTCTCCTTCTCTTTTGTCTTTTGCTTCCGAATCTCCAAACCCAAAAGCAGTTTAGGGTTTTTTTTTTTTTTGTTGGGTTGATTTCTCCTATTCTCTTTCTCAGACCGTTTGAATCTTTCTTTGGACTAGTGGTTGTTAGGGTTCTTAGCGTTTGGAATATATAGACGGATCGAACAATTTATTCTAATCTGCTTTGCTTGTGGTTTGTAAGTCTGAGATTTGATGAATTTACCTTTTTTTTTTTTTTTTTGTGGTGGATGATAATTCATGATTCTCAATGATTATATTCTAATCTTATATAGTTTGATAGAATCGTGGTTCTTTCAAACTGAATTTTTTGTGATAATGCTAAGGAAAAGAGAGAAAATGGGGTTTTGGAGGAAACCCTAACCTCCAAGTGCTCATTGCATGAAATCTCCTGTTAAATAAGATTCTACACAATCAAGATTTCTAATTTGAAGAAAATGACAGCAAGATAAGATTTGTTTAAAACTACTCAAATGAAAAGATCCCTTTCCTTGTTTATTTTATTTTTTGAAAAAAGGCTTCTAAATCTATCATCTTCTCCCCCTCAACTTCAACAGCTGGCAACATAAAAAAAAAAAAAAAAAAGTGGTTTGGTAAGGAATTGAATGTTTACAAAGTAGGATCCTCTTAACTAAAACTTACTTGTACGGTCATCACCAGAGGATGTTTTTGGCAAATCGGGGATCCAATATAGCCTAAGATTGAACTTAACTTCTCCATAAGCTGTGGTGTATGGGAGCTGGTTTTGAGCAATAGCGTTATCTTCTAGGCATTGTACATGAAACACTGGGTGGATTTTGGATCTAGAAGGAAGATCGGAAATTGAGACTTGGGCCCAACTTTTCAGTTAATTGGGTTTGAAATCCAGGTATTATGCCTAAACCATAAAATCATAAATGAATGAACCTGGTTGCCAAGTCTGAACAGTTTTTATTGTCAATCCTATACCGATAAACCTCAGCTGGAACTGCAGTGAGGTTGGGCCCTGAAGCCTGGCCGGCCAGCATAGACCATTGCCATTTCATAAATTGTCTTTTGATCTTGTTCTTTGTTGCTTTATTGCTTTCATATATATGATGCCTGTTCTAACTTCATGTGCTTTAATGCCTTTTTTTTCTTTTTTTTTTTTCTTTTTCTCCCCTTTCCATGTGCTATTGCCGACTACCCTTTTCATACTTTACATTCAACCCCTTTTTTCTTTGAATGGTGATCCTTATGGAGCTCCTTTTTCATATCTTGCAGAGTAGGTTCCTTCCTGTCTGTTTGTGCTAGAAATTGTTAGTGGTTGGAAACAATTTTGGGAATGGCAGACTTACCCGGTTATGTAATTGCCTGCCTGCACTCTGGAAGACTTGCACTCTTGGCTATTATGGTCTCTGCTGGAATAGTATTGCAAATTTTGGTTTGTATCTTTCCTGATGACTGCCTTTGATTTTTAATGCCTTATATTTTATGATTTAATGGTGTGTTTTCTGTTCATTTTTTTTTTCACGTCACAAATAATTTTGCAGGCATGTGCATTATTTAATAACTGGTGGCCCATGCTAACAGGTAGTACATATTTTGCATTTCGTTGTGAAATAAGCAAAGTTTGTTATGGTAATGATTTAATTGTCTTTGCCGCAGTTTTAATGTATGTACTTCTTCCTATGCCTCTATTGTTCTTTATGGGATCGGACTCTTCCTCTCTCTTTTCCAGCGGCGGTGATAGGTTAGTGTTGTTTGTATAATTGATTGATATATTTTATGTTATCCTAATTACTCAATGGCTTGTTTTGGTCCTTTATCAAATCAACATTTGTTGGAATATTGGTGTAGATAGTGAAAGGGAAACCAATCACATACCTATCAAGGTGATTACTTAGAAACTCTTTGCAAGTGGCACATACCCATCCTACATACCCAACATGACTTGACCCTTGGTCTCCGGATATTAATTTGTGTGCCCTACTAGCAGAAAATTAATAAGAGCTAAATGTACCCTGAACTTTCGTGAAGAAATTACCATTGGACAATGTTTTCTCTCTAATCCTTTAAATGGAACCTCAACAGTTGGGTAAATGCCACAAAATTCTTGACTGGAGCTTCAGCAGTAGGAAGCATTGCGATACCGGCCATCTTAAAGCATGCCAATGTTATTGGCTGGGGAGCCCTCGCATTGGAACTTTCCTCATTTTTTGTCTTCGCATTTTCCATAATTTGTTATCTCCATATGAACACTGATAGTGACTATAGTGTGTTATAAAATCTGAGAATTAGATCACTGTTCCATCCATGTATTCAAGGCATTGGCCTCATTTCCTATTGGGCAATTTTCCTTTTTTTTTTTTTTTCTGGTTTGTGAGCTACATTTGTGTGTCAATTATGTACGTGAAGATATTGTTTTCTTGTATATGATGGCAAAGTTCAAGAGAGATGAAATTTCAACTTCCATCTATAATGGTCTCCATCTTGCATCACTGTTGAAATCTCATCCATCTTGAGTTTGGCTTTGTGAGTTCCACCTCATGCTCATTCCTATTTAGGGTCATGTTTCTCTAGACAATTTTCTAGCGAACATTTATTATGTTCGAATGATTTTCATTGCAAGCCCATTGAGCCGCAAGAGTAACCGGACAAGCCATGAACTTATGGTCATGTTTGGTGTATTTTTAAGGGACATTATGCGAACGGGGGCTGCATATTGTCCGTTAAGGATGCATTTAAACAGATCTAACGCCAAACACTCGAACAGGCTGCCTGTAAACACTAGATGATTAGTTTCCATTCTGCAGCGTTAAGACATGCCCAAGAAATGTGGCATCACATTGATTATTAGGTGGGCCTTACCATGCATTCCGGACTGCATTTTGAGATGTAAATGTATTCTTTCTCCTGCCACCAATCCAGTTATGGCCCTATGGGGACCATTTAATTGCCGAGGCTTTAGGATGGCCTATTCGGTTCCTAGGGCCCACGGCCCGGCTCTGCTAGGCCCTCTAGTTTGTATAATTTCAACTCAGGGGGCAAGGCCCCATCAATGTTATAGTAGGAGCCTTCATCCTTGGCAGCGCTCTAACTTGTTTTTTGAAAAATGAAAAGAAGGAGAAGCCTGCGGGCTAGCCCGGCCCGTACTAGACTGGCCCAGCATGGCACGACTTAGGGATATGCCTCAGGGCCATGCTGGGCTGGCCCTGAGCCGACCTAGGCCCGGCCCAGCATGGCCCATGAAACTTCACAGTCCTGCATGGCTAGGCCTGAAACCGGCCCGGCCAAGTTTTCTTCTCTAAGCTCAAGGAACTTTGAAGGCATTCAATTGTAATACTGTGCAATTGATTCAAGAGTCAAGCCAATAGAGCTTTTCCAGTTCATCTGGGCCGACTGGTCAGAGTAGACCCTATATGGCTGTCGTTTAATCCCAATGAAAATTGAGGTTTTACAAAGAAAAAACCATCATTTTTCTAGTGCCCAGTTACTAATTAACATTTTGAACAACACAGGTAGCACACTAGTGGTGTTCATGGACAGGCCAGTACGGACCCAGTTTCTTTGGGCCCGGCTTGGATTGTAATCTGGGCCATGTAATATTTCGGCGGACCTTGGATTAAGTGATAGAAAGACCAGAACTTGGCCCAAATCAAGCATGCTAACAATTTAGTAATTAATTTGTCCAAACAATTGCTAGATAGCCCGAACAATTGATAAAATGCCCTATTCTCTGTGGCCCGATTGACTAAATGGGTGGGCTCAAGCCCGACATCCACTGCCCATGTTGGGTTTAGGCCAAATATGGGCCTGTGTTTCCAAAGTTGGGCGAGACCTGAATATGCCTCAGCCTGGCCTGACCTATGAATACCCCTAATAAGCAGCCTAATTAGGCGCCTCCAGACCTGAAAAGCAGGCCTTGACATGAAGTTTCGGTTGACTAAGGTTTTGGTTTTTTTTTTTTTTTTTAATACCTAAAATCATAATCATAAAAACAATAACTCTCATCATTACCGATTCCCATATCACTTTTCAACATTCACACAAACAAAATCCAGGCACAGGCACAATAAGGTATTCAAGCACCTCGCCAGAGATCTTTGGTTCCTAATATCCCAACCATTCATCTCATCAGCACACACTATATAACTACTTGGCCCTTTATCTGCAGCCACCTAACGTTTCATAAAACACTAAATAAACCCAAAATGGGAAAAAGGAACAAATTTAGGACCATGATACTCAAATTTAGGATACATTTGGCATCACTCAATAACCTAGAAAAACATTGCAAGTGATTGAAGACCAAGCACGGCTATAACGATAAGAAAAAACAAATAAAATTATCCAGGAAAAAAAAAAAAAAACCACCAGAACTGAACTAGAACTGTTGTGTATTGGAATCTATGCAAGTATAGTTGTGGTTCTTCAAGGTAGTACATAAAATCATCTATAGAGGCAGATATGCATTATTTTAACTCTCAGTAGCATAAATCATAATAAATACAATAGTGCAGTCAGAATCAACACTGCATTTTTCTAGAAACCACATGCGCCGAAGATCTCTATTGCATGCATATGAATATATCAAACATGCTGCTTCAATATTACTACCTGTAAAGGAACAAATACATCAGGGTTCTGACGATTCAAAATAAAGAACAACGTAGAAAATAAATAAAATAAGGGAACAATATCTTCCTCTCATATTCAATCCATAATTTGACCGCCATTTTTTCCCCGGCCTCGCGTTTATATGCTTCTTTTTGTTCTTAGTGAAAATTAAGGCAATAGAACTCAACTTGATGTCCACGAGGTAATTAAAATTTTGATGTCCACTACACTATCAATTCCACCTCATTTCTGCTGTTTCCAGCAGTAGTTCCAAAATGAACCAAGAGAATCATTTTGGCAACAAATCTGGTCCATTCCATAGTACTAGTATCATACGCATAGTTATGAAGTTCTCAAAAATACCTCCAGTAAGATGCATCTTTCCAAAAATTTGGATTAGCACAAATTATACGAATATACAAATAATACACATTATTTGGTTATATTTTAAGGCCTTTTTATTTTTGGACAATTTCAAGGAAAGATTCACATAAAATATATTTAATATTGAAATTGTTCGTAAAATATAAAAAATTGTTCGTAAAATTGTTCGTAGTTCACGGTATAAACATGACAGCATCTCTGGTGGTTTATAAAAAGCTAACTGGGAAACGTGAGATGCAGGATTGGAGTAGAAAGTTTTTTCCTACTGAAAATAAAAGGGTTCATTTGGGCATTTGCAACACATAACAGCAAGGTCTATGATTCATGAAAGTAACCAGGAAAGAAAAACCGAGTAAGAGAAAACACCCTGAACAATCACATCGCAGACTCAATGGATTAGGGGTATTATGGAAGTAATAAAGAGATTAACAAACCCCATACCCTACTTGAAAACCTGCAAGTCAGTACTACTTTAAAACAGTTCATTTTATCAAATGCTCCAGAAAGGCGTGAAGCCAGTGTTCTCAAGGATTCATTATAAGCATTATCAAAATTCTCGAAGACTGCTTTTACCTTAATCCAGATTTTGCCCAATATCAATGGTTAAATCTGAGTAGCCTGCAAATGGAACAACCATGTCAACTAAAAGCATGAGAACAGCAATACCGTGCAGATGTTGACTACCTACAATGATAGCCAGCCGACAACACAATGATAAAGTGGGGCCACCATTGGTTAAAAGTTTAGGGCCAATTTAGTTTAGGTGGGCCTGTTTGTTTGCATTAAATTACATAGGAATTCATGGTGAAATGAACTCAACCAAAGGATTAATGAAGAGGTGACTAGAGAAGGATATAAGGTGATGCAGATAGAACCTTCATTTTTCTATGTATTGAATTACTATGGTGGTTTCCGGGTATTCATTTCCAATCTCCCTAAAAGGATTTTTTCATGCTCATTTCTGGAAATTTACCTTTGATCTTCATTTTTAACCACTTATGGTATGAATCCTACGTATTCAATTCCTATGCATTCTGATGCAAACAAACAGGCTATAACTTAATTGATATTTTAGACATCCAAGCATTCTTCTATGTGCTTTTCCTTTCTTCATTTTTCCCCTTAGGAGAAATAACATTTCTATGTGTGTACTTCTCTTTTGCATGTATCTATGAATTTCTAAAAGCAATGAACTGCCAAAGGGGCATTGACCTTCTCAGTAGCTTGGGAAAAAATGCCTTTAACATCCTCAAAGACCTCTGCAACAGACTTTGCAGCATCAATCTAAGAAAAAAAAAAAAAAAATGAAAGCAGTTAGTGGTTGTGAAACATATGCCTGTGCAGTCAGGAGCATGTAACGTTTCAGGTCAGGATTCAGGCTAGTTATGATTAAATAATCAAGACAAGCAAACAAATCAAACAAAAATACAACCTTCCAAATTCAAGGTCCTAATCAGATTAGCTGGTGATATCTAAAGGATCTACCATATCTTATCTAATTATTTAACCATTATCATCCTAAAAGAGCATACATGTGGAAAACTTGGCTATAATCATCATAATGTCATATATGTTCTTTTAGGACTTCCATGGAAACCTTCTAGATGAGAGGGAAGTTAACATTGTATTGTTTAACATATGCTGACAAAAATACCAAAAATAATGAGATATTTCTAAATGTAATGGGGTAAAATTCAAAGAAAATTAAAGAAAATCTTGTCATCTCTAGAAGAATGAGTGCCAGAACACCACAACTAGAGTTATTAAAATCAGAAATTCACATTTATCTGAAAAGAAATGTTCACAAAAAATTACCTTTTGAACCTTCCCTTTGGAGCTGTAATACTCAATTACTGGTAAGCTGGATTCTACAAATACTTTAAACCGCTTTCTTATCGTCTCAACATTGTCATCGACTCTCCCCTTCATGAAAGAACAGGAGAAAAAACAAAAGAATTGGTGTCAAAAGGGAGCGAGAGCATTGTAACTAGAATATGAAAGAGATTAAAAAAAAATACATTTGCCTAACCTGATTTCTATTTAAGATACGCTTTTCCATCTCTTCTTCTGGACAATTAAAAAATAATACAAATTCTGGTACAATTTTTGTCTACAAGATAATCAAGAATTACTGTGAGTAGCAGGTAAACTAACTATTTATACAAACAATTTCAGTAAAATGAGGATGATTTTGGTCAAGCTACTAAAGAAAATTTTCAAAATGTTCTGAGATTCATTGTACAATATAAATTAATTGAATCTTTTGCTGGATAGCAAAATTGGAGGCTTACAACTTCCTCAAATGCAGCACGGTTCTCTTCGTTCCTGGGGAAGCCGTCAATAAGAAATTTGTCGTTTTCACTTTCCTGCATTGCTCTCTGGAGAAGCTTTACTGTTACCTCTGAAGGAACAATCTTTCCCTCTTGGATCATATTCTGGATCATGGTACTGTAGCAGGGAACATGATGAACAGTCAGTACTTCTAAACATCGATGGTCAATACAAAATTAGGAAGAGTATCAGTCATCAACCAGAACCCAAAATTTATGGTATGACTAAAATGGGAAGAAAAAAAATAAATTGGAAATATTTTTAAAGAAAAAGAAACAAATTGAAGCAATGGACAACAGTCACTAACGAAATTACACGACAGAGATGATTATATGCTGACATCCACATGGGAGTTCCCATGTAGAAGAGTCAATTCGACCCAAGAGGGCTCCACACTTACCAGATCCATACCATTCACACCACAGACCTGCCACTACATATGAACTCAGCCAACTTTCACTTCGTTATACACCATTGGATCAATGTGTCTAGAAGTAAAGACTTAGATAAAAGTTAATCCCGTGTTTCACATATCAATCTATCTAATGGTGGCCATTACTCCAACTCGGATGAAATTTGAGCCACTACCCATTCATTATGTAGTTGAATGATAGGGATGGACTAGGTCCCAGAAAAGAGGAGCCCACATGAGCCAACTGTAGCTGGATGGGAAGTTGGGAACTCTGATGCAGATGTCAGCATAGCATTAGTCCTCTGATAAGATACATCTGTCTAGACAATTATAAAAATGCATTTCGAAGGTGAAAATGTTTTTTTTTTCGCAGACCTTCCCTCTTCCACAACCTATCATAGTATTATCCCTTGTAATAATGAAACCTAGATTACATTAAGAAGATACTTCTTCCAAGAGTAATAAAGGAGTTGTTAAGTTATCACAATGATTGAATGTAGCTCAAATCATTCCACCTAAAAGTGTGGTTTATACATACCCGTTCTCAGAACCAGATTTAATTTCTGCTCGAAGAAGGTCACCAGCGCTGAGATGTGTGTAACCAAAGTGCTCAACAATATTTGCACACTGGGTACCCTTTCCGCTGCCTGGGCCACCTGTAAAAACATTCAATCATAATCATACAGCAGGCTCTGAAAAAAATTTAAATTCATCAAAAGAATATATCTAAAAGGACAGGCAGTAATGCAAGATGGAGAAAGTCCATATTAGAGCATAAGGAAAGACTTAAAAGAAAAACATACTCCTAGAAATAAAGTTGTTGAATACCATGGGATTAGGACCTTTTTTGGTGAAGACAGAAGACCACTTAACAAATCGGAACACAACATATAAACTCATGACTATGATATAAAATGTTGGATGCTTACCCAAAACAAAAACAACTTTAACTTTCTTCTCACTTGGAAGACTTCCATTTGCATCCTGCTGTCAAAAGAAACCACATCATATGGAAATATGAGTGAAGGATCACTGAAACACAATATTAGATACATTCTCACAATAAACTTATATTGGCGAGATTTTAGGATACGTCATGGTTTAGATACTTGAGCATATTTTCTAACATACGACATGAATGAAAACAGATCCTTCAGCACCGGCAGATATTTTAGGATTTCAGTGCAAATAATATTGTGACTGTATCCAAACAAAAGCATAATAGAAAAAAGAACCAACCAATTGAAAAAATTATTAGCTGGAAACCAAACTGCCAGAAGCAGCCTGCAACATTAAAAAATTATCAGCAGACAAGACGAATGCTGGACCCAGGATTTTCATTTGGTTGGTGTGGCCAATGGTCAAAGTTAAGAGGTTAACTAATAAAATACAATTCTTAAGGCATTTTTTAAGGAATTTCTTGAATCTCTGCACCTGCGTCATAACACCTAGGTCCGCCCCTGGACAAGACAATAATCCAATATGTTGATGACATAGACACCAGAATACCTGATTTTGAACTGATGTGGGCGCAACAGCATCTTCCACAGAATCTTCCACAGAGACCATGATGCTAGCTGTACTGATTTATCTGCATGTAATTGATAATATGACAATATAAATTTATCAAGATCAGGTGGATGAGGAGATGCAATTGTAACACAGATTATGACAGTGACTCTAAGAATGAAGTCACGACAACCTAAACTAATGTCTCTTAACTACTTAAATTAGAAATAAGGAACACGGCATTCCAAAAAAAAAAAAAAAAAAAGTGAAAAAACCAAATTAACATGTTTTTCGAAGCAAAATCCTAGATTTCTACAATATATGTTTATATATATCTTTTTTTTTAACCATATATTTATATATATATATATATACATATATATATCTTTCTCTAACCTTAGAGACCTTCTTGAAGAGGGAAAAAAGAACCGGATCTAAGCATCCACATAATGTACATTTTGAGAAAATTGGTTACATTTACACAATTTAAGAACTGAATAGGAGAAAATTAGCACTCATGCATGCATATGGAAAACCAAAAAACGTCATCAAATACGGCCCTGAGGGAAATGAGGTAAGAGCAAATCCAGATCTGTCATCTCTTGCCTTTGAACTTGAGTGCAACTAAAAAGGGAAACAAGAGATGAAACAAAGAAGATATGATAAGCAAAAAAAAAAAAACACTGTTTCTATAGCTATACATACAGGGGCTAAAATTGTCCAATTGCAGTCTTGCAGACATGCAGAAATTACTTTAAAAGGAAAAGGAAAAATAGTTAATAAGTAGGCTAAGCTTTAGCTTAGCGAATAAGACAACTGTCATGCTGCATACATTCATCTTGACCTTTTCCTCAATATTTAAATTAGAAAAACTCAAAACTCTTAGAGAAACTTTCAGTTTTGAAAAAGAAGAGAGAGAGAGAAATAAAGCCTCAACCAATCACTGACAGAGATCTCATTACAACTTTAGCATCATCAAGACATGAGCAACTGTTGATGCTAAACTAGAACATGACATTATAGGCAATCTGCTTCCAGAATTGGTTACTGCACTGCCTTGAAATCTATGTACATATACATTAATTTCTTGAAACTCACACAAGTAGTGGGAAAACAACCATAACCATAACCAATGGATAATGATAGGATCTCTGTAGGCTCGAATCGATAGTAGAATTCAAGTTCAGCAGGAAAAAAAAAAAAAAGACTAAAACCTAATTTTTTTGAGTTGCCCAGATTTCAAATCAGAATAAAATAATCAAACAATTCAAACGAAAAACCCAAATAAAGTTCTAAAATCTCCAAGAAAAAAAAATGCAAAAATATCAATCAGATTGGCACAAATCAGACTTCGAGATTATTACTGTTTCTCTGCATTAAAATACATAGGAATTAAATAAATAAGGTGGTTAAAAAATGAAGATAAAAGGTGCATTTCAAAAAATGAGCCATCACACAGCAATCTTCTCTTGATTTCATTTCTCTAAAAGAAAATGTTATTTGTTACTCTAATTCAAACAAACAAACAGCACCTAAAGGGAATAGAGATGGAAATCCAAACTGGAAAGAGACTTCTTTAAAACAACAACAACAACGCTAAAAAGGCATGAGATCTTGAAACTGCTGTCTGTGAGTGATGGAAAAGGGAAAAAAACCGAAGCGCATAAGCAGAAAAATCAATCATTCCAACTACAGAATTGCCTAGATCTGAAATCAATCAAAGAAAAAACAACAAAAGATCAATGACTTCCCAAATAAGACATCTGAGAGAGCTGAAGAAGACTTACTCGAGAGGAAGACGGAGGAGAAAGATGAAAGAAGAAGGAAAGGAAAACGGAGATAGAAAGAAAGAGGGAGAAGATGGCGAAAACGCTAGAGATTTATCAGAACGAGGACGGCTTAATAAGCGGATTGCGCTGGAGCTTTAACAGACAGCGGATGACTTAAAGCGCGGATTCCGGGCTTTTACTTTTCCTCTTCAAACTCCGAAGAACAAACGGGGGAATTTCGGTGGGGAAAGTGATTTTCCCATCGCGTTTTCTCCAACGCGAAAGTTGAGGAAAAAGCTGGAGGGGCTGCACACGCATCGTAAAACAGGTCGGGTTTCCTGGAGAGGAACGACCCTTGACCTTGACCCAACAAGCACGCGTCTTTCTTCTTGGTCCCACACGGCGCCAGTAAAGTGAGAAGGACCCCAAACAGGATCGGACCCAGAAGGAAAAAACACACAAATGTGTTAAGTAAATGGATTGAAAGTGGGTCCCAACAGAAATTCACCACAATATGATATATTAGGAGCAGACGGGTAATCAGAGGGTATGAAGAATGGAAGGTGCTCATCATGGATTTGGGGCAGTAAAAAACATCTGCCCCAGTAAATAAATTCTCGGATTCCTTGGTTCAATTTAATAACCTCAAAGTATAATGGTCTTGTAATCTAATCATAGCTGAATGAAGCTTGGGACCAGTGCCAAACTGGTATGATGGTATTGAAGAACGATAGTGAGTGTGGAGTGGGATGCGTATACCAAACGATTCTACTAAGAGCAGTCCAGCACTCTGAGGCTCAGTCGGGCACACCCTTGACACTGCTGTCATTTGATGATCTAACACTGAGAGCAATTTTACACCCGCTGAACCTCCTTTCACTCTTGGGCTAAATCTTCAATATGGTTAAAATATCATTAAGCTATTAAGGCCGCTAAATCAAGGCTGTTATAAAGGGCCGATTTATTGGATGCCCCTCTGACCTGCCAATGACAGAGATGGACATTCTTCTAAATGGTCTCCAGTCGGCCCATGGGGGAACATTCTCGTACAAAGTGTAAGAGGGAGAGAGAGGCGCAGCGGGCATGTGATTCTCTTACAGGAAGGTCGGCAACTGCTTCTTTTACATGTAAGCATGGAATAGAATATAGACGGCAGGAACCTAATATGGGGCATGGAGGTATACTGTTGGTACCGATTTGGTCGCATCAAAAGTGAATTTGGGAGGTTGATATCCTTTCAAAGTCGATTTTGCATGTCTATAAATAGTCTTCAGCTAGAAATGTTTTCCCCTCTTTTTGTGCATTGTATTTTCTTCAATGAGGAGAAAAAAAAAAAAAAACCTGAACTTTCCTAGTTTAAACCACCATATAGATTATTTTAACGCATAGAATTGGATGTAAATGTAGATAGTCCTGAAAACGCCTTATTTCGGTGGAGCAAACCTAGATGCATGACCCTTAAGGTGAGGCAACTGAAAGGCACGGCCACAAATTAGAGGCCATTTTTGGGGGGGTTCATCATGTAGTAGGCTCGTGTAATAAAATCCAACAATGACTAATGTTAAATTATGACTAGTGCAAAATCAGAGGTAAGACCTCCCATGTCAGAAATTACAGAAAGATATACAGCTAAATTTTATTCAGAGTCCCCTAACGCAAATTATATTACCTACATTACTTCAGGGTGACTAAATTATAAATCAAATGATTATCAGGATTCAAATTGAAAATGTAGTAGTTCTCATTAAGAAGGAATAAGAAAAGGTTGTAATCACCTTCATCAGTGACCCATTTGAGGATTATCAACTTGTAAGTCACTTTCCCTTCTAGATGAAGGCTATCTATCCACCTCTCAACTTGCCATACCTACGGGTATAATTAGGGCCGGTTGGGAGTCCCATTCAATTGGCACAATTTAATATTCTCTCGAACCATACAACTTAATGTGACATGAAAGAATATCCATAATTGGTTTTTTTTTTTTTCAAAAAAAGACCACAATTATAGAAAAAAAAAAAAAAAAAACTCCCGTTCTGTTTCAATACATTGTGTCCCATCAATAGCTCAATTGACATTCGTCCGTCCATCATGCCATTGGATATAATCATAAAAAATAAAACACATCCACTTAAAACCATCAAGATTGACAAGGGAAAAAAACTCCGGTTCTTTTGCCCTTTTCTTAAAATACATCCACTTAAAACCATCCAGTTTGACAAGAAAAACAAAAATTCCAGTTGTTTTGCCCTTTTCTTTTTCCAATTTATCAGCAATATCTGGAAACAAGATCAATTAATCAGAATCAATAAGGCTAATGTGATGATGAAGATTTGGAAGAATACAAATAGATACTTTGTAACTTATTACACTGACTATAAATGGCCCAGGTTAGAGTTATGACCAGGCTCGACCCAGACCAAAATTACTGGCTCAGGGATTAAGTTAATAGATCGTATCAAGGTTCAAGATTCAAGATCCGATTGGCCTTTATAAGACCCAAAATGAATATAATAATAAAATCATGTTAGTAAAAACATATAATGTTCACAGCCGAACTGGACCAAGTCTCAGGTCAGGATCTAGGGGACATAACCCAACCCAACGGGACCATCATCATCATCATCAATAACAAAGCAAGATGCTTAACAAATAATTTTGTTTATGAGACTTTTAGGACCAACAAATGTAAGATTTACGCTGCTCGTAGTCTTGAACACGCTTTCAGGAAAAGCTACATGCCCCTCCATCTACTGAGAAATTAAATGTGCAATTCAGTCGCTGTACATGTAGCAACTATTGATAAAGATGCCTTCATCTGGAAGGCAATAATCCTCAAGTTGAGCACGATCAGAGGAAACCCGGATACAGTAACATCTGTTTCTTGTTGGGATGTAGTGCCTGAATATGGATAACTTTTCTTGCTAAAATTTGTTAACAGAAAAATAAAAGGCATATCCAACTATATATTAGTGACACATAATAATGGATTATATACACATATATATATATATATATCTGACTAGGATATGCCAAGGATAACCTCTCTTCAATGGTCCCTCATTCATTCTACGCCTTTGTTATCCTGTTCCATTAATCACTGACCTTGTTGTTCCAGACCAGTGACTATGATTTGCAAATACTGGCTTGAAGTGGAAAAGCCCAAAGAGCATATGCCACTTGGCCAAAAAGAAAGAAAAGAGCATATCGTACCACCGTCAACTGAGAGTTCTGAGATGCTACAAATGCACAGCAGAAATGGTATTGATCTGTTCTGCATCATTATTAAAATTGCTAGAGATTTGGGTTATACAAAACAAACACTAAAGTAAAATCTAACACCTCATAAACTAAGCATCGGAGTTTTAATCTACACAATATGATTTGGCATGTCTATGTATCAAAACTTATTGAAAGTAGTGTAACATTAATCAACCTAAAAGGAAGGCCCCCTGAGAACAAATGGATCAAAACTTAAAAAATCAAAAACTGAAATGACTGGTATAGACAATCTAAAAGTAAGAACTCCATCAAGCTTATGTTCAAGTGTTTCCTTCCTTTTTGGTGTTAAAGTCATAGTCATTAAATTGCTACGTCCTTGCACATAAAATCCTAAAATGTTGAACAAGAGTTCTGCAAAAGAACAGTCAAACACATATAAATTGAAAATTTTCATAATTTGGGTAGCACATGCAAGAAACTCAACTAATCTAATGACCGATGATATTCCTACAATAATCTCACAAAAGTGAATGCACCTCCAATTTCGGATGCATCTTAAATTGTTTCCTCTAATGGCAAGTAGTGTTAACCTTCTCCAAATGAATGCTCAAGCTTTCTCTTTGTTTAGTTTGGACTTTGGAATGAGTGTGGGTGAACTTGCAACTGTGGCCCAAAAGCTCAAACTAGGCCCAAATATGCAATTGTGTGACCCAACCAACTGTGCCCAAATATCCAAGTGGATACGAGTGTCCAACTTTGCCTGAATATCCAAGTGGATATGAGTGTCAAATTTTTCCCAAATATTCAAGTGCATCCCAAGTCCAGCCGTACCAAAATATCCAATTGCATCTGAGTATTCAAGTGCATCAGCATCCAAGGAGTGCCAGAATATCCAAGTCCATCCAAATGTCCAACCATGCTATGAAAGTGCATCCAAATACCCAACTATGTCTGAATATCCAAGTCCATCCAAATGTCCAACTATGCTATCCAAGATTCCAAGTGTGCATCCAAATGTCCAACTATGTCAGAATATCCAAGTGCATTAGCATGTATAACTATGCCTGTTTATCCAAGTGTGCCCGAATATTCAATTGCATCTGAACGTTAACTGTGCCCGAATATCCAAGTGTATCCAAAGTGTCCAATTATTCTTGAAAAAATTTCAGGTCGACCCACAATTGACTTTTTATGTGCCTAAATTTTTAATATGTTCCCTTTCTTTCTTACTTTTTTCTTTTTTTTTTGAAGAAAAATTGCTGCATAGTGGTAGTCCAAAGCACAACGCCAATTCAAAATCCAAACTCAAACCTGTAATCAACAAACTTGCACAAAGAAATCGGTATCTGACCCATACCAACCTATTGTACCAAAACACTTGAATACACTAAAGCTTGGATTCATTTCTCTCTTTCTTCTTCTTTCTCCTCCTTTGAGATAGGCTTGATATTTGAGACAAAGGCAGTAACAGGGGCTTATGTGGAGTTTTAACCCAAAACTAAACACCGCCCTAATAGAGCACAAGTGAAATTATTTCGTACCTATTCAAATGAGAAATGTGTATTTCTCCCTTTATTTTTTTTTACCATCTCTACTATATTTGCTAATTTTCGCACCCGTAGTATACAATTTTTTATTTCTAATGGACTGAATAAAAAAATCATTTTTCATACATCTTTTAATCTGACTAAAAAACAACAAAAAAGAACATGATGAGCTTCAATCCACTCTATTATAAAAGAAAATATACAATGCACACAAAAGTCTTAGCTTAGAAGATTGGCATGTTGGCAAAAGCCCGTGGTAGCGGCAGGTGCACACTATTACAACCTAGAGGTTGTGTGGATCAAGACAATGGCGTGTCAAAGAAGTAAATGGTAATTAGCAGCCATGATCTCTACAAAGACACTTACAGAAGATCAAACATGGGCAATTTGCATATGAGAAAATTAGTAAGAAACAATGACCAAACACCTGTATTTCCTTTGTGGAACCACCTGGAGAGAGAGCATTCCACACACCTATGCCCACTATTTGCCATAGTAGGTGATGGACTGACACTGTTCTCAGAAGGCATTCTTAGTTGCGATCTTTTTATAAATGTTTACATCACAACTAATGCTGTGCACTTCACTGATCTGGGTTTTGAAATTGTAATTTATGTAATTATAGAACTCGGTTCATAAGTTATCATCATAAAAATGCAAAACTACAATCACAATTTGTCATTTGGAAATGCTAAAATAATTTCACTAAGCCAAATGAGCAAACAAACTATACTATATCATACATGAGAAAGGTACAAGATTGCCAACACACTCATAGTTGAGTGGTGTTGGCATTGCTGTTTCACACACTTGCCTAGGATCGATCCCTGGGTCTCCTCGGGTTGAAATATCACATGTGAACCACTCTCCCAACATAGCCCAAAAAGGGGGAAAAAAAAGAAAAGAAAAGGCAAAAAAGAAAGGCACGAGATTTGACATCGCAAGCTTGTCAGCCAATTCATTGGCTTCACAGAAACTGACTAAAGGAAAATATGATGTACTTGATTAAATTTCCCCACCCAATCATCCTGGTGCCAATCCATTGCTCATTCACAGCATCAATGCTTCTATTTTATGCTTGAGGGTGAGGATGGGGGGCTGCACTTCTGTTGTTGTTACGTGGTCAGCTGGAAAGAAGAAGGTGGACTTTCCATAACAAATCTACTTTCGCAACAATGTTGAAATTAAGGTGCAACCTTCCATCATTTCTTGGTCTACTTCTGTTGCTGGAATGATGATGGGATGCCACCCTAATTGCTAAAATTTGATCTTCTTCATTTTGTATTGTCCTCTTTGGTTTTGTGCTTTTTGTTAGCAAAATAAATGAATCAGTTAACATTTAAAATAAAATAAAATAGGTGCCAAAGGCTAGATGTTACCACCAACCCATTGAAATAAATGAATAAAAAACGAAAAATCAAGTTAATAGAAAATATTTGGTGTGTATGTAAGATATATAAACTTCAATTTTTATTTGATATAAGCTCACCTTTTTAGTGTATAAAATATCCATTCCTCAGCAGATAAACCATTGAGAACAGCAGTCCCAGATCCACATAAAGCACGGTGGAATACAAATTTTAATGATATGTAGATGTCACTGGACTGCATTGTATTTGTTAAATGTCACTGACTAGTTCCAGAAAAAAGGAGGGAAAAAAAACAGTACCGTAACAATTTACACTCAAATCAATATCATTTTTTTTTCATCATTAGTTTTTTTAACTAAATCTAGCAATGATTAAAAAATTAACAATTATTGGTTTCCAAAAAATAAAAGAGAGGTCCAGAAAGAAATCAGCCATTAGCAAATTAAGAACATCAATAGTCAAAAATAGATTAACATCTTTACCTTGATTTATTGTGCACATGTAGTCCTATTCCAGAAAAATCAGTCAATGCCCATGGAAAAACCCAGTAAACCTGCATAACGATAATAAAACACAAGAAAATTTCCCAAATTAGATGGCGATGAATTAAATCAGTATCTGAGTACGAAGGAAGAAATGCACCCATTTGAAAGTAAGCTATATCTCATAAAAATCTACACAGGTTTTTTCAATATAAATTGGCAAATAAAATCCGAACATGAGCTTTCAAGCATGTTACACTTTTGTCAACTTAACTGTGCAAGACTGAAAATCACGATCGTGGAACTGCATCCCCCACTGCCTTCCACACTGAGTCGGAAGTATCTTTGATGAATTGAGTCTTTAATGGTAGACCACATTTTCAGGACAATCACAAAGCAATACTTTGGCCGAATAGATGATCCACTAAATGAATTATTGCCTGCAGAAAGACAGTTGACGCAAAAGATTAACAGTTCATTCAACTGATCGTAACTCCATTTGTTTGGTTGTTAAGAACTAGTATTTTTAGTAAGGGGTGCAACTCAGGCAGGTCAGACGAATTTTAATCACATCCTGAATTCTAGGACCAAACTGAGTCCAACCACTGGTTGCTATTTTTCTCAACCTGAGCTGCATCAGGTTGAGTGACTCAGGTTAAGTCAGCTTGAGAGATTTATGTTTCATCCCAGCCCCAGAATAGTCAACCCAAACTGACATAACGGTTGTGTTAGTGATGTAAGATAGAGCCAACAACCCAAGTTGTATCCCTACTCAAAATCATAGAGGGGCCTATCTACGGCTAAGAGTGGGGCTTATCTACGGCTTAGAGTGGCTCACCTCAGATTACACATTTCAACTGTTCTCATTTTCTCCTTCTTGTTATTAAACCTGTTATCGAAGTCATTGAATTGATTTCTAGTTTCCAAACTGGGATATCTCTCTCATATGCATCCAGCTATAATATGGAACATACGTTAGCTCCAATCTCCATGGCCTACTTTTCTCATATATTTCCGGTCACCTATTCTGCATGAACTTACAAGAATACCATAGTGTCATTACATCAGGAAAGGAGACAGATCGACTGGCTTTGCTTGCCGTGAATGATCAGACTAGTGGCAATCCCCCTGGAGCACGGAGTTCATGAAAATGAAATAGTCTCTTCACTAAGATGGGGAGAAGTAAAGTCACATGAAGTCCCCAGCATCAAAGAGTTGTGATCCCACGGTGCAGAAAATGCAATACAAGTTTCATGGATTTGATGAGAAAATCAAAGCCAAACCACCACGGAAATCCTGAAGATCAAAGTTTATTGAACTCACAAATTCTCTCTCCAGTCTCCACATCGAATATTAAAAGGGGGATCTATAAAAATCAGCCCAGTTATGAAATTTTCATAAATTTTACAAAGATTGCCCTATTTCACAGTAAGATATGCTTGCTCTCTTGTTCACAATTTACACTCCTCAATGACTGTAGGCAAAAAAATTCTCCAGATGAAGCAACCATACTAATCAAAGAAATTCACCCCACTCATATCAGCAGTCAACTCTTCATGGGGTACTCAGCCATTTCCCTCGAGTAATGAGTACAGGTTGCATAGCATGACTTCAAGTCTTGACCCACAAGTTTACATCACCTTTCGGGTTCTTTTCTGAAAAGCAAGGTGACTTGAACCATGAACCAGCAAACTTGTGGCTGCAACAGTGAGCACCTTCCAACTTTGCTAAATGCCCACATTTATATTACTCATGAATAATATTTGCAGTTACAATTTTGAGTATGATGTCAAGTTTCTAATCTAGTAAATGACACACATTCCTTTGAACTAGCCATCAAACAAGTTCCATGAAGAAGGGCATTGTACGTAACCCAATTTGGTTTCACACCATTTATTAACATATCATCATGCAGCTCAAAAGCTTTCACCAGTGCTCCATTAGCAATGCACCCATATATCATAAAATTATATGCTAACGTATCAGGCTTCAGCCCCATGTTCATCATTTTATTCCACAACTTCAAAGCATCCTGTAAGTTGCCCCATCTGCAGTGTTCATAAATAAGTGTTGAGTAACTAATGCAATCAGGTGAAATGCCATATTTCATCATTTCAACCAGGAGATCAGCTGCATCCAGGGTTCTACCCAATTTGCAGAAACCCCTGATCAATATATTATAAGTGATTGTGTTGGCCAAGTGTCCCCTATGCATTGCCTCATGCAGATCCACAGCTTTCCCCATGTCTCCTTCCTTGGTGAAGTGATCAAGAAAACAACCATAAGTCACTGCATTTGGAAGGAAGTTCTTAGCCAGCATTTCCTTACAAAGCATCTCAGCTTTATCCAGAAATCCAACATTGCACAAACCATTTATTAGTGTGGTATATGTCACAACATTTGGGATGCAACCTTCACTGACCATCTTGTTCCAAAAAAACACTGCTTCCTTGAGGCTTCCCAGCTTGCAGTACCTATCTATTACAGATGTATATATTACATTATCAGGCCTGAATCCTCTAACAAGCATCTCCTTCAAAAGCAAAAATAACCTTATTTTATCATGGTGTTTTAGAACACCATAAATAAGTACCCCATAGCAGACAAGATCCATTTGAATTCCTCTCTGAACCATCTCTTTACAAGAATCAAAGGCATCCTTTAATCTTCCTTCCTCGCAATAACCACGCATAAGTGCACTAAAACACATCTCATTTAGCCTACAATTGTCCCCATGAAGATCATCCATAAATTCCTTGGCTTCGGACACTCTACCTGTCATGCAGAGCCCGCTTATCAGTGCTCTATAAGTGTATGTATCAGGTATAAGACCCTTTGATACCATTTCATCGAATAATTCAAACGCTCTCACCGTGTTGCCTCCTCTACAATGACCATCAATCATAACATTATAAGTAACTTCATTTGGCACTATATTTCGTGCTAACATTTCATCGAACAATTTACCAGCTGCGACCATCATATTTGAACAACAAAGACCACTAATTAGTGCAGTAAATGTGTGAGTGTTAGGAGATATGCTTCTCAACGACATTTCGTCATGTAGTCTAAATGCTTTACTCAGATCCCCTTGCCTGCAATACCCACTTATCATTGATGTATATGTTACTGCTGTTGGAAGTAATCCATTATCGATCATATCCCGAAAGATCGACTCCGCCTTGCTCAATTCACCCAATCTGCAGTGCCCATTTATGAGAGAATTATAGGGATAAATAGTAGCCATTATTCCTGCATCCTTCATTTTCCCCAACATAAGAATCGCATCGCTAAGCCTCCCTTTCTTGCAATAAGAATCAATTAGTATTGAATAAGTAACATCATTGGGGAACAGGCCGTTGTCCTCCATCTTCTTGAAAAGTGAGAGCGCTTCTTCTAACTTGCTATCCTTACAAAGTGAATTCATCAATGCATTGTAGGCAAACAAATTAGGTATTATCCCCATCTCCCCCAATCTATCGACCAACCCAAATGCCTCCGCAACCATCCCTTTCTTCCTCAATGCCTCAACCAAAGAAGAGCAAGCAGCTTCACTAGGACGAAATCCCAACTCTAGCATTTCATCCATCAGTACCACAGCCGTCTCTACTGCCTGCACCTTACAGAAACCCAACACCAATGTACAGTATGTAACAACATCAGCTTGCAATTCCCTCTGCTCTGCTAAATTCTTCACCTCCAATGCCTCCAAAACTCTCCTATTCTTACACAACCCATGAATCAACACATTATAAGGCACAATACTCAACTCACACCCCTCCCTCTCCATTGCAGAAACAGTCTCCTTCGCCCTAACAAAATCTCTCATTTCGCAAAAACACCGAACCACCTCCGTGTAAACATAAACATCTATTCGAATATCGAGCTGCACTACCTCGTCAAACAGATCCGAAGCCAACCCAAACCGCCGAATCCTCAACAATCCATTCAAAACACTACTTAAACTCCTAACCTCCGGCATCAAAGGCCGCTGCCACATCAACCTAATTACAGTAACCGCATCCAAAACACGCTTATTTTGAACATAAGTTTGAACAAGGAAATCAAACCCTAGACTCGACCGCGTTCCGCATTCGTCGTAGGCGAGCGACAAACACTTGAACAGGTCATGGGCGCTTACGCCGCGGCTGTAGATTAGGGTTTGGAGAAGCGACGAAGCGGGCCAGTAGAGGTTCGACCGGACTAGGGCGTGGACGAGAATGCAGAAAGAGAGAGTGGAGTGATCGAAATTGCAATGGAGACCGATGAAATTGAAGAAGCGGAGGGCTAACCTTGGATCGTCTTCTAGGGTTTTGATGAGGACTTTCTCGACATGGCGGGGCTTGAGGCGCTGCGATATGAAGGGGGTGTTGAAGGAGGATTTCCAGCTGCAATTCGAGCGGAGGATTTCGATGAGGATGGAGACGAAGGCTTCGTCTCGATCGGGGAGATTGCAGAGGGATCTGGAGGGATTGATGGAAGATGGATTAGGGTTTAAGAGAGAGCGAGAGAGGAGAAGAAAGCGTTTCATTGATGGGGTTTTGTTCGATCAAAATTGAAATCCCTGGGAGAAATGAATTCCTACACCTTGGAGCGTTAGTTCAAAAATGATGAACATGTTAGAATGGAGACCACCATTTGATAATCCGGACCCATCAAGATGAAGGCCATTTTCATAAAGTGAGTCCCACTCTTGGATCCGGCATGCTATTCAAATGTGATTCGAACAACCTTAAGTATTACTGAGTACATGCATGCCTTTTTCGGTAAAAGTACTTATAAAGGGTGACGTGAAGTAAAGTAAGAATTGGAGAGAGAATAAAATATCAAGGGTCTAATGAAATTTTGTATGCAATGGCTTAAATTATTTTTACATTCTTTTGCATAAAACTTAGATGGGTTTTTTTTCTTTTAGTAATTTTTTTTAAATTATAAAAAGGTTCTTAAAATTTTATTCCTTTTGATATGAACTCGGTCTCTTCTTGTCTTATGAGAGGAGGGAGGCTTTACTTCACTCCATTTTATTTAGTGAAGTCGCCAAACAATATGTGGAGAGGTAAGTTGCCGCGAAAAAAAGAGGAGACATAGCTATCTATTTGGTGGACCAATGATTCCAACCTTCCATGATTTTCGGCACTTCGGTTTGCAATATTTTTCCCTCTAATGTATATTCGGATTTTTCACATCCACAGCTCGAAAGCAAGTACCGCGCATCATGTGCTTAATATGATGGTGGGACCTAATATGTATTTAGATGCAATAAAGTGACTTGGGGAATGGGGCCCGCTTGGGGTTCATCTATGATCGGCCTTGCTTGTAGGTGATCACTCGCCGGTGGGGGCCCAGGAAAATTTATAACCTTGTCTTCTCTTATGGGACATGGCTGAGATTCAGCTTGGCGTCAGTAGATGATTTATTTTTTATTTTTTACTTTTTGTTACGAGTAGTTCATTATGGAATTCGAACTCATAATTGGTTGGCTTTGATACCATCTTGAATTTCTATAGCTAACCATTGCTACCAAAACCTCAAGGTGTCAGTAGAAGCTACGGAAATACTTTTCAATATTATTCACGAGGTGAAGCCCACTCCTTAAGAATTCTCACTATGGGACCACATACTCTTGAAGTAAATTTGAGAAATAGGGTTGTTGAAATTATCAATAGGTGGGCACTTGAGTGGAGCTCCGCATATCCCACTCATAGAAAGAGTCCAGCGGCATTCCGGGGGATCCAGATTCTACCATGAGGCTCACAAAGCGGGCCAACTGGCAATAATACATCAACCGTACTTGTAGCTAGTTACATGTGCCAATTTGAATTATGTTTTCAGCTGACCAATATTTTGCACAATTGCTACATATTTCTCATGCTCTAGTTAATAAATAAAGTCGTCCCTTTCAAGCAATTAAAAAAAGTTAAATCGATATTTTAAAACATAGTAAGGGGAAATGTGATTTTATCTTTTACCTGTGGAAAATTATTATGAGAAAAGAGGAAAGCACTATATGGAATTGAAAGGGATTTGAACACTAAGCTGGGACTTAGCGATGAATATTAATTTGAGGAGGCACATATTATTCCAATATTGCCCAGATTGATCTTATATTTCTTGCAATTAATATGTTCTACAGTGGAGATTTAGCGGGAATGATTTGTGCTTTTGTTGCAATACATACACTCGATCCATTCTCATAAATATAAAATATTAACATAGCTTTTAAATATTAGATTTTGTCATCATCACAATCATAATTGCAATTATTTTTGCTTTTCAAAAGGCAAAGCCATTCTTATTTTAATATGGCGTAGTCCACCGTAAGCAGCCTAGAAGCATTTTGTGAATGCTGAGGAGGTTGGAATTATGATATATCTACAAATATATTTATGATTTCTCGGGTGGTTAGAATTCAAAATTTCACGAAAAAAAAAAGAAAAGAAGAGATTTTAAATATCAATGAGAGAGCCATCAGATCAATTCAGAAATTCCAAAAATGGTATTATTGTCAGGAATTCAGCTAAAAAAGCATGCCCTTCAAATCCTCCCACCTAGGTACAAACACATACGCACAAGTGTGTACTTTTGAAAAGCAATCCAGGTTTCCAAATAACCTTCATCTCATCTAATTGGAGTACTATTGTATTTAAGAGCTTACAACTTTCGAAAACTTGACAATTTTTTTTTAAGAGCTTACTAATTTATTCAGTCTCAGCATGTTAATTGAGGTAATCTCTCTCTCTCTCAACATAACTTAGAAACTGAAAGATGCTTAAGAACATCAAATTAATTAGGAATACATTTATGACCAAAACTTGTCAGCGCAAGTAGGTTCAAAGGACCGGTAATAGCAGGCCCAAACTTCTCATAATAAGTCCAAGTTCCCTAAATCTTACAATTAAGCCTCCAAGTCTGATCAAAATGGACTTTATTTTCATCTCTAATCTGGTAAAATCTATGTCAAGCTTGATCTAATCTGAATCCAATCCGTTCAAGTTTTACACCTTTTTACAGAGCAAATTGAACAGTCAAAAGTTGCAGTAAACCAATTTTCCTGGTTTCTTCTTGTTACATAAGCTAAGCAAATACGGTGATGGTGATGATTGGATAAAAGGTCACACATAAAATGTAAACGTGTATTCATACTTCTTTTAGAAGCAACCAAAATAAATTGAACGGAAGGAAAGAAAATTTACATTAAGACCTCACTTACATGTCAATGAAATAGCTCAAGTACTTAGGTAGCGTTTGGTTCGCTGGAATGGCTTTGGGCAGGAATGGAATGGAGGGTGGAATGACTCTTGAATGGGATGAGGCAGGAATAGTTTTTTCCATTCCAACGTTTGGTTTTACTGACGAATTAATCCAGTAATGGAATTCTTATTCCTGTTCTTGCTTTTGGTACGCTGTAATGATGCTCAGAATGGAATAAAAATTTATATAAAACTGACAAAAATACCCTCCTTCCTCAACTCCAAATTTCTCTCATTTCTCTCGTTCTTCCTCTGTTTTGTACAGACCGACTCTATGACGATCTCCTCACCAACAGTATTTGGGTCACCAAGTTTCACAAGCAAACATCAAGCAAATAGTCACCATCTCAACTTGAAGCACCACACTTTGGCATAGATAATATAACCATTTTCAGCACGCCTAAAATACAACAGCAAGTCCCATTGCATAACGATTAAAAAGTAGCAACAATCTCAACAAAACCACATTAGAGATGTTTAGCTCATGGTGGTTGTTTTCAATGAAAACATTGTGATCTCGCATAAAGGAATTTAAGCAACAAGGAGAACTAGATATGTTCCTTCTATTCATCTTTGCTAATCTTTTTTCCTGAAATGGTTGCTAAAAAACCATATTAAATCTCCATTTGAATTGTCAGGCAATAGTGAAAAAATAAAAGCAAAAAGAAAAACGAGGCGCATCAAAAACAGAAAATCAAATATGTTTGTCATCTGAATGAGCTCAAACATCGTCTATAGTTAATCTGCATATTCATGAGTCCTGTTGATTGAGCACAGGTTATCATTTTCTGAGATAATGGTCATAGTAAGCCTCGCGGAGGAGGCGGAGATTGGGGCTTTTCGGAGATGGGTTTGTCGTCTTTGGAGACGTCGACAGAGGTGGAGATGAAGTGGGGTCTTGGGGGTTTGAGAAAGAAGGGGTTTTTGAGATAGAGAAGGGTTTTGGGTTTGGAGGGAGATGTGGGGTTTTGGGTTGGGGAGGTCAGGACGTGGAATGAGAAGTTGAGTCTCCTTGTTGCAGAAAAAGCCATGGAATTTTTTTCTCCTTTTCATCTAGGATCGAATGGCCATTCCTCTATCTCTCTTGTTCTTCCTCTGTTTTGTACAGATCTCGTTCTTCCGCCGCCGTCACCGGAAACGGAGAAGGGCATTGCCGTTGACTTCCCCTCTGCCATTGTTGCTAGGCTGGACCAGGAAGCCACTAGTTGTAGTGGTACCTCCTAGTTGAAAAAGAACGATAAAGGGGCATTTTGGTCTCACAAAAAATTTGAAAACGAACGGAATGGCCATTCCTCTACATAAGGGAATGGTGATTCCGGCTGTAATGGTCATTCCGCCACTTTTTTGTGAATCAAACGCTATAATGATCATTCCGTTGGAATAACTATTCTATTCCGACATTCATTACAGCGAACCAAACGCTACCTTAGTAATTTTAGACATTTCTATGTCACGGTCCAAGCATATAATTTCAACTCGAGCACAAGCTAGTTGAAATCGCAACAACTCCTGCGTGATCCTTATAACTTGTTCATCTTCAGCATATCAGTTAGTATAAATTTCAATGTATAGTATGCAACAACATCCGCTCGCAATTCCCTCTGCTCTCCTATTATTTTAGAAGTTTCGATCTTGCAATTTCATGAAGATGGCAAAATGGATGAGAGGGGATATTTAATTTTATTGAAAAATAGAAAAATTGACGGTGATTGGTGATTGTTGCAGAAGATAGGATCATTTCGGCTTGATGGTAAGTTTCACAAGAGGAACTCTCTCAATTTATATGCAAAGATATTTCAAATTCAAAGTAACTTTTATCCTAATCATAAACATCTATTCGAATATCCAGTTGCACTACCTCGTCAAACAGATCCGAAGCCAACCCAAACTGCCGAATCCTCAACAATCCATTCAAAACACTACTTAAAGTCCAAATCTCTGGCATCAAAGACCGCTACCACATCAACCTAATTACAGTAACTGCATCCAAAATAGGCATATTTAGAACATAAGCTTTAGCAAGAGAATCAAACCCTAGGGTCGACAGCATTGGACATTTGTAGCAGGCGACCGACAAACACTCAAACAGGTCATGGATGCTTACTCACGGTTGCCGATTAGGTTTTGGAAAAGCGAAAATGCGGGCGGGCCAATATAGCTTGGGCACGAATGCAAAGAGAGAGGGTCAAGACGGTCGATTGACCGAAATTGTGTTTGATGAAATTGAAGAAGTAGAAGAATAACCATAGATCATCATTGACGAATTTGATGAGGACTTCTTCGACGTGGCGGGGCTTGAGGCGCTGTGAGATGAAGGGGGTGTTGAAGGAGGGTTTCCATTTGAGATTCGAATGGACGATTTCGATGAGGATGGAGATGAAGGCTTCGTCTTGATCAGGGAGATTGCATAGGGATCTGGAGGGATTGATGGAAGATGGATTACGGTTCAAGAAAGATGGGAGAGAGGAGAAGAAAGCAATTCATTGTTTGAAGAAATTGAAATTTTATTTTGTATTTCTTATATTTTTTTTGTCAGAATTTAAGTCCAAGAAATTTTACTAAAATGGATTACATCCATATTTATTTTATTTTTTATTTATATATATATTATTTTGTGTTTCTCCCAAAACTTAATTTCGAAAAGTCTTGCCAAAATTCTGAATCGTTCGAAACCTTTTACTTTGGTGGCTAAGCTGAAATGGAGTCTAAAATGATCTTGACAATAGTACTATGCTCATTTGGAAAAATTAAAACTAAATGGCTACTCAAAAAGTGAAATTCTCCTTTTTCGTCTCTCAAAAAGTAATTATTTACTTTGAATTCTCAATCCGTTTGGCACTTTATTCGAAAACTAAGAGTTGAATAAAGCCTTCATTTTTTAAACAAGAGGTCATATCAAATGCACTTTAATTCAAAATTTCCTATATCTTTTTTTTTTTTTAAAAGTAAAAAAGTAACCACTTTTATCTACTAAAAGGTAAAAAAATATCATCATAACCCACTTATATTTTATTCCCTCTTGATTTGATGCTTTACTTCAATTCATTTTACTTTATTTTAAAAGTAAAATTACCAAATGGGCCCTGTGCATATGTGCAGAGAAGGGAGGAGACAAGGGTACCTATCTGGTGTAACGAGGATTTCGACTTTCCATGGTTTCTTGTGCTTTATTTTGCTGATGTTTTCCTTTCCAATGTGCATCTAGCTTTCCCAATTCCCCGATCAGAAAGCAAGTGTTGCAGAAGTAGCAAACACGCCTTTAATTTCTTTATCCGTCATGTGCTCAATTTGATGGCGGAACTTGACTTAAACTCGGATGCAATAAGGTGAGCTGGGGAATGGGCCCCCACTTGGGGCTCATCTATAATTGATCCTACTTGCCGCTGGCCAATGGGGCCCACGTAAACTTATAACTTTTGATAGAGGTTCCAGCTCTTAGTAAGAATCAAAGTGAGGCGCATGTTTTACTTTACTTTAATATAAGTTACCCCATCAAGAGATTTAGCTTGAGGAAAACCATGGAGAAATAACAAATTCATGCATTTCAAATATGCTAAAATCATTTCTCTCGTACATGTGTATAATCCATTTCAATTCAAATAGTTGAAATCGTCCCAAATAATGAGGCTCACTTGGCAATTGTCACATAATTCATCAACCCTACTTATATATAGTTAGTTATATGTGCCGATATGTATTATTCTTTCAACTGGCCAATATGCAGCACCAATGCAAACATTTATCGAATGGGTAGATACATTGATATATCATTCTGAGGATTTTATAGAAAAAAATCTCGGTATTTGGCCAATCCTTGCGAATGGACTCTGCAGATTGTGCAACACAAATGGGTTCCATCAGGCCATGTTCTGTTTTTTTTTTTTTTTTAAATGATTTGAGGAGGAGAGCGACGCTAGCATTAACTTTTGTTAATAACATAAAACCCTATGGCCCGATCATTTTCCCAGTTTTTTCCTCTTATCTCTCCATCATCTCCTTTAGAGAGTCGACGCCGCTTCCTCTTCCTTCTTCCTTCTCCATTACCCACCAACCCTTTTCCGATATCGGACATTACCGCGAAGGGTATGGCACATTGGAACCCATTTGTGCATATTCATCATTCTCAAATCATCTTCTTTGTGTGTGTTTGCATTCACCCATCCAAAGACATATTGATCTCGCGTTTGGAGAAGAGGGTAACTACTTGGTAGTGTTTTTAACTTCAATGATTGCAACTTAGTGGGTTTCTTCAATGGTCCCTCTACCTTGTTATTTTTCTAATATTATCTTCTTCATCTTCTTCTTCCTCCTCTTTCTTCATTCGTTTGTTTTAGGGTTTTGGATAAAGGGCTTCTATTTTAATTTTTCCAATAAAACATGTGACCATTGCAACGGAGACAATCAATATATGGTTAGGTTCTTGCAAATTTCCTTCCAATGTGAAGCTTCAAGAGCTATGTTCACCAACGAAGGAAATGCTATATCAATTCGAATGAACCTCATCTTCTATTTTCCACCTTTATATACGGGGTGAATCATATTAAACTCAAATTCCCCGTCATAGTGAAAAACTACTATCAACTCATCACCCGACATCCTAACTATAACAAGAATATATTATTTAGGCATTATTACAATACCAACATATACTTTCAATGCTAACAACACTTCCATATATATGACAATAAATGATCCTCATGCACCAAACAAGTATAAGAATGGCAAGGGCTCAAGACATTAAACAGTGGTGTACAACAATATAAAATTGACAAAAGTCACAATGCCTAGGGTTTGAGATAATATACAATCACATGACACAACATAGCACATAGGTACTCTGTCTTAGGCTCCAAAATAAACAAAACATATATATATATATGTGAGCATGTTTATGTTCTCTCATACAAGGCAAAAGAAAATGGATCACAAAAGAGATATTTTATTCATTGTTTAATGTAAATATCCACAAATCGGCAAAAAAATGCACAAACTTCTTAATTGGAGACCAATAACCGCTATAATGAAGTCAAAATGAGCAATAAAGGTAACTATAGATGGATGTGAGAAGTGGAAGGTTGAGTTGTCCATAAAGGGTGTAGGTGTTGAGAACAGTTGGAGTGAAAAAAAGTGGAAAAAATGGAGATGATAACGAATTTATATAGCCTGCGAAGAGAGACGAACGCTATTGTCGCTCGGAAAAAAGTACAAAAAAAAAGGACAAGCGGGAGGACCGAATTTGTTTAGCACAATTTGCAGGGCCCCTTCGCGAGAAATGGCCAAATACTGAATTTTTTTTTATAAAATCCTCAATCATTTTTTATGAACTATACTTTTGGATCAAATTGTTATAGAATATATCTCCTGCTTTTGTTAATAAATAAAGTCATCCCTTTCAAGCAATTAAAAAAAGAAAAAGGTTTAATCGATGCATATAATGTAAACCTTTGTTCTTACTTCTTTTGAAGGCACAAAACACTATAAAAAAAAAAAATGAACTGAAATAGAGAATGTTTACATCAAGACGTCAGTATATGTCCATGAAATAGCCCACGTACCTAGCAATTTTAGACATTTCAACTCGAGCAAAAGCTCGTCCAAACGGCGTGAACTCCTCCGCAATCTTTAAAAGTTCTTCATGTTCAACGTATTCGGAATCATAAATTTTCATTCTCTCAAGCACAGGAGCATTGGTGTCACGACCCGGGCCCGAGATTAGGATTACCACGGCCAAACCTCGAGCTGCGATCACATACTTACTCCCGTAAACCTCGCATCACCGAACTCTACACGAGATTCACAATGGATCTTATATATACCTGTCAAATGTACATTTTTGCAGAAATATATATACATTGACAATAAACTTTAACCGGTACAAGTTCTTTACATAAGAGTAACGTTTAATTACATATCTCATTTCCTATCGAGTTCAGGTTAACATTGCATATTCAAATACAATGCAGGTGACTACTATTCACTTCAAAATGAATCTATATCAAAAACATTTCAAAATGTTCTAAATATTGCCCTACGAGTCACGTCCACTTGTTTAATCCTCCTGGAGGAACCGGATTGGCCTCCTCCGCTAGTAGCGCGACCTCTGTAATATTGGGACGGGCAACTTGGCCTGTAATGTCATCAATAACACTGTGAACACGACGTTTCAACAATGTATACACAATTCTATGATAACAATGTGTTTAACAATTCTAAACAATTCAAAATGAATAACCATATACATTCATTTATTCACTCATGTAGTTCTCTCCTGAATGAAGCATTCAGTGTCATTTAGTTCTTCCCTGAAGGAAGCATTCAATTCCATTACGTACACTTTACCAAGCGACTTTTCATTGTCCTCTATGGCATAGGCGGAAGGTCACACCATTCATGACCGAGCCTTAAGAAGGACTCATTTCATTTCATATTATACACTTATTAAGTGACTTTTCAAATGTGTGGGATTTACCAGTGTCTTGATCAGTGGTCACTGGTATTACCACGAAGCTCCGGAACGGTCCATCTACTGCAGTAGACATGTTCTTTAATTCATGGCATTGGTTCATTTATTTCATTTCACTTCATTAATTCAATACATTATTCAATGGTAGCTCAACAAGGAGCCTAACTCAATGGCAGCTCAATAAGAAGCATAACCATATAAGACGAAAGAGGACAAGCCAATTCAAGTCAGAAACAATTAAAATTTTCTAAAACAACATTCGGGTGAAACGTTCGTTATGTAATGTATGTGTTATTCTAGATGACATAACTTTTTAGTGAAATTTACATTCACATAACCTTAGGTAACACCCATGAAGGTTTAGGAAAATATCAGAAATAAATTCTGAAACCTTTATAATGTCGGTCACCTTGTCGGTTGACCGAATTATGTCGATCGGCTTTCCAGGAGCTCAGTTTACTGATACAAAACCTAACATTTCTTTCAAGGAAACTCGGTCACCTCGTCGGTCAGGTGTCGGTCGACCGAGGTCACAGTGTCGGTTAGCCGAGTTCGGTTCAGTCAGCCCTTGGTTCCAATTCCAGAGAGCTGAATGAGAGCCCAGGCAGGCTTGGTCAACCGAGCTTCAATGTCGGCTGACCAAACTCAGTTCAGTCAGCTTCACAGAAACTGAAATCTCCTGCGAGATTTAGCCCAGAAAGCGACCGAATTGCTCCCAGAAGTTCAAAAATTCTAAACTGGAAAAATTATGGGATTGAACTCCTTGAGTTCCAACAAATCTATTAACACACGAAATCAGTATAATTGAGTACACTTGCTTTGTTTGGAGATTAATTAGCAAGAATATCCTCTTCTAGCTTGAATTTGAGGTGAAAATCCTCAACTTGAAACCCTCTCTTGAACCTAAATAAAAAATCAATCCATATCCAAATAAGACATCCTTGGGCACGGTGTTGGTGCAGCTAATTTTCTATGCTACAGTAAAATCTACATTTCATGTGATCACTTTTCCGTGAGTAAAAAATGCAACAGCTTTGTGCTGTAATGGGTCTCCTTTTGGTGTTTGGTCTTATTTTGGTGGCCTTGTCTTGGGCCCGGTTATGAAAGAATTTCTCGATGTCCTCCGTGTTTTAAATGGACGGTTCTATCGAAAGTAGGGCAACTGTTGGGTTTTCAAGCTCATGATGGTCTATTAGAGATCCATGATGGGGCCTTAATGTGAAAGGCCCAACGAATGAGACCTTATGCCCACAGCCCATTTCACAACATAATATCTTTTGACTGATTATTTCTTTTAAAGTCATGATTGGATTATTCTTCTAATAATTGAAAACCGACCTAATACATTATCGTTACCTTTAGAAAAGAACCCATCAATGGAAGTCTCTCAATCTCTTGCAAACACCCAATAGACCGGAATGAAGTGCAAGTTCTATGTTGCTCATGACTGTCCCCAAAAAAAAAACATAGTCACATCTCAGTCAAATGTGGACTACTTCCAAGTGAAACATCTTGAAATTCTCCATGGAGTCTCAATTGAGGGAGATTTGGAGCATGGATGTTGAGACAGCTAGAAACACGAAATACTTCCAATGCCAGCGTTTCTAAAAGAGGGCAGAACAAATAAGATTGATATAGGACCAAGAGATTACGGTAGCCTTTGAATGTTGGAGGTACTATCAAATTGCATCGGTACAACTGCAAATGACATAGCTCTTGACTGTGGAAGATACTCGAAGGCATATCACAGTAATCTTTAGATACAATCATTTAGGGTCCATTTGGATCTATACAGAATATAATATTTACAGATTTAAATAACAACAAAATAAGATATTGTATAATCTAATAGTATAATATTTTAATATTGCTGTTTGGTAATTTTTGAAGAATTGGGCGGATTTTGAACTAGATTTTTGGTAGTTTCGTGGATCTTAAATTAGATCATGATTTCACCAAAACCAAACCATGACAAACCCAAACCTATCATAAACATTAAAGGCATGGAGTATGGATTGGGGGTATGGGCTCGTTTGGATCTCAATCATAGCACCCATTTTTACCAGTGCGCAATCGTTACCAGGTTTGTTCATTAGCTATTCTGCTTCTTGACCAAATGAAAAGAGTGTTTGAGAGGGTATTAAGAGTCTTTTTGTTTGGGGTGAACATAGGAGATTACCTGCGAATTGAAGTAATGGAAGAGTTGTGCCTCTTGGTGCAACGTGAGGAGTGTAAAAAAAATTATGTTAGGTAAAGAATCAAAGAGCTAGCCATTGACGCGAACTTGATACGCACCGAATTGAGAAATGTCATAATCAATTGAACAAAATTTAAATTGAATCTGAAAGCATGGAAAGTTGATTCAATGAAGTTCCACTGAAGTGTATAATATGCCTTTGATACACGAGGTGCATAATTTCGACTATACAACAATTGGTTTCTTGCGATTTCGACTATACATGAGGTGCATCATTTCTTTGGCCAGAATGATGGTGTCTGTGGTTGGTCATCCTTGAAGGGTGAAAGTTTAAGGTATGAGATCTTTAGATTAGTTCTCTCAATAAATCAGTCTAAAAGTGTGCAAAAATAAATAACTAAGTAGTGGAAAATAAACTCAACAAGCACACACCATAAAAACACCAGATTTAGCGTAGAAAACCCTAACCGGGTAAAAAACCACCGATCCGAACTAGATCAACAATCCTCGTAATTAAAAGAAACTCAGATTTCATCCCAAAATATCCTCTACCTAAGGACTGAAGTTACTTTGTGTCGCTTCACGTTTCAACGACTTAACTCCCAATCTCTTCCCTTAATCCTAAGTTTAGTTTAATACAGTTTCTAATCCCTTTCCATCTTAAGTCATTGTTGTTTAATCTAAAACTGCAAATCCCTAATTTGTCTATAAACTTAAAATTATATATATTAAAGCAAGGGGGGAGGTGGGCTGTGAGGGGGTGCCACATCAGCCCTTAGAAATCTCTCCTTTCAAGGAAATACAAAAGAAAACAAATACACTGCCTAACAAATTTTCTTAAATCTCCTCCATTGAAATCTCAACCCCATACAGATTTCCTTAAATCTCCTCCCTTAATCCTAGGTTTAGTTTAATACAATTTAAAATCCCTTTCTATCTTATGTCATTGTTGTCTAATCTAAAACTGCAAATCCCTAATTTGTCTTTAAACTTAAAATTTAAACTAATCTTAAGACTTTCTTAAAATCTATTCTCTCTTAAACTAATTTAAAATCCCTTTCTATCTTATGTCATTATCTCCACAAACACATGTTACAATGAAGTGAGGGTTTTATTAGATTGTAATTGCATGACATCGGAAGTGGATTAAAAGCAGGCCTTGTAGAAGTTCATTTGGGTTTGAAGTATCCTACATCATGTGGGCTCTAGCTGCTCCAAGTCTTAGCTAGGAACAAAACTAGCTAGATAATGGACTGTCCCCCATTACATTCTGCAAGGATAAGAAAAATAATAATGCCGTCACAAGCACTGATCTCCTTTGAAAATTCCAAATTATAGGTCTAATGGACCATTCCTGGGCTCCTTTGATTGCACGAATATGTAAGGAGTTGTTTGTTTCATACGGTACAAATTGCATGTTCAAGTTAAGGGATAACATACCCTTATTGTCAAAGTAAATATTAATAGTCCTCATCCATTCTAACTTAACCCAGCCATCAAGCAAAATAAATTTTCAAAATAAATACTGAAATAGAAACATAAATCTTATGGTTTCTCTTCATATTTTTATTTGTTTAATTTTGTAAGATTTTTTCATCTTTTTTGTTATTGTTGTTATTGTGGTGAAGTGTGAGATGAGGGGCACCATAATATAAATGAGCATGAGATTGATATGATATGATTGCAATTTAATTTAATTTGGATTGCCTTTGTATTTATTTGCTTAATTTTGTAGATTTTTTTTCTATGTTTTGTTTTATTTTGTTTGTGGGGAAATGGTGCTATGATGATGCTTCAGTGAATGCTAAAGGGACGCCAATTTTACATACAAAAAATTAGCATAAACTATTTAATACTTTTATCAAGGCCCGGACTAAGTACGGGCCTGCGTTGCTAGTAAAAATGTAAACCTATGTTCATACTTCTCTTTAGAAAAAAAAAAAATATATATATATATATATACAAAGAGGGACATAAAATTTACGTAAAGACCTTAATACATTTCTCAGGAATGGCGCAAGTATATAATTTCAACTTGTGCAAAAGCTCGTTGGAATCGCAGCAACTCCTTCGTAATCTTTAGAACTTCTTCATAATTAACATATTGGTTGGTATAAACTTTCATTGTCTCGAGCACAGGGGATTTGGAGAGTATACACCATATGAATTTCAAATCCAATAACATGGCGACTCCATTGATCTCCACAGTATGGAGGTTACTTAATAAACAGTCAAATTGTGTTTTTGCACTCCATAACTCAGCCTCTTCTTCAGATGGAAAAAGTCTCCTCTTTTCCACATCTACACGAAACTAACAAATTCAAACCCATATAATCTGATCAGTAATGAACACTTTTAGACCAAAACAAGATCAAAATCTATAATAACCACGCCTGGAATGTAACTCACCATGATTTTAAGTTCTGTCAAGTTTGGCGAGCTTTTAAATATGCATAGCATTGCCAACTCTTCCTTCGAATACAATTCCATTTCAACTTCAAGATACTTCAGGCGATCAAATGTAGCAGGAAGCTTCTCTTGTACATCGCCATTAAATAAAACCTTGCAAAAAGAGAACAGATTAAAATGATTTTATAAGGTGGAGCAATGCAGTGCAAAACCTTGCATGGAGTTGAGTCAGATTTTAACTATGCATGGGCCACCCGTATTTGGGATACTCCTTGAAGTGTATGATGTACGAATACTTCAAAAGGGGCAGTGTATTTATCAAATCGTATGCAATACTTCATTTTTTATGTGTAAACTGAGTATCCCACCATGTCCATGGCCTCTCATAAGTCATAATTCATCTAATAATTGAAAACATACAAGATACATAATCGTTACCTTTAGGGAACCAGCCATCAATGCAAGTCTCTCAATCCCCTGAAAACACCCATTAAACTGGAACAAAGTGCAAGTTTTATGTTGCTCAAGATTGTGCCGAAAACTAATAGACACATCAGTCAAATGTTGATAGTTGCAAGTAAAACATCTTGAAATATTCCATGAAGTTTCAAGTGATGGAGATTTGGAGCATGGATGTTGAGACAGCCAGAAGCACGAAAGACTTCCAATGTCAGCCTTTCTAAAAGAGGGCTTTTTGAAATAAGACATGCAAGATCATCCGTTGAAATGATAGAATAAACAAGTTTTAGGACCAAGAGATTATGGAAATCATTGAATGTTGGAGCTACTTTCAAATAGCAATAGGACAAATGCAAATGGCACAACTCTTGACAAAGGAAGATACTCGAAGGCACATCATAGCGATCATCTGTTGGTCTTATCGCTAAGGTGAGCTTTTTAATCCCATTCCTTGATAGAAACAAGATCCAACTATCGATATGACTGCACCCCTTGGGACATAAGATCTGCACGTAAACTTGGAGATTGTTGAGCCAACATGATGCAAGAGAACGTGATCCACAACAGTAGCATGCGTCGTCGTTGATGCACCTTCCATCAAGCAATCCTTATTGAAAACTATATCAGGGATGAAATTCCACTTGTACCTCCATTTTCTTGACAATATACTTGTCCTAATTGCTTCTCTTATCGGCATACGCACAAGGATCGAATACACAATATCCTCTGGTACATTGCTGATCAAATCTACACTTTCTTGTAAGGATTGACCATCTTGTTTCTTCTTTAATTTTCAATAAAAACAAACCAAGTTTCAACCCAAACATAAATTGAAAAATATAAATATAAACATAGTTAGAGATCTGAGCCATTCATCGTCTCTCCCATCGATAATGTTATCGCCCAAAAATTAAGATTTGTAAATCCAGTGTATTGGTGAGTAAATTGAACACTAACCAATTGGTCGTTTCTTCTCATCTCAAATCATACATTTTCAAACATTGACCAACTGATGAGTTGGGACAGCTTGATTTTCATTCTTGTCCTGTTAACATTGGGGGGGCCCACATGATGAATGGCTCAGATCTTTAAGATCTCACATGGTGAAACAACTACAATTGGAGACATCTATATATATATATATATATATATGCCTTCATGGTGTACGTGGTATCCTCAACAGAAGCTATTAGCAGCAAAGATGATAGAGAAACCCAACCTAGGAGATCGAAACCTTCTATCTAATGATTGGGTGACCACCGTTAGAAACAGCACGAATCAGATGAACTTGAGAATTCAGATTCCAGGAATCAAATGCCACCAGCTGATGCCTTTTTCGATTTTATCCGTTTATATCTGCATGACAAATTGAGGCCGATAATGTGAAAATATTAGAATTATATATGAACTCACGTTTTTATTCTCAGCGTGAACTTGTTTCAACGCCAAGATAATTTGAAAAGATATCAGAAAAGTCCAAAATATTGAGAAATGTCAAAAATCATAATTTTCCATTAATACATACTTAAACCAAAATATCAGTCCCCTAAGTCATAACATCATGCACCATTGTTTAATAATTAATTGTTAAATAGATAAGTGAAGAATTCTTGGGTCTATCCTTGTAATTTATAAGCTCATCGATATGGCATATATATGTAATAAAATCCATACCACTCAACAAAACTATCACCTCTTATATTTGCTTTGTGAAGATTTTCTCCTGGCCGCTAATGAATAAACTATGCCACATCATTAGAATCATTAGCTTATCAAATACATGAAGTCAATGCCTAGCCATCTAAAAGAATCAAGTTCATCAAATGTTGCTAGCTATATCATCAAAGATTTCATTTATTGGCTTTAGATTGACAGTGAGTAAGATCGATCCAATTCCAATCCAATAGAACTTGGTCTATTGTTGGATTGACCTGCAGTTTCTTAATTCATATTAAGAAGCTTAATAATAGAAGTGACAATGGGTCCAATTCCTATTCGAGTAAATTATTTGAAGGGCTCATTTGTATGTGGATATTTTATAATAGGTCCTTATTGGAGAAGTACAACTTTTTGAGTATCTTTATTACTTCAGTAAAGAATTTTGAGTTTTTCTTACTAATTGTGGTTGTGGTTGTGTGTGTAATCCCTGTAGATTTGACTCGTCCTACCACACCAAAAGCGGCCTATTTTATTTGCACGTCACTTGTATCAAAGCAAAGCAAAGGAAACTCTTAAGATTGGCTTAATTAGCTAGGTAATCTATTATCTTCCCCTTTGATCATGTTGCATTCCCGGACGAACCCCAAAAATCCCATCACCAAATTCCACAGTCGAATGCCAAACCACCAATCACAATAAAAAAATCTTGAAAATCCCTAAAGTTAATATTTAAAAACATTTGACTAATTAATCCCTAATTAAAACATCATCCCTAATTTTATTGTTTTCGTCTGTCTAGTGATCGACATATATCCAGATGGGTCCCGCACATTTTGTTTTTGCTAGTATATATTCGAAGGCTTTTTCTTGATACCAGAGATTGGGATAGGCAGTGGCCATGCACCCTCAAAATTCTTGAAGTTCATTACGTTTTACATATGGCCCCTAACGGGCTTATTCTTCTTCCTTTTCTTTTCAACATAATAATAGCATCCTCAAGGAAGTTTTTTTAATATATACAATACAACAAGAGACATGTGATGAATAATCAATGGTATTCTAAAATGGCTTTTTCAAGAAATTTAAAAAAATTCAAGTCGAGAATTAGATCCTTTTAAATAACATCTGTAGGAGACCCAGACCCTTATAACCCCCAAATTCCCATAGCCCCCAAATTCCCAAAACCCTAACCCTAAAACCCAAAAAAAAAACAGAGAGATAAAGATAATGGCGTACCTGATTAGAGAGAGAAATAACAAAGGGGCAAAAGGCTGACTTGAGAACCGGATACTACAATTGATTATGGATTTTTGGATGCTTGAAGTTTGCTTGGTGATGAGATTAAATAGCTGTATCTAATGTTTGATTTCTACTCTATTTCTAGAATCACAAAGTTTCCTCTTGGTTTATCTTTCTATAACTTTCCAAGGTTTCTTATTTCAATTAAGATTTCTTTTCTTTCTTTTTTTTTTTTGTTGCTTTCCTATTGTAAGATGACTTCAATTCCTGGGTTTTTTTGGTTACTTTCCTAGGGCTTTTAAAATTTGTAAATAGACCACAAGTGATTAACCACATGAATATTTCCATATATATATGTTGCAATTTTTATTGTGACTCAATCCAATGGTTGATATCAATCTAATCGTCATTAAATTGAGATCAACGACAAATCATGAAGGCAGGGATGTCCAACTAATTAAAACAAAAAATGGGTCAATTGTCACTCAATTCACATTCAAGAGTCCTCATTGTATGGAAATTAGAAACAAACTCAGTTTTTTTTTTAGTTGTTTTTCGTTTTGCAACTTGATCATCTCTACCCAATCTAATTCAATGTTTAATGACTTCGCTGGGATGGGTGTGGACTGAGCACCTGATAGGTGATTTGATTAGTTCCGGATGTGGGCCCGAATCGTAGGATATATAGACGAATCTTCCTAAACAAAAATAAAGTGATTTTGATGTTACTTTCATTTTTTAGAAATGGGGGCTATACTTTACATGATTTGCCAATTAGATAAAATCTCTGTTTCATCCAATCAAAAATTTGCCAATTATATAAAATCTTTGTTTCATCTTGGAAAATCTTGATTGAATGAATTGAAACAGTATCTTTCGGCTAATCCATCCTCTCAATTGCTTTTTTGAATATGAAAAAAAGAAAGAGGTTTTGGTATATACCCCCCTAAGGTTTGTAGGATTTGTAAATAGGCCCATGAGGTTTTAGTATTTTCAAATAGGTCCTTGTTTTTTCATTTTAATAACCTCCAATTCCCCAAAACCAATATTCCTAGCAAGAATGGACAACCAAAGTGATGTTTATGTTGGATTTTTTATATAAATGACAACTTTGCCCTTACATCTATTAAACAAAAATGAGTATTATAATTATTTACAAAAGCCGCATTATTTTATCTCAAGTCCTAATAGTTTCTCTTAAAAACTCTCTTAGGTACATGAAGCCTAATCATATATTTTGGAGTTTTCATCAATCCAATGGTGGGCCATGGATGGATTGGATAAATCATAACCGATATAGGTGTTGATTGTCATTATAATTGATTTCAATGAAATGAAATGGGCCATGTATTGATAAAGAAAAATTATATAAGGTTATTCACTCCCACTAAATGCAATTGTTAATGCCACATGCTTTATAAAAAAATAAGTCCAAGCTTTTGAAATTATACATATAATGATAAAATAGATGGGCAAAGTTGTTGTTTCACTCTAAAAGCAAATAGTGGTTGGAAGGCTACTGGTTTTAAAGACATGTAAGGTATTAAAATAAAAATAAAAGGGTGCATTCGCAAATATTAAAACCTCATGGGCCTATTTAGAAATCCTACAAACCTTAGGGGGCTATGTATAAAAAGCTCAAAAAGAAAAGACGAGATTTTATAAAATCTTGATTGGATGAAACATAATCTCCAAGTTTCAATGAATCTGGTAATCCGGACTCCCCTCTAGGCCATTATAGTGCACCGAAATAGATATGATCTTGGACCATGTCTGATAGCTCCACTGCTTGTCTCAGTGTCGAGAGTGATAGATATCTCACTACGCTGGCAACTGAAGAACACACACTGCCCCCAGTGTTTCTATAAGATGGCGAGGGTAGGAGGTTGGGTATGATAAATTGGACTAGCTAGGAAAATGGCACGACTGGACATGCCGCCTCGCATTGCTACTGTATCTGTATACATATTGAACAGAACCTGGCCATCATATAAAGCCTCACCTATAAATATTAAAAAGGTTGTAGGCAAAAGCTCTCATCATTTACTTCAATTTTAGATTTCATGATGATGTAAATAGTGTTGGAAAAATGGCCTAGAGCACCATTATTTTGGTCAACTTTGAGCCAAAATACAAGTAGGACCTACTTATCCTTTTAGGTGGGAATACATGGGAATGTAATATACTCTATGAGTAGTTTAAGGACACGCATTGGGTTGCTCTAATTCATTAAGGAGTGAATGAGAAATTGCCTCCTAAACACCACCTATTTGAACATGTTAAATATAAAAACAAAAGGAAGTGGTGAATTTGCTTCCCACATTACTTTGGAGCAAAACATTATTTAGATATAAATATATTTACCTTGGTAGTATAGGACAAGGCCCAAGGGGCATTCCACTTTTGTGGAAGAGGGAGGACCTGGATCAAGGTGGGGTCACCACCACATGCGCGTGCTGCCCCGAATTGAACCGGGCTCGGGCTCAAGCTTCACGCATGAGTTGGGCCTGGCTCAGCCTACTACCCATTTATTATTTTAGAAAAATTTTATTTAATAAAATTTCTTTTCCAAATGGGGTGTGTCCAAGAGGGGTGTGTCCATTCGCTTTTGAATGGGTGTGTCCAAAGAACAAGCATCTGTTCAAGTGAACAGTCACTGTTCTGAACAGATGCAGCCTATATGAAGAGACCCGATTGCAGGCTATAAATTCATCTCGTTCATGCTGTTTTGATAATCCAATTCACTGCTGCTGCATTGCATTTCGAGTCAGAGTCAAGAGAGTTAGAGAGTTCCGTTGCATAATTGATTCGCCAGTCACATAGTTGGTAGTACTGCTACTGCGTGGATCGATCATTGTATCCTGGGAGACAGACGCCATTGAACCTCATTAGCATTGTTGCGGGGACAAAATTTATCTTAATGACATAGTGTTAAACACTAGCCTTGATCAACTTTCTTTTGAACATTTTCAGATCACTTAACTTCAACAAAAGCTCTCTCTGGTTTTTGCCTTTAAACAATAAGTACATTTACATTCAAATAGAGTACTATTTTTATTTCAATTTAGTGCAAACTGATTTCCTAAAATACTGAACTATATGTACTCGAACTAACAAATAGAATGAAAAGAAAACATTCACATACCCTTTTCGGTACTCCTAAGTTGAGACCGCATGCAGTTTGTTTAAATTTATCTATGTGAAAAACTCCCTATTAGAGTGTTCATACTTCATAGCCTTGAACTCTTATCACTGAAAAAAGGAGCTGAAAGGGTTCACCATAGTCATAGTTTAAATATATAGAATGGCTAGATCTCCTAACTGTTTCCATTTTGGCCCTCCGGCTACCGATCACAATTCCCAACACAAATCAATAGCGGCATAAATTTCATTTTTACCAGGAGTATTGAAACTACTTGTAAGCCTATTTCAAGTTCCACATTCCAAACCCATTTCAAGTTTTAGCTTAATTTCTCATCCTCCAGGAGGATTGACAACACAGTTGTGCTTTCCAAGTTAGAAATGAATCTAAATGCCCCTATTTATACTTCTACCAAATTAAATGAATGGCTAGGATTATGTCACATCCCACTTATCTAACTGATGAGGAATCTTTTAGACTTACTCTAGAAACTTATGCAAATCTTACCCTAATCTTATACTTGCCAACCGTCTTTTATAAAACTCTATCAAACACTTACATCTAATTCTATAATTTTTTTCATTAGTCATTACTTTTTTGTTAAAAGAGAAGTAAATAAATTTCTAATAAACTATAAAATGGGATTTTTACTGCACGCTTGCCTTTAAAATTAGAAATGCCCTCCATTTTGTCAAATTTCAAATAATTTTTTAGAGGTGCATGGTACTTGCTTTTTGTAGAAAAATTGATTGAAATGCCCCTCGATCTGGGATATTGCATGTGGTAGGGAGAACTATTTGAGATTCGACAAGCTGGAGGACATATCTAAATCTAAAGGCAAGCTCCTATAAAATTAAAAGTTATAACCTATGTCTAAAAGTGGAAACCCAGTTGATACTAAATTTTCTCGAGCCCTGTGGAGCATTTTGGAACACTGTCATAAAACTTAATTTTCAAAAGTTTGATCCTTAATAGATAATGCAATCTATTAAGGAATTGCATACCCATTATCCTCTTCTTTTATCAATGATTAAGCAGGAATTGTATACCCATTATATCTAATTCCCATGACATAGAAAGGACCCCTTTATTATTATTATTATTATTTTTTATAACGCAGGTTTCAAATCTTTGGAGCCGGAATAATTCCTAGGGCCCAGAGGGGAAAGCCGGATGTGGCCCTACGCGGTAGTATAGTTTTGATGCAGGTGACTTTGACAATTGCATGTTGGCTTTAAGTTGTAGACATAATAAATAACGACAATGGACGATACGTGTCGTAAACAGTGCAACAAATTTAGGTACGGACAATGGTAAATTTAGTGAAGTCAGCTTCTTGAATCATACCTTAGGTGACTTCTCCTCACTCGGAGCTGTGACCTAACACAAGGTATATAGAGATATAGAGAGAAGCCTGACTTCCTTTTCTAACCGTGGGGTTTGTATGTGAACTCTCTGGTTTGGATGGATGTAACCAAATTTCCTCTATCATTGCTGGTTTGGCATGGAATTAATTCAAGTCCAGGAATAGATTGTTTGGCAGGAAATGAAAGGGCTACCTCCTTGCAATGACCCACCTCCTCATCCCTCCCATGTCAAACTCATTGGTCATGGACCTTGTCATTTTATGGGAAAGTTTAGTCAGCGACCTTTGTCATTAGTATTATTATCTATCTGTATGGAGGGAGGTCTCAAGGATCCAAGTCATTGTTTTTTCCTTCTAGAATAGGAGAAATTATTCACACCTTCTTTTAGGTTAGGCAGTTCATCTTTTCCAAGGAACTAAAATGGCTGATGTGGGATCATGATATATTTGTTTTCTCGATTGATGTGATCTTCTTCTAACCGGACAATTAATTAGGAAATGACTTTGAATGATGCATTGCCGACTTCGATCAGTGATGATGGCATTGTAGAGTTGTATTCAACCCATAGATAGATAATTAGGGTAGGAGCGAGTTTTTATGATTAAGATAATTGGCTCAAATTTGCGGATGGGTTGAATCTCTACATGATAATTGCAAACAGAGAAATTCTATAAAAAAAAATAATAAACAAGATATTTCTAACCTTCTTAGCTTCAATTATATTAACAATAATTCTAATGATCTCCATCACTAACTAATCACCTACATCAAATCTATTAATCACTAATCCTAGTTATGGGGGGATTGACATAAACTATGATTTGGACTAAAAGCATAAGACTCCTACTTTTTATTCAAAGCAAGCTATTAAATAAATCAAACAGAGCCATAAGGTCTCCTCTAATTAGCTCTCATGTGAGAACGGCTCTTTACTTGAGTGGTGAGGAGCGGTAATTCTCACATAATTGTCTAGGGTTTGAACCCAAAGTACGCCTTTTCTTTTCGCGTGTGCGGACTCCTTTCCCTATGCTTGATCCTTGGATCATATAAGTTCACCCAATATGTTTTTATTCATTGGTATATGTGAGTTTCTAGCCCAATAAAATGGTTAGAGAAGAGAAATAGTTGACACAAAACCTACTAAAACAAATTCTAAGGTTTGTCCCATTTCTTCTTGTTAAATAAAGCAGCACTTGACTGATCCTACATTTTCTTTGAAAAAAAAAGGTTATAGCTGATATGATTTGCATAAAAATCCTCGATCACACTGTTAGGCCAAAAGTCAAACTGTAGGCTGACAAAGCCAAATGAAAAACGTTGGCATAATGGAGACAATATGGTGTCTCACTATAGCGAGAATGACACTGATGCCCAGGTTTGATCCGGACTCAATGGCAAAGTTTGAGATGAATTGAAAATCTCAGTGGATCATGACTAAGAGTCTTATGCACGGGTTTGGGACTATATATTGGGTGTTTCTCTCAATCCAAAGGAAAACACAAGAAGTTAATTCTCTCTCTTGATCTGAGGTTAGAATACCCTAAGAGTGAATTTCTTATTTTTCTAGAGCCATTGAGAGATCGTTCTGAATGACTGCTCTAAAAGGTTGTGCTGCTTCTACTATTTTGTAGAAGATTGATCATCTTATTTAACAAGGTGCGAGGAGATCAAGTAAGGAGAACAGTATACGGTGGAAGTCGTATTAGTGAATTCTATGCAAGAACAGCTACAGTCCTTAGGTCGAGGTATAAACTGAGGTAAAGGAGCTGTGAGTATATCTCGTAACTATTCGTTAACTCTTAATTTCTAGTTCGTGATTTTTCTCCCTAGAAAGGATTTACACGTTAAATATTGTGTCTGCCTTCTTGTGGTGTGTGATTGGTAGATAGCTAATTCTATATTGTCTGATTGGTTATTTCTATTGCATTAATTAATCAAATTAGAACTAATATCCATTTTAGTGGGTCCTGTAAAATTCTCACACACTTACCGCTAAATTTACCAAAGAACACATGAAAAGACACTTGCTAAGTTTCCAGGCCACTCGTTTTACTGTATGTGTCAAATGTGTCTGGTTCTTTGCACGCCCATCATCCATATATAGGGCTTACGTTCACTCTCCCCTGCATCCATCATTAGGCCTCAAGTTGTCCCTAAGAAAGACTGTGTGGGACATCCCTAAGTAAATTTCATTACTATTTCATCATCAAAGAAACTATTTCCAGCCAACCATGTTGGATTAACTGAAAGAATTATATTTCTCCATTTGGATCTATTTGGGGCAAAATGGTCAAACAGGTCACACTTCAAATCATGTAGGTATTTTTACAAAATTTATGTTGAATTGTAACAGAAGTTTTATTTTGGTTGTCTATCTACCAATCGCAACCTTTATTCTTTATTGGTGCTTGGGTTCGGACATCCCTACAAATTATGCCCTTGAAATTATAATTTATTTCTTAACATCTAACTCAGCAACAATTTATCCAAATTCACTTGAAATCGTGATAGGCCGGTAAGCTCCTGAGCTACTTTCCAGGGTCAAGTTCGAAGATTAACGTTGTTATGTGGGTCACCCTAAATCAGTTTGTGATCTCACCAACCAAGAATAGAAATAAAAGTAAACATAAACGAAATTAAATGAATCCCTTTGACCTGCTAACACAATAATAGGAAGATGTGAGTTCCATCATGTCAGAGATTAGGCCACCATAACTGTCTAGATTTTGATTGGATTACCCATCATTATCTTGGATTGTGAGCTTACTCAGGTCTATCAACCCTTTCTTTCCCATCATCTCCCTTTCTTTATTAAAGAGAATTTGCTCCATGCAGAGACATACAACTCAAATGTAGGAATCTTTCCTAATATAATATAGGAGATATATGACGCCTATGGGGCACAGAAGGTTATGTTTTGGATGTCTCTATTTATGCAAATAATGTGAAGTTATGGAGGGTTTGTGGCCTGCGACTAAAGTGTCCATTAACACTATGGCTAAAATACTAGCAAAGAAAGATTATTATTTCTATTATTATTATTATTCTTATTATTTTTATTATTATATGAAGATATTCCTCTGGTTACCCTGGTCTTTGTGAAGCTTGCAAACTGTTTTGATAGCATTCTGATAATTAATAAGGAAACAATATATATACACACCCATATATACTAATTAATAAGGAAACAATATACATATATATATATATATTAAGATACCTATTATATAATTTTGAGGATTCAAAACTACTGTGCAGAAACAATTTATAAGAATGAGTTTTGTGAGATTTTTGGTGAGAATTACTTTTCACTAAATCTTTGTTATTTAAATTTAAGCTGGAGATTATCCCACCTTTGGTTTTATATGTGCGGTTCTGATCCACACCATCGACATCAAATGCTTTCCTAAGGAATAGGTGGATGCAGTGGTCTGAAATCTCGCTTTAATTGGAATATTATTCAGGGTTGAGTTGATACACATATTTAAAAAATCAGATTTACTGTTTGCAATTAGAATGAATGGTTTCTCTTGTGGTTTTGTCGCAGGAATACTACATTACCCAACAAGTTTGATTTTCACCATGTTTCATATATGCTGCCGATATTTTAAAGAAGGGAATTTTACAAAAAAAAAAAAAACTTTAAGTGGCCATTGCACCAAGCATGAAATTTTAGCCAGTAGTACACTAAACAGAGAATCTATACAGAAAAATTAACTTTTTTCACCATTTTTTTTTTTTTTTGTGGTCGCATTCGACCTTCATTTTCTGTGTTGAGGGTCGATTGCGACTCTCGCTATAATAAGTACGGGTCGCATTCGACCCTAAGCAGGCATAACCTCTTCATCTTCTTCCTCAAGTATTTGGGTTTTCAATTAAAGGAAGTGATAACTGGAAAATCTAACCTAGTAAATTGCCAATTAGCCCTAAAAATGTTGCCTTAGTTTTCTACAAATTGATTAATTTAATGGTGCATATCGCTCTGATTAGAGTAAATTTAGCGATCGATATTCAGCGAGGGTGTTAGATCCCTATTCAAGCGAGCGTGTTTGATATGAATGGTTTGGATAAACAAAAGTGTGGTCCATATAAACAACTATAACATGTTATAATGAAAACACACTGACCTCAAGATATGCTATTTCTATTTGTATCTATTTTTTGAGAAATAATGCTATTAGAGTCCCTAAAGGCAATAGTTGAAGAGACTAGCTACCGTGTGAAGTCCACATGGAGGTAAGCAAATTCACATAGGTTAGGGACCTGAAAGTGATGTTGCGAATAGATGGATTTTCATTCAGTGTAAATGATTAAAGCCATGTGATTGCCCTGAAATTGGACAGAAAAAGAAAGGGAAATGTCAAAACTAATTTCGTCTACCCATTTCCTATAATAATGGTGCCTCGGTTCAATTTACGTCCCTACTTCAAATCATTGGATGTGGCGTATCCAGATAAGGATGCTAGAATTTATTACAATTATTTTCTTGTCCATCCCTAGTAGGACATTGCACTCAAAACAAACTTCAACTCATACACTCTAACTCCTTACGAGGAGTATTATTAATCTTCCTAATCAGTTAAGCTACAGTTTATAACACTTTATGAGGGTTTGGGTTTTTTCAAAATACGCACAATTGTACATGATAGAATTGTGATTTTTTTTTCAAGAATATCAATATGAGCTTTTTCTGAGTTTGTTCAATTGCCTAAGTACATCTCCTTTTGGGGCAAAGATGACCCTACATGTGAATTACTTACCTCCAATTAATTGGCGCTCAACCCAACAAGATACTCATCCAACCTTTATGCATCATCAATTTAAATTTTGATAGAAATGGAATTTTTAAGATCCCCAAACCATTACGGTAGGTTTTGCGCGGCCGCTTTCCTTTAAAAAAGCATAGAAAATGAAAAGAGTTCCTGCAGTGCTAAAAGTTCTTTATTTGATGCGGCCATTTCTCTTTCTTTGTGTGGAAAAGGTTCAAATCTCTATGATTGTGTGGAAGATCATTTTCGATAGGGGAATTAAACTTAGTTTTCCACGGAACATGAGAATGGTTGTCAGCGAAATTAATTTTCCACGGTACTGCAAAAACATGCTCTTAGGCTAATTGAGCGCTGGAATATAATTACTTGATTGCAAATTTGTTGTTGAATTATTGTCTTGTATTTTAGGTAACTCAAATTAGTCAATTTAGATTAATTAATGTGGGTGTAACTAGGTGGTATTTTGGCAAATGAACCAGAATTTTCTTGGGGCTAAAAATGACTTACTTGGGAGCCAAAAAAGTGAAGATAATGTACATGATGTGATAGTAACCCTAATTACGAGGCATAACAATGAGAAAGATGAATTCCCAGGAACTCTTAACATGAGTCATATATGTAGGTGGGATTCAAACAGAGGTCCTAACATGATCATCCCTCGTGTATAAATATTTTTTTTTAGAAAAGTAGAAGAATCCTGGTGAACGGTTCATACAACTTGGCAATGATTGATTAGATTTTGAGATGAACGTATGTCGGGTGGTGCATTTAATTAATTGAAACAAGCCATTTGAATAAGCACAAATGGGAATAAAGCAGTGGCAGGATGATTGACTGCCCCCACCCACCTATTTCATCTTCCTTAACAGCTCTTTATTCTTTCCAATTTAGACATCTTTTACCCTCAAAAGTCAGAATCCAAATAGTTTTGGTTCAAACCAAGTTAATCGTACTAGTAAACTTATGCATGAGTTTACTTTGAGATTTTTTTTTTTAATTTTAAAAAGAGAGTTTACTTTGAGATGAACACAGGATTTGTGGATTGAATTGATGCCTCAATGAGCACGGAACTCACAATAAATGACAAGGAGAGGAGACCGAAAGACAAGTGCCTTACACGGCTTGGCCTTCATTTCACTTCTTGGTATTAGACAGCGAATTAAAGGGAAGCAATCTAAAGGGCAGTGGTTGTGGCATTTATTTTTGAATCAATAGCTTTCCTTTCTCATCCCAAGCATTGGCATAGATACCATTCTCTTGTTTTTTTCCCCCACATTCTTAATTTTGAATCTTTTCCAAATATTATTTTGCAATATTTCATTAAAACTGACAGACAATTCACGAAAGTGATTGACTCAAACTCAACCCATGCAGACTTACAAACATGAGTGGACAATAAATCCTCAAAATTGATTGGCTCAAATTAAAATTGTATGGTAGTGTAGTAGCTAGACCGAGCTAAAGATTTTTCCATTCCAATCGTGGCACAGTTGGTTAGAGGCATGTGTGTCTGTGAGAGAGTGGGTGAGTTAGATTCCTACTGGTAGGCTGAAAAAAAAAAATCCAGCCTAATTGGTTATTAGGAGGACCCAAATGAGTCCAGCCAGGTCGCATCCGATTATATACTTGACTTTCTTAGTCTGGTCACCGAACCATACATTTGTGTAATGAGAGAAATCGGTGATGAAAGAGAAAAACTGTTCTCTTTTATTATGCATAGCTGGCTTTTATATATATATTATATATTCGATACAAATACAACACTTTTCTGCATGGAGAAAAAAATGAATTTACTTTCTGTCCTAAATGGGGATTTTGATTTTTAATGTAGGAGGTAGGGTAGCGAGATTTATTTCTATTGCAGAAATGAAACATAGTAGAGTGTGATATTCTATTGTTTTTTGTGCCGAATTTGAGGCTGAGTTGAGCCTTTTAATTAGTTGGGCCTTTAAGTAGACATAGGCCCAGCCCTAGCCCAATGACAGGAAAGTTGAGGCTAATTCAGCCTAAAGCTAAATAGAGTCAGTAGACTACAAGTAATCTCTCTTTCAGCAAACATTCAGAAAGATAATAGGTAGGTAAAACACTCAGCTCCATGGTCCAACCCTGTTCCATGGACCTAGCATCTAACCCAAATCTCATGAACATTTCTAGTCAAGGTTGAGCTAACATCAGGACAGTTCATTACAACTGTTGTGAAACACAAAATAAAACAAATAAATCGATGTTCTCAAACCTAAACCGGGTCTTAGTCCATTAACATTCAGATCCAAACAATTAACTTTGAGTCCGAATTGATACTGTTCTCTAATGAGCCTTCCCATTGTGTCAAGAAGCTTTCCTCCCCATCGTTTATTAATTGTTTCTCGGTCTAAAGCTCCCCTCTTTGGAGAAAGTATTCTGGAAGAGACCATAAAATCATTCAAATCAATTGTTTCTCAGGTCTAAAGCTCCCTTCTTTGGAGAAAGTATTCTGGAAGAGACTCCAACCATAGAAACATTCAAATCAAGGAATTTATCCTGTCCCTAAAGTTTTGGAAGGCCAAACTTCTAAGTGGGTCTGTATCCTTCATAGCCTTTGCCGAGGGCTTTTTAGCCAATGAAAGGCCAAAACTATTGAATTAACAGTTTGTGAACTTCTAAATAAGCAACACTGACAATCGTTTAATATAAGGTCATGAAAATGGATTGTCAAATTAGAAACTGTTCCCTCACCATCCAAATTGTTCATTCGATAGCTCTTGTAGCTCACAACATTTGATGAACCGGACTTATTTTAGTTGGAGAACCACCAAAGCTCTCTACTATTTCACATAATGGAACCAACGTACTTTTCCATATTTTACAAATTAGAAGAGAGATTTGTGCCAGATCCTTCTAAAATGAGGCCGTGTGTCCTCGTCTGTTTTTTTATGTGCAGCATATCTTAGGTTTTCGGCTGGGGCCATGTAAATTTTCCAAGGGAACATTTGTGCAACTCCAAATTCGTGGAAAAGTGATTAGCTAGGGATTCAATTTAATTATTATATCTATTTTTTCTTTTCATTCGGTAAAATTAAACTAGGGCAAACATCATACTTTCTTCGAGTGCTATCTCTGCGCGAGTGAACCCCTAACTTCAGTTTGCATGCAAGAGAAGATCCGCTGCAGCATTACACGAACTTCTCCGGATTAAAAATGTTGAGGGGGTACATGTTAGAAATTTCAACCATCAGAATTCTCGTCAAAGACCCGAGTCTTAAATCTCCTGAAGTTTTGTGTATTGTAGCTGGTGTTGGGTGCCTAAACTATTCCCTACCCTATGTATTTAGTTTCCCCACCTACGCATCAAGGGTTACTGCATGTCCTTGATTGACGTTACAGGCTCATTGAACTTTTTCTCAATGTATATATGTGCCGACTGCCGACTATGGGCGACATCAGTAAATCTTAAAAGATGTTATGTCCTTCCAAGTTTTCCAAGGAACCTGTGAAGGAAACTTTTTTTTTTTTTCAAGAAACAAAAGGAGTATAATAACGTATGAGAGCTGAAGTAGAATGTGGGGTATTTTAGTAAGTTGGGAACCTTGCCTCTCACGGGGATGACCAGGATTGTTAAAACCTTTGATCTCTCCTTCATCGCATGTGCAAATCTTCTTCATAGGAAGTACAGGTGTTATCTCTTTATTGATGTGAGTGCTCTCACATTCTGTGTGTTGTTGCTCGCATGGGTCCTAACCCCCTTAGTTGGGTTAAAATTAAAAAATAAAATCTATGAAAGTTGAAGAGGATTTGAATCCAGAACTAGAACTTTACTACCAGTGGACACTGAATATTTGATTCGACGAGGGACATGTTCTTTAATTTCCCATTTGATCTTATATTTATTTCTTGACAATAAGTATGCTCTGCATTGGAGATTTATCAGGAATGATTTGTGTTTTTGTTGAGGCAGATACACTTCATCTAATCTTATGAACATATACTATTAATATAGCCATTAAATATTAGATTTCATCATTATCACAATCATAACTGCAATTGGGTTTGCTTTTCAAAACGCAAGCTGTTCTCACTCCATACTACGGTGGACTCTCCACTCCAGTAATCACTTCAAATCCTCTCACCTGCGCCCACAAATACACTCAGTTAAATTAGCATAGTATCACTCTCATTTATTTTAGAAAAGCTATCCAGCTTTTCTAATATTCTTGTCTCGTCTACTTGTAGTGCTATTTCTTTTAAGAGCTAATTCATTTTGAAAGTTTGGCAGAAATTTTAATTTTACCAGTCTGGACGTATATTTGAGGCAACTCTCTCTCTCTCTCTTACCCCTTTTGTTTGGGAGCATTTTTTATGAATTCCTGACAGGAACGCAAATGTTATCATCTGAATTCCTCGTTTGATTTTTCTTTGAAGGGGTGATAATGAACTAAATCAGCAAGGGAAAAGTCATTTTTAGCCACTACAATTCTCATAAGTTTAAACTTATGAATTTGGAATTCTTTACAAGATTATGCCAAATGCTTAAACCCCAAATGGCTGATGAAAACTTTTCTGATAAAAATTGTCGGCCACAATGGTTTCAATTGACTGGTTCCGGCAGGCCCAAACCCCTTCTAGAGATGCAGACTAAGTAGGCTATAATTAGCTGTGGTACATATGTTCGGAATCGGGTCCAATTGAAATTGAGGAGAAAGTCAAAGTCAAACCTCCCTAATTTTCCAATCAAGTCTTCAAGTCTGATAAAAACTAACCCTATTTTCATCAGTAGTAGGATTAGATCCAATCCAAACCCAACAGTCAAAACCATCCGTAAACAGATTCTCGTTTCACTACTGTTTTTTACTTCACCCACGGAGATTCCGTAAACAAAGGGCAGTTTCGTCACACAAAAAAACCCATGATTGGTGCGCCCCCTTACGTAACAAACGGAAGGAGAAACAACAGGGGGGTCCCCACACATTACACGACAAGCGCGCGGGAAACAAATTAGCATGTCCTTTCGGCCGTCCATCACGGAGTGACCGTTGTGCACTACTGGCCAATCTCAACCGTCCAATCAGACTCTTTGACCGTCTCCTGATCAATTTTGACCCAGCCACCGTCGGTTACCCAGGTATATGAAATCTAACCCTAGTTAAGCTCTCCTGGTGAAAATAAAACCCAAACATCAAATTCCAGAGAAAGAGAGAGAGATAGATAGAGAGAGGGATAAATGATTCCAGACACGTCCGAAGCTCTGGAAATCTTGGGGTTTTAGGAGCGCACCAAACACACTCTGAAACGGACCTGCGCTCTCTACCTCCTTCCCCTCTCTCTATCTTCCTCTGTAAATTAAAAAAAGATTGAGAACCGATTTCAAAGATAGAAAATAACAAGCTATTTGGCAAAGGATTTCCCACACAAGGCGATTTAGAAAGCTAGTTAAGGAAAGAAAATAGAACCAGATTTTCCCGACTCTTCTCAAGTGCTGGATTAGGGAAGCTTTAGAGGAGAGAGGCTCTGCAACTGAGATTTCTAGATAGGATTCAAAGCTGGGTAGCCGTCAGATTGCATATCAAGATCTGCAGGTGATTTCCAAAGGAGCTGGAATTCTGCAAGAAAGAAGCGATTGGAGCTGAAATCAGAAGAAATTCGATAGCGTTTGGATAGAAGTTTTTAGGAAAGCATGTGAAGAGGGGAAAATCGGATCGAGAAGTGGTATCTGCATCCGAAATGGCGTGTAATACTACGGAAATGCAAGAACCGAGCATCGACACGGACAAGCTCAGCTATGAGATCTTCTCCATCCTTGAAAGCAAGTTCCTCTTCGGCTACGATGATCAGAAGCTCTGGATCCCCAAACAGATCACTCCTGCCACCTCCGCTGCTGCCTCGACAGACGTCTTACCGTCGGCCGCAGCTTCCGTCGCTGCCGGAGCTGATGTCGGCAGTATCGGCTCGATCAAGAACCAGAGGGGCAAGGTCTGCATCCTCAGCATCGACGGGGGTGGAATGCGAGGTATCGTCGCTGGAAAAGCCCTCGCCTACCTCGAGCAAGCGCTGAAAACAAAATCCGGAAATCCGGACGCTAGAATCGCCGATTACTTCGACGTTGCGGCGGGGACCGGCGTCGGAGGCATCTTCACGGCGATGCTCTTCGCGACGAAAGGAGGCGACCGGCCCATCTTCCGCGCGGAGGACACGTGGAAGTTTTTAGCGGAGAAGGGGAAGCGATTCTACCGGCCGCCGACTGTTTCCGGCAGCGGCAGCCTCATGCGGAAGTTCTTCAAAAGCGGAGGCGGCGGCGGGAGCAGCGGCTCCGCTGGGATGGAGCGGGCGATGAAGGACGCGTTTACGGATGGAGACCGGAACCTGACGCTGAAGGACACGTTGAAGCCGGTGTTGATTCCGTGCTACGACCTGTCGAGCGCGGCGCCGTTTTTGTTCTCTCGAGCCGACGCGCTGGAGACAGACAGCTTCGATTTTTGGCTTTGGGAGGTGTGCAGAGCCACGTCAGCCGAGCCAGGGATTTTCGACCCGGTCGCGATGCGGTCCGTGGACGGCTCGACTCGGTGCGTTGCGGTCGATGGGGGTTTAGCCATGAGCAACCCGGCTTCGGCTGCCATCACGCACGTGCTGCACAACAAGCAGGAGTTCCCGTTCGTGCGAGGGGTGGAAGACCTGATGGTCCTTTCGCTAGGGTCCGGAGGGGGCCTTTTGGAGGGTAGCTATGACTACGAGCAGGTCAAGGGCTGGAGGGCTAAAGACTGGGCTAAGCCCATGGCTCGGATCGTAGGCGATGGAGCTGCTGATTTGGTGGACCATGCTGTCGCCATGGCTTTTGGGCAGAGCCGGAGTAGCAACTATGTCCGCATTCAGGTACGTTTCTAACGTGCGCTCGCTCTCTGGTGTCTTAACCTACCCCCAACGGTTTGTTTTGTTCTAATAACTAGAAGTATTTCAGCCTTTTTTGGGCTTCCGGTCCAGTAGATTTTTGTTGCATCTCCGATAAGATACACGTGGCGCAATTTAACCGTATTATGTCCCTAACCTCCCCACGGCACACTGTTGCTTCTTTCAATTGGGACCATTCCATTTCTACAGGATGCATGTAACGGTTACTTGGCGCGTTTGGGTAGACGCATCAGGATCCTGTTGGTTGGATTTTGCTCCACGGCGCACGTTAGTTGTGATGCGTTTGTGTCTTTAATCGAGAAAATGAGGCTTTGTCCTGTCTGTTGTTTTTGGTTGAAACGAGAAGCGAAATGCGTCAGTTATTTTAATTTTTCCACTTTTGGAAACGGTAAACGTCCAAACACCGTTTCTAGGAATGGGATTCCAATGTTTTGGTGTGAGGGAACGGGGGTGGTCGTGGATTATACGTTCCATGATCCGAGTCATCAAAATTACGTATGGCCCTTCTTTCATAAACTAACATAGTAAATTGATTAGATCAAGGATCTTCGTCTTGTGTGAAATTGACTAGTTTTATGGTTTGGATCGAGACCTATACGGCCTGATGAAGGTGATATGAATGATTTGGTTAGACTTGCTTTGTATGTTTACTTTAGGACGGGACGACTGTATCAATTGCCAATGACTGGTGGGTAATAGGGTCCTTGTGGAAATGGTGACTAGGTGTCATTGCCCCATCGAGGGTACAACGCGGAGTTCTTTGTTGCTATTTTCAGGCAGAGATAATCCACTGTCAATGCACTCTGACTCTGTCAGGATTCCCTCTATTCATGTATAGTGTATCTGTTTAAAGACTTGGGGAAACAGAGGAAGGACCACAGCAGATATAAATGGCTTTAAGAATTACCCGAGTCTGATAATTTCAAATCCATTGTACGTGAAGATCGGCTAAAAATGGATAATGAGATAATATCTATTTTGACTCTGCTTTATGAGTTCAGATCACATTTTTTGGTTAAAAACCCGATTGTGTTTTTCCATTTTGGAGAGGATCCGGATCCATAAGACTTGCTCGTTTATGTACATTGTTGTTATAAATTTCAGACGGTCAGGTGGAATTAGAAGCGCTGAGTCAATCATGACCCAATAGGATGTGGGTTCACTCAAGCTTATTGGCTGCTGCATGGGGCCCAAAAAATGATGGTCTGTTCCCCCCTTATTGTAGCAAATGAAGATGGGCTTGGCAATCCCCGTCCAACCTTTTTTGGACTATGTATTGATTTTGTTTGTCGCATGACTGGCGCTGGATTTTCACTGCAAGTGCCATGAATAATTGTCTGCCATTGATTGCACAGTTGTCACATATGGGATCTACCACTTGCTTCAATAGAGATAGGTCCCACAATGCCAGACTTATCCTTTCACTGTTGGGTCCGTGTATCCCTAATTCACAAGAGTTGGTTTCTTGGATTTCGATCTTGTCTGTATTGTCTTGTACACCCATTGTGATCTTAAGGATTTTTTCATTTTTATTTTTGTTAGGCTTGTAGATGAGATTTCCTGTATAGGATTATAGTTGAATTGATTATTAAACAGTAAAAAGTGATTCATGTAATCTTTTATGATGTACCTCAATGGTTATTAATTTGTGGCATTCATGGTCGCAGGCAAACGGATCTAGTCTCAGTCGGTATTCAGCCAACACAGACTCGGATCCGAGTCCCAGCAATGTGAAGATGCTTCTAGGAGTAGCCGAGGAGATGCTGAGACAGAAGAATGTGGAGTCGGTTTTATTTGGAGGAAAGAGAATTGCGGAGCAGACAAACTATGAGAAGCTAGACTGGTTTGCTGGTGAGCTTGTACTGGAACATCAGAGGAGAAGCTGTAGGATAGCCCCCACTGTTGCATTCAAGCAAGCAGCTCCAAGGGCGACTTAGGAGTTGCCATTTGCTGGAAGTAAGCAAAAATTTTCCCCAGCCCATTTGTTGAAATTTGTTGTTAAGATCTACCCTGGTTTTGCACATATTTCTGTAAGATGCAATCTTGTTGGGGCATTTAGACCCCTTGCCAACTGTTGAAAGGAAAAAAGGAATATCAACTCTAAAATCTGGCATTTGATTGTCATTGTTTTGCCACCCCTAATTGAATTTGTAGTATAGGGTTCTTTAGCTTACTCCAAATCTGCTAATTGTTAAGGATTAGTAGTTCATGGATTACTATGATTGATTTAATTTGGAAAAGAAATGGTGTGATTCACGTGAGATTCAAGCTTCATTTTTTACCAAAGTAGATTCGGCTTCCAAGTTGCAGTGGACTGATTCAAGCTGACCCCGAATCCAATTAATAGGATTCCAAATGTCATTGCAGCAGTTTCGCTGAAGTTGAGTTTAGATGCTTTTTATTCTTAACTTCCCTTCAAATAGGGTTTATGGCTTACAGTTTATTATATGTAATTCACTTGTCGAACTGGCCTTAAATACTTTGCCTCACCGTTTTATAAATCGAAATTTCAAGAGTAAAAATGTTTCCATTTGAGTCGGTATAGTCTTTTTGTTCCGCTAGCTTTTTTAATGAATTTAAGTATTTAACCTTTCAAAACAAAATTTCAAGAGTAAAACTAAAATTAATTCCATGTCCTGTACAAGCTACTCGTCATTCTTGGGCTCACTTTAAAATTTGTAACTCGTCACACCCAGCTCCTGTATATAGGGGCTCCGTAGTTACTTTTTAGCCAGCCATGTTCCGGTACGGTGGGCCCACCTAGAGCCTCATTGATGGGTGGTCCACGAGTTTAGCAGTTTTATGTCAAAATGAAAAGAAAAAAGGTCCTTTGATCCATCTTGGAGAGTATGCATTTTGGCCTGTTTTAACTATTGAACTTTATCGGCCTTCAAAGTTTGAAGCTGATTGTTGTGGTTTATGATCCATATCTGACCATTTTAGTTCTGTTGGGTCCTTATAATAGGGAGGGGCACCTGAAACTTGCGTGATCAGCCCTCAAGTGGAGACGAGTGAATGTCATGAACTGAAAATACTGGATGTTATTCCCATCCTGCGAATATTTTGTCGTCTTCTGGAACGAGTCGCTGCAGAACTAGCGCAAGGGATAGAGGCAGGGGACAGGGAATCAGGGATGTCCTGTTGGCAACGTTGTCGGCGTGTGAACCAAGTGATGCATTTCTGTTTTGTATCCCCCTCTCTCTCTCTGTTTCTCTTTTCTTTTCCCCTGGGTTTATTTGTGTAATTTGAGAAACAATGAAAAGCTGCTTCATTGTAATTCTTGCTTTTTTGGAAGGCAAGTCCGTAGTCCGGAAAAGGTTTCGAGCACTAGTTTTGACTGTAGACGGAATTTCTTTTTCTTTCCACCCCCTGTACGAGACGGGACCGAGTTACTTTTTCTTTTTTCTTTTTTTATTATCGAGGAGGGAACAAAATGCCTCTGCTCTTGAAAATATTTCGATAATACCTTTTGTCAGGTCGGTAGAGAGTAGAGACGGAGCCTAATGGCCTCTGTTTTTTTAGTTAAATTTTGGTTAGGAATTTACTCACCAGGATCATGAATTTCTGAATATAATGTGACTTGCTGTTACATAAAATCTCTGAATTTCATATTTCTTCATAGAAATTTATGGATTTTTTAACTACATAAAATATCCCTTTTGATTTTTGGGAATCCAGAAATTTCTCTCCTTTTGCATTTTTGTAAAATTCCTGAAAGTTTAAGCCCAAATAAGTATTCAAGAATTTCACTATGCCTGCGAATTCAAAATTTCTACATATATGAATTCTTAGAATTCTAGCAAAGAAACAAGCCCTTGAGTGTGTAAGACAGGACAGGAAGCATGGGAAGCAGGTGCTTGATTTTACTGGTGGAAATGTTATTGCATTGGCGTGGCATTGCTGCTGATTGTAGTATTATCACATTTTTAGTTATATTCTCAATTGACTAGTATGTCCTACTCTCTGGAAATAATGATTATCTTGAACGGTCTGAATTATCTCTATATAAAAATTAAAATTGAATTTCATAAATTTATTATGTAGTTATGTGTAATATTTGCAAGGGAGGATCCATAATTCTGTTTTTAATTGGTGGATGAATGGATGGATGTCATTTTTCATCTAAAGTAAGTTGGTCTCCAGTCTGTGTCTCATGGCTATTCTCTTCTTTACCCTAATTTAACAAAGTCCGGATCTTCTACAAGAGAGTGCACTAGGCAAAAGAAATGAGAAAAACGACTTTTGATGTAATTAGCACCTAAAATTAGACCGATGGATGGTGTGGGCATTTCTTATAAGGCTATCAAGTTTTCTTTTGTAGAGTTTCAAGAATTCATGTTTGGAGAATTTCTAAATACTCCAGTAGCAGTTCCCAGGAGGAATTCTTGAATCCTCTCCTTCACTTGAGGATTCTGAAATTTTGAGGAGGGTGGAATTCTGGAATACAAAAGGTTAATTTTGGGTTTCCATTACATTATTGTCTTAACATCACAAATTCCTATCAAGAATTTTACTAAAGAAACAAAGCCCTAAATGAAAACTACTTACCTCTTCATGTATTCACTGTTAGTCTTATTGCTTTTCTGATAAAACAAACAGCAGTGTCTTCTAGGTTGGACCTCTGGACTTGCAAACTCGGCAAATGTCCTCTCACTTTGGAGAGTGTAAGTGCTCTCGGACATGGTTCAAAATCGCGGTATCAGCCGGGGCAAAAAGCCTATATCATATCAGTATCGATTATGGTTATTGGTCCGTCGCGGTCATCACAGTGTGAAATTTTATTTAAATAAAAAAAAATCACAAAAATATCCAAAAAATCCAGAATATGAGAAAATGCTGGAAAACAATATTTTTCCCCTTTAATAATAACAATAAATCAAAATATCGGTCACCATAAGTCATGGGTCATGTCTATGTCGTTGACTCACTGTCTTCTCCAATATTTTATTTAATGCAACCATTATTTTAGCTCATGATCAATTTAATTAGTGTAAAATATAAGAAAATAAAGATAACATATCAAGTATCATTTAATACTAACTCAATCATCAAATAAGTTGTGAAATCCAAGATCATGACGATAAAATATTAAAATCTAAAACATGATAGTGAAATAAATAAATCAAAACACACTTGGACATCAAAAGGTTTATGGTTTACCTAAAATTAGGAGAGACTAGAGAGAGAGAGATTGATGAGCATGACAGCGTAATTCCAAGTGGAGTGTCACCCAGGCTTGACATCATCATCATCTTCATTTTTTCGGTATGGATTGTTAAAAAATACATAATAGTTAAAATAAGAGAGTATGTTGATTTTCTTACCAAAATAAAATAATTTCTTCAAGAAATAGTGTTGGAAATATGCAAGAGAATGAGCTAAGGAGGGGGGTTGCTCTAAGGAGATGAGTGGAGAGGAAGAATGTGGGGGGAGAATGAGGAAAAAAGTAAAAAATTTAGGATTTTTTTTCCCATTATTCCATCTTGGCCAATATTTTGACCGAGATGGACTGCTATATTGGACGATATATCTGTTAAACCGATATTTTCAAAATATCGGTCGAGATGGACCGATAGTTTGGGGATATTTTGGTTTGCGATGCCGAGACCGATATCACACCAAAATATTGGACCAGTATGGTCGATATTTTATACCGTACTCTCGAGCATATGAATCCTCCTAAGCCCACTTTGTTTCATGTAATTGAATCTAGGATTTGTATTTCAATAGATGAATAAAGATGAAGGAGCAAATGCCACTTCTTAGAAATGACCATCAAATCATCTCCTCTTAAGTGAAAATGGAATCAAGGTAAGATGGAGAATTTCCTAATCATGTATGAGACCTACCAATACAAATGTGATCAAATCATCAAAAGCAAGAACTACCTAACGCACCTCTATGCGTCCCCCTCATTCTCACTAATTTTGATGATTGATGGATAGTATCTGTATATTGGGGTTTCTAGGTTATTACATCTTTAAACAATGGCAAATATGAATGTTTTTATAATATATCTTGCAATTAGAATGAATGGTTTCTCTTGTGGTTTTGTCGCAGGAATACTACATTACCCAATAAGTTTGATTTTCACCATGTTTCATATATGCTACTGATATTTTAAAGAAGGGAATTTTACAAAAAAAATAACTTTAAGTGGCCATTGCACCAAACATGGAATTTTAGCCAGTAGTGCACCAAATAGAGAATCTGTACAGAAAAAGTAACTTTTTTAACCAATTTTTTTTTTTTTTTTGTGGTCGCATTCGACCTTCATTTTCTGTGTTGAGGGTCGATTGCGACCCTCTCTATAATAAGTAAGGGTCGCATTCAACCTTGAGCAGGCATAACCTCTTCATATTCTTCCTCAAGTGTTTGAGTTTTCAATTAAAGGAAGTGATAACTGGAAAATCTAACCTAGTAAATTGCCAATTAGCCCTAAAAATGTTGTTGGTGTCTTGGTCAATTTAAGAAAGGTTCGGTCCTTAATAAATGTTGTCGATTGGTTGTGCATCATGTGAACTGCTAGTGCCATGTTCTCTTCCTCATCTCGAGTTTTCTTGTTGGTAGCATCTTTTATTTTAGGCCATTGGTATCTTGTATGGACATGATTTTTCTGGCCCAAAGCACAAATGAGCATGGATCTTAGTTTTTGAATTGCTCATAATCTATTCTTCCATTTTAGCAAAATATGTTTCGCGTGATGTTGCACAAAACCATAGCATGCTAGAAATTTGGGTTTGAAATTGCAAGAGCTTTTTTTCGCAGTCATCTCTTCCTTTAATCGAAAACTCAAACACTCGAAGAAGAATGAAGAAGATGAAGAGGTTATGCCTGCTTAAGGTCCAATGCGACCCTCACTTATTATAGCGAAGGTCGCAATATACCCTCAACACAGAAAATGAAGGTCGGATGCGACCACAAAAAAAAAATGGTGAAAAAAGTTACTTTTTCTATACGAATTCTCTATTTTGGTACGCTACTGGGTAAAGTTCCATATTTGGTGGAGTGGCCACTTAAAATTATTATTTTTTAAATAATTTAGCTTTTTATAGTATTGAAGTAAATTCATTGTAATCAGTAACATAAGTCACAAATATGGACATAAGTGATATTATACCATTAAGCGTGTATTGTGAGAAAATTGAATTTTTTTTCCCAAAAATCCCTCACATGTGAAATACGTGAGACATTGTAACTTTCCAAGGACTGTATCTGTCACAACAAACCAACAAATTATGCTTTGTCAATTGTCATGTTATGTAGAATTCTAGATAAGATGGTCACTTCAATAAGATACTTGATATCAATCCAAAGAAATTGCATATCAGTCCTTCATATTTATGCTTGATATCAATCCAAAAGAAATTGCATCTCAGTCCTTCACTTTTGGTCTGCTTTGATAAGTGGACCTTCCTTGCAGAGCCATGTGCCAATTGGCATCACCTCACCTGTACCAAAGCTTATACAGTACCAGTGCTTGTATCAATGTAAACACTTCTCCCATTTGTCTCACCACCACCGCAGGGAGAGATTTCACCTGCAAGGCTCCCCCATCGCTGCCCTCAGAAATTTTGGTACAGGGCTTTCATTCCAATTATGGCAGTTTATTTCATTGAAGTATCAAAAGCAAATACCAAATAAGTGGAATAGGTAATAGTTAGATGAAGATACAAGCATGCCTCCTTACAAAGTAAAGATGCATTTGTTTTTGTGAGGTATTACTTCCAAAAGAGTAAAGTAAATGAGGGAAAGTAAATGAGGGTTGAAATAAATCGCAAAAGTTGGATTCTTTTTCCTATAAGGTGCTTATTTGCATTGGCCAAACTAGTAAAATAAATATATCCGTTCATTTGACAAAAACTCAAACCTAACCTTTTCTCTCCCATAGTTTTTGGGAGATGTCGTAATAAAGTGGGCAGTTACTCCAACCCGTTGCTTTCTTGTAGATATTGTAATAAAGTGGGATGGAGTGACTCATTCTCCATTCTCTTTATCCAACAAAATGCAAATTTAAATTCTTTTATTTTATACCAACTATCCAATTACATTAAAAGTAATTCATCTACTCATTTATTTCAACACACTTACATTTAACTTTATCCTATTGTTACATCCTATTCCTCTTTTATTTCTCCTCTAATGCAAACAAATGGACCCAAGAAGTCAGCAATTGGTAAAGTAATAGAAAATTTTCTCTTGTGCACTTGCTCGAGGTAGAGACTGTTAGAATGCAGGACCCTTTTGAATTTCACCAAGTCCTGCATGACAAACGACACCAATAAGCAATACGATGGGGCATAGGAAAGAATTGCCCATTAAGTAACTACTTAACTTACGTTTTTACAAGATAAGTTTTTGAGAACCTAATAAAGTAGAAGTACAATTTTGGTGGTTGAGATTTTACTTTTCCAATTGTAACCAAACTATACATGGCAAAATAAAAATGTTGGCCCTTAAAATTACTTTACCACATATTTGACTTTACTACTTGAGAAAAAATTGCTAGGTACCTAGGATTTTGCTTTTAAGGACTATTTGGATAAAAAAATTCCACAATGTTCAATAATGTGAAGCTCTGGTAGGTGAAAAAAATCGCTATATATAAGGTAAATGACAATATCAAGAATTTCACCTATTATATTTATATTATCTATCATATGGTCAAACTTCAGCTCTACGGTGAGATAAATTAATTTTAGGGGAAATTTTGGCCACAATCTTTGCAAGAGGATGAACTCTGCTTTGAGCACTCTAATATAAATATGTTTTATAGTAGAGACTCCACTTGAATGCTTCATCCAAATAGCTGGACTCCAAGATGATTACTCTTCTTCCACATCCTAAGGATCTAAACTGCATGTAGAGGTCACACGGGAAGGGTTAGCGTATTTAATTTAGGGGTCAACAAAGCACATACCTCTGTCACAGTGATGTCTTTTTTTTAGGTTAGTGGGCATTTTATTATTATTATTATTATTATTATTATTATTGGTAAAGGCTCTTCGATGGTGAGATCAGAAGTTGGAAAATCACAACGTTGACTCAGGTCCTCTTCAGCTTGACTATTTGACTGGGGCAATTAGTAAAAATTGAGTGCTCTACTCTTACCAACTTACAAGTTGTAATTTGTGATGGTGGGTATTATGATTATTAACAGCCAGCTTAATGATAACATCGAACTAATTGAAATCTAAAGCAAATCTCATAATGGCACGCGTGTCCCCAATCTGAACTGTCTGGATAGAGGCTCACACCAATATGTCTGGGTTTACATCATGAGAGGCTCTCCAATAGTAGTGTTCTGGCATATAATAGAGGGATATAAGATATCAATCTAAACAAATGATCCCAGACCATTATTTTAACTTTTCTTTACCACCAAAAAAAAAAAAAAAAAACACTTCTCAAAGGTCAGCAGCTACTCACTATATACAAAAAATTGATACTTTAGATCATCCGAAACAATGTGAAATTTGGATTAATGCCAATTCAAAGTTTGATTCATATAAATGGAGTGAGTTTATTAAATATGAGCTCCAAGTATATAAAACATAAAATAAAAAAAAAAGGATTCTGAAAAATTAGCTTATCTTGGAGGATTTCACACATATATTATATTTATTTACGGACATTAACATGTCACACATTTTTCAGTGGCCCTTTTTTAGAAACCATGCCATGCGAAGGACACTGTAGGGTCCACTTATCTTCCTATCCCTCCCCCTTTAAATTGCCAGATGCAATTGGACATTTATCAACTCCTTGCACCCCTTTTTTTTTTCTTTTGTGGGGCTCCTTGACCAATGAATTTCACTCCAGTCATTTTTTAAAGCTTTTGACCCATATCTTAATCATCTTAGATCATTCTGATATGAAATTTGCTACCCATACATATCATTTTCATTCAAGTCCGCTCCCCTCCAGTGGGTTTAACTGGGCCCTTACCCATTATTCACCCAAGGAGAAATGGTTCTAGAGATGTTGGTACCACAATACTACAATAATCTCATACTAATTGACTAAACGACCAAGTCCAATATTGTAATAGAATCATACCATGGTCCCAACTCCCAACTTGTTTACATCAACCTCATTGTAATATGTTTTGGGCTATTTAATTTTCCCTTTTCACTCTTCACTAGCACAGCCACAGTTAGTGGGTGTGCAGGAACCCAAAAGAGAAGAAAGTAAGACACTAGCTTTACTTTTTCTCCACAGAAGAGGGTTATGGAGAAAAGAGGTGAAAGAAAGGGAGCACTATAATCTCTTTGTGATTCTATGCTCTCTTGTCAGCAGGCAATGTCACTTTCCCCTTTCCACCCTCTCAGAGAAGAAGATTTTTTCTAGTCAAAATATATCAGGTGTGCCTACATGTGGAAAAACTGCACTCAACGTGCTTCAACAAGGTCTCCCTTTTCCCGCCTACAAGGCCTTTGTGTTCTCTCCCTCTCCCTCTCTATTGCCCCTGTACCAAAACAGAACCTTAACATTTGTAGGGTACCCTACTAAAAGGACAGACCCCACATGAACAAAAATGTTTTTTTTGTAGGTGGGTGCTTTCTTTTTCAAATTTTCTCCTCTTTTTGGTGGGAGAAGAGAGTTTTCAGTGGTGGGATCTCATTCAACCGACCATATCTCTTGGGCGGGGGGACTGATGGGTCTTTGACGTGTTTGGAGTTTTGTGAAGGAGGGAGGTTGTGGAAGAGGGACCCCTTAGATTTCTTTTCTTTTCTCCCCCTTAGATTTCTTTTCTTTTCTCCTCTTTCTTTCTTTTGGGTCATTTCCATTTTCCTATGATTTTGAGTTTGTATTGTATGGTGGTGAGTGTTTTGTATTGTTCGTACTCTTTCGACCTCTCTCTCTCACTCTCCTGTGCTTGTAAAATGGTAGTTGGAGGTCTGAATTGATTACTTTTCACATGATTGGGAAAGATAAAGCCATGAAGGTGTCGGTCTCTGCGTCTTAGTAAAGTGGTTCTCGCGTAATCAAAGTAATGGAGGAATAGTCTAAAGTGGGCTCTAATTAGTTCACATGCGTTACAGGAAATTAACTTGGTTATTGTGATCTTGACCCCTTTCAATGTTCATCATGACTATGAGAAACTGGGAGAGAATCACAGGTATTTGTCACTTTCTCCTGAGCGGGGATTCTTATCTATGAATTGTTTGGCCTGCATGCATGATAATTGATACATGATCCAGGCCGTTCATCAACTGGTCCAATCATAAATGTAAATTCTTTACTGGTCTTTAATAAATAATCAAAATCTATCTACTCAATGATGAATATTTTCTTCCAACACCTCCAAAATCTATCAACTCAATGATGAATATTCTGTTCCAACACCTCCAAAATCTAACAACTGAATGATGGATATTTTGTTTTGTTGGAACAACTTTTTTAGCACCTTTGTGTATACATATTTCTGCAGAAAAAAATGTGAAAAGTAGAAAATCTTATTTCGTGTCAGAGTAAATTTCATATTTGGTGTGCCCAATTGAACTGAGTTTTCTGAGATTTCGTAGCAAATTGATTCTAGGGGGTCGGAATTGGTATTTTTTGTGGAACTCGGATTCTTTAGAGCTGCACAAAGGCGCTTTTAGAAAATTTTTCATATAACTTTTTTTATTTTCTCTATATTTATAAATAATTGCCGTTAGGGCCCTTCCATTTGCATGTAATTAAATTCTTAAGAATTCAATGTAAAATGAGTTGCAGTAGATGATTCTAAAGGAGGTGACGCAAACTAATATGGGTGGGAAAATAAATGGGACCTTAGTTTCTTAGGATTCAATTTATTTGGTAATGGCTGGGTATTCTCTTCAACTTATTTTCACTTAAAATGGTGTTTATTTGATAGTCATTCATGAATCTTTACATTTGTTTCTTTAATTTTTACCTGTTTTAAGATTTTTATTTATGAAAAATGCTCCTGTGAGAGATACTCTCATCAAATTGGTAAGAGATGGATAGGGCCCTCACATAAATATCTACTCTCATCAACTTAAATACAAGGACCCAAAATATTTATGTGTATAAGAGTCCCTGTTCATCTCCCACCAACTTGATGAGAGCGTCTCCCACATAAGTATTTTCCTCTGTTTATTAAGATTTCCTACGATCAAATTCAATTTCATATACCAACCTCGTTTTTTGCTAAAGGGCCTTGGAAGTTTAACCAAACAAGAGAAAGAAAATATTCAGTTGTGTCCCATGTGTTGAGAAAAGATCAGACGGTTAGAATTTGACTCCCAGCTTTTAGATAAACCCAAGCAGACTTTTTGACTTTCCTTTTAGATGAGTTGACTTGGCCAACTCAAGCTGAGTGCAGAGTTAGTACACCAACCTTATGGGCCCCATGGCTCAGAGAAGTAGATGCCCTCAGGCTGAGCTCATTACCCTAATTCCTGGCTTAAGAGTTCGTGGGCCCATGTGATTGGTTGCTTGGGTACCGGAAAATTCAAGTGACGTCCTCACCACACATCAGTGGGCCTCAACCAACCCATCTGCTGCTGGGTTCAATCAACGGCCTAGATTTGAGATGCATGTGGGATTTTCACCCACCAAAGATCGTACTTCCAGTTCCATCTAATCGGTCCCATTCCTAGCATGAAGGCCGATTCTGGGCACGTGTGTGCATCTGCGCGTGTGGTGCCTAGAACGACGATCTAGACTGTACAAGTGGTGGGCCACACCTGGCAGGTGTTGTCACTCTCGATCACTGACGTCCAAACAACCAATAGAGCTCACAAATGGGCTTTGAATTTGAAGTAGATAATGATTGACAAATACATGACCGGAAGTCCATGGATTGTATGTATGGTTAGGATCATCCAATGAGTCAAACCATCCGTGATGGGACCCCAGCAATTGTATTTTATCAATCATTAAGCATGGCACGTGTGTGATGAATATGAATAATCCAACAGCATGAGCATATTTCCCTTTCGAAGTCAAATAAATACTATTGAGACCCATGATGGACCAATTTTGGCCATTTATTGCATCAAACCTGAGGATATACATATGATTGGAGGGAATGAAATTCAACTTCAATGGTAAGAATGATCTTTACGTAGGCTCCATAATGGAATTGCCAAAAAAGTATTAAGGTGCTTTGTAACAGCTGCAACAAAAGATTCAGACTCCTCCAAGTTTAAACTCTCAGCTTTGATCACTAGCTCAACTTAACAAAAATGCTGATAGAGTTCTCAAACATGGGGTCACCCTTACTAGAGGTGAACACTGCCTGTTTGAGTCACCGTTACTAGAGGTGAACACTGCCTTATGGGGTCCTCTTGAGGCCATACCAATCTTGTAGAGCTGATGAATCCAAAGATCTAAATGAGATATACGGGCATTTCAAATATCAAACTGATTAGGTCATGTTATCCCTTTGATCTATAGCCCTTATGTTTAGTCTTCAAAGAAGGCATCACTTTATTTGGTTTTAATTCAATGTGAGTAGTAACTCGACGACCGTCAAATTTGGACTTAAACTAATTCATGAGAGAGCAGTAACTGCAAGGAGTTGAATTGATCACAGAAAATCTCGTGTGCTAAAAAAAATAGAGTGCTCACAGGCGGTACTCATACAACGGTGCACACTAAGCATGCTTACAAAATATACATAAAATATAATGTTTCATTCTTCCATTTCGAGAAAGAGGGTAGTTGGATTAATATTCTCCTTGCTTCTTGGCCGATTAGCTCCACGTGTTAGCATCTATATATTGCACTTATGATCCGTCCTTTAAACTCTTATCCCGTATGACAATTGGCTCTTATAAAACTTTGTCAAAGCTTTTTATATTTGACATGATGCTATATTGATGACACGTCTTGATGTAGTAAGGACTCAATAATTCCATCAGTCTATAAACTATGAAGGGTTGTGCCCCACAACCTATTTTCTCATTAGTCTTATGTTTTATAATTAGTGGCTCTAACAAAGGCACTATTGAAAAAGATAATAAATTGGAATTTCGCTTATCCAAACCAAGCATGCAATGCACTTCATGAGGAATATTGTGGAAGCCTAATGTTTGTTACCTTTTGACTCTTTGTATAAGAGAATGGTAGGCACTTAGTCTTACATCTTTTTGTTTATATATGCATGCACTATTATGACCTTGTTTGTGTTTCCTCTTGAGTACATATGTTGGGGGAATCTGCTTTAGCTTTTTTCTTTACTTTTCCTACTTAAAAAATGGCTTATCTTTTCTACTTTGGACTGTTCTTTGCACATTTAAATAAGCAGCATCCCTACGTTATTTTATGATAAGGTATGAGAAAAGATCCAACGATGAAAGACTTTTCAAAGGGTTGTGGGGATGTTGATCATGACTCATTTGTGTTAGGCGATGCTTGGACTGTTGCTTTTTGTTAAAAAACAAATATTTAAAGATTATATATAACTCGTCTTTGGGAGTTGAAGGGCACCTGCAAGAGTCCCAGAAGTTGAAATGGTATGATACATCACTATGGTGGAGGTGAAGTCCCATCCAATAAAAAAATATAGGCATATTTCTTTAGCAGAATATCTATTGAGAATTTATTATATTTGGAAATTTCTAACATTGATAGTACGTCCTCCCTTTGGCACTTAAAAAAAATTATATTTTGTTAGAATTTTAAATTCCAAACACCTAAAAGAGTCAGATATCCACATGTTAAATTTTTTGAACTCCAACCTTTCTAACATTTCAAAATGATTTTCTGGCCATGGGGATTTTGGAATTCCGCGTGAGATAGAATTTATAGAATTTGTAAATCCTCCCGGTAAAAGTTCTTTGAATTCTTACAAAAGTTAAAAGTCCTATATAATATAATTGAAGAGGATTGGGCTAAGCAAAGGTGCACCTCGGCATCCGAATGGGCTATGCATAATTCATAATTCCATGAGATGACCATGTGTTACTAGCCTGCTATGAGGTAGACCAGGTCTTTTTAGGACTAACTACTCATGTATCCTATTGAGTCTTTTATTATCAAAAATCTTATGTTATGTGGCTTTCTCGTTGATGAAATCGCCCTTGAGCCACTCAACCATACAAAACACGATAGGGTACAGCTAGTGAAGCAATCCTGTGAGCTACTCATCAGTCAGATCATTATCTTTGGTACTCTTGCTCTCCGGGGCCCATTTGAATTTGTGGTGATTGTCATCACAATTGAATTGGTGGTGGTGTGAAACTCAAGATGTCCCACCTTTGGAGATGGTCCAGATGTATGTTTTGATTTCTTTCTTTAAGCGAGTAAACTGTTATTCTTCCATTGTCAGGACTCAAAGAGAGCTTTCATAATTTGAGTTCCCTCTTTGTTTTCAATATTAGAAAGCTAGTTTTGATTACATCATTAGATAGCCCTACTATAGTTACATTGTTAGGGGCCCATCAAGATTTCTATAACTCGTTAGCTCCATCAAGATTTCCATCATAGGATTATCACAGTTTTCTTTGTTTGATGACAACACCTCGGTCGCATCATGACAAGGAGTAACCATCATCATCATTAAAGCCTCGGGCCGACCATATTGGGGGTCTACTATACAGATAGTTGGGGTTTGCTACACAGATTTTGTTTTTCCATTGCAATCTATCATGACAATGAGTCTTGCCAACATTATTGCTATAGTACTATATGTGGTATGCCGCATGCATATGGTGTATTGATATTGTCCCACCATATAAAAGAAAATTTAGTCAATAAGATATTAGAAAGATAAAGCTTAGTAGAAGATGATAGATGTTCAATAGAGAAATGATAAATATATGAACATTGTGCAATTCACAATTACCATATTTGATCAAACTGTAGAGCGGTCCAATAAAGCTTATCCTTTTCTTTTCTTTTTTTTTTTTTGTGCCTCAGCCCGTTTGGGACCCAAAATAGCCCACACATGTGGAAAAGTGAGCTCACACAAGTGGGAAGAAAAACCCACAAATGTCGGAAGAGTGGCAGCCAAGTGACATCCAGGTTTGCCAACCAAGTGAACAACCCCATGTTGTCTATAAAGCTGATCTCTTAAGTGTAGGTTCTTAACATTAAGCCCTCCTCAATTTAGTAGGATCAATAGGGTTCCACCACTTGCCTATTATAATATATTAAGTTTGGAGGTTTTTATAATATATTAAGTTAGGTGATTTTGGCTTCAATTTTGACTTTCAGTTTTAATTCTGGCCGACGGTTACGTAACTATTCTTGCAACTACCTATTAATTTTTCCATCAAATCACTCATGTTTCAGTTGTTCCTATGTAATTATACCATTTTTGCTCCAATTTCTCTATTTCTATTTTATCCAACTTATCCTATGGAAAGAGGTAAATTTTTTTAATGTATCATTATTTATTTTTCAGTCCAGGGAGATGCCGTGCTAAGCACGGGTTATTGGGCTAGTATCATCTTAAACCATCCATTATTGTGTTGATCTTCCCATCTCAAAGGTTGTTTATTAACTACAACTGCTGCTTCAATTAATCACTTTGATTAACCTCAAGGGTAGCTCAATTGGCGTAGGAGCACAGCCCGGAGGTTGTAGGTTCGAAACTGCACTACCACACTGGGGCTACAGGGGAGTTTACCCGGCTTCCCTCTGGGCGCGGAGGGATTAGTCCAGCCAAGAGGGTTGGGAATTCTCCGATAACGAAAAAAAAATTAATCACTTTGATTTCCGATAAGAAAGTTAACCAGCCTCTCTCAAAATATCATAGTTTTTTCTTTTCATTTTATCAATTTGTCGCAATAATTGTGCGCATATCATGGGTTATTTATGATTTACAGTAAGAAAGATTGATATCCCTTGTTGGGTGGAATTGATACAAAAGAATGATGATGAAGAGAGGGTGGTGATGATGATTTTGCTACCTTTGTGATTTTTTTTCTTGGGCCCAAATTATCCTCCCTCAAATTTTCCGGGGCCAAAAAGCTTCTTATAAGTATGGAGACCTTCACTTTTTGATAGGAAATTATGGTGTCACACCTAATTTGGAACCTTGAATAGGCCCAGTACCATTTATATAATCAAGGCGAGCTCAATGCAATAATTAAAAACAAGGTCGGTTAGCCCAAATGAAGAGATATAAACACAGTAGGTCCATTCAATGATGGAAAGCCCATGTAAGAATCTTAGTGGGCTCACCAGATGATAGAATCACAGCAGGGCTACCCAAAAATGCTAATCATGGCTACTGAGCTAAGAATCCCTCGACTGTGGCTTTTGTTGGATGTGATTTTCTGATTCTGATAGCCAAATAGGCTGGGTAAGTCCTGTGTTGGGGTGGTATAATCTGATCCGTCATGGGTTAAGAAAACCCACCTGCAGTGGGTCAACCCGCTCAACCAACATAACCTGCCTTACCAACTTAAATGGGTTGGGTCTGGTTTGACCCACATTTCTAAACACATTTATTATTTGAGATGGCTTGGTAAATCTTTTCACAATCAGGTCTGGGCCCATTATAGATCAGGCCGAAGAAGAAGAAGTAAAAAAAATAAAAATAAAAATAGAGCAATGAGAGAAAGCCCTTTATTTGATGGCCAGGATTTTGAATCGATCCACAATGGCAACCGTACGATTGTCTGGGCCTTTAAAAGGTTTTGACCTCGGATGAACCTGATCTTGACCCGCATAGACCAACCTGCTAGATATATGGGTCCGCCATGGGTTAAGAAAACCTACATGCAGTTGGCCAACCCCCTCAACCAACACAGCCCGCCTTACCAACTTGAATTGGCTGGATTTGGGTCGACCCACATTGCTAAAACACATTTATAATTTGATGGCTTGGTAAATCTTATCACGGTGGGGTGTGGGCCCTTTATAGACAAGACCAAAGAAAATAAAAAGGAGCGATGAGAGAAAGCCCTTTAATTTGATGGCCAGGATTCCGAATCCGTCCACAATAGCACCTATCAGATTGTCTGGGCCATTAAAAAGTTCTGAGCTTGGGTGAATCTTTTCACAATCAGGTCGCAAGTGGGCTGGTCTCAAAACCATATTTTGGATGGACTTGGGTTGATATTTTGATCCATGGTTATGTATCAGGCCTCATTATTTTCAGTCTACCTGATCCAATGCTCCTAAAGGCCTGAAATTCAACAGGCTATCTAACAGCAATTGGAATGATCAATTATTAGTCAGCTAGGTCTGAAAATGAAATGATATCAACTATCAGTCGGCTGATAATTCAGAAAGAAGTGATTTTCTGATGGGTAATAATTATGGGCCCAATGATGATTCAGAAAGAAGTGATTTTCTGAAGACTATTTCAGACTCCAAAAGCTTATAATCAGTGCCGTGGTGTATAGGGGGTGATTTTAATATGGTTAGATTTCCTTATGAGAAGAAAGGTGGTCGAATTTTGAAAGCTACTATGGAGAGATTTGAGGACTTCATCAACAAAAATGAATTGATCGACTTGCCTTTGGTTGGAAAATATACTTGGTCTAATAATCAAGAGAGGTTAGCTATGAGTGGTATAGGTCGTTTCCTTATCTCTAAGGAATGGGATGAGCATTTTGGTAATTCTATTCCACTAGCTCTCCTGAGACAAATATTAGATCATTGCCCAATCAAGTTGTTCCCAAATAAACTTAATTGGGGTCCGATACCTTTTAGGTTTCTAAATTGTTGGCTCATGCACAAGGCCTTTATGGCAAAAGTGTCAGAATGGTCGTCTCAGTTGACAGCACATGGATTTGTAGGTTTCAAGCTCTCTAAAAAACTCCATATGCTTAAAAGTAAAGATAGTGAGTGGAACAGAGAGGTTTTTGGTAAATTAGACTCCAATAGAAATGCTATTACGGAAGAGTTGGAGGCTTGGGATAAAATAGAAGAAATTCATCCTTTGATTGAAATCGAGAAAAGGGCAAGAGGAGAAACTGTTAGAAAGTTATGGGAGGTTAATCGTATGGAGGAAATTAATTGGAGGCAAAAATCTAGAGTCTTGTGGCTTAAAGAGGGTGACAGAAATACAAAATTCTTTCATAGGATGGCAAATGCTCGTAAAAGAATCAACTTCATTGGCAAGATTAGGAGAGGAGAAAGGGACATCGATAGCCCGGAGGAAGTGAAAGAGGGGATTGTTCAGTTTTTTTAATCTCTTTACTCTAACGAAGATTTTCTAGGCCCACTTTGGAAAGTCTTCATTTTTATTCTCTATCTTTAGACATGAAGCAGTGGTTGGAAAGGGAATTTGAAGAGGAAGAAATCACAAAAGCATTGAATGATTGTTTAGGAGATAAAGCACCTGGCCCGGATGGTTTTAATTTTGCTTTCATCAAGGCTGGTTGGAGTTTTCTTCATAAGGATTTTAATAAGATGCTTGCAGAATTTCATAGAAGATGTCGTCTTCATAAAGGAGATTAATGCCACTTTCTTAACGTTAATCCCAAAAGTTCCGAATCCAAGTGATTTGAAGGACTTTGGCCCATTAGGTTGGTGGGTTGCGTCTATAAGCTTTTGGCAAAGGTTCTAGCTAACAGATTGAAAGTGGCTCTTCCTCTAATAATAAGTCCTATGCAGGGGGCTTTTGTTAAAGAAAGGCAAATTCTTGATGGTATCCTTATTGCAAACGAGCTTATTGATTCAAGGAAGCGATCACACAAGGAAGGTGTTATCTTTAAGATTGATTTCGAAAAGGCCTATGATCACATTAATTGGAAGTTCTTGGACTATATGATGGGCAGATTTGGGTTCGGTGAGAAATGGAGGGGATGGATCAATGAGTATATTTCTTCTTGTTCCTTCTCAGTCTTAGTAAATGGCTTGCCTTCTTTGTTTAAAGCTTTGAGAGGCCTAAGACAAAGAAACCCATTATCACCTTTTTTGTTTACAACGGTTGTTGAAGCTATGAGTGCTCTTTTATTGAAAGACAAAGACATTAAGATAATTGAGGGTTTTAAAGTGGGGAGAGATGGGGAAGCCGTTACTCATCTATAGTTTGCAGATGATACAATTCTTTTCAGCTCTTCTAATTGGGACGAGATTGTGTTAATTAAAAGAATTTTGAGATGTTTTGAATTGGCCTCAGGTTTGAAAGTTAATCTTCATAAAAGCATTTTGATGGGGGGTGAATTGTTCTGAACAGATCTTAAGGCCTTTAGCTATCAAACTTCATTGCAAGGTTGGTCATTTGCCGATCCAATTTCTTGGGTTACCTATTGGAGCTAATCCAAGATTAAAAGCAATATGGGACCCTGTTATAGAAAAAGTCGAAAAGAAGTTAAGTATGTGGGAAATGTGCTACTTATTTTTAGGGGGAAGGATAACTCTCAACAACGCTTCCTTGTCAAATATCCCAATTTATTACATGTCGTTATTCAAAATGCCAGCATCAGTGAGAAACAGATTGGATCGTGTCAGAAGAAACTTTCTTTGGGAAGGTAAATGTGATAAAAAGAAGATTCATCTCATGAAATGGAGCGAAGTGGTCAAACCTAAATCTTGTGGAGGTTTAGGCACTGGGGATCTGGAGCTTAAAAATTGGGCTTTACTAGCCAAGTGGTGGTGGAGGTTTGGAGAAGAAAAAGATCATTTTTGGAAAAAAGATTATTGTTTCCAAGTATGATGAGGATGAATGGGCGTGGGTCTCTAAATGTGTCCCTAAGTATAGGCTGTTAAGTTCATAGAGAGTCATTTCTTGTTTCGGAGAGGTGTCCAATGGTTTTGGGAGTGGGGGGGGGGGGGGGGGGGGGGGGGGGGGGGGGGGGGGGAGTCTTAATAAGAGTGTAGGCCTTAGAGTTGGGGAGGGAAAGAATGTTTATTTTTTGTATGATGATTGGGTTGGGATAAGAAAGTTTTGGTCTTTTTTTCCTAGATTGTTTAGAGTTGTATATAATAAAGAGTCATCTGTCAAAGATTGTTATTTTTTGGTTAGTTCAAAAGTGTCATGGTTTGTGTCTTTTAGGAGAGGGTTGTGTCAGTTTGAGGTTTTGGAGTATGAGTCCTTGTTAAGCATTCTTGCTAACATCTTTATTTGCTGGCATGAGGAAGATTAACGCATTTGGAAGCCATGTCCTTTGGGGAGTTTCTCTATTGGATCTTTCTATGGTGTTTCTTCCGTAGTCTTGGGGAGTCATTCTCATCTATCTCAAGTGTGGTGTGGTTTGGCCCCACCAAGGGTTGAGGTCTTCCTTTGGTTGACGGTTGTAGGAAAGATTTCAACGGTGGACAATCTAAGAAAAAGAAGGATAATGTCTGAAGCCATTTCAGACACTTGTGTCTTATGTAGTAAAGAAGAAGAATTTATCACCCACTTGTTTTTGCATTCTGAGTCTGCCTCTTGCATTTGGCAATCTTTTTTCAAAAAATGTGAAATTTCATGGTGTTTGCCAAGGACTTTGAGCGAATTGATCGAGGCTTAGAGGTCTGATCCTTTTAAAGGGGTTGGCTTAATCCTATAGAGGTTTATTCATTTTTCTATTCTTTGGTCGATTTGGAAGGAAACAAACAATAGAATCTTCAATGGCAAGTCTGTAAGGGTTTGAGTGTTGGCTAATTTATGTGGATGGACAAAACTCGGGGTTATTGTAATCTTCTAATTTTAGATGGACCGTTTCAACATGCAAGAGATTTGAAGATTGTCCAAAGAATCGTCAAACTCATCATCATGGATCGGATCACCTTTGTCCGATTGGACGGACCTTCTGTCCGATTGATCGGCCCTGGAGCACTCCCAGTTAAATGATCTGTCTGATCGATTGGACATTCTGTCCGATCGATCGGCCCTCGAGAGCTCTCAGTTAAGAGACTGTCCGAACTATGGACGGCGGCGGGTCTAGCAATTTTTTAGGGACTTTCTCCTTCAAACTCCTATTCCTATCATATTCAAACTGAATATCTCCTACACGTTTAAAAAGCCTTATTTAAGCCATTAGCCTGATTACATAATGCATCTCTTACAGTTCTAAACCCTATATCATTATTAGAGAGATTTCTTCCCCCCAGAGAGCCAAAGAGCCTTTGTGAGATTGATGTGTTGAAGCTTTCTTTGTCTGGAGACTCATCTTCTATGTTATCAGCTGATTCGCCTTATTCAAGGCCTGTAGATCAAAGTGCTTGAGAAGGTGAACAGTGTGTTCGTCAACAAAATCCACTACGGTCCTTAGGTTGAGTTCAACTGTAAAGGGTAATGAGTTTCTCTTTTAACCTTTGTTTGATTAATACTTGATTTTTTCGGACGGGGGTGAGGTCCCGTGGTTTTTTCCCTATTCAGGGTTTTCCACGTAAAACATCGTGTATTCATCTTCATGGTTGATTGATTGTTTGTCTTAGATTATTGCTTTATTATTTCCATATTATAATTTGTGTTGGGACTGTTTTTATCCTTAGGCTTGGTGATTGCTCGACCCTTTTTGGATTATCAAAGTCAAAGGATAGGGAGGATTTTGTTTTTATTATTGTCCTCAAAATAGCTAAATGGGCAAGTATAAAAAAAGAGTTAGAGCACTTGACCTTGGATAATATCTTAAGTAATTGGGAAGCCTGTTTGGGAAGCGGATGTGTTAAGAAGAAACATTTAGTCACTTGGTCTCCCCCTTCTCCTAATGTTCTTAAATTTAATGTTGATGGTGCGGCAAGAGGAAAACCTGGACCTGCAAATATAGGTGGCATTTTGAGGAACTACAAGGGAGATGTATTGTTTATGTTCTCAAATTATATAGGCATCAAAGATTCTAATGAAGTGGCAGTGTTAGCTATATTGGAAGCTCTAAGGATATGTGTCTTAAATAATTTCCATAGCATAGTGGTGGAAAGCGATTCCTTAAATGCGATTTCTTGGATGTCTTGTTTGAAGAAGGGTCCATGGAAAAGTTCAATTTATTTTCAATAAAATCAAGACTTGGTCATCATCTTTGAATGTTGAGTTTTATCAACTGCTTAGGTCGGGGAATGACATGACGAATGCTTTAGCTAAGTTGGGGGTAAAAAGAGAGGTTGCCTTGCTTGCTCCTTTGTAATTTGTTGTTTTGTGTTGGTATTTAGCTCTAATACCTTCGCAGGTTTTTTCTTTCCATCTTCTTTATTGTATTTTTCTTAAGTTTTTAACATATTTTACCGTTACGGCGTTCCCGATAAAATAAAAAATAAAAAAATTCAGTCGGCTGAGGCTTCCTTCCACTCTGGGCGAGAATTCAACAATGTTAGCTGGGCCATGAGCTGTGTATGTCTAACAGAAGCCAGTAATTGCATAAAGAGACAGGCTTAGCATGGAGCAGATCCTAACCCCATGGACTCCTGGGACTAGGCCAAATCATTAATTCTCATTACTAGTCCTTCATTTACAGTAAATAGTCCTTTCATGTTGTGATGATCCAAAGGAATTGTCATCAAGACTTTATGATAATAGGGTTGTTAATGTGACACACTTAGGCTTGGGAAAATCTGATTGAAAATCCCAGGGGAAGCAGCCTGACCCGGCCCAGCTGTAACTGATAGCTTTGTCACTGCCCAGAGTTGGGGTCTAATTGGACCTGGATCCACCCCCATTTTAGTGGGTCCCTGTTCCATGATTGGTGTGGGCATCAGTTTTGGATCCAGGGCCTGAAAACCCTTGCCAGATCCATGATTATTTCTCGTCATGGCTTTCTTACATCCATTGATAATAATAATAATAAGAAAAAATTTCTGTAGTAATTGTAATAAATTATGTCCTATTTGTTACTAAATGTTTGCAATTTTTATCAATGGTGTTGCAGGTGACTTTTGATTTTGCCTTGGACCCTTTAAAAGATCAAATTCCGAATCCATTGCACTTTAGACACTAATCTGAACCAAACTTTATAATTCGGGTTCAGATTGGCCATTTAACTACCAGGTTTGGTTTGGGCTGACATTGCCAGCCTGTTTAATAAACAGGTTGGGTTTAGGATGCCAATATTGGTGGTACTCGTAATGGTCAGCTTAACGACCCTAAACGAAGGGAGATGGACCTAAATATAAGCCAGTGGGCTGATTATGCACCTATGTATTAGGTAGGCCTTATAAAGAAACCGAGCGCCTTGAACGAGCTTGGGTCTGGAGTTATCGGACCAATGCCCAACCCCAGTTACGTAAGAGTTGCAGCATGCAGAAAACGGGTTCGGCTCGACTCGTTTTATTCCGGGTCAATATGATCTCCACCTGATTAAATATAACCCAGGGGACTCAGTTGGCCCGTTGTTCTTATGGTGGATTTCCAATCGATCCACAACGACACCCATCTGATTTTATCTGGGCCTTTAATAAGAAAAGTTCCACATTTTGCTAAAATCCTGCCATGATTGGGTCGCAAGTGGGCTGGTTGCCAAACAAATTTTTGGCTGGATCTGGATTGATGTTTCGATCCATGGGTGGATCGATGGGGGCCTCGATGTTTTGGCCCAAAATCTAAACAGGCTTATTGCCAACAGGCTAATATACCTAACACTGCACTGGGAATTGTACTGGGAATTGTAGAGTATCAAATGGTTGGATCCGGAATTATATCTGACTCACTGGTCAATTGGCTGGATCTTGATAGAACGATTTTGCCCAATAACTAAGCTCTAACAAAATTGGGCCATTTAGAACCGTACTTTAGGGTTGAATGCATTCTTTACTTCTGTTCTGGGCAAGAATCAAACTTCATTCTTGGGGCCATCAGCAGTGTATGTCTATGTTATAGGTTGTTAATTAAATGGGTCCAGCCCAAGCATATTAAATGGAGGGGCTGATCCAGTTCAGTAATTGCCTAATGAGCTCGCTTGACATGGGCCAAATCCTAATCCAGTGAGTATTGGGCCATCGATAGCTAGGCTTGAACAGTCACGAGTCCAGTGAGAAGCAACCTGACCGGGCCCATAGGTTGCCCAAACAGATAGCATTATCATTGCAGGACTTGTGGTCTCAGTGGACCAAGATCCGGCCCTGATTTTAGTGGGTCTTGCCAGTTCAGTGATGGCTACGGACGTCATGTGTGAAAAAGTTTTAGCCTCACTTGGATGTATTTCTATGAATGGGGGTGGGATAAATGAAAAAAATTTTCTTTATGTACATGGGGCTCATGTGAAAAATCAGCTTTATGACATTATTTGATCACTTGATTTAACGGTCTTAAAGTTTAACCATCTTTTAATCATATATTTATTTTGAGACTCAATTGAACAGCAAATACAAGTTCAGTTGCCATATCATATGACATGGAAGCATAAGAGCGTAAAATGAGCGGCATTGATGAAAGGCCCAAGTGGACTCCACAAAGTTTTACTATAAATGTAGTATGCTCCCAAGAGGAAATTTCACCAAATTCATTTATGGCCCATTCCACCATTCCCCACAAAAAAATAACACCCAGTGGCTACTAACCAGGAGAGTTGGGCTTGGGTTTCAAGCTTCAAATGCGTCTTGGATAAGGTCCACACGACTCATTTGACTCACCCAACTTGCAACTCAAGTGCAAGTGCAAGGTAGAGTGGGAACGATATTTGAACTATGGGCCTGACAAAATCAACCAAGCCCAATCCAAGACCATCTCCACTCAGCCCATTCACACAAACAAACAAGAAGTGAGAGATAGAGAGAATGAAAGAACCCTAGTCCGTTATTTCGCCTTTCCTTGGAGAGAAATCGCAAAACCCTAAACCCTAACCCTTAAACCCTATATGGTTGATTGATCCATCATCATCATCTATGGCTATCTCCGAAAACACCGATCTCTCTCCCACTCAAAACCCATCATCTTCTCCTCCTCCCGACGAAGAAATCCAACTCCCCAATCCCCAATCAGAAAACGCAGATGCAGAACCAGAAGAGAAAGCAGCAGCTTCCGATGGAGAAATACGACCGTCGACCGACGCCGGAGACTCTCAGGAGAACAAGAAGAGGAAAACCCCAGAAGAGGAGGGAGGAGGAAAAGAAGAAGAGAAAGGCTCTCTGCATCCTCTGTGGAAGACGAGCCTCTGCTCCTACTTCAGGCGCCAATCTGGATCTTGCAGCCACGGCGACACGTGCCGGTACGCCCACGGAGAGGAGGAGCTGCGGCCCCGCCTCGACAATTCGTGGGACCCCACGTCGGAGCGGGCGAAGAAGCTCCTGAAATCGGACGGCGGTGAGAGAATTGAAGCTCCTATGGAGCCGCGGGAGGACGTTCTTCCTTCGCTGCCCGGCTGCGAGGGGGATGATCACGTGGATGCGGAACTTGACAAGTGCCTTGTCCATCTCCCCCGCAAATGGGCATCGGATAACTTGAAAAGCTTCCTCAACACCGAGGCAAGTTCTGCATTCTTATAGCTATACATGGTGCTGTTTGCATTGGGTTTTGATTTTGTCCCAATAAGCATTGGTTGGCTTATTTGGGTTCTCTTCACCTTGTTGAACTGTTCTCTTAGAGCTCCCTTTTACGCTGAAGACAGTCATATATATAGTCACATAGTAAGGTAGATTGATTCATAAGAAACATTGATTTTCAAAATTCCAACCAGACCAGACCATCCTGTTCTTCTTGTAAGCAAATGAGAAACCTTTCTTTTTCTTAGGTGAGCTCAGACCATGTTATGTTCCTTTATCAGTAGCAGCAGTCTACATCTTTCCATATCTCTTTTTCCTTCTGGTTTTTGCCTCAGTTCACTGCCAAACTAGCTTATGGGTCAACTTGTCCCTTCTATGTGCCTACTTATGGTTTTATCCATGATGTTTGTACAGACTACTGTGTAAAAAGTGAACAGCCCAAAATAGATCCAAAAACTAAGTGAAATAAGGACATTAAAAGAAGAACAAACAAAGTATCAAATGCATGGCATAAGAGCATTACTCAAACCACAGGTTGACACCCATATTCCCAACGTAGGTAGGGATGGAGTGCTAGTGCTGTTTGTTTCCTTTTCTTTTGCGTTTGTACCTGATTCTGTCACATTTCTCCTTATACATGTCATCTATAACTGCCACAGCCCGTTTTGTTGGTGACTTCATCAAAATATAATTGCTTTTGTATGAAATGGGCTTCAGCCTTGATCATTTGTTGAGCTTGAATTATTGAATAAGCTGTGATTGGAAGTAACTTAGGGCTCTTATTCTTGGGTTTATTCCATCATGCTTGAAGGGGAACAAGCATCCCTTGGGTTTTGTGTATTTCAGTTTTCAACTACCAAAATTCAAATGATATCCTCAAGAAGTGGTGATCTACCTAACTTGTTCAATTGTGTATTTATTTATCTAACATTTTTTCTTTTTGAACGCTCAACTTCCCATGCACTGAGATACTTGTCAGTGCATGTCATGCCACTATATTCATTCTTTGCACTCTTTATTTCTGATGGACTTGGCCTCTGTCTTTTAACATCCTTTATGATGATAAGCAGAGGTGGACTCTCTGCTACTGTAATTTTCTTTTTGAGTTACTGTCAGTTAATTAGTATCATTTCACTTAGCAGGGGATTATCAATAAAACAGCTAAAAAGAAGAAGGGGATGACAGTAGGTTTTGTCAGCTTTGAAAGTACAGAACATGTTAAAAATGCCATTGAGGTATCTTCAAGATCCCATGCTTTACTGTGAAAACTTATGCTATTGGCAAGTGTGATCTTATACTTTGTAATAATAATAATGATAGGCACTGGATGGAAAATCCATTGGCAACAAGCAGTTGAAGGTTGCAAATGTCATTCCTAGATCGTGCGAGAAGAAACTTCAAGTGTCAGTTACTTCTAATCAAAGCAGCACTCAACCTACAGAAGGCTTGACCAGTGCGGATCCTGCTATTTCTGCATCTTCTGATGTTGTTGAGAATGATGATAATATGAACAAAGATAGTAAAGTAGCTGATGACTCCGTTTCAAAGGCAAGAAGTGCTCGTGATGTAGTTACTCCCCTTGCTCATATGCCCTACAGTGATCAGTTGGAGCACAAGAAGAGCTCATTGGTCCAGATTCTTAAAAGACTTGTAAGATTTGTGCCTTTGACAAATTCATATACTTCAGTTCAGCTCTACATTTGCTGCCTGTTTGGTGGTATTGCCTTTATCAATAGATTCATATAGTTGAAGAGTCAAATTGTTATGCTTGTTAAATGCATGTTTTTTTTTTATATTTTAACTTCTTTTTCCCTTTGATAAATGAAATTGGTTCAAGAAATGCCAAAACCAATAGTTATTACGAGCACGATCCTGGAAACATCTTCCCTATTGGGAGGTGCCTAACCAACTTACTACTCGCATTATTGGCTTTTCTAGATTTGAAATTTTCAACCATGGTAAATGCAACATACACTATTTGAGAACCAATTGAGTTCTGATCGCATGGTTCAGGCATGTTTACCAGTGATCAGAACTCTTCTGGTGGTAGATAATATGTGAGAGATGTTTGCCTGCCCCTTGAATAATCTTAACATTTGATTCAATCAAGAACTAAAATGACTAAATTATAATCTAACTCCAGATTCCTAAAATCATAGAATATCTAAATTACAATCTAACTCCAGATTGATGGGATAAAGCTTAAAACATGAGTAGCGATCTAATTGCATAACTCTATTTTTCAAATGGTTTGGATCATTTTCGGAGAAAGGTATTTTGTCATGCCGTATGCATGGTGGGACTTAATTGTTAAATTTCAGTTTATCTATATTCATATCCAATCGAAGAGTCATAGTGTCTATGGTACTATGATTGGTGTCTTTCTTAACTGTTAAATTTCAGTCTGTCAATATGCATATCCAATCAATGAGGCAGTGTCTATGGTACTCTGATTGGTGTCTTGAACACTTGCATTCATGCATGGCTCAATCACATATTCAGAATATCTCCTTTGCTTGTTCAGTGTATTCTACCATCCTCCCACTTATTCTACAGTTGAGTTATTGGTTTTTTGCTCGTAGACTCGAAATGCACGCAAGGCTTGTCCAGATGCTGTTCCGCTTCCAGAGTGGACTGTTAAGTCCAGGGAAATAGGTAATGTTACTTGTTATCTCTATATGTACTTGCGCTTGTTCCTCTGGTGATTGGATTGTCTGTTGGATTATTTTAAAGTTGGTATATAGTTGCATGAATCTTCCATGTTGCAGTGCTTACGGGTAGATGTGTGGTAGTCTGATAATGTACAATGTTACCATTGTGGTAAATACTCAATATACAGACCCATGCTTATACATTTACTATCTTCTGTGGATGGCAGTGGGCATGGTTTTTAGTCATATGAGTGGTGGTTACAAAACTTTGCCATGTGCTGGCCCTAAAGCCTTATAGAGAGGATGGCTAGTGTCATATTGTGGTCCAAGATATCTATCTGCCTGTATGGCAGAAATATAGCACTCGATGGTTGATGTGGCAGATGTGTATCAGCCAGTATGACTGATGTGTATCAATTCTGTTTCACTCCAATACCTGTGCTGCTATGCCAGAATTGTTTTTATTTCCTTTCGTCCCATATCTTTCCCATTTCGTAGAGTGGTTGAGAAAAACATACTTTATTATTTTCTCTTAAAATTTTGCATGAAAAATATGAGACAACTACTGTTCAAAATAAAAAAGAAAAGAAAATATGAATTACTTTTTATGCATTTATGATTTTTTTTTCCTAATTTTGCTTTTGTCGTCGACTTTCAAAGATTTTTTCTTTTTATTTCGTTTGTAATTGATTTCATGCCTGCTGTTATTAAAAAAATGATTTCATGCCTGTTTCATACTAGTATGAGCTCCTCTATGTATGTTTTCCTCATTTTGTTGTCGTCGTCGTCATCCACTATGGCTCTTAGAGTTCTATGCTAGTGCATCTACAAAACCAGTGTATTTGAGCATTTCATACTTCATAGTACTTAAATAGTTACGATATTACTGTTGCTATGATCATCAATGTTAGTGATTCGTCAGGAATTTAACATGCTTATTGGTCCATGAATTCATGATGGATTGTACCACATCCATTGGTAAAATGGCAATTGTTGTGGCCTTGCAAGTGAGCTTGAGTTCATTTCTTAGGCCTTGCAAGTGAGCTTGAGTTCATTTCTTACTATTGTTCACCTGATCCAACTGGCTTGGCTCTTTAGCAGAAGATTTACTGACAATCTGAAGATCTTGTGAGCTATGTTGTCAGAGATGAATACATATGTTTTAGGATTTTACAGAACTTCAAATTATAGGATTGCAAGGACAAAACAAGGCATGAATGAGAATGTCTTGGGAATACCCTAGGTCCCTCCATATCACCTTGTTCAGATGGTTATAATAATCGCCCATCTAAACCTGCAAATGGATGGCCATTAAAATAAAGTTGGCAAAACTTTCCATTGAATGCAGACGACGGTAGGTGATTAGGGCATTTGTAGAGGGATCTTCTTATCTCAGACCTCAATGTATTGAAGATAAGGCACTTGGTTCTATTGAAAACTTGAAAGGACTTTGCACAATATTATGGTGGGAAGTTCTTTTTTTATCCCTCTCAAGTGAGTGTATTCACCACATTCCTTAGTATGTGTTAACCTAATTTATATCCAAACCTGCAGGTGGTCTTCCATGCAAACTCGAAGGCATAATAGAATCACCCCTGATAAATGGATATCGCAACAAGTGTGAGTTTTCGGTAGGATATTCTCTACAAGGAAAGAGAACTGTGGGGTTTATGCTTGGAAATTTTAGGTATCAGATTTAATTTCTGTTTCTGAGAATTTTGAACTTGAACTAAATTTCTAGACGACATCCTCTTATTTTCTCTGCATTTTAGGGAAGGTATGACAGCTGTTGAAGAATCTGTTGACTGCCCAAATGTTTCTAGAATTGCCTGCAAATATGCTATGATCTTTCAAGAGTTCCTACAGTCATCAGCTCTTCCTTTGTGGAATAGATTTGATAACACTGGCTTTTGGCGTCAATTCACGGTGAGCTCTCTTGGTCTCTGAGAACTGTGGATTATTTCCCACAGTTTTCATGTTACCCTTTTATCACCTACAGTGGGTGAGATTATCCAAGGGTATCAACTGATTTTTATGATACACTTAATGTGAAATTGCTGTTCATCTCTTTCAATGCACTAGGCGGCTGGTCCTTTTCTTTCGTTGACCTGTAGTGTAGGTTTAATTGTTTCATTCACAGCATCGAAGCACAAAGGAGACATTACTTACAAAAGCTTTTGTATCAGGTACGGGAAGGTAGAAACCCATGCCAGGACACTGAGGTTGAAAGTGCAGAGGCCTGTGTTGCAGAGGTCATGCTTATTGTTCAGGTTACTGCCTATAATACCTACATTTGAAATGAACTTGCAATTTATATTGTACCAGAGATAGGTATCTGCTCCACTTGAAGTGTCTCTCCTACAAACAATGTCCTTCCTGATAACTTCTTTCTTCTTCTTCTTCTATTTTTCTCTGATTGATAAATTTCTTCGTGATTTTGACGCTGTTGAATCAAGTCTCATCCGGAGTTTAAGGTTTAACTCGGTTTCTTATAATTCCAGAAACTTGATTGAGTACTTAAAAAAATTATGATTATCTTTGATATGATATTCACAAACCTATCCTTTTAAAAAAAAAAAAAAAAAAAATGATAGGGTATTCACCAGCTCCATCCTATTATTTTTTCATAATTTTTAGCTTTAAAAGGCTCCAGAAAGTTTATGGTCATCTTGGATTCTGGTGTTACTGATTCTGTGCTATGTTTTGGGCATTCTTTATTTACCTTGTCTTCAACTGGAGTATAAAATTTGGTTTCTGCAGTAGCATGCACTGTCAGAACCTGAAATGAATGCTTTAACTGTATCAGGAGGAATAAATGAAAAAATAGAACCCTGCTTGGTTCCACTCTCTACACGACCCTAGATGCACCTTTGAATCTGTCAGGGTGGTGTTATCCGTTCATGCTCCTAAATTTTGATTAGTGCGGCATTAGTATTGTGCACTTTCTGCACCACTTTCTTGTCCTATGGATTTGCTCAGTGGCTGCCAATATTGAATTAGTAACCAGAGGTTCTCCCTTTCCTCCAGATTTGCTCTGTGGGTGCCGAAAATGAATTAGTAACCAGAGAATTCCAGAGAATGGCTCAAGCCCTTGCCTATGGAGCTTCTACATCTTCACCTCCCTTGCCTCTCACAGCATTAGTAATCCAGGTTCACTTTTTGGCAGCGTCTGTGTCAACATTATGTCTATTCATTTCTTATTCCATTTTACTGTTTATCATTTTCTTTTTTCTTTTTTCTTTTTTTTTTTTTCTAGTTTTTATAGATCTTTTTTTTTATAGTAGCCAGATGATTTTATGTAGATTTCTTGTGATTTCGGGTTTTTGCAATACAGGAGTTCACTTCTCAACTTCTATCTGCTATAGATATCTACTTCTATGCTGAACTTTCACATGTGGGAATCCCGCACAAGGGAGGAGTGTGCAAATCGTTCAAGGGATGAATTTAATCATTTCACATATTGTAGGATTTTATTTTTCTTCTAAAATGAGAAAATAAAAAAAAAAAATTAGAAAAGAAAAGTAGTTACCATTAAAAAGAAGAAAAGAAAAGGAGTAGTTATTTATAATCCATCTATTTTCCATTCATAGCAGCATCAATATGGTGACAGATACGACTAGGTTACGATCATATGAAGAAAATCATTGACATATATTAATATATTATAAATGATGTATATGAATAGTTATATATGTTTAAGCATATCAATGTTACTAGGAAAAATAAACAAGTTGTAGTGTTTTTTTTTTTTTTTTTTTTTCATTAAATATAAAAATGCAAATCATTAACCTTACATCGTTAGGATATCTCCTGAAGTTACGAAAGTGTTACAAAGGAAAACCAAAAGAAAAAAGAAAATGAATGCAGGACAAAATCCATACTTATACTCAAATGCTCTAGTCACATGCCTGTTGGTTCAAATTAGGTGGATGCATTTCAGTGGGGCTTTATATAATCAGCCTGCTGAACCATATTTAGAGCCTAAGCAATTGCAAGTAATCTCAAATGTAGTAGTAATGGAAGTAGTGAACAAGGTTAAAAATGATTGATATTGTGGAAATCTTGAGAACACATGAGAAAGTGCTCCATAGTATTGAGCCAAAGAACTTCAATGATGAAAACACTCCCAAATACCACCATTTCGCTTTATAACCAAAAGAAACAAAAACTTAAACACAAAAGTCAGTTTTTTTTTTTTTTTTCTTTCTAATCCTAGCCTTTTGAATATTACTTAAAAAATCCCTAAAAAAAATCAGTTTCTTAAAAAGCTATTAAAATAGAAGCAAATATTTACTAATATCATTCATTTACTGCTAAAGACATCCTATTGTTTTCCAAAACCTTCCCTGTTTACTCACTTGTACTTCTGTAAGTAATAAAAAAAATAAAATTTCTTTGAAGCCTTAGTTAAAAACAGATATGGCCATCAAATTACATCATGCTGATATCAAAAATAGAACTGGATCATTCCTTTGGTTTCCCCATTTACACGCTTTCTCATCTCCCGGTTTTTTGCTCTTAAGTTCATTGCGTGGCCTTACAACTGGATCAATCATGGACATACTGATTCTCAGCTATGGTCAAGTTCTAATCGTTTGAGCGATAGTTTGCTAATGGGGGTTTAAGAAATAACTGCATCACCCACAATGAAAACGACTACTAGAGGTGTGTGGGATCCTCTTATCTTGGTCAATACATTTATAGATCGTAGACCCATCAGATAAGTGGCCTGGTTTATCAAATTATGCACCCGTCATGTGTAGACTGAGGTTCCAAGGATACTATGCATATTCTCTGAGGATCATGTTTTTCCTCTTTTGTGGGTCCTGGGTCTTCTTGTTTTCATTTTTGACATTACTGCATCCGTGTCTACCAGGCACAGGATGATTAACCCAGTGATAGCAATAGACCCTCCTTTACTCCCGCTTGACCCAAATACAGCTAAGGTGCAAACCTGCTTTGGGCTCATTTGAAAACCAGTTCCATATTTAGGGCCATTACTGGATCTATTGGTACCTGGGTCAGGTCCAAGTTAATCTGATCCAGTTTTGCGTTTAGATGGATCCAACTTGTTTACAGCCCTAATTACACCCACATTGATTTTTAACAAACAAAACATGTCTAGATGGATTGTAATGTACAAATCTTTACATTGTCACCTGTGTCTCTTAATGATCATTCATTACTTTGTTTATGTAGTTCATTGATTCTCATGTAGGACCACAAAGGCATATCAAATGCAGCACCGGCTGATTCTCCTTTGATTCCACTATCCATAACAAAGGAAGAAAATATGTTTGGACTAAAGGACCCAACTGCACCTGAAGCAAGAATTCATGATTACATTGGCGGTCTTCGCTTCTGCATTTCTCCCACAGCATTTTTTCAAGTTAAGAGCTCTACTCTCTTGTCTAGTCACAATTTTTTCTTACTAGCAACATCTGTTTCATGACTCATGAGACTGCAGGTTAACACTCTTGCTGCAGAGAAACTGTACTCCCTCGCTGGTGATTGGGCTGGCCTGGGTCCAGATACCTTGCTTTTTGATATATGTTGTGGAACAGGAACAATTGGCCTGACTTTAGCGAACCGTGTCGGTATGGTAATATTCTCACGCTCAATTTGATATTCTGCTCTTTTATAAGAGTTAACAGACAGAAACACACACTCCCCAAGATAGGCACCCGAAAGCCTGAAAAACATTTAATGCTCTTCTAACTGTTACCATTGACTTGTTCATACAACACACACAGGCACTTCATCTGAGGGCCCAAAAAAGAAAAGAAAAAATTACTTTGAGACTCTTAATATAAGGATTAGGATGATTAGATGGCCCCATTTTTTTTGTGCATCCCGATGCCATGCATAGATCTTTCCATCCTGCTTCCCACCTTGTGCTATAAAGCATAATCATGTAAATTAAAGAAAATGTTGTTCAAGTAATCATCTGAATTTGGTTTATTCAAAATTTGACATCTGGCTTTTTTTAGCTACTTTTTTATTTGTTATATTTTTGTACTTTTGAATTTCCCACCAGGTTGTTGGCATTGAAATGAATGATTCTGCAGTTTTAGATGCTAAAAGGAATGCAGAGATCAATGGTATAAGAAACTGCAGATTTGTTTGTTCAAAGGTGAGATTTGGTTATTTCGTAATGGGATGGAAATCCATTGTCCATGTTTGGTTTCAGATGTTTGAGCGTTCAACACTCATGGGTCCCATAGCTCATGCATTGGCTGTCATCTTTATAGTAGACATCTGTGTGTCTGTAGATATCCATGTGCATTGTCTTTTTTTTTTTTTTTTTTGAAATGGTAAATATCCATACATTTTACTTCATTGGAATTGTGCCTTCTTATTGATGCAGAATTTGAACTTGCCCACCATTTAATCCATGGGTCCCATAGCTCATGCATTGGCTGTCATATTTATAGTAGACATCTGTGTGTCTGTAGATATCCAGTGCATTGTTTTTTTTTTTTTTTAATTGAAATGGTAAATATCCATGTGCACTAGAGTTGCAAGTTGCAACCCATAATGAAATAGATCATGGAGATGTAATTTCCCATCCGATTTGTGTAGCTCTTCATCCACTTTGCCTTTGGGTTTTATATTTGTTTAGTTAGTTTGTTGCCGGAGGGCTTCCACTTCCAGTCATGTTTTGAGCTTGACTTTCTGGCTTCCTTGCCTCTATAGTTCTCATACACTGTACAGCTTTCCTTTATACCATTAAAAAAACAAACAAACAAACAAAGAGAAGAAAACAAAGAGAGCTTTATATAATTATGAGTATCTTTGGTGCTGACATGGGATGTGGCAGGCAGAGGATGTCATGGGCTCTCTACTTAGAGAGTATCTAAATGCTCCGCAAAAGCAAGATGAGACGTCACGTGTTTCTAGAAATAGTAATGAAAATATCATTGATGGAGAAAATGGATCCCACAATGACAAGATGGCTGGCATTGATGCTTACACACCTAATGCTGTAGTGAGCAATGGATGCGTTGAGAGGGTGTCCGAATGTTCAGATGAGAAAATTGATGAAGATTTTGAAGTAACACGGGAATCCAAGGAAGGGGTGTTGCCTATAGACCACATAAAAGAAACCACTGATTGTTCTTTTGTACCAAATGAAAGCTTGGACCATCAAATGGATGATATCAAAAGCTCACCAAGTGTAAATCAGGAGAATGCTATTCCAGAGGCGAATGGAACCAGTGCTATGCCTATCCAGCAATTTAAAGATGTTGTTGCCATTGTTGATCCTCCACGTGTGGGACTACACCCTGTTGTAAGTAACAATCCATTATAGTTTAGTTCTTTCTTTTCCATTTTGCCTGTATATTGTAATCATTCAAAGCCCGTGCGACTGATTTGAAAACAATGTACATGTTTGTGCCCTTTTATTAGAAAAGTATGTTATCTATCTCGTGTCCATATCAGACAGAAGTGCATACTTTGATGCTTCTAGTAAGTTATGAGATGAATCCAGATAAATATTTTCCATGTCCAATACTTCATTTATATTCTTGTACTTAGCAGAATTATGTACTATTTCTATGATAGTATCAGTCCTCTTTTAATCTTACAAATTAGACAATGGACTTGCTTATTTAACTTTGAGTTCTGCAATGCAGAGGAGGATACATTTGTCTCTTCTCCTTGAATGGAACTCCCCTACCTACATGACGAAGGCATCTCATGTTAGACCGCCAAATTTGCTCTTCAATAGAGAGATCATTCTATTGAGTTTGTTCCTCCATGCTTGCAGGGAATATAGGCATTTTTATCCACTCTTAGACTAGTCTTATAGCACATAATCCACCAGTGAGTATCCTCAGGCATACAATATTGGTATTTCCTTCACCGCCAACCCCCCCGCATAAAAATCAAAGAATTCGCTCAGATTGAAAATAGCTCCACTGTGATTGCCGTAGCGGATTCAGTCCTTTTTTTTTAACACGCAGACAGACTCCTCTCTGATTGGAAATGCAGCATTTTGGATCTGAGCATGAACCAGAAATGTGTGCTTACTGGCTAAATGTGGCCTAATTAATGGTTAAACCATCAATTTAACATAAATTGACTTCCTGTTCATTTAGTAGATGAATCTTGCTAGATTTGACAGAATTTCAAACTCAATATGGTATTGAATATTACTAGTACCTTCATCCTGCCTCAGCTTTCAAATACAGCCAACCCACTCTGCACATGTCTAAGACACCGTAGGGCATATAGGCTTGAATGCTTTGTTAGCTCAGAAGTGTGACTGGACTTGTTGATTTGCCAGCCTTTTTTATTTGTTTCGTTTATGATGCCTTTCTCACTGTTCCATGGTTTTATGTTCATTATACATGTGCTTCAAATGTAGAATTTTGAGCATGTGCTGTTCCGTCTGTTAATTGCAGGTGATCAAAGCTCTGCGGACCCACCCTCGCCTAAGACGTCTAGTGTAAGTCCAGCATTTTTTAGGCTCTTCTTTTTTCTCATCTATATCGTTGCTATTTTACCTGTTCATGAAATGACTTGATTGTTTGCTCAGTTTTCCTAACCTTGTCCTTTCCACTGTCTTTTTTCCTGTTTCAGTTACATTTCTTGTAACCCAGAAAGTTTAGTTGCTAACGCAATTGAGCTCTGCACGCCGTCCCCTGATAAACCGGATAAAGGGAAAAACAACAGAGGATGGAGGAATATGAGTAGCGCTGGTTTGGCACGGCATAGGGCAAAATCTATGCCGAACTCGGAGCCTTTCCGGCCTGTGAAAGCTATGGCTGTTGATTTGTTCCCGCATACCCCACATTGTGAAATGGTGATGCTCTTAGAGAGGTAATTTGTCCAGTTAAAATATAATTTTGTGAAAGGCTGAGATGAAGGTTTTAAGTCTTCGAGCTGCAACACAATTTTGTTTTATGCACTAAAACTGCACTGGAAATTACCTCAATAGCATAATTTATTTAATATCTTATATTTTGTAATAATAACTTCCCATAAAAAGGCTTTCTATTATTATGTAAGATGAATTTCTTACTAATCAACAACAAAGTGGGATGAATTTCTTATTTTGATTTCTTACCTACTCTTCTCTAACCATCAAGTGTTCTTTCTTTGCTTAGTGGGCTTGATTATGGTGCTAACATGTTTGCCCAGAATTCCTTTATGGGAAGAACTTAAAATAACTGTGGATGCATTGGGATGTTCCCCAAATAGAAATCAGTTTTTAATATTTGTACAGAATGGGTGGTAATTTATTCAGCTCTGCACTTTGGATGGCAGAAATTGGAAATGACCTTTTTGTGGAGTTCTTTGTTTGTTGGTTTTCCACTCAAAATCATTATTGACCACATTTTTTCTTCTGATAACCATTATTGACCATATTCAGTGGTGTAAATTTAAGAAAATGTAGAATCAATTTCCATGCTGCCCCCAAATGCATGTATGGCAGAAACAGATCACCTTCACTTCTGCCAAAATCATAATACGGTTGAGAACTGGAGGACATCCAATACATTTAGACTATTAACATAGTTGGCAGGGCATCTGATCAGAGATTGGTGATTCTTGATAGACAAATGGACTTGATTCTTTGTTTTATATTCACTTCTGCATTTATCCCAAATGCAGTATCCTGACGCCCATTGCAAATGGTGGGCCCACCCATGCGGAGCCAGTCTTGGATGAATCTAATCCATCCATATCAAATGCATTGCCGTGAATAATTACTTGTCTAGATTTCACTCCATTTAGAGTGATATATATATATATATATATATATACACACACACTAGTGGATTGGATTAATCTATTTGATCAATAAATGGCCTAGAGAAGATGATTAAAAAGGAGATGAAACGCGGGTGTAGCAAAACATCAAAATATTTGGGAGATAGATGTATTAGAGTGGGAAATTTTTGGTTAATCCTGGATGCTGTCCTATTTTGCACATCATTGGGGCTAGGTTGTCTAGAGGAGGTGCATCCAGGGCCAAAAGAATAAATCTCAAATGAGGGTATACTTAAAAGCATGAGTCGTATCTTATGTTCTCCATACATAAATGGGAAATCTTAGAACTGTCAAAGCCAACCTTAGATCTTATAAGACTCTTTTTCTGTGTCCGTGTTTTCGATATTTTGATTGTAGAACAATTAAAATTAAAAATGATTTTGGTTGTATGTTGCAATTGAGATTTAAAATAATAATTAATAAGAAGGTAAGGTAAGGTAAGGAAATCTTACTTGTCACCTAGTTACCCTTGTTCACTGGTATATTCTGAGGACATGGAATAAAAGTACACCTCAATCATCATTCCTGTATAGTTGTTTGAGAGGGGTGACTTCTTTCTTCATGGAATAAAAAGTACATATCAATCTTCAACCTAGGTTTTTGGGGTTTTTTATTCATTTTTATGATCTTCTTGGTTTCTTGGGTAGGTATCTGCTTGTTGAGGGCAGAATCCCATAATAATGCACCAATGAAGCGAGCACTTTGGAGCCACTTCTGCAATTTTGGCAAAAATTAAGTTTGCTACCTGCTGATTTAAGTGACACTAATATCCCTTTTCTGCCCTTTTAGGACCCCTTCTCTGACAGACTGGGTATTGTGTGTCTAGGCCCATCAAATAAATGGGCTGTGCCAAGTCCTTGATCAAACTTGTTTTTCTATTGAGATCCACCCCAAACCCTAATGCAAGGCAAATTGTCATCTCCAGTCACTGATTTTATGTTAACAGCTAGTGCCTTGGACAGGATAACAAGGCCTTTTAAGCTTTAAAATCATGACTTGAGGAAAGGGCTCGTCCACATCTTGAATATGAATTTTGTAAGCAGGCACTTAAGTCAACATTATGCAAGATCCATTTAATAGTTCTCATCTGTTGAAGGTCTTGAAGATTGAGATGTGATGTTTACCGACTTCTATGTGTGACAACACCAGAGGAATCTGCTCTGGGACACCTGGAATCCTTGCTTTAGATAGCAAATGCTTTTTGACAAGAAGGCTCCTCCACTCCATCTTCCACTTGCCATTCATTGGAGTCATATCATTATCTTATAAAGAGAGATTCTCCCATAAATAATGTGTTGGTTTGTATTTCCCATTTACTCCTCTTTGGGCAATAATGATTCAAAAGGATATAAAGTTGGGTGTGTTTAGCTAATCCAATGTGAAACATCCAACTTATCAAATGAAAGCTTTCTTAATGATTTTATCTTTTTCAGGAAAAAAGTGTAGGAGTTGCTTGGAGCACTATAATTAACTTATTGATTGAATTATTAGCTGCTTTTCTTCTGTGCTTTGGATACAGCATGGTATAAATCATTAAAATTAACTAGAAGGGTTTCAAATCGAAACTCGATTTCAATCACCTATAGGCAATAATGATGCAAAGGATATAGAGTTGGTTTGGCTAATCCAATGTGAAACATCCAAATTATCAAATGAATGCTTTCTTGTGGATTTTTTATTTTTTTATTTTTAAGGCTTATGGGCTTGGCTGGGTGGAAAATATCCTGAATTAAAAAAAGCAAAAAAAATTTAGGAGCAGCTTGGGACGCCTAAATTAACTTATTGATTGAATCAATAGCTAGTTTTCTTTGGTACTTTGGAACGACAAATCATTAACATTAACTGCAAAGGTTTCAAATAAAAACTCAAATGATAAATGCATTACAAATAGAAGGATGAAAATCATTAATAGAACTAGATAAATTTTTAATCTTAATGTGCATGTGGATAGGATGGTTTGCATGTGAGTTCTTAGCTGTTGAGAATTGAGTGTCCCTCGGGGTTTAGGGTCATGGGCGGACTGCGCTCGGCAGGAAATACCTTGAGTTATAAAACTAAAAATCTTTTATCTCAATAAAATTACCGGATTACGAGTAGGTATTAGATACATAGCTAATTCTAAACTACTTTACTGAAGTTGTAACTTTAGACCATGATGTAGTAGATTTTTAATATTTTAGTATATATTTAATTTTTATTAATTAGTCGTAATATTTATATTTATATCCATCCAATGGACCTAACAGTCAGAATCTAGACTGTCCCATCAGCAAATTATTAGGCTCATTTGTGTTAAATTGCTGGACGAGACGTGTACGGTTTATATTGTATTGCCATGCTTTGGATCCTTCAAACTCATTACCTACTCCTACTGGCACAAGTATATCTATGGAATTTCAAATTTAACTACCATAAATTTAAAAAATTAAAGAAACACTTAGATTTACTTTTTAAAAGAAAACTTAAAAAAGGGAAAAGATTACAAAAGTATCTCTTTCTGCAAACCGATGAGAGGTAGAATGGAAAAGTAATAGGAGAACATGGAGAAATGAAGTTGCTGCATAAGAAAAGTAAATAGAAAAGGAGAGGAGAAGTGAGTGGTTAATTATGAAGTAAATGGAAGTTGCAAGAGATTACTAATGGGAGATGAAAGTTGCACAAAAAGTGGAATGGAACTACTGTGATTTAAAATGAAGGGTATAACTGTTGGTCAAAATTATATAGTAGAGTGAAGATTCTATCCAAAATCCTTGGCTTTAATATATAATAATCGCTTTAACCACCACTAATTCTTATTTTTACACAAGATTCGTGCCAATCAAAGAAAGTTTTCTTGGAAAAAAGATTGTTTCTAAAAAGTAGTTTTTGAGAAGTTATTTCTAGAAAAGAACTTTTGATTTTCAAGAAGTTCAGGCAAACACCTGGTAAGATGAAAATAAACACGCTTCCAAAACTAAACAAGTGATGCAAAATGTTTCATATTGAGTTGCACATGTTCGAGAAGAAAGAAATGGGGTATGGATTTTTTTTGCTACACAACCTGTGAGGTTATCTATCTGCTCAATGATCGATCATTGGGCAGCTGTGGAAGATAAGATGCCCTTGCCACCGCAAGGCATCTTGTGCTTCTCAATATTTGAATATTTTGGCTCTCCAACACTTTATTACTTCTAGTTCCACAAGAGTATAAACACATGATGCCCACTAAGTTTTCCTTCACTGCAGAGTGACCCACTCCCACTATGTCATACTGTTGAGATATTGTGGAAATACTACGATAATATCACAATAGTTATCTAGAATGATATCTTTTTGTTTATATTGCTACATTTTAACATTTATAATTTTTTTTATTTTCTATAAATATTAACATTCCTCGCTTTAGCCACCACTAATTCTTATTTTTACACCAGATTCGTGCCAATCAAAGAATGTTTTCTTGGAAAAAAGATTGTTTTTAAAAAGTAGTTTTTGAGAAGTTATTTTTAGAAAAGAACTTTTGATTTTCAAGAAGTTCAACCAAACACCTGGTAAGATAAAAAAAAACATGCTTCCAAAACTAAACAAGTGATGTAAAATGTTTCATATTGAGTTGCACATGTTCGAGAAGAAAAAAATGGGGTATGATTTTTTTTTGCTAGATGGGTGAGTGCTACACAACCCGTGAAGCTATTTATCTGTCCAATGATCGATCCTTAGGCAGCTGTGGAAGATTAGACACCCTTGCCACCGCTAGGTATCTTGTGTGTCTCGATATTTGAATATTTTGGCTCTCCAACACTTTATTACTTCTAGTTCCACAAGAATATAAAACTTAATGCCCACTAAGTTCTCTTTCACTGCGGAGTGACCTACTCCCACTGTATCATACTGTTGAGATATTGTGGAAATACTATGATAATATCACAATAGTTATCTAGAATGGTATCTTTTTGTTTATATTGCTACATTTTGACATTTATACTTTTCTTTTATTTTCTATAAATATTAACATTCCCAGATTCTCAAAAGCATTCCAACATTTTACTGAGTCATGGGCTCATGGCACATCAATTCGCTTTAAATGATATTAGAGACAAGATCCACCCATCACAACTAAACAGTGCACTTTTGCAGCTGCAAGACGTTAAGTAATCTTAGGGACTTCGTATCTATTGCACATATCAATGTAACAAGTATGTGACAACCCGAATTTTTTTTTATTGTATGCGGTTCGTAAATTTTACCATTTTACCACCTTAGAACGGATGGCAAAAGGATTGTCAAATGGCCTGCCTATGCATTTGATGGGCCATTGAGTCTCACTAAGATGCCACACCTGAATGGGCCATTTGTAGCAAAAAGAAAGGAACAACTTTAATCTGCTTTGCATTTCAATTGAGAAAGAGAGAATACGAGCCACGATCTACTATTCAATTCAATTCAACGGAAGGTGCTCATTTGCAAGTAAGACCCAACAAATTAAATGTAAGTTCTTTTTAGCAAAATAAATAAGGGCATGTTTGTTTCATGTAATTGAATTCATAGAAATTCTAAGGCTTGTGTTATTTTTACTTAAAGTGGTTGAAAATAAAGATGCAAAAGCGAATATCTAAAATTGACTATCAAAGAATCTTTCCTAAAATAGAAAATGACTTTAGGTAAGATGCGAAAGAAATATTCGGTCTTCACTTTAGTTATTCAAATCCTAGAAAAGCCGATTCTCGTCAAATGCTCTCTATTGCATCCTTCACCTGTTTAGGTACTCCAGGCCCTTTTTAAAGATGGCCTACTAAGCATCTGAACGGAAACCGGAGATTGATCCTTCAAAAGTAGGGTCAGAAACTGCCGGCTACCAACAAACTGGAGCCCATTTGATGAAGAATTCAATTCCCATTTAAACAAACAGGCCCTGAATAAATATAAGATCTCTAGATTAGGCATTCACTATAAGCTCGCATTTGATATTATATGATAAAATAGACAGCTCAAACAAAAACTAGTGACCAATTGAATACCACTCCCACTATTAGATACACCAAAAATCCAAGATGCTGCATAGTTTGGTCTGCCAATGATCCTACCAACATGGTCGATACTCAGATAGTCAATGGGCAGCACCACTACAGGAGCCGCCTCTAATGGCCATGTCGTCACTTTCCATAAGATACAAGATCTCCAGTTTGCGGTTATCATTATATGGGCATGAATAATAACTGGCCCACCTGAGAGATGGATGTCTCCACTTCTTAGTGATAAGGAGAAAAAAAGTAGGGAGGGGATGGAAGTGGAGATGGTGTAGTTCATGAAGTCTACCATCTATACACAGTAACTTAGAAAGAGTTTACCCAAAGAAAAAATCCCCCCAAAAAAAAAACAGTACCTTAGAAAGAGTTGTAAGAGGCTTTTAAGAGCTTAAGTACCTTGACATTCAGTAGAACTGTAAAAATTTGCATTGGTTTTAATGTCTTTTCACGTGAAGAAGCATTCTCAGAATTTCAACCTCCTTAACATTTGGATGCTTGTATTTGGATGTACGGTAAATCGAAGTAAAGTTAGGTAAAGCCTCCATTATCCACAAAACATAAGACAAGGGGTAATTATATTAAAAGTACATAAATCCAAATTTTCCTTCTTTTAAAAATAAAAATAAAAAGCAATCCCCTTTCTCCACTAAAAGACAAAAAATATGTTCTTTTTTTTTGAAAAAGTTGAAAAAAAATTCCTATCAAGCAATTAAAAACAAAAGACCATCATAATTTTCTATATTTTATTCTTTCTTTATTTGATGCTTCACTTAATTAACTTGAATTCACCATCCATCCAAATCCGCTTGAGGAGGATTCAAGAATGACTCTTTACTTGAGTGGTAATGAGCATTGGGGTAAGGAGCTTTTCGAACCCGAGTACGTTACCTCTTCATGGGCTGCTTTTCCATGTGCATGCGAGTTCTTTCTTTAGTTCAAACCCATTAGCTGGTTTAAAATATATATATATATATATATAACACTATATCTAGAGAGGTGGATTCAAGAATTTTCTCGAGATGATAGCTTTTTGAAAATTTACAGATTCGGAATCTCGCTAAAAAAAAGGGCCCCCAATTCCTTATCACATCTTTAAAGTAGCACGAAAGTTTTCAAATTTTTTTCCTTTTGCCTTTTTCCCTCTTTGGAGGGAGCCCCTTCCTTTCAATCCCTTCAAATTAAGTGGGAATCTTTTTTTAATCTTCACTGACACTGCAGAGATTGGTGGGTCATCATGGATTAGCAAATGGGCTCCATATGAACTCGATATGATGATATAGTCTCTCATCTATTAAAGGGCTCCAATGTTTAATAAGAGCAATGGTGTAGATGTGGACCACGATATCATTGGCCCACGTTCAATTCAATTCAATTCATTCAATGCTTGAGTACATTATGCATGTAATTACGGAGGACCCTGCCTCTTCTTTTTAAGCAACGGAATCAATATATCTCCATATTAGTTGTTAATTTGATCCGATATATTCGCAAGATGACTTCGGTTTTTGGTGGGAAAGAATTGTAGGACGCAGCAGATCACGCCTGAAAGTATTAACTTTTTTTTCATTTGAAAAAGAATGCTCAGAGATTATATTGTTTTTCATCAATCTTTACTGATTTAGATTTCGTGATCTTCTGATGTTTGTTGTGTTTGAATCTCTCTGTATGTTTTTGTTGAATTTTATAGAAAAAATGATTGATTTCCATGGTTTTTCAGTAGCTTTGGTTATGTGGGGATCTTGGGTTTTGCTGAACATGGATAAAAGCACCTGTAGAGACTTGAAAGTACTGAAATTCTTTGGCTTTTGTTAGTTTCTCTTGTCTTTTAATTGTTTGGGTTTTCCTGAAAATGTTGTGAACTTGTTATTGACACACACAGATCATTCTCCTCTACCCCCTTGTCTCTCTGTGGTGGGTGGGTTTGAACTTTGAATCTTGAATGACTGAAATTTTTGGTTTTTCAGCTTTGGTGGCCTTTCTGGGATTTTGGTTTTTGCAGAAGATGGATTAAGACGTTTCTTGAATGCGTGTTGTGTTTGCTTTGGAAACATGGGTTTTCCAGACAGCATGTGCAGGTGCTTCTTGAATGAGTTGAAGGTTGTTGTGATGTTTTAAGTACTTAGAGTTGGCATAATTGGTGTGAAGGCTTCTTTGAAGTAACGAAATATTTATTTTATTAATTTCCTTGTCTTAGAAGGATTTTATTTTTTTTTTCAGAATGCACAATAAGGGTCTTTTATCAACACTTGAAATTCTCTGGCTTTTTTTTTTTTCTTTTTCCCAGAAGCTTTGTGTCTTGCAAGGTTAAGCAAGTCCTAAATTTTCTACCAGTCTTTACTTTTTTTATGTAAAGTTTGAGGTATCATTGTGGTGGAAGTGTGAAAAAGGCTGGAAGCCTGAAAAAAACAGGCTGAAACCTCAGAAAGTTGGACAATTCCTTTCAGCAGGAGTTCATTTGTCAAAACTTTGATCCAATCCAAAGGTCTCCTTTCTGGATCCTTGATATATCTAAATTTAGGTTTTGTAAAAAAGAAGTGAAAATGTTGCTTCACTGAAAAAAATAAATTCTTTGATTGTTTTAAATTGTTGTGATATTTTGTGGAGGTGGCTTTACAGAAAATAAACTCCTCTTCGAATTGGTTGAAATTGCTCAACCTTTCTTTTCTTTTCTTTTTTTTTCGATCTTCTGTTCTTTGACTAAAGATTTTTTTTTTTTTCCTCCAGTTGCTGTTGTGTTTGAAGTTTGTGGTTGCAAGGAGTATGCTCGTTGAGACTCTTTTTACTTTTGAGTTGTTGGGATCATTTAAGGGTTTGAATTGTCAAAACATGTGATGAGAGTGATTCTTGAGAAACTGAAATGGGAGTTGAAGAAACAACATCTGATAAGCACAAGGCTGGTGCAAGCCAAAGAATACCTGTTCATCCAAATGAGGTATTTTTTTTTTTGTCTTTTTGGGTTCATTTTTTTTTCCAGCGATTGCATTTGCAGGAGTTCAATCCGAGTTAGACCTAGTGTAAAATGCCTCTTTTTTTTTTTTAAATTATATATCTTGAGATTTTTCAGGTGTATGCCCCTATTAATTAATAGGGGATCTAGGTGTTGCCAATTCCATTAGGTTGAATTTTCTCCCACAAGCTGAAAGTATACCTTATACTGTTGATATGCAGTCCACCTCATGGGGCCAAGATAGATGAATTGGGATGGAAAAGTCTTATCATAGGTAATGTTTAATTGTAATTGAGTTAAAAAAAAAACTATCACATTATCCTAACCCCTAATTGAAAAACCTCAATGTTTAATGATCTACTGTACATGTTCCTGAGATTCAAATTTCAATCGAATGGCGAGTGAAGGTCGGCTGAGTCAAATATGGCTTGTTTCTGATCCATCAGAACGGGGTGAAGGGTAAAACTGAAAGGCAGGGTCAAGTGAGCCCCATAGGAAAACTGCATAGAACAATTATGTGGTCTACTGAGTATAAAGTTTGCTGGTGTCTATAAATTAAAATAAAGAGCAACGAGTGGAAGCTCGTGCTACATCTTAACTTCCTTGCATGATCTATCTGGTCTCCTCTTGGGTGATAATTTCTTCTATATAAAGTGCATGTGAAGGTTTATCAATACAGATGAAAGTGATGTTTATTCATATGGAGGAAAGGTGAAAAATTCAAGTGACCTATGTGGGTGGGAGAGCAAACAATTCACCCCTAATCAACTGATCTAATGAGCTTGTTGAGAACATGACTTAAAACATGAGAGTTCTGGTGTACATCTTGCACTGGATATGTGAACACTGGAAAGGAAGAAAAGGTTTCTACTATACTGATTGAGGATGCCAACAAAATGACATGGTGACTAAAGTGGCAGGTAGCTCAAATACACTGCCTTTTCCCAATACCAAGCTTGCTTTAGCATGTCTTACATTCTAATTGAAATCAGATCCTTTTCAAACAATACTAATGCCACCTTTTGTCATGTACTGAGGGAAGCAGTTGATAAAGTAAATGAACTGATTACCTAGTGTTACAACTTGCAGCTTGCAAAAGACAATCTGAAGTTAGAGACCTTAAATGGCACAGTAATTTAGTTAAAATTGCCATTTATTTTCAAGTATATTTCAGGTATGCCCATTTCCTTGATGGGTCTGTTGTATACTGTACATAACCAAATTATTTATACCATTTATATAACTCTATGAATATACCGACCATACCCTCGGACATATGAGCAGAAAAACTAATTGAGTAATGATTTACTCTCAAAATACGTGTGCTTATGTTTAAGAGTGATAAACAAGGTTAGAGTCTGAAAATTTCATGCTTTAATTTGTTTGATTTGGTCTTGACGTATCCTAGATCCCTCGAAGTCATTCTTTAGTCTTCAAACTGTTGCAGGTCTGATATTAAGTCACACCATTCCTGAAAAGTAGTGAAAACCCATTCAATTAACATGTTTCTGAATAACGTTCTCTACTGTAGAGTGTGCAACACTGCAACATTAATAAAGGAGTTCGTTCTTGCAGCATAGGGGATTAAGGGTACTACTATCTACATAAAAACTCACCTGCTTCCTTTTTTGTAACTTCTAACCAAAATAAAAAACCATTCCACTGCTTCTCTCGAAAGTCAACAGATGACTTAGTACAAAGGACTCCTACAGTCCTTGACTCGGACTCTAACAAGAACTTCTAACCACTACTCTCGACTTAACTAGGACATTTCTAACAAATAGGACTTCTAGGATTCCTGACTAATATTAACAGATTCTGTCCTTAAAACAATAAAAAGAGATTTTTTTTTCTAGGCTGGAATGAATCCTTTTTTTTTTTTAAGCAAGCCAGACGCATAAAGGTTGTCTGGCTTACATAGCTTGAAGAAAAGATTAGGGCCATCTTTGGTGATTGTAGCATGGCTAAACTAAACAAGTGTGGTGAATAGATCTTGAAAACTAGTCAATTCTATCTCATGTCTTTGTTTGGTATAAGAAAATCCAAATACTCATCTTATTTCTTGCATGGAGTATCGTGCCTTTTCCTTTTCTTATAGCGCCTTTTATTTTCTCCTGGACCTTTTGTTACTAATGAGAAAATGCAACACAAATGAAAGAATATCTCTCACAGATACCGATTGTTGACCAAAAGAAGCATGTGACTCATTCCCATTAGCTTGCTTACATAGACCACATGTGGAATCCTGGATTTTGACATGGGCTCCCTTTGGGTTCTTCCAACCTCTGGATCTGCATCAGATCTTCTATTAAGAATAAGATTTCTTGTCCCTTTATGATACTGATATGCTGAAACAGTGATACTTAATGATTCGTTTCTATTTGGCATTATGGGGATGCTAGATGGCTATACCTATGCTAAAAGCATAGTTCGTGATTTTTGTTTTTCTCTTTCAAATGTAGCTTTTTTATACCCACCAACTTTTAGTCTCCTGCCCCTACGTATTCTCTACATACCCACCTGTGTCGGTTAAGGTTGAGACAACACAGTTCTTGATTTTAGTTTTTCTTTTTCTAATGTATCTTCTTTTTACCACCAACTTTTACTTGATGGAGTGTTTGCCTTTGGTACATGATCTCATCGAATGCTTTCTTAAATGGCTATGCTACTAATTTGGCATACAGAACATGCTAACTAATGATTCTTGTATTTTTCTATAAAAAAAATGATTCTTGTATTTTTGTAGAAGTTATTATATCTTCCTGAAACAAACAGCATTAATCTGTCCAAGTCACAAAGCCTTCAAAAGAATAATAAGAATGTTTGATTTCTTATCTATGGGTGTACTAATTATCAAAAAGGAGTGTTCCATTTATCACTTGATGATTATTGTGACAGAATGATATCAAACAATTTTGTAGGGTGAAGCTTTGAGTGAAATAACTGAAGAAATACAGCCAGTTCAACACCCAAGACAGCCTAATCTCTTTCTAGATATACCCGCAAGAACTATAGAGGATTCCCATCGCAATTTTGTGAGAATAAACATGCCACCAACGCCAAGTCCGACTTCAATGAAAGTAAATTTCCCCTCAATGCCTAGTCCATCTTCTGCAAGAGTAAATGTATCATCCAGTCCGTCATCATCTAAAGGAAAACCATCCTTCAAAAGCCTTCTTCCGCGAGTAAGCTTCAAGTTTCGGCGCTCAACTTCAGATATTGAGAAAGCTGCTATTCTTGCTCTAGGTGCTTCATCAGCAGGATCTACGGAGAGGCCTGTTGTCCAAAGGTCATTTTCTTTTGCAAAGTTGTTTACACCTACAATGAGAAGAACATCATCCCTACCTGTTACACCAATTGCAGATTCAAACCCTGAATCTGTCCGTGGTAATGTGGCCGAACAGCTCCCTTTACCTGTAAGTGACTCTTTCATTTCATGCCAAAGAGATTACTCAATTATTTTCACTTCCTTTTGTGATGACACTTTTGCATATTTCTTGTAAACATTATCAGATTGATTGATACATTTTCTAAGTCATGCTGCAGTAATAAATGTTTTCTGAATGGCCTCATAGAGTCATAAGAGTGGCTCTGAAATTTTCACTGAATAACAACAGTAACTTTAGAATTATGTGCATAGTTCTTTTCATGTGATTTATTCTAAGGAGTTGTATAGCTATGGCACACAGAATGTAGATAGTTGATGTTGTCACTTTTAAATCCTAAGATTTCCAATAGGCATTCACTTTCTTTTGTCATGTACCACAAGGCTGCACCCGTTGCTTTAGTGTACATTTACAAATTCCTAAGTTCCTCTATTGGTGCACATGTTAAAAGTCATTTGGTCGGCATTGGTTCCTGCCCCGTACCTGCTCTCAAGGTTCCACCTTTCAGCATTTGCCTGCAAAGTGAGAAAAAAAGGCAGTAAGCATTTCCAACTGAAACGAGCCTTATGACTCCCTCTACTTCTTCCTTGTCCTGGCTGTCCTAAAACCTGAAAAATAGGCCCTAATATGATGGTATTTTAGTATCTCAATCTAATATATTTTTATGTTGGTTATAGTTGCTTCTGTGCCTATGGACGAAAACTGCAGAAATATCGCATGGTTGGGATCAAAACTGTTGTGGATATTGCATACCAAAACTTTTGGTTTCATGCTGAATGTCTTGATACTACACTATATCAAAGAAGGGTGGATACCTTAGTATTCAATTCTGCCCAAATACAGCCATCTATTAATAACTTTTGAAAAGATATGTACAGAAATTACAAAATGCCCCCAAATTCATAAACAATAATATGCAACAAAATTTCCATGTACACATGTATATTTTTGTATTCATCACATATCAGGGGAAAAAATCATGTAGGTATATATGTAGATGTTCATTAATATATACTTTATGATGCCATTCTATCTATTATAGGACATTGTACCTCTATATTTTGTTCTTACAGAGTTCTTTTTTTTTTTACAGAAAAAAGGGGTCCAACGGCACATGTCACGTTCACTTTCGGTGCCAGTAAATGTCAAAACTAGAAGCATCAAACGAATGGATTCTTTGGGCGGTGTAATTCGTGTAATTCCTGCAACTCCACGTATAGCGGAAGGGAGTGGCACCCCTTTGAATGATATTCCGACAAAAAATGTTGGTATATTCCATCTCAGTCATCTTATGTTAGTTTTTCTCTCCTGCTGAGAAATCTCTCTTTCACACGGCCAGGTTTTCAATACTTCAAGCTATAAATTTTGTCTTCTAACTTCTAATACCTGTGTTTATCTAGTTTACTTCAGAGAACAATGACGATGGTGAAGACATCCCTGAAGAAGAGGCTGTCTGTAGAATTTGTTTGATCGAATTGGGTGAAGAGGGTAGTACTTTCAAGTTAGAGTGTAGCTGCAAAGGCGAACTTGCACTAGCCCATCAGGAATGTGCAGTCAAATGGTTTTGCATTAAAGGTAACAAAAATTGTGACATTTGTAAGGAAGAGGTTCGGAACCTGCCTGTTACGCTATTACGACTACAAAATGTTCAGGCCGCCAATATACGTATGATTAACAGAGCTCGACGAACAGATGATGAGCGTTACAGGCAAGTAAAACATCCTGCAGTAATTTTAGCTTATGAACAAGACATGAGCCACCAATGTGGGTATCATACACAAAAGCACATGAACATGAAAACCAATTTAAAATCAACGCCTAGACATGGTTAAGGCCCTGTGGTCATTACTTTGCTTGGCATTAGGAGTAGTGGTGTGACTAAATACTATTAAAAACATATCTAAATAGAATGTTGTGTTTTGGTTTTTCAGTGTTGTTTCATCTGACATTTCTGTGGGTGTTGAAAATATATTAAGAAATGAATTAATAGGCATCCAATATGACCACTTGACTAGTAAAAAAGAATACCTAGAAACATTCAAAGGGGAAAAATGTTGCCTTTTATCAACATAGATGTTGTCTTTTAATAGTTGTTCACTCGTTTGGCATTTTCCTAATGTGTGACAGTAGAATGTTTTAGGAACAGTAGTTTACTGTTGCTGAGCAAACAGCCAATCATATCATTAGTGTAGTATTCTGTGCCTTAGTAATTGGCATTATTTCATTGGTTTTCTATACATTATAAACTGATGTAGTTGTTCCTAGAGAGCAATACTCTGTACTTGTATGTCCATTTTGAGCAGTTCATTTCTAAGGCATCTTCAAGATCTATTATTTGATAGTGTATACATGTATTTGTTCCATGATTTTTTACAAGTTCTTAGGATTGATTGTTTCATATCTTAAGGCAAGGCCACAAATTAGCGATGAGAACAGTGAATAAATTTCAATAATGAGGGGCACTTTAGATATTCTTAAATGAGCAGTGTTTAGGATTTTAAGTGAGTGGGTAGGAATGCTTCTTTTGGTTTTTTTTATTTTATTTATATAGCATGGACAAGCAATATAGTTTTGATATATCTTTCATTTAGTCAAATTAGTTCTGTGAGAATTGAGGAACTAATTTGGAAAAGATCCTTTAACTTGTAGAGGGTTAAGTATTTGGTCTCTTATCATTTGTTTCCTTGGGTTGCTCTTTATTCACACTTCCGTCTGTGTCAAAAATGAATGCATAAACAGAGTCATTTGATTATTCTTGTAATTAATTTAAATATACAGTCTTTTGTTTGTTTTTATAAAAGAATTTGTTAAGTAGTTTCTGGAGACTATTTGAAGAATAATGCTTCCAACAGACCCATTGGATAAATTTTTTAAGTGACAGCAAGCTTAGTGCCAGTTACCAACTTACTCATTGGTCAAGGAATTCATCATGGTGAATGAATTACTTTCATAAGATCTAAGACCTACAAATAGTAGTAATATGTGGAGCTTTCCTTATGGAGATGAGAGCCTGTTTTGTTCATGTCATACTTTTGCATGGCTTCTCCAGGTCTTCACGTTGCTGAACATTCATGTTTCATGTATCCTATCAGGATTTTGCAGGATGTGCCCATCCTTGTCATCGTTGGCATGCTTGCCTATTTTTGCTTTCTTGAACAGCTACTGGTAAGAAAATTGAACGTATTTTGTCATGTCATGAAAATTACCATCCACTATTGTTGCTAAAATTTCTTGTAATGGACAGGTTGGGCATATGGGTAACCGTGCTATAGCAATTGCTTTGCCATTTTCCTGTGTTTTGGGTCTTCTCGCATCCATGACATCAGCTACAATGGGTATGCTAACAGTAATCTCTTAACTTGTGTTTGTTCTTGTTATGAGTGACTGTTATTGAATAACCAGCAAGTTCTGGTTTTTGTTAAAAATTGTGCTTTGAATGTACCACAAATCTTAACATTGTTTTGTTTTGCTATCTATTACATAAGTGTCCTAATGGTCATCAAACCAGAAAACCACATTAGGTTGATTGGTGTTGCCACCTTTTCTGCTCCAAATCAATATTGATGACAACAGTTGTGTTTATCCGTGCAGAAAAAGATGGAAGCACGGTATGCCACCCCATGTGGTTCCAATTTCAGTGCCATGCCAAATGCATTGGACCAAAACCATCTTTCTCTGGAAAAATATTCCATTTGAGATTTGGGTACCCCAAGCACACCCTTAATTATTTTTCTGTAATCCCTTTTTAACAATATGTGCTGTATTTGGTTTATTTTAGTGCCGAAAAGATTTGTCTGGGTATATGCTTCAATTCAATTCGCACTAGTGGTTCTATTTGCTCATCTGTTTCACTCATTGGTAAGTAGTCCTTCACTTCTCTGTGGACACGAAATTTCAGCATCTAAACATGTGAGTGATATTTGGTGCTTACATTGTTGATGCATGGCATTGCAGCTTCTCATTCAAGCTGTTCTCTCTATCCTCTATGCCACTTTTGCTGGATTTTGTGCTGCAATGTGTGGGAATTGTCTTGTGATGGAATTATCAAGATGGAGGTGGGGGAGGTTACTACACGGTTATCATTTGCAAGAAACACGGCAGGCCCCTCAACCGTTAGAGGATACCCATCAAATCCAAATCAGCTCTCTCCCAATCCACCCTGCTGTCAACAGAGAGAGCAATTCAGAAAATTCAGGCACTAGGCAAGGAAACTGATTCATAGTTGTGTAATTACTGTAGGCCATAGCAGAATGTTTGTGTGTAATATTTCAAAAGGTAAGATGGTATGTTTAACATCTCCTTGTGCTCTTAATCTTATGATGTGGCTATTCTCATCCCTACAAGAAGTGGTTCTTAAAGCTTTGATTTCGAGTTAACTGAAATTGACATGCACAGAGATCCAAACCTCAAGCCTAGAACATGGTCAAACACCAGCATATTCTAATTCGTATTTAACTGTCTGTGGCCCCCAAGGCAATGTTCTTTGTCCCTATGATCTCATCCTATTCACTTCTCAGTTAGTTTATGAACCTAATCAGTAATAGATTGCTTCACTTGTGAGGTTATTCAATAACATCATTCTAAAGTCATTTAAGAGTCATGTCTAATCCACAGTGCGAGACTGTTCTTTTTATATGCGAACTGAACATGTTATAAGAAATGGGTGTTGTGCAGTTTGCAGTTTATATTTGTTTTTGGTTAAAAAATTTATTGCCATCAATACTGGGCCCCATCCAATTTCACCCTCATGAAATAAGAGTGAAAAAGCTGCATGTTCTAGGTCTCTTGGATGCACTGCTATGTCTAGACCATATGTAAGAGGGCGTACCTTGTTTCAGCATAAAAGTGCAAAATTTGAGAAAACAGTACGTGTATTATTATTATTATTTGATGTTTAGTAGATACCTGAAACACTGAATTTTCCAAGTGGTTGTTTGATGGGGATGAATTTTGTCAAGTTTGTCCATGTGTTGTGGTTGAAAACAAAAAAATTTATGAACATTTTGCACCAAACATTTTCTTTGTTGCGTTATTTCCATGGTTTTCAAGTGCCAAGTAAAATGGGCTCCAACGATTCCACAAATCAGGTCGGATTCCTCTCTCACGACGAATGTGGCCAACATGCACTCAGACCAACTTACTGATTGCACCATGACCCACCAACCAACCCATACCCAACTTGATAATTAAGGGATTAGGTTGACCCTTTTACTTGTGGGCTGGGTTTGGATTGTCATTTTCTAACCCATTAAATTATTGCGTTTGACGGGGGTTGAGCCTATCAACCTGGACAACCAGTGCTCAACCTGATCAACCCCACCCAGGCCAGGCCGTCTTTCACAAGTTGAGATCCACTTAAGGCTTTAACGTTGGAGCGGAAATTCATAGTTAGAGTCGCCTACTAAAATTCGAACTGTACAAAATAAACTCTCTCCAGTTTATAGGATATCCCCAAATTTGATCAATTAGAATTTGTCCTACTCCGTTTGATGAAAAATGTGATAATAAAAATGCATAAAATTATATTAATCATGGTTTTTAATTAAATAGCCAATGGTGAAAAAAAAAACCTCAATTGAATATAAATTTTGAGAATACCTCATTTGACTGGAGAGAGTTTGTTTTGAACAATTTAGATTTAAGTAGGCTGGCTCTACGGTAGAGCTTGGGAATAGTCTATGCCGATCGTGCCATACTGATACAGTCGTGCTGGTCCTAAGAAGTGAAAAAATAATACTTTTTTTTATAAAAATAAGAAATATTAGAAAATTAGTAAAAATATGAAAATTAAGTTATTTAACAAGTATCCAATCTAAGTATGGTGATGTTTAGTGTGGTTGAGCACTGAGTTGCTTAGAGTATAACATATAACTACTGATTTTTAAGAGGCAGAACTAACTTTTTATTATTATTATCTTTTAATATAAGAGAGAAATCATCTTCTTAAAAGGTAAATTAGTCAAACAAAAAAAAAGACTAAATGAGCATATAATTAGTATAATTTTTATGGATAAATGATATAAATAACTTTTATTTAATCTTAAAAAGTTCACTCACTCAAATTACTTTCAATGAGGCCCAGGAAGCATTTAAATTACATGCTAAATGATTGTAACATTTGATTTTTTATGCTAAAAGTTAAAAGAAAGGGACAAAATTATATTTTTATCTTAAGGAATAACTCATTTGAGTTGGTCGAAAGTATAAAAACTTGAGGGTCTCGTTAAACTTTATTTAATGTGACTATAAGTGAATTGAAATTTTTAGAATATGTGAAAATAAAAGGTCCTACATGTGAGTATCTCAAGAGAATTTGTTAGGTTAAGACCCCATATAGGAAATCCCAAGGAGTAGCTTAATTGGTCTAAGACCACGGTTTGCACTAAAGGTTGTTGGTTTAAAAGAGCACTATCACACTAGGCTACAGGGGAGTTTACCTGGCCGAAAGTGCTGGAAGCCTCTGTAAAAGAAAAAAAGGAAAAAAAGAAAGAAAGAAAAGAAAAAAAAAGCAGCCCCATCCGTCTTTTACAATAGAAAGGGGAAAAAAAGTAGTGAAAGACTCCATCCGTGAAATCAAATCGGATTCGGATCAGAGTGACTAACCTTTTCAGTTTTCCTCCCTCTCTCTCTCGTTTCTACCGCTGTGTGGATACTGACTGCATCAGGTTCTTCTTTCTATTAGTTATACCTCGAGTGTTTATGTATGTACTTTTTGGCATTTTCACCAACACCTTGTGTGTAATGGTTGTGCTCTGTGTTATGACATTTTCTGTGGAAAATTTATAGGTCAAGTATAGGTCTATCGACTGCGGTCTAAGTCAAAATCTACTGGCTTGATTAAGGTGATGCATTTTTTCTATTTTTTGTTTCTTTGGTGGTTATACTTCCTCAATGGGCTTGTTTGGTGAAGAGGTAGAATTCAGATTGAAATGCCAGAAAAGTGTGGCAAAGTGACTTATTAAGGAAATGAGATTCCCCCATTCCTACATATGTGTGTATATTTGTGATGAAGACACAATGCTTCAAAACTGCTTTTATATGTACGAAACAAGACAAGTCAAGTGGAGCTCTGGGAGCATTTAAAAACAAGTAGTGATTTGGCAGAGATAGGATTTGAACTTGAAGTATTAAGTTTCCTTCGCTAACCATTCCTACTAAAACCTCAAGGTATTAGTAGAGTATTTTTGCACTGAGTTGTTCCTCCTTAGATTCGAACTTGTCACCGGGTGGCTCTAATACCGCTAACCATTCCTACCAAAACCTCGAGGTGTTAGTATAGGCAGCATAAATTCTTTTCAATACTCCCCCTAGCGTGGAGCCCACTCTTCAACATCAATCTCAGGCTTATCCTATAGAAACAAAAGTATGGGAGAGGAATTAGATTGTAAAAATCTAGCCATACCTCAGTTGCACATGCCGCACCCACATGTGCCATGAAGGCTACAATGAGCTACTGAAAATCACATGCAAATGCGATAGCATGTACACCACAAGTCCTCAAGGAAACACAAGGAAGAGAATTCTATATAATTTATATTGTTGAAAGTTGAAACCACACTAGTGACACTACTGAATTCTGTATAATTTAGATATTCTCTGCTTAACATCAACTCAAGTACAGTCTATAATTAGAACAAAAAAAATTCTAACATCTTATAGCGTCCCTTAAAGCTCTTTGGAGTCGACTATAGCCATCACTCATGCCTTTAGCTTAACACTCAGTGTTTGACATTTGAGGGCTTTGTGAGATCTGAGAAATCATCAATTTTTTTTGGACCAGCGGAATTCGAGAATGATATCTTCATAATTTATTGCATGTGGAAATGCATCAAAATATTTTGGATAATTTACTTAGTGTAACCATTTTTTCACTAAATCTCAAAGCTATCTCGTTTGTTGCTCTTGTTGTTTGGCTGTCAGTAAACGCATATCAACCTAAAACAATGGTGCCGCTGCAACAAGTGCTCCATCATCTACACCACATCCACTTTTGAAACCGGACCTTCTGGCTCTGATGTCAAGTATAGGAACCGAGCCATTCATTGGCTGCAGGTGCCTCAGTCAGACATGCTAAAAAAACTGCGGCAATGTTCGGATACATCATACACGTCACACACTGTGGCACATATGTTGCAGTAGCACACATCCTCAAGTGAGCTTATGAGAGAAAATGTCATCAAGGTTAGGGTGGCATTGTTGAGTTAGCAAGTCCCTCTGTGGGTGCACGTGCACTTGCGCGTTTTTGTGTGTAAATTAAGGCTATGCTTAAATTGTTTTCTGCTATTTCTTCCCTGGATAATTTGGTATGATTATATAGTCATGCCTAACTTTATGATTCAGTTGCTTTGGGTTTGGGGTGAACAAAAGAAACTATATAATATAGGATGAAACAGCTGTTTCTGGCAATACTGCATACCATTTGAGTATTAGTTAAGCATGCTGTTGACACATAGTTTTGGGTCTTTTAGACAGATAGAAACATAGAATGTGTTAGACTGATGGATAAAGTAGTTTAAGATTTCAGATGACGGCCATTTAAAAAGGGTAACAATAAAGGGTGAAACTGTCCGTAATAATTGATGTTTCGAAACTGTGCCAGGCAATAGCTTTATCTTGAAATAGACTGCAATGCACTTTTCACCAATATTTTCTACAGTGGATCACTAAAAATTATCATCTAAAAGGGTGATGATAAAGTGTGAAAACGTTAGTAACAGCTGTATGTTTAATAACTATTCCTAGCACTAGCTTTCTCTTGGACTAGACTGTAATGTGCTTTTCACCAGGTTTTGATATAGTAGACCACTGAACCTCCACTATGTAAGATTCATGAATGGAGTAGCTTTCTCTTGGACTAGACTGTAATGTGCTTTTCACCAGGTTTTGATATAGTAGACCACTGAACCTCCACTATGTAAGATTCATGAAGGGAGTGGTATCTATGAACATGAAATTATTATTTTGATTTTCTCAACTCTTTGTAAGAGTACGTAGCAGATTGGAATTATTTTTTAACTTCATTGTCTGTTTGAACTTCAATCCAGATCAATATAATTTGATCATAGAGATTGCCTCCCGTCTAAAATCGTGGTATCGGTCACAGTATCAGCCTACCCCAAAACCCAATATGGTATTGGTATCGTAGCGGTTCACACTCGTGGAAATTTGTTTTTACTCCGAAAAAATATGAAAAAATATCGAAATAATCGAAAATGTTGTAAAACGCTGGAAAAGAAAGTTTTTTTTTTCCGATTAGTACATACTTTAAATCAAAATATCAGTCCCCCTAAGTCATAACATCCTATATCGTTGTTTAAATACTTAATTATTAAATATGTTAAGTTTTAGTATTTAATCTCTTAGCCATCGTTATAATTTGTAAATTCAACAATGTATCATACATCCAAAGTTCTAAATTCTAACAATAACCATCACCCTCGTAATAAGAGATGGACCAAATTTGCCAGATTGATTATTTGAAAATCTAAATTTCTCAAAAAGAAAGAAAAAAAAAATCCCTTCTTATAGGGCTTTCCAAATTTCCCTCTTATAAAAGATGGCTAAATGTCATATGCAATAAAAAAATATGAGATATGTAGTGTGGCCCACTAGTTAAAATTTACACCAGAAAAAATCATCTTGTAGGGCCCATGTGCAATTTCTGTCTACTGTTAAATTAATCTTCTATTTGTGGGCCCATCTTCTATTGAATTAAAATTTGGTGTGAATTGATTCTAGCCAACGGTTTGGATTTTTCAGATGTGGGCCCTACTGTAGAGCCCATGGCTTTAGTTAAAGCCATGACACGTGTGAGCTAAACACGTAAGGGGAAAAAACCCTAAAAAAGACTATTCACTACCCTTTTTTTTATTGAAAAGAAAATGAAAACGGAGGGAAAAGGGAAGAAAATAAAAAAGAGAGAAAGAGAGGAGTTTTATCGGTATCAGCCGATATTTTAAACCATTGTTGGCACTCGTTTCATATGTTCTTATCTTTTAGGTTGTTAGGTAAGTTTTATCCGTTGATTGTTTCATAATTTCTTTTCTTTTATGTCATTAAAGCTGAGTAAGTTGTATCCTTCGAAGATAACCTTAAAACTCCCTCGGATGGTCTGTGAGGAACTGCATGCTGCATCTGTCTTCTGCAGCTGCATTTTCACAGACTAGTCATTCCATTATGAGGACTTCTTTAATTGGCTTGTCTAGTTCACGGAAAAGAAGCATAAGGTATGCTGGTATTAAAGTGACTAAATTAGATAACCTGTTGATGAGATTTCCTGTTCAGTGCTACTCTACTCGACGTGCACGTGCTTCTTCGTTGCCAAAGTCCAATCCGGGACCATCAATGGAGGAAGAAAGCAAGGCTTTCTATGTTGTTCGGAAGGGGGACATTATCGGCATTTACAAGAATCTAGATGATTGTCAAACTCAAGTTAGCTCCTCAGTAAGTCTTATGTTCATATACCTTTTTCCAAGGACACTCCATTGTTATATTTCTAACTTATGTACGAATTACTATGCAGTTGGTGTGTTCCATTCATATAGAGTAATAGTTACTAGTTTTACATCAGGCAAGAAACTAACATCAATCTCTCCAACCCCAACCCCACCCCCCCCAACCCCCCCCCCCCCCCCCCCCACCCCCTGCCCGCCCCCTCAACCCACTAACAAAAACACTCCCCAACGCCCCCTTTCCCTGATTTTTGCAATGAATTGGCATTTACCACAATTTGACAGGAACCTGATGCCTATCTATTGTTGGTTCGTATGGTCCATTGGGATTGGATCGAGGGTCAAAGTTATTTTCTGTATAAAACCATTAAACTTGTGGGCCACAAATCAAGGGATAGGATCATCTGATTAACTTGAAATTTGATATCTGGGCTGGTCCCACCTAATCTTTCCATCCCCACACATACAGTGGTCTTGGGGCCGTATGTGGGCCCCAGCAACAACCGTCTCACACAGCATACAGGAATTTTACCCATATATAGATGTATCTATATTCCACAGTTGATCAGTATTTTCTCTGATTCTCTACTCATCTGTTCTTTGGAGATAATGTAGCATTCACCTGCCAACTGCCAATATATAGAAACCAACATATGCTGACATATAGTTCAATGGATATTAATTTGTTCGACCTGTTTGCTTGGTGTAAGGTCCATTAACAGCCCCAGTTAGCTTTTAGGGTTGTATATCGTGCTTTGTACTGTTAGCACTTTTGACATTGTTCTGAGTCATTTAGATCCTTATTCTTTTCCCCTTATAGGTATGTGATCCATCCGTCAGTGTGTACAAGGGATATTCTTTGAGTAAAGATGCAAAGGATTATCTTGCCTCCTGTGGACTAAAAAACGCTATTTACACCATGAGTTCAGTGGATGTAATAGAGGATCTCTTTGGTGCACTAGTGCCTTGTCCTTTTCAGGTACATATACATCATTTTCTTACATATCAATATTAGATCAGGGTACGTTTACTCTTATCATTGTCTACTTGTTGATAAATAATGACTTAGATTTATTACCATGGACCTCTCTTACATTTTAGATGAAAATGTTGTGTTTATCCCATGGATGAAAATAGCGGTAGCTACGCCCGCTGCTAAACCGCTACGAAGCGGGCGCTATGTAACATAGCGGCGCGATTTGAAAAAATCGCCCAAAAAATCTAAAAAAACTTTCAGAAAATCCGGAAAATTGTAAAATGAAACAAAATGTGTTTCTTTTGCAAAAGTAAGTAAGAAAAGGGGGTATAGTGGTGCCCTCAATATATGAGGTCCTGTATCGCTTTATAAATAGAAAATAATAGTAATAAGTAGTTTTTCACAAGTATTCATGTTTCTTAGTCATGCTAACTTAGAAAAGTGATGAAAAGCTCATTAAAAAAAAAAAAAAAAAAAAAAAAAAAAAAAAAAAAAAAAAAAAAAAACTAGAACATGAAATAAAGACATAAGACTTAAGAGTTAGGTCCTAGGGAGTAGGGATTCAATAGCAAACAATATCCAATGAAGTTTAGTGAACATTGAACAATCAACACTTCAAGCCTAAAGTTTCAAATTCAATCAAGTGATCAACAACAATTTAGAAATGACATAAAGAGTAGAGAGTTGGTGAAGGAATACCTTATACCTTAGTCACCACCAAAAGGAATGTCTACCAAATAAATCTGAAAATAAAAAATAGAGAAAAATCAATAAACATTCGAAATGTGATGGATTGATCTATGGAAAACATAGATCTATCATTTACAAGCAATTTCCAAGTTGTTTCATTGGTTGTCCATGAGTATTCACATTTTTTTTCCAAAAAATAAATAAATAAGAAATAAAAAATAACAAAAAATAAAAAAAATAAAAAAAATTAAACCCTCCTGCTAAGTAGCAGGCGCCACGCTATGTAGCGGAATTTAGGCTACGGTGCGCTACGCGCTTTTTTCAAAGAAGTGTGGTGGCCGTGGCCGCCACGGCTATGCTACGTAGCGGCCGCTATTTTCATCCATGGTTTGTCCATATATAGCAGTGTTGACTGATAAGAGGCCATAATTTACTTAGTCTGGTGGAGCAGCATACTATGATTGAAGGGCCACATGAAGCTTGTGATACCCAGGACAGCCATACTCGTGCATTGTTCATCAATATCTCACATGATCATGTATATTATCTAATCTTTTTTACATTGTCATGAGCTCTATAAAGGATGGTTTTCCCTCTCTACACAACAGACAAGAAAGGAAATTCATTCTCCTTAACTACTTTCTCTTTATACACCTCAGTACTTAACATTCTCTAAATTTCATGACCCCGATGCTGGGATCCTTCTGGTTGAACCCATTTAGACATTTCTTTCTGAATGTGCTTCTGATCTTAGGTGGGGCGCACAAAAGTTCAATAGAACCCTTTAAAAGGAACAGTGGGTTAGAGCTCCTTTTTACAATTTTTTTTGAACAGTTTTTGGTGAATTTATAACCCAATGACATCTGTCATATTTAGATTCTCCAAAATCTCTTTGGAAAATATTCTTTACCTTCTTCAACTTCATATAACAGTTGCCTTTCATATTATTTGTTATCTTCAAGGGGCTTTAGGTCGTGGACTCTTCATTTGTGCAGTTATGCTCACATTTGCATCTCAATTCTCAAGACCTATGGAAATTTGGATCAAAAGTTGGCTTATGTATTTAGGGGATTCTCTTCTGTGATGTCTTTAGAAGTGGAATACCTATCCATGTCATTTGCTTGCTTAGAGATGGTTAAGCTGCAATGTCATCCAAGTGACTTGCTATGTCTTTAAATGACTTGACTTTTTTTTTTTTTTTTTTATTTGTTGGGAAAGTTAAGTAATTGTGTAATCCCAAAAGAGAAAATACAAGTATAAAGAATGAGGAGGCTGATCCCACTTACTTGTACAGTCGGCGAAGCAAGCAAGAGGGAACAACCCCAAAGATGAAAAACAACACCCACGAGTTGGGTGTTTCAAAAGATCCCACATCCCTGACTCGACTTTATGTGCTGAAAACACAAGTTCAATCCAGATTGCATCCAACAAGTAGTGAACCAAATATCTCGATTGGTTTACTTTCTGCTTGATGGATTAAACTTACTTTTATTTTTATCCTGCCCGTTTCTACTTTTTTGTAAACTTACAGCTTTTACTAGGTGGACCTGAAGCAAGTATCTCCTGTGTATCAATAAATTCATGAAATGCTCAATGCAATCAATTCATTTGATTTTGATTGTTTTCAGTTGTGTGGGGCACATTAATTTGACTTTTCATGTGGTATTGTCATGTACTTTTTTCTGAATGCTAAAGTATTATTCTCCTAGAATTAGCTTATCATTTCATAGAGTAATATATTTTGAATCATTTGTGGTCTCTTTCACATTGTTTTGCATCATTATTGGGTCTCATAGTTCTTGGTGATGTTTTGATATATTTATATATATATATATATATATTTATCATTTCAAGACTACCCAGCATTTTGAATACATCTTGGGAGATTGCATGGGGTAAACTTTATAACTTAAGCTACTCATTGCAATACTTTCAAGATTTTCTTCCCTTAGAAATTTGATTCTTATGTTTTTCACTTTCAGCAACCAGAAGGACCTGTTCCTTCTACAGGTAAAGCATCCAAAAAAGCTTCTGTGCAGAAGAGACCTCAGGAAGATGTGGAAATGGAGAGCAATGTGGTCAGTACAACTTGTAGAAGAGTTTCTTCATTGATATAACAATGTTAACTAGTTAGAATTTGTTCAATGTTGGGAACAATCCTGCTCTAGGGGTATGCAGTTTTGGTCACGCATGTTGTCAGGTTTTACACTATTTCTTTCTGACTCTTTTCATTATATTATTTTCATCCATGGTTCCTATCTTACCTGTAAGAGTGAATATTGAAATTTGTGTGCACACATTCGCCTGTCAGTTAAAGTGTGCATGCCATGTGATGAAAGCCGCATTGGTGAGTATCATATCATGGGACATGGGGGCTGCTCACACAAACAACTAGATATCAAAAAGAGATTTTGGGCCATAATTTGTATTATATTGGGTCCATCATCCATGTTTGGTCCACATGGTTTCAGCATTTGTCACCATGCCATAACTATGGATGTCCTCCACTAGGGATGTCCTAGTTACTTATTTCCATTGGTTTTAGTTTTCTCCTAACATATATTTATATTTCTGCTGTGCCGCATTTTAAGGCACCGTCGACGATGATGCCTCACAGATATTGATTTGGTTGCACTTAGCTTTCCATTATGGGGGCATTTAAGTATATTACCTTATATTTTTTCTCAAGAAAATAGAATATGTTTCACAAAGTCAATAACTTCAAAACATTTGGAGGTCCTAGCTTCAAAACGTTTGGGGCCTTACCTGATACACGGTGCTAGTGGGTGGTGTTGCGTATCTGAGGTTTTACGAATGATCAACCGTAACGGGGTCGGCGGGTTCCTCGTCATAAAAAATAAAAAAAAAAGAGTCAATAACTTCAAAAAATCTTTATGGTCTCTCTTGTATTGTTCTGATCGCAGTTGCACCATGTAGTTCTTGGTGATTTTTTATACATATATTATATATATATATTTATTGGGATAGACTAATATGTTATGGAACTCAGAGTCATAGCATTACCATTCTAAAAAATTGATTTTTTTTCTTTTGGGAAATATGATTCTTGTTAATTGTTATACACTTTCGGCAACTGGATGGATCTGTTCCTTTGACAAGTAAAGCATCCAAAAAAAAATCCCTGCAAAAGAGATCACAACAAGAGGTGGAATCGGAGGGTAACATGGTGAGTACAAATGCTTAAAAGAATTTCTTCACTGATGAATCGCTGTTTACTAGTTAACTACGTATTCTGCGTTTGGAAAAAGGACACCACAGGGGATGCTGTTTTAGTCATACTTGGTGTTGCATTTTACACAGTACTGAATTCTAATCCTCAATTAATCTTATTTTATTTCATGATTCCAGTCATAACCATAAGAAGGATGATTGAAATTTTATTGTGTGTAAATTCCTGTGTGCGTGTATGGTGAAGACCACATCGACAAAGTTCCCATCATGGCCCCCCATTGCCTGGCTTTTTGGTACTTCCAAATTTACCCATTGGGTAACCATAAGAAGGTCTCACAAAAATACCAGAAGGAATTAATGGATCAACAAAAAGAACACAACATGTGGATATACATACTATCACGACTTTTCCTACCCACCTTTTCATGTTAAGGACAATTTTTAATGCTTTCTTAAGAAAGATTGTGTTTTAGGATTCTTTAGATTTTTAACAGCTGCAGAGATGAGAACAGAAGCCTTAGAATTGGTGGTTAGGATCGGTTGTAAACTGTTTTTTTGGTTTTTATCAATTAAAAGAACTTCAGGGATTTGCTCATAGTATTATTTGGTTATTTTTCATTAATTGAAGTTGGATATTTGCAAGGGCGTGGCACTCCCTCTTGGCATGAAGCCTTGCTTATCTCTTTTGGTTATGAGGACTTACCCTATTTGTGGAGCCTTTCCCTTTCTTGTACGAAGCTAAAGAACTTTATTGTGTGACTTGTGGAGAAATATTTTGGTGTGATGTATGTACTCTTCTTGAGCATTTCCATGCTTGTATTTAGTGACTCTTGTGGATTGAATGCTCGGATAGAGGAGTTATTCCCCTTGATTTTCAATTTGTTGTCGAGCAAATTTCTACCCCTTGGCAAACTGTGTACATGACCAATCTTTCCAAAAGCCCCCTTCTAAAGTTTCTTAAATCTTGGCCCGTGCCAAAGAAAGTCCTCCCACTTTGTATGGAAGACAATATTATTGAGGAAGATCTCATGGTCGCTTATACACAGTAGAAAATTTAATGGAAGGACCTATAGAAGATCTTGTGATAGAATATTTGGCAGTGGAAGATTCGAGAAAAAAAACAAGGAGAATTATACGGAAGATTCTTATGTAGAAGATCCAGTGATGGAAGACCTGGCATCTGAAGTTGTAAGACTAGATCAAGCAACACTACAACTGAGCCAGTTGATCAAGATCACAACAACAATTCTAGATTACATGAGTTTGTTGTAGTTTATCTCATTATTCGAAATATTGAAGGGCAACCCACTGTGCAACTGGTGGACAGATGGAGGCTGTTGTTGTTTGTTAATGAGGTGGATCTGTGGAGTCTGAGATCTTAGACTGTTTGCCAATGACTACGTTTCAATTCAGTTAGGTAGGAGTGTCTTATCACTTTCTTTATACTGAGCAGAATATCTTGAGGTTAAAAGAAGCAACAGCATAATCATACCATGATGTGTGTAGCATTTTCTTTGGGAGGATGGCGTTGCCAACTCTAGATTTAGTTCCTCCAAGTGCTGCAGGGAGTGACATTAGTGCGAGTTCACACGGAGCACTGGCCTACATGGGGCTGCAAGAGGACTGAAAGGAATTGAAGGAGTAGCAGACAGGAAAAATAAATGGAGATATCTAGGCAGCTTACCTTTACTGTTATATGTTAAGGACTTTTTTCTTGTTGGCTTAATTAGGAAAGTGCTTTTAAGTTTTGTGCATTTATGAATAATTGTGGAGATGAGAATAGATGTCTTAAGACTAATTGTTGATTTTTTTTTTCCTTTCATCTCTTTTTCTTTGGTTGCATAGTTTGTTAAGGCAAGAATGAAAAATACATAGATCTTGGAAAGTACTCCTTAGTGATAGAATCCCATAACCTTCACCCTAGTCGTGTGGTTTGTTGTTTTTATGTATTTAAACAATTGCAGGGTCATCGCCCAAGGTATGTTTCCATTACTTCGATTAATTGGAGTTGGTCTTTTGTGTGTGTGTATTGAACTGTGTCTTGGCGTGAATCCTTGCTTATCTCTAGGTGTGAAACCTTTCCATTTCTTGGAGTGAAGCCAATACATTTTTCTTGAAGAAATACTTGTCAGTGTCTGTTCTCTTCATGAGAATTTCCATGCTTGCATTGGATGACTGCTGTTTCGTCTGAATGCTCGAACTAGGGGATTTTTCCCTCAATTTACATCAGAATATTTTGTAGCACATACGTTAATGCTTTATCAGTGCAAGTCTCTGTTGCTTCCCAATATTTATGATATGAGAGCAATAACAAAATTTGCTTCCCCTTTTGTATGAAAGCTGTCCTGTGTTCTAGAGTTTGATGGTGCTTCAAAAGGAAATCCTGGAAAATCTGGTGCTGGAGCTATACTGAGAAGTGAAGATGGAAGTGTGGTAGACTATAAGCAATCACATCCCATTCAAGTTTTTTTTTTTTTTTTTCTTTTATATTCTTTTATTCTTGTTAACAGAAACATTGATTTCTCTTTCATGAAAAGCTTAAGGTTCTAATCAAGAAATTTGATGAAGGTTTGGCGCTTACGAGAAGGCATAGGCATTGCTACCAATAATGTTGCTGAATATCGCGCTTTGATTTTAGGATTGAAATATGCCCTTAAGAAGGGATTCAAACGAATTCGTGCTCAAGGCGACTCCAACCTTGTCTGCATGCAGGTTCGATGTTGTTTTGTATGCAATGGGATTTTTTTATTTTTATTTCTCCAAAGACTACACATGTCCCTAGCCAGATGAGCAACAACCACGGACGTAAGGCGCTTTACTGGTCATTCTCTTCTTTTTTTTGGGCTTCCAAAATTTGTTGTCTTTTGTAACGTTTTAATTCTAGAGGACGTTATATATTTTGCAACATTATGCTTGTTACCGATAAAAAAAGAGAGGATATGCTAGTCTCACAATTCACTGGTTGACAATGGTGATGTTATTTTCCCCTTAGCACACTTGCAAGGGATCATGTAGGGATTATTTTTTTTTCCTTTTCATTTTACCTCAGAATAATGGGTTAACTGACAAGAGCTTGAGCACAGTTGCAGGATGCTTATTGTGGAAACCCTAGTCACATTAGCTATCAAACGAGAAAGAAAGGACCTATCCTTTCTAGCTCTTCCAGAAATGAATGCTTGACCAACTTTAGGAACTTTTGGTTGCTAATCACTCGTATCAATTCAAGGGTTGTGAGACTAGTGACAAATGCCATTTTTTGTGTACTTCATGACCTTGAATTTCTGCCCGGTAAAAGAACCTTTAATTTCTTAGGATTTAAAAAAAAAATCAGTTCTAGTTTAGGGAAATGCTTCTTTTTCAGGACAACACAGCCATCTTTGTTATTCCAAATAGGGGCAGGATAAAGTTTTGAGTCTGGGGCCACACCTCAGGCAAAAGGTCCATTCAATCTGTGGTCACACTATCGTAAAATTATAATAAAACTATGCCAATGTTATCAATTTTGGTGAACTTTTGAGAATTCATTATAATAGAAAATATTTTTCATATATTCTCCCATCATATCTAGTCTGGGTTTTTATCCTGTACAATCATCATTTGTCTCCTTAAATGTGAAAGGGCAGCATAACTTGTGCTGCTTTTCATTGTTGCCGCTATTCACTGAGTTTCTCCTTGGTGTCTGCATTCTATCATCACTTGCCCACCACCACCATCCCTGCTCTACCACACTCTTCTCACTGTCTTCACCACCCCAACACACACACAAGCACGCACGCACCTACCTCCTCCGTTCTTAAGCAACCCGTGTTAAATTACAGTTACATAGTTGCATTTGGTCTTTATAACTTCCATGTCCAGAAACATTTTTTTTAACTGTTAGAACACATTGCATAGCTCCAGATAAATGTTTCCTCTGTAGCATTTTTTTTTTTTTGACTGCTGGCAATGATGAATGCGATACTGACATAGTACTTTACACTGATATGCTTTATAAAAACAGGTTCAGAATTTATGGCAAGCTAGGAACAAGAACATGGCTGACTTGTGCCAGGAGGCCAAAGAGCTCAAGGACAAGTTTCTGTCTTTCCAGATTTGTCATGTTGCTAGGGTATAGTTGTTATTCTTTAAAAAGTTAAATATTTATAATTTTTAGTACTTGCTTTTACTACTAACCAAATGCTTCTTTTATGCTATCAGCCACCAACCTATTGCAACATTATTTGAAGAAATGTTACCTTTTTATGGAAACTTATTATGGGAACTGATGTATCTGTCTAAATTCTAAAAGAAAATGTGAAACTGAGTCCCTAGTTGCTGCTTAAATTTGAATCTACGTAGGTAATCTGCAATTAAAGATAAGCAAATAATCTATGGAAGAATAATTTGAATGACAAAAGTGCTAAGGAATAGCAACATTTTTTTTTTTTCAAACTTAAAAATGGAAAACATTTAACTTATAAAGGCAATCACGATAAATATATATAAAAAAAAAGTATAGAGGGATGAGATGCACCATGTCTAGCGAGCTGATTCCTTGACTTCACAATCAATATATCCGAAAGAAAAGTAACATCTTCGTGGACACCATGAACAAGAGGTAGCCACCAAATCCCATGGAATTGCCAAAGAGAAAAATATCACCCTTAGACCTTAGTAACTGTATTAATGGCCAGCATTCTTTTCAATTCCCAACACCCATGCTCCAGCATGGCACAAGCCTCAAGCCTCAGAATCCAAAATTATAACTGGGCTTCAAGATGAATTAAAATCTTCATACATTTAGTTGTAAAATTCCACTACTGTACCTTTAAATGATATTTTATACTCAATTTAAATCCTCCAATTTACTTGGCTCTCTATTTTTTTAATCCTATTGAACCTTCTGACTTAGAGTAATCATATCATTTCAGGAACTTAATTTTTTTTTGGAAGTTTTAGTAGCATCTGGCGCCATGAAAAGTTTCTATCCAGAAAAACTTATTGCCATTTTTTTTTTTTTTTCAGAATTAGCAAACATTCATAAAAAGCACTAAATGTTGCAAAAATTTGGTACAAGATGACTTACCTTTTGAGGGACAAACTTACAAAATATTTCTAAACATATAGAAATTAGCCACTCTAGATCTCAGAGAGCATAAATGAACTGTATCTCATATCTAATCTTTGATCAAGAACAATGTATGCCCATTGGCAGTCTACAAATTCATGGAGTCTACTTTCGTTATCAATACCAAGTACCAACAGTTATTTGGTTTTGGTTTTATTTTGAGCTCAAGTCTTGTGTTTTAGGCTATAAAGACTGGCTTTACTAGCTTTATGAGTCACTTCATTGCGTGCGTGCGTGCATGGGTCCCTACAGCCTAAAAAATTCAAGAAAATTTATAAAAGGAATGTCCTTTGAATTAGATTTTAAGAATGAACTTAAGTATAAATAGGTACCCTATTTTTTATTCTATGTTTTAACTTAATCGGTTGATCAGCTATCCGATCTTTCAATGCTTAGATTTTCTAAAAATTACGGTTTTAATCTAAAAAAGTGAAAACGGTGCCCAGATGCCTCCCAAAACTTCTCTCCCTGAGAAAATAGTGGGAGAAGAAAGTTTATACCTACTCCCATAAAACGCAGTTAGAGACATGACTCTGTGGTTGAGAGGTCTCTAACAAGGTTTTGGAGTAAGTTTTGAAGATCAAAGCTATTTTTTTTTCAAGATCCTATGAAACAAAGGTCAAGGTTACTATTCATTAAGTCTTGAGTCCGCTTGACTCAAGGCCAACAAGCTGCACCAGTTTTGAGACCTTGGTTGTCGTAGTACATCTCTTGCATGACTTCTATTTCCATCTTAATCAAATATCACATCTTTTGTGTTTTCTTAGTTACTGTGTTGACTCTGACCATTTAATTTCCATGCTGTCTTATTCAAGGAATTTAATTCAGCAGCGGATGCTCAAGCAAACTTGGCCGTAAGTCTTGGAAGTAAGGAAAGGAGCACCAAATTTTTTTTATTTTTTCTTTTCCTCTTCCAGTTTGATGCAGTTCAATGGTATTTCTTCTTTGCAGATGGAGAAGTTTCTATGGACTGTGACGAATAGGTCTAGTTTTGGTTCGTGGAAGAAGATACACATGCATTGCACCCAGTGGCTGTTCAAGCATGTGCCCATCATTCCTTTTGTTTTGGAAGGATATAAAAAAGAAATGTGGCCTGCTAATTAATTGGATGTTTGACAATCCACTCCATTTTGCTACCATGCTGATGTTAAGTAGCAGTTTAAGGCAAGATGATAGCCCTTTTTTGTTTTATGGGTGTGGATGTCTCTCAGGCAAGAACACTTTATGAGATTTGTAATGGAAAGTGTCAAGAGTTTCAAGTGATATGTGATTAATCAGTTAAATAACAAGTCCTGCTTGGTGCATGGGTTGGGTCAAACCAGTTGCTCTGTTGCAGACTCGTCTGGAAATGCGTCTACTTCTTAATTTGGATCCAATGGGTCACAACTGTGTCCAAGTCCCAACAAACCCTGGAAATGATTATGGACCCAAGTTAGAACATAAGATTATTTTGTGGCTATATATTTTTTCCAATGCTTTTATGTTTTATGTCGTGAATGTGTACCTGCGTCAGAGAAGATTAAATATTTGGGGTCTGGTTCCAGGTCCCAGGCCTCTGAACATGGGTGTTAAATGCAATTGGGTATGGGCCCTCAATCTAGCAAGACTGGAGATGTGGACAGGTTGGATTAAGATACATCCAGGTCCATACCTGGATATTTTTTAGTAGGTTCGTGCACATGCTAAGCTGATCTTGGGCTTCTCATAAGGATATCATCAGCCAAGGCAGCTCAGGTGGGCTCAACTGGGCTTGTGCTTTTGCTTGGTTGGTGTGCTAATCAAGCCAAGCTGAGACTGGCTCGAGTAGCTCACAAGCTGAGATGTTTTATAGTCATAGATAGCATATATTTTATATTATGTCCATGGATTTAGCTTATGTGGCATTGGGACTGACTTGATAAATACAAGCCCGCCGTTGGTTTTGCACTGGCCTAAATGGACTGGACCGTTGAACTGATATTAAAATTGATAAACTTGAGGGCCACTAATCAAGTGGTAGGGATAATGGGATTGACTGCAAATTTAATATATGGGCTGAGCTCATCTGAGTGATTTCTCACAGTGGCCCATTGATTGTCTCGCATGGGCTCCTGCTCGAGACAACAGTTGCAATACTATAATTCAAGTAGGGATTTCATATGCTCAGGGCACTGATAATATTATTAAAGTTTTATATAGTTGTAATACTTATAAAATATATATTTCAGCCAAAAAAAAAAAAAAAGTAACATGGGCTGAGAAAATTAATCTGTGTTCTAGGATTTTGAGAGTTTTTGTATAGTAAAAAGTTTTCTAGACAAAAGAACTTCGCACTGTAAGTGGAGCTATTCAACTTTTTATATTTTCTTACTTGTCATTTGTCAATGAAGTGTATGATTAAGTTTAGAAAAATGAAAGGTCGTCTTATCTCTATAATATTTCTTATGCCTCGTTTCATTTAGCTTGGTCCTTGTATTTCCTTTAATTCTCAAGTTTTACCTACTTTATAAATATCATCAGAGTCTTGCCCCGGCCATGTCAGCTATATGAACTTTGTTTTTCTCATCATATTTAGATTGTGATAAAAAGTGTTCGGTAATTTATTTATTTATTTTTATTATTATTATTTGTTTGTCTTGGCCTCAGGCCGGCAATAAGATTAGGCTACTTTAACAAGAATATTAAATATAATGTCCAATGAGCTCTCTTTAAAGTGACCCACTTTGCTGTCACAAGTATGTTTTTACAAAACTCTGAATCGCAATTTCCACCATTTCTACCCATCCTTACGGAATATCCAAGGTCGCAATCAAATACTCACTGCTACATGTCACAACATCACTTCTCTACCACAAATCTACGGAGAGAGAGATTGAAAGACGATAGAAGAATCACGAGGAGTAGCTCGATTGATCTAGGAGAACGATTTTCTTCTAAAAGTTTTGTTAAAAAAAATAAAAGCAACAGAAGAAACAAACAAAAAAGAGATAATCCTACGAAAACGTAAGCATATCTCTCTCTCTCTCTCTCTGTGTGTGGAGGCTAGAGCTGAGCTCTCCTGGCAGCAGACCCGAACCGTGCCCGACGGATATTCGCTTTCCGCTTCTTGTACACGAACCCAGCAAACCCGATGATTCCCGCCCCGAGAATGACTCCGATTGCAATACCCGCCTTCTGCCCGCTTTTCAATCCGCCAGAAGAGCCCCCTCCCGATGTCGAATCCCCGCTTTTGCCGTCGTGGTTCGGTTCTGAAGTGGGAGCCCTTGGAGGTCCCGCCGAAGGAGTCGGCATTGACGGTGGAGTATGGGGTGTGGGAGCCCTTGGAGGTCCCGCCGGAGTCGGCATTGACGGTGGAGCATGGGGTGTTGGAACCGGCGTGGATGCCCGAGTCGGACTGGGTGGAGCGACCGGAGGATGAGCTGGTGAGCTTGCAAAGAGATGAAGATCAGCAAGTAGAAGCATCATCAGCACAAGTAGATAAGAAGAGAGAGAAAGAAACCTTGCCATAATCACCAAATTCCCAAAAACAAATTTAGATTCAATAAAGTAGCAGATTAGAAGTAATGTAGAAATCTAGATGTATTGAAAAATATTCTGGCAAGTTGAGATCAGAAGAGAAGGAGATATGAAGAAAGATGGAGATGAAGGGGATGAGTTTGGAGTGATGTGTTTATAGTGCGGGGAGGGAGAGAGAGATGAAGGAGGGAGAAGACGACGACGAAGAGAAAGTCCAACGACGACTGGAGACATGAGAGGGAGACGGCATGGAATTCAACGTCATGGCGATATTTCGTATGAACCTTCATTGCCTACTTGACTCTTCCAAAACGACACGAAAGTGAAAATCAAGGCTGCCGGAGAGGATTCAACTGTCGTAATGTAGACTCGGACGTTCCAAAAAATTCCTTGTCTAAGATCTTAAAAAAATCAATTTTATTATTTAACTTCTCCGTGTGACCATTGCACGCACCACCCAAATAAAAATTCCGTGTCTATTATTTAACTTGGAGGGTCAAAGAATTGGAGACAATACGGTGAGTTTAAGCCAATTAGCCTGTCCTTTGTTTCATATTATCTTTTATAATCCAAATTGATAATAATGAAAAGCCTTTAAAAAGCACGTGATTAGGAAACTATCGATCAATATAATTTATTTTTCTTTTTATTTTGGGAGGACTACATCCAACTGCCTAAGAGGCGGAGGCTATCAAAAGAACAGGCCTCCTAAATTAAGGACGTCCACACCAAATACAGAAAAAAAATTCATCTATCCTTGAGTCAATATCTAAAAATTTAGATTAAGGAATTATATAAAACTGTTTTTTATCATTTGGTATTTAGCCTTGCTTAAAAGCTGTTGCACTTTCTGAGCTTCACTTCTTTCTTTTTCTTTTTCTTTTAATGAACTTTGGGTGAGATGGTGTCTACCCACCACGTTACTCATCCGTGTACAATTACTACAGGTACGAACTCACTTATTATTGATACATATTATATATCGTCATTGTTTACTTAAATCTGAGCTATTTAACTTGCATTTATAGATTAAAAAAAATAAGGGATTAGGATAAGTAGGAGGTGATGATTTTTCTGGTAACTCAGTTGAATGATGAAATCTATTACCCCTTTCCCCAAAGAACCTGACTTTAAAAAGGTTCCAGTCCATATACAAATATGTATATACCCAGGTTAATATGCATACAAAATATTAGTATATAAAACATATATGAATAATTTTCATATTAATATTTTTATACAATAAGCTATATGACAATAGCTTGTATTGCAGATGGCAGGTGCTAATTGTTGCAACCGAAAGTTTCATATTCGAGACATGTTGGCATTTTTAAAAGTTATAGATACATACAATCGAGGTTGAGTCCGGCTCCATGTCCTATTTCCACTCTCTACTTTTTAGTTTGAGCTCATAAGCTGAACTCCAGGAAAATAAACGCGATTCAGATACATAGTATGTCCTCAATTTTTATAGAATTCTACGTTAATAACGGTTGGATTGATCTGTTTGTTTAAAAAATGTGATTAGATCAATCTTATGCCCATTCATTACTGCATTTTTCATCTCAATCTGATTAATGTCGAAATTTAGTATACCCTATATACCTGAAGAGAGCCCCTCTTAGTTAAAGCTTTGGAATCACAAAACTAATATAAACTTGACTTGATATTGTTATGAAATTAAGAAGAAAGACATGTTTATGCTAGGCAGTAGCTGACCTAAGATTTTCATTGAGGTGGGGCTAAACTTTTGCTGAACTTTTTTTCTCATTAACAACAGCGAAAGAAAAAATAAATTCCATTCAAATAGACATAAATTATGTACTTGCATCAACTGACATATATTTCTCTCATTAAAAGTAATGTTAACTCACATAAACAATACATAAGGGTGCTTTATGGAAAAGAATTTGATGTCCCTTCTTTCTACAATTAATTTTTAAATAAAAAGGTTTTAATACCTAGATTGAACCCAATGGGCTTTTAGCTACTTTGCTATATGGACTAATTTTTTAATAAATGATTTGGCTCTTTGTTGTAATAGTATCGACACATTTTTCTTTTGAAAATGTCCTAACTTATGTGGAACTCAACTAGATGCACAACCGTTATTGGAGATAGGGCAATGAGGAGGTAGGGATATTAGATGGATAAAAAATGATTCTATCCTTAATTTTAGATATTCACACTTACATTTTAGTGGGGGTAAAATGACATAATAATTTAGAACATCAACTTTAAGAAAACTTTCTAAAACTAGCCATTGATCAATCCCTTCATTTTTCTATTTGTGACCTACCAGTCATGAGTCAACAAAGACTAAGACCCTCTCTCCCTCTTCAAGCACAGGAGGTAAAATAGAAAAATCAAAATATTTTTTCTCACTTCTCTTCACAAATAAAAAGACAAAAATTTCTTTTGTAGAATAGATGAAACACACCTTTTTCCTGTTTCTATTCCAAGAAATAGACCATGCCCTTGTTCTCTCTTTACCTATATTTTATTGAGTTCAAGAGAATGACAAAATCCACCAAGCTCTCTCCCCTTGCTGCTTGGAGAGCAGAAGCGTTCCTAAGGCTAGATCTACGCCTGATCCAAGCCTCTCAGCTAGCGCAGAGCACCTGTTACTAGCACTTTTTTATTGAGTGAACATAGAGATATATTATTTTTTGATCTGATCCGTGTAACAGATCGATACATAACCCAGATCGAGAGCCCTTCTTCCTCTTACACAGAAAGCCTAATTTGAGGCGTGATTTCTAAGGGAAAAACTGAGAGGGATCTCTTGGGCTGTTTAGACGTGGGGGCAACTCTTTACACATATATGGGCACGGTTCAAGGCCCATTCGAACCTCTATGGATTTCAAGATTGATCGGGGGCAATGGCGGACCTAGGCATAAAAATGCGGGTGCGACCGCACCAATTAAACCACGGTTCATTTCAAAAAACTCATTAAAAATTGTAGATCCACCCTCAAAATTCATATAAAGATCCTTAGTTTGCCCTCAAAACTACACTACCTATTAAGGTTCGCACCCCTCAAATGAAAATCCTAGGTTTGCCACTGACAGAGAGTGATGGCCCTTTATCATCATAGGGTGGATCCGCCCTTGATGCTGGTCATTTAGTTGAGCGCCATCGAACTTCTGGGCTTAAATAAATGAAGACTTTAAGGACCTGTTTGATCTAAATGCCAATAAATAAACTGTTGATGCTCGAAAATAGATAATGGACTCTCTTGTAAGATGAGAGACTCATATACCAGTGAAAATCATTTATCAATTACTTTAGAGTCAAGCCTAGGGCCCTTGACTCAACTTTAAGAGAAATAAAACTTTGTCTAACTTATATTTAATGTTGGGTGGTCTATGCTGTGAGTGATCGATCCAGCCATTTAATAGGCACCACCATATTACTGTATGTCAACCTTCCATGTCCAATTGAGTTGTTATGATAGGCTAGATCTTATATTGAATACACTATCTTATAGGGTTGCAAACTTAATGATTTTGCGTCGGAACCATACTGGGCTAGACTCGGACTAATTTCTAAATAACGGTTTCGGTTTCAGTGCCGATTTTGACTCGGAACCTGTCTTGTTGGTTTTAGACTTGAATCCGGTTCCGGAACCAGGTCCACATAGAGAATTGAAATCCAATTAAAAAAGGGGTTCAATTTCACTTCATTTTTTCTTTTTTTCCCCTTAAAATAAGGATATCATTCATAACAATGCATACTTAAAATAAGCATATCATTAACTAATAAAAATGCATCAAGTCTACTACCTCCACTGTTACATATAAAAATGTCTAAAAAATAATAATTTTGATATACAATTTGCAATATCAAAGACTCATATGTCGGATTCTAGATTCATGGGTCGGAACCTATATGGACCCAGAAGCGAACTCGTTTAGCAATTGAAACTTAAATTGGATTCTAGACCCGCTTATGAATCAGAACCTAAAATAGGTTCCAAACCCGATTTTTTATAGGTCGAAACTTCCGGATAATCGGATACCCATTTGCAACCATACTACTTTAGTCCTAAATTGACACATTTTGTTTTTGTAGATGGTTTATATTTGCAGTTTTACCTATTATTAAGAAATAAATAAAATAAAAAAATAAAATAAAAACGACTAGAACATAGTATAGTTTCAAACGACCAAATGAGAAGGTGAGGATGCAACTTGAAAGGGAAAAAGAAAAGGGGGATTAATGCATTCTAGCTGGAAAAAGAAAAAAGAGATTAAGGTATGAACAAAAGATTCATCAAAAGTCGTCATCGGTTTCATATATAAAATGCTGCAGATGAATTACTGTGATGAAGATCTTTCGTACAGAGCTCCAGCCAAATTCTGTGAGGTGTACATAAATTACCATACGAATACTTTACTTTGATTAGTTTCCTAACAGAATCGACCATTAATATCATTACTTTTGATTAATTTTCCACGTTAACCCCTTACTTTATTAATTACCTAAAGAGGCTGTTTGGGTAATTTACTTGTATGTATAAAATTGTAAGGTGAAAGGTCAATTTAAGAGATTAGAAAAAAGGGGGGTCAAATCAAAAAATCATAAATGACAAAAGGCCATGATAAAGGTCCAAACCCAAATGGGGCCTTAAGTGGCTTTCCCAAGCCCAGCCCGTCTTAAAAAGAGTAAGCCTGAGCCCTTTTTTAATGATCTTGTACTACCCCTTCCTATTATAATATATTAAGCTTGAAAGGTTTTGTATCCAATTTTGAAAGTCATTTACAATTTTTATGGAAAGTTATCCCTTTTTTTTTTTTTCAAATACTCCACATCCTCTCACCACTACATATCTTAAGCAACTACCTAAGTTTGGGCTTTCTTGGGTCCCGGTCCTATTTCATTCCTATTTCCACAAGATTATTTTGATGTTCTCAACTTTAGATGTTAAAAAATGACTCTTAATTGTTGAATTTTTTTTTTCTGAACAAAGAAGATTTTATTCAAAAAATCAAAGAAAATGTCTGAAACTTCTATTCATTGCTATTACAACTGATCCAAATAATCAGACAAATCAAAATAAATATATTGAATAGAAGAAATCGGTAAAAAGATTCCTTGACGGTCGTACAAACTGATTGATTCCTTTGAAGAGCAAGAGGAGAAAATTGAGAAAGAATCACTAGAAAGTCATGGGACTCATTTGAGAAAAGCCAAACGTACGGTAATTTATATTAATAAGAATCAAAATACTACACTCATACAGAATACTATACTCATACTAGTACCAATACTAATAGTGATCAAGTAGAAGAGGTGGCTTTGATATGTTACTTTGAAAATGTTTGAAGCAAATATGCATTCCCTACTCTTTTTTTTTCTTTTTGGTCGTGATAGAGAAACCTTCCTTAAAAAAAAAAAAAATACTTTTGATACTCATTTGCTCACTTACAAAAACCGAAACTAATTAGTTAATTCACACCAATTTTATGGCTCTCAAAATCCAAACATGCGTGCATATTCATGATCATGACATACACTCTTTAATAACACCTCTTTTGAATAGTTCAAACCAACTTTGTGTTAATCACATTATTCATCACATGATCATTCTAATGATGGGGCTTGCATTTTGAAATTAACCAAGTTACATGTTTTCATCTTCTTACTTTGTAGTCGTTTTTAAATCTTATTTATTTTGCGTTGAGAGAAAGTTTTTAAAGTTAACAGCTTATACTTTTTTTTTTAGCATACGAACCTGGTTTACTACAACAGAGTAGCTATCACATGACCTTCATCACTATATTTTTCATTTTTAATTCTTACTATTTTCTATTTTCAAATCTTTGGCCCCTAGCTATGAATGATTAAATGACTATTGGGGCAATTTTCTTACGATTCATCTATTAATATTACATATTGCAATAATAGAGCTTGCAGTGCTATTCTTAATATTGTATCCATGCTCAGCTTGGGCCTGCTATGCTAGCAATTCCATACTTTTAGCCTCAACACCAGTTTGATTGCAATCCTACCTCGTTGGTTGCTTTTTCATAGCGTGGCAGCCTTCGTTGCAATTATGTTTCAGTCCCCATTTTGATCCAGCCTCCAAAATAAAATATTTCACATTTCTAAAGGTTGAAAAAAATATTCAGATTAACTTTTTGAAAAAATATAAAATATAAAAAATAAAAAAGATATGTGCAAAAAAGTAATAAATAATAAATTCTCTAAAAAAATTTAAAAATAAAGCTGGCCCAAAGGCAGCCCCTTATAAAACTTAGGCCACACCCGAGTCCCTTTTATGAAATCCACTTCCAACCCAGGCTCTAGCCCGCCCCAAACATGGCCCAGACTCTTTCAAAAAGTGCAACCGAGCCCCGAGAGCCCAAGCCCAGTCCCACTCTCTTCTACCGGGAGGTAGAAAAATAGGATTTGGGTCCTAATTTAGGTTCTGATAAGCAAACGGGTCTCATTCCGGACCTTTTTGGGCCTAGAATCCAAACGGGCCGGTTCTGGATCTAACCCAGTTCAGAACCATGGACCCGGGACCCAGCTCTGTCTTTTCATTCATCGAGAAGGCCCTCCCCCACCGTTTTCATTTGTCCTTTTCTGGCTAGGGTTTTCTTTTTGTTTCTACTTCCTTGAATCAACTCCCATCTCCTCTGCTTCGGCCCTCTCTTTCAACGCAAAAACAAGTAGAATCAGAAAGAGGGCCTCCAATGCTGCCATCCCCTCCTCCCAATCCGACTGCACCAGGCTGTTGCAGAGGGCCTCCAGCTGTTTTGAACTCCACAAATCCCTCTGGCGCCAAGTGCGTCGCCCTCCAGCTCCCAGAGGGCCTCCTCAATCATGTACTCCCTCGTCCTCGCCGACATCTTCAAGTCCTTCTCCCCCGTCGACGACGTCTTCTTCGTACTCGGTGTTGTCACCTAGGCGCCTACTGCGTGGACGACTTCTCCGCCTCCGCCCTCAACGCTGACCTCCTCATCCACTACGGCCACGGCTGCCTCATCACCATCGACTGCACCAAGCTATTGCAGGATGCCCAGAGGTATGGCTTCAGTTATTCTCTCTCTCTCTCTCTCTCTCTCCCTTCTCTAACCGGAACCTCGTTATCTGATCGGAAACAGCTCCGAGCCCATTTCCTTAACGGTCAACCGGCACCGACCCGTTTACATCCACCCTCCCTCTATGGGAAAGGAATCTTATTACGTGTAGGAAACTATTATTTCCTTTTTCGATCGGCAAGGAAACTGGAATCACAGACCCTTTATAGTCCGGACCGGATTTGAAGTGCGGAAATAGTCTTTTTATACTGGGCGTGTGGATCTTCCTTTTTTTTTTTCTTCTTCTTTTCACGTCTGGATCGTAAAGACAGGTTTTTGAAACCCACTAGGACTAGGAGTCCTATATCCAGTAGGAAACTATTATTTCCTTTTTTTTGGATCGTCAAGGAAACCAAAATCACAGACCCTTTTAGAGTCCGGACCGGATTTGAAGTGCGGAAATCGTCTTTTTATACTGGGCGTGTGGATCTTCTTTTTGCAGTTCAATCTCCTTCATCTCCATACTCCAGCTTACATCTTCATACGATAATGAGCATGGAAAAATCAGAAAGTAGAAATTGGTCACGTTTTCCCCAAATCGTCCAAACACAATGTCTTCCTCCTCCTCAGCTTCCCCTGGTATTCGTTACTGTCAGAACCAACTCAACCAAAGAAGGTGACGCCATCCATCTCTACAGTCTCACCGATAATAGAATATACAAACTGCCAGCCCCGTATCTCTGTTTTCCTAGCCATTGCAATTCTTATTCCAATGGTTGGATGATGTTGGAATCTGGAGATGGAGTCGACCAATTACTTGTCTCTCTCAAAGACGACAACAACAACGAATGTATTCGTCTTCCAATGGAACAATACCCCCAACAATACGTCGAATGCGTTTTCTTCTCGACTCCTGATGATCCAGATGGCGTTTTCTTCGTCAGAGAAGAAGACATAGATGAATTGCTACTATTCAGCAATAGATTCTTCCTGTATCGACGGTCTGAGCAAGCGTTTCATGCACATAGATGGAAGGGAACTGTTTTCTCTAACACCGTCTTCTATAAAGGAAAGCTGTATGCATTGAATGATGATTGGAGTCTTTCAGCTGTCGATCCTCTCTTTCCAGATACTACACTGAAGGTGGAGATGAAACTGAAATTGGCAAGTAACAGTATTCAGTTGTTAGCATATTTTACATTTGTTTTGGTGGAATCTCGTGGAGATATGTTGATGGTGAGAATCATGGGGGATGATGGCCGGGGCCCCACTTGTGATGTTTTTCGAGCAGACTTCATCAAGATGGAGTGGGTGACCGTGGAAAATTTGGGCGACGCGTCGCTCTTCTTGACTCGGACCAGTTCAGTTTCGATTTGTGCAGGCAAAAATGGAAATCGCATCTACTATATTCCCTTGGATGTTGAGAGGATTGAAGCCTTCAAAGGTATTACAGGATTGTACGTGGTATTCGAATTGGGCAAGGACGGGCTCACCAGATCTTCTATTCCGGATGGGAGTCCACTCAACAAATTTTCGATTCAGGGTCGGCGGCAGCGTGTCAGTGGTTGGGCGTGGGTTGCACCCACACCATCTCTGGCCTAGTTTCAACTCCGATTTTTGCCTTCATGTGTTTTGTTTTCCTCTTCATTTAATTAGCATCATTGATAAGAATGTTTTTAACTATTTCTCTTTCTTAATTCATTATTTCTCTGCGTGACCACAGTATTTTCATTCCGTAACTGGGAGTTTAAAATATATATTAATGACTTGATTTGGCAGAAAAAGGGATGGTGGCTACCTCTTTTGGTATAACAGAATTGGATTTATTCGGGACATTTGTGTTTTAAGTACTTACATGAATCTTTGATGTTCCTTTCATGGAGTTTCCCCATTATTCATATCTTTCCTAAATGACGGAACAGAAAAGTTATTTAAGCACGGTCAATCTGCATTATTAGTACCTGCTCTACAAACCCAGGTCAACCTGCAATATTAGTACATGCTCTACAATGCCAATCTCAGTAGTTAATGGTGCATATATTAGTACCTGATCTACAGTCCTAGTGGTTAATGACACACAAAAGGTTGATGTTATTGCGCAATGCAGCTCTTTTATGTAAATTTTATCATCCTTATCCCATTCAACACTCACTCGGATAAGAATCTTATTCCATAGGAGTATTGTTTTTTCTTTTTCTCATGATCCTGTATTACCCCTTCTTATGGAAAATCATCCAAGCGGGCTCCACGGACATTATTTAGGTTGTAGTTAGGAGGAGTTGCTTCGAAAAGGCGCTGCCACTCCCTACAGGGAAGCCAATACTGGTCGTGTCCATAAACCCTACTCTAATAAAAATTTGGAATATACTTCAAAATTTTTAAAAAAATAAAATCATGTTGATATATTAGATGTAGTAGTTTTATGTAACTTTGGATGGGTGAAATAATTCATCTAAGTAGATCTTAGCTAAAGTGTGGATTCCATGTGGTTGGGTACGTCGGGCGTAATTAGGGCTGTCAAAATGTCACACGACCCGTTAACACGACATTAACCCACATAATATTAACGGGTTCGGGTCACCCTTTAATGGGTTCGGGTCGTTAATGGGTCGAACCCATTAACCCGTTAAATTAATGGGTCGTTAACGAATAAACCCGGTAACCCATTACGACCCGATACAACCCGCCAAAAAGCCATGCTGCCAAGTGTGTATCACAGTACCATGCAAAAAATCAAAGTGTGGGTGACATGACTTTTGTTCAATGGAAGTTGCACTTAATCAGAAGAGATACAACATTTATTTAGAAAATGGGCCTAGCCTCAAAACATAAAGTATGGCTCCATGATTTAGAAAAGAGATACTTTTTAAGTGTAATGAATATTTTTTTCAAAATTAACGGGTTAACAGGTCGTGTCGTATGACCCGTTAAATAAACGAATTGGGTTCATGTTTGGTTTTTTGACCTGTTTTCTTAATGGGTCGTGTTCGGGTTGAGGTGATTCTAACCCGAATTCGTTTGACCCGCAACCCGAATTCGTTAACACGACCCGATTGACAGCCCTAGGCGTAATATTGAGTCCAACAGTAAAGGTCCTTGTTTGGGCGTTGGTTGGATCTCATATGCATGTCCACCTTAGGTACAATTTTCATTTCATATCATTTACCTCTCACCTCTTTAATCGTCATTAGAAAGAACTCATTAGATGATGAATCCTAATTTGGCCAATAAATCATGATGCTATGGAGAGTCTCTGGATTATCATGATGGACTTGATTTTTGTTGTAGATTTCATAAATCCTAGCCTGCAGCTCAAGATGCAACACATGTCCCATTGCGAGAGTCCTCTGGTCGATACAAACCTTGGTGGCTGTATCAAGAGCATAAAGATGAACAAGCAGGTGTTTGTTCAATCAACAAAGCGGAACTTCTTGCCTTGCTCATTGGTCTTCGAGAAGCTTCCCGCTTACAACCTTAACTACTTGTTGTAGAAGGGGACTCTTCTTGTATTATATACTGGGCGACTCGATCTTCTTTACTTCCTTGGTATCTCGCAGATATTATTGAAGAGGTGCTTCAGTGGTCAGGTGATTTGAACGTTTCGTTCAATCACATTATGAGACTGGCAAATGCGGAGGAGGATAATCTCGCAAAAGAGGGAGTTCATAAACCTTCTTTGCTCATTTTTTGCCCTACTTAAGTTCTTTTTCTTTCGTTGGTGCCTGATGTTTTTGGGTCTCAAATATCTTTGTATAGCCTTCCACGTGTTTTTTGTAGGGGCTTTTTTGGTTGTTTTAGCCCTATGATACTGTACAGTCTTTGTGCAATGAGAAGTCATCTTTTTCAAAGAAAAAAAAAAGAGCATAAAGATGAATTTAAAAATTCAGGTATTCACTGTAAAACGTGTATTCACTGTTTATCTATCATTTTATACATGCTATTTTATTAGTGACCCTTTCTCTGGCTTTTATACTACAATGGTTGTTGGACGAGCATTTTTTTAGCTACTGACTAGTACACGTACACTGCTTATGGTTTATGTCTTGGATTTTGATCGTACAGCTGCTTTAAGATCTTACACATGCTCATCAACGATTGAAGTTTAAGAAATTCCTGCGAGCTCTTCAAACAAAGAAGATGGGGAAATTGGGAATCTTTTAAACCTCAATCATCGACGGGCAAATGTCATGTCCTTGGGCAGCCGTATGGTCAATACCCCTTATCCATTTGCCTTGATTCCCCACAACGTGTATCTGCTCTTGACATCACACCCCCGACTTGTTCAAAAGCTGGGGTTTACTGGTAATTGAAGAGGACGACAAGTCTTGTTGTTGCACTGTGCTTGGCCCAACTTGTAGCTATGAAGCTGGATCTAGATCAGTTGATTAACCATCAGCCTGACTCGGTTTGTGTGACATTGGGTACGGTTAGTGGACCCATGTTTTCTATGCAATGAGTAGGGCTTATTTCCATCTTGAGCTGATTTCTAGTTTTTCTTATATTTGTGTTCTGCATTTACCGTCCATTCACCTTGTTAACTGCATTATTATCATTACCCTATCAAGTTGGGTTTATCTCCATTTTCATTATATATTTAATTTGCTAATCTACACACAAAGAAACAAGCATATTTGTATGCGAATACAACACACATTGGCTGCAAAATGAAATAAGAGATTTAAGTCTCAGCACCACGCTGAGTCTGAATATGGTGCAATGTGTGGAAGAAGCAGGTGTGGAACTAAATATTAAATTTCTTCAGCTAATCATGCCTACCAAAACCTCAAGGCGTTAGTAGAGGTAGCGGAAATACTTTTTAATATTCCCCCTTAGGTGGAGCCCACTCTCTAATACTCCCCCTCAGGTGGGACACGGCCGGCGCACTTTTGGCTACATGCTTTTTCTTTTTTTTTTCAGCGCCGAGTCGTTCCTCCTGAGATTCGAACTCACGACCGGTTGGCTCTGATACCATATTAAATTTCTTCCGCTAACCATTTCTACCAAAACCTCAAGACGTTAGTAGAGGCAGCGGAAATACTTTTCAATACTAAAGCTGCCCATTAGAGAATTTTGAAATCCTGACATGACCTTGTCTCTCATCTCATGCATACAAAACCCAATTCTGAGTTTTTTTTTTTTTTTTTTCTGAGGGTTGGACAGTTTTACGTGTTCCTGAGAAGTCTTATTAGAGTGCTGGTAGAGATCTATGTCAACCTGCAATCCATGGAAATAATTAGTTAAGTTAAAATATAAAGAAAGGATGATATATTTGAAAAAAAAAAAGATATATATAAAAAATTACCTAAGAATAACTGTGGCTGGTGTGAATAACTGTGGCTGGTGTGGACTCAACCGTTCTATCATCTGATTTATGGCTCGTACTCCTCTGCCGGTGAGGTGAGATACTTGTTGGACAGTAATTCTTCCCTCTGTTCCCAACACTATTAGAGCTGATGCATAGGTATCCGCCATGTTGCTGAAATTGTAAAATACATCAAATTAAAGTTAAAGAATATTTAGTTTCCAAATAAATAATTATGAATATAGCATCAAAACCCATACAATGGGTTAAGCTCAACCAAATTGAACACTAAATCAAAATTAATACTCAAATTAAGTATTAATTAACCAAAAAGATATTATCATTTTAGTGAATAATGAATTAAGAACTAATGCTCAGATAAATTATTTATGAGATTGAGCTAACAAGAAATATATGCCATCGAAATTGATGTTAGATACTTAGTGTAGTTGCTTATTTAGTGAATAATAAAATTAGAGATTGATATTAGACATTTAGATGTAGTTGTTTTCTTGTTTTTATATTTTTTTTTCACTAGTTTAAAGAAGAGTAGAAAGGAGTTATATTCCAATTTTTTAAGTTGGAAATACCGCTTGGGCACATAAACAAAAAATTAGTAACAGCCCTAACAATAATAATTATTGAAAGGTTACTAGTTCAAGAAATTATGGCCAATAAGGTCCTAGAATGAGAAAAAAAAATGTAAAATTGTGGGCCTGAAGAGAATTCGAAATAGTAATGCATGAAAAGTAGAATTCACACAGCTAACACTTTGGTCTGCCCCTGCTCACAAAGATGATAATGATGATGATAGTGGTGGTGTTAGTAGTGATGATGGTGAGGAGGAGGAGAAGGTAAATCCTTGGTTTATTTTTATTATTTGTTCATTCTCTTTACTTAATTTGTTCTTACATTAACACAGCATTAGATGAGGTCAAAGCAAGCTTTATCATTTGAACTGGTTTTCAAAGAGAGACATGACATGATAGTTAATAATGTGGATCCAGTAATTCATGGATCCCTTTCAACAATTAGGGACTCTTTGAATCACTTTGCAATATGCATATATTTGTTCGTTTCAGCCAAACTTGTATTTGCCACACATGATGAATGGACCAAATATGTCTTAAGAATCATGGCACGCATTAAAGTCACTTGAAAAGTATTTATTTTCTAATATGGAAGAATATGATTGCATGTATATTTTCCAGAATTATAATTACCTGTAAGGGAGAGGGAGTTCCTGGGCACGTTGTGCTGCCCTGTAGATGCGGTCGACTTCACAATATGGGAGTCCCAGTCGTAAACAATGTCGTCTCTGTAATAAACTAATTATTAAAAAAATAGATTGTTAAAAAATAAATAAATAATAACATATCATTAAACTCACTCACCACTAGCGCCGATGGTTTAACTATCGCTGCAGCTAATCCGGGGAACCCATTAGCTCTAAGGTGATTAATCACAGCTTCCCTCTCACGTAGTAACTCATCTCTTGTCATAATGCCTCTTGTTAATTCTGATTGAGCTTTTGTGTTATTTTAGTTGCAAATCAACTAAAATATAAATAAAATACTTTCACATGAATTTGTATACTGTGTTATTTTACCTCCTGACATATATGGTCTGGTATTATCCTCTATGGCAGATACAGAAATACACGCAGCCATTACCACATTTCTCATAGGGTTTGGAAAACCAGTGTTTTGGAGCACATCAAAGTATTTGCATGCAAGACCCTGTTAATGATAACAAAATGTTAATATTTTAATTAACAAATAGAGAATGAAGAATAATAAAATTAAAAATTATTGCACATACCTTGGTTATTTTATTAAAGTACACCCTGAAACAAGTGGGTTCCATTAAGAGAGGTATTTCTTTTTGCGATCAAACCTTAAAATACATTCTAGAGGAAAAAAGAAAAGAAAAGAAAGCAAGCATACCCTTTATAACGGGTCTTTAAGAATTGCAGGATGTTGCTATTCTGAATGCTCGGCAATGTGATTATAAGAGGAAGGCGTTGTTGTTGTATTTCTTCTTGTGTTATAACCATTGCAGCAGAGTTAACTAGTCCACACTCCACACATACTTCATCACCCTCTCGGGTCGTTTCAGAGGAATCTATGCTGTTGCAATCTGTACAAGATCCCTGCAAATGGTGGTGTGGTAAAATCTTTACTTGCACAGTATAAGTGAGGGAGAGCATAGATTAAAAAGGACTTTTTTATCATAGACCTTGCTATACATTTTATTTTACGTTTTCATTATAAAAAAAAGAGGCATGTAGAGAAGTAAAAAGTAAGTGGCATCACATCACAAGTTTGCTTCTCCTCTTCATTTTTTTCGCCCAAACACAGTGAGTGTAAAACATCTTATCACACTTCCATTTTTGTTCAACCTCTACTACTCCTTGAGCTGAACAATACGTCCTAAAAAATCTAACATATACCGTGAAACACATTATCATTTTTTTTTTCAAATCACTATTTTCACATGAGTAAATGAGTTTATCCAATGGGTCTAGATTGTTTTGAATTTTTTGGTGTTTTCACAAAATTTTCAAAATCTATGAAAGTTAAGATGGGAAATTTGAGTTGTTAACTGGTTTTACCCATATAAATAAGATAAATGATTCGGATAGTGAATTAGAGGCCCTAGATGAACAGTTCATATCGTAAATGAGTAATGCCAAAATAAAGCTATCTAAATGGGCCCCTTCTAAACCTAAGTCAGGCACCACATGTATAAATTCAGCACAAACAAAGGTTATAAATGCATAATGATCACACTCGAGCGCAGACAAAGTAACCTCCATAGAACATAAAAAAGTGTTCAAAATAATCAACCAGCATCTTACACCATGAGCAATGAGCCATTCTCTTGGTGGTGTAGGCCTCTCTTAGTTATTCATTTTCATTAAATTTTGACAGTGGGCCACAACTTCTATTGATAGGACCGTTGGTTTTAATAGTGGGCCCTGCATCTATATGTGGGAGTGGGTGAGACTCTGCGTGTGATAACAGGGGATCCTCATCCATGCGTAGTCCATTCTAAGTCCAAGCACATGCAGGAGCCTCTGGAGGCTGAGCTACATGTTGATGCATTACAATTCGCTTTTATCACTCGTTTCAGGCATGAAATGCTCACATTGTCATTCAGGGGGTCTCACTTCTCATTGAAGCAATTCAATCACTTGTAGCATTATCCTGGAAGCTGATGTTCTTCTTGGAAAAAGGTTAGGCAGATTCTATCGTAACTAGACGTTGGGGGACCGGTCCTATGAGGACGGTCCTTATAGCTTGCATAGTTCATACGGTACGGTGAGAAACGTTTAGTGGAGCTCATCTTATGACTCATCCAAATGGACCACACATACACAACCCTCCTATAGTCACTAAATTCCATGGGTTTGCATCGATTCGAATGGATTAGGCTGTTTGATTGAGAGCTAGTTTTTTATGCTATTTTTATTTTTTTTATTTTTATGTGAAGTCATTAATTGTAGACCACAAATGAAGGGCGTTAGAAGCATTAGATTGACTTCAAACTTGAAATCTAGGTTGACCCCATTTGAATTTTTCTATCCCCATTTGTCCCATGATCATTGGGCTCCCAAGGTGAGCCCTACTCGGTGGTCCACACTGTAAGACCATAAGGGTCGTGCCGTCCTCATAGGGCGGGTCCCCTTTTTATCATATGCCCAATTTTCCAGGGACCCACTCATTTTGGAAAATAATAGTGATCCCTTCTATCGCTGTCTAATCTTTGACTATTAAATGCGTTAATTCTTTCTATTTAATATGTTAAAAATTTTGTTTGCTTTTTACCCAAAAAGATCTGTTTATATTTAGTCCTAATCCTTACAATTTAGGAACTCATTAGCATGATGTCCATATAAAAAATCAATTCACTCAAAATAACCGTTACCCTTTATATTGGTTTTGTGAAAAATCTCACTTAAAATCAAAATTGGTCCTATCATCAAGTTAAATATCACATGATTCAAAATTATTAGCCTATCAAGTATTCTGTGCTCATTATCCATTTAATGACTTTTGATAAATGATCAGAAAGGCCTAATGTTAGGTCAATTATTCGATTGACCACTATAACCCACTTTAATTTCTTCTAATATTTTAGTCGTCAATTGAGAGCTAAAATTGGCTGAATGCGTAGAGTGAGGTGATAATGACTCCTTAGAGAGAGAGCTGGATGAAGGGATAGAAACCCGGGCCGGGCGGGCAAGGCCCGACCCGATTGTTCTTAATCCTCATGTTGGAAGTAGTGGAATTTCTCAACCTTGCTGATCACAATTTACTCTTCGCTAACACTATTCACTCTTCCTCCCTAGAACGAGTATCATACTAGCCGATCAGGTACCCAACTCACCCATCGAGTATCAAACTTACCCGTCAAACGAACTAACTTAATCAATGGAACATATAGTAATACCATTGTCATCTCGTCTGCTTCAAAAGGTGCAACTTGCAACTTGATATCTGCTGTAAAGAGCACAAAAGAGTGAGAGAGAGATTAGTCAAACAAAGATAGAAAGAAAACTCAACTAGAGAGATCATCTGACGTCTCCAAAGAGACCTGAGAGAGAATAATTTTGAAAATGTAAGATTAAGAAACTGACTACAAAAACACCAAAAAGACGAATCATCAGTTTAATAGATTGACATCAAGAAGAGGTCGTAAACGGAGGAGATATCATCAACTCACCAAGAGAGAGGAAGAGATCGGATGAAGAAAAAACTCAGCCAGCCTAGTCTGAGAACAAGAACGAACCCTGAAGAGACCCAAGTAAAAAAAATTCCTATCAAGAAATTGAGTTCAAAAACAAAATACAGATTGATATTATCATTAAAATACATTGAGATCAAGAATTACTCACCAAGAGAGGAAGAGAGAGAACAAGAAAACAAGAAGAAAGCTCTGGACCTGTTCCTTCTTTGTTTGAGGCATTTGATAGAAAGAGAGAAAAAGAGAGATTTTGATGCATTTGAGATAGAGAGAAAGAGAGAAAGCTTGAATCAAGTGAGGGCGACAGAGAAAGAGAGAATTTGAGGCATTTGAGGGAGAGAGATATTTTGACGAGAGAAAAAGAGAGATTTTGAGGCATTCGAGAGAGAGAGATAAAGAGAGAAAAAGAGAGATTTTGAGGCATTTGAGAGAGAGAGAGAGAGAGAGAGAGATTTTGACGAGAGAAAAAGAGAGATTTTGAGGCATTTGAGATAGAGAGATAGAAAGAGAGAAAGTTTGAGGCATTTTGGTAGAGAGCATAGCTCCCATCTGAGTTGACTATCACCGGAACAGATGACGCAAAGCTATACGCAACATTCGTATTTATGATTTATAAATATGCCCTTGTGATTTTAGTATTTATAAATAGCCCTACCTCTACGATTTAAAATCTTTCGTGTTCTACCATTCAAACCGCCAAAAGTCTTTAGAGTGAAATGACACATTTACCCATTTTTTTTATCCCCATGTGCATAAATTCAAAAGCTTGGACGTATTTTTTTTAAAGCTTGTAATATTAATAATTACATTTAATGGGAGAAAATAACCATATGTAAATCATTTTTTTTTATCAATACATGGTCTATTTCATTAAACCCAATTAAATCATAATGATAATCAACATCAGTGCTTATAATTGGTTATAATTAATTCAATGCATACACGACCCATTGTTAAATTGATGAAAGTTTCAAAATATATTATTAGGCTTCATGTGCATTAAAGAGTCATTGAGAGAGACAATTGGGGCTTGGGATAAATAATGATATTTTTGTAGATAATAATATACTCATTTTTTTAATGGATATTAGGGCAAATGTGTCATTTTTATGAAAGTTTAATACAAATCTTATGGTGGGTACCCAAATTCAATATAAATACTAATTTTAGGGACATAAAAAGTATTGAAATTAAAAATTAGAGGCCTATTTACAAATGCTAAAACCAAAAAAGCCTATTTACAAAAAGAAGAGAATGAGAACGTGAGCTACACACCCACAACGCACCCAAAAATGGGAAGAGAACGAGAACGCCACTTTATCTTGGTTTGTTGACTTAACACTTGAAATAATGAAATGAAGGCAAAAAGAAATCATGGCTTCATAAGAAGGGAAAAACATGTACGATTGAGGAATCCCTCGTTTTCTGGTTATTTGTGGTCAAGCAAACTCAAGCTCAATGAAAAATCAACAGTTTTTTACCCTGACTGGAAAGCATCCAAACAGGCTCACGAAGTAGAACCCAGTACAATATTATGTATTATGTTAAAATTCGTATTAATCACGTTATAAAACTTAGGGAGAGGGTCCAATTCCTATTAAAATAAGATTTGAGATACCTTGGCATTCATTTTAAAGGGTTCAAAATTATCTTTCCACCCACGGGCAATAGCAACGAAGTCTAGATCCCCTCTCATATAGGGGTGTAAATAGGTACCCGAGTCTCTGATTACCCAAAGGTTCTGACCCCGTTAAAAATCGGGTTTGGGTCCTTATTTAGGCCCAGTTAAGTAAATGGATCCGGGTCATTTTTTTTTTTATACCCGTTACCTAAATGGGTCTGGTTCTTATTTAATATTGGTTTTAACCCGTGGACCTGAGGCCCGACACATTGCCTTAGTTTTCAAGAATCTCTCTTTAAATTTAGATTTTTTTCCATACCATTCTCTATCTAGACCTTGGCCCGAACCCATACCCGCCCCATATATGATTCTGGTTCAGGGTCCAGTTCTACTATCTCCTTAACGGTTCCAAGTCCACCATGGACTCCGGCCGAAACCAACCCATTTACAGCCCTACTCTTGCAGCATGTGAACAGTGTAACACTCTTTTGGAACTCTATTGTGGGAACCACATATAGAGATAATTTAAACCATTCAAAATGAATCACATCTCCTCTGCCGATATACCCTTGAGTTTAAGCTCAATAGAAACCGGTCCCACCATTCGATTGTGGACCATGACATAAATATGACTAGCCATTGACATGTCACCACTACTTACATGGTGTTAATCACATTTTCATCAATCGTGCGTTGGGAGCAGGTCCTAACTTAAGGATATTTGATTTGAGGAGACGGCAATCACCGTGAACGGTTTGGATGATTTGTATGTGGGCCCTACGATATAGTTCTAGAAAAATATTACAGGTTCCCTGAAATAGTTGCGATAGTGATCCAAACTCTTTTTTGTTTACAAACTAATGGCAGGCTAAATCTGGCTGGGTCCATTTAAATTCGGATTGGGGCTTGAACATGCATTGTCTCATATTAGCGGGCCTAATCTGTATTTAAGGTCCAAAACCTTATCTGGCCGAATTCATCTAACTAGACCTACATGAGACTGGTTAGATATAATTAATCCTCAAGACCAATAGATCCAAGTCCAACCCATCACTTCTTGGCCGACAATATGTAACTCACCATATGATCCACCCATTACATTGTACTCATACTATTGGATCTAATCTACAATGAACATATATTAGACCTAGCCCATCCACCCATTTACAACTTTGAACCGACTAGATCGAATATTAGATCTTTCATCTGGTGGGTCCCAGTATGGACGGATAGATAGCATCCAGAGAATTTACAAAATGGATTATTTTCATTTTCATTTAAAAGAACATTGTCTTTTCAAATATTCAAAATTCAAAATATGAGAAAATAAATTCCTATAACAACATTGTTGAAACTTGAAAGCCCATTCCTTCTATAGCTTCAAGCAAGATGGACGCATCATGTGCGACGATAGTCAACATAATATCAAATAAAACTCAAATATTTTTTGGGTGTTTTTCTCCTAAGCTGTGCAACACCGGTGCCGATTATCAAAGCATGTCCCGTGAAACTCAGCCGCGTCTTACCTTTGGGAATAATCCAGCCCAAACTAAAAAGAAGGGTCTAGTGCCCCATTGTGATAAAAAGACAAGGACCTTCACTTGACGCATTAGAAAACAATAGCAGTAATAAATATTTCAATTGTAAAGTATTTATGCTGTTTTTATTATCACATAAAGGTTTGATAGGAATGATTAGCTAAGCAAACTTAATATGGTATTAAGGTCAAGCGATCACGGATTGAATCCTAAGAGGAATGAAGGACTCTGTGCAAAATGTGTGTGGTGGTTTGGGTTGATTCAAACAGCTTGAACCCGAATTGCTAAATCTAAATGTAGTTGTTTGGGTCACCTAAATCTGCTTATTCTACTGTGATTCAATTGCTAAGCCTTCCAAAGTAGCCAATTTTTAAGTAAGATTGTAAAGAAGAAAAACGGCACACTGAGTCTAAAAATTTGAATTATTTATAGGCTCATTTTAAAATTTAAAAAAGTGTAATGCTTTGAAAGTTTAATTCTGTTATTTTTAATGTAATCAATAACTTTTTTTCTTGCTAGTAATATGCTCATAACTTCATTTTATGATGATATGCTAATATTCTGTATTTTATTATTTATTTTTTTGTAAAAAGCCAATACTCTGTATTGTGCGTGCGTGAGTATAAGGAGGGAGATAATCTTGTGGCTTCTCTCTTGTCTCTATACACTTGTTACTGTGAAACTTCATAAGAGAGTTTGTTCAAAATATTTTCATGAATAAAAGTAGAATTCTTAAGAAAGAATATAATGGGGGAGTTGAACACATGAACGAACCCTCACAATCAAATAATCATCTAAGAATATAATGGGGGAGTTGAACACATGAACAAACCCTCACAATCAAATAACCATCTTAACCAGATGAGGTACAAGTTGGTTTAAATTTAAATTGCCTCTTTTTTCTTAAAGAATATAATACTCTAGGGCTTGGGCTTGACCTATTTTAGGTGCGCCGGGCTTGTGCTAGGTACTTGAGGCCGAGCTGGGCTTGGGCCTAGATATTTCTAAGCCTGGCTCATAAATACCCCTACTGCCGCAATCCGTTCTTAATAGGGAGGGACTCTGCTAGTGATTTTCTCCGATTTAGGGTGGGTATGAATTTTGAACTCATACTTACTTAAGTATTGAGTTTTTTTTTTTTTTTTAATTTTTTATAACAGCGGGTATCCCAGTCATCTGGGCCAAACTAATCACCACGGCCTCTGAAGAAGCCCCAATGTGACAACCTCCAAAAGCAAATCTTGGTCTTAAGCCAAGTGAGTTAAAAAAAAAAAAGAAGTAAGGCTTAGCTTTTAGTCTTTTCACCTTGCCTCATGGGATGAGTCCTCTTTAAGCGTACACTGATGGGACTCGTGTGATCATTCTAACCTCTAAATCAACTGTCCACAATATTATATTAAGCAAGTGGGCCCATTATTTTTTTTTCCCATTAGGGCTAGTAAAGAAGCGAAGGTAGGGAGACGCTCTCCCACATGCGGATATACATATACCCAACAAAAGTCCAGATCCAGAGCGAGAGCTAAAAGCCTAATACCTAACACGCGCTCTTTCTTCAAACCCGTGGCTTTTATTCAGCTGTTGCGTTTTTGTCTCTTTCCTCCAAAGCGAAGAGGAAGAGGATTTGGAGGAGACGGGGAAAGAAAGTCATTTCTTTCAATCGCCAGATCCTCATTCACCACTAAATAGGTATGCTTTGATCTCTGCATCTTCCCTTCTTTGTTCCTTAATCTTCTTCCTTTGTTTAGCCTTCGATATTTTCACTTCTTGTGTGTTTGTTTTTCAATGCAATCTGATTCGTTTGGTTGCATCGCTAGATCGGTCGTGGATTGGGTTTGATTTGAAAGTAGCCGATCTGGTTTTGGCTCAGATTTAGGCTTTCGACCTTATTAGTTTTGCCATCTCGGATCTGATCATATCATTCCTTCGGCTCTTTCATGGTTGGTTTTGGTGATCTCGGGATCCATGAGGTTCTTCCTCTCGGAAAGATCTGATCTTTGATAACTGATAGATTTCGGATTCATTTCATGTTGCTGCCAGAATCGTATCTTTTATGGTTTGGTTTTGATTTGGTGAAATTATGATCAGATCTCGAATCCATGAGCTGTTTCGTTTCAGAAAGATGTTTGGCTCACTTTTAACTGATTGAGATCTTGGACTCATTTCATGTTGATTCCGGTAGGTTCGGGTCTTTCATGGTTTGGTTTTGGTGAAATCATGACCTGAACTCGGATAGACGAGTCCTTTCCTTCTTTTTTCCTGAAGATCTTTGGTTCTTGTGGACTCATTTGCATGTTTCTGCGGAGATCAGTTCTCTCTTGGTTCCAATAAATTATCGTGATCTTCTGGGTACATGAAATTGATCCGTGGTTATTTGATAATGTGTATGTTCGTGGATAAGAAAAATTATGTTTGAAATTTGAGACTTGTATATTTGCATTAGTTCAGTTTTGGGGGAATCAAAGTCACTGTTCAATTCCATACGCATATTGTTTGCTATTGATGTCTTTCATAGTTATCCTGTTATCATTTTGAATTCCATGCTTTTCTATATCTGTTGCGCCTGCTGCTTCCATGATTGTTTTCTTTTTACCTTTTTAAATAAGTTCATAGTAGATGCATGTGGTTTGTTTATTCTTTTCTTTTTTTGGTGGTTTTTAGTGTGTGGGTGGGTGGTTAGGGTTTCTATTTGTAAGACATAATAAGATGACTAGATGAGTAAGTTGTTTGGATAGGTACTACAAAATGTTCACAATCATTTAGTTAAATAATTAATTTTTGCTCCTTTTTTATACTGAAAATGCATGGTATTTTGATTTCTTTGGAGCTGGATCACTTGCCTGGTTGTGTGTTGGTTCTTCTAGAACTCACATGTTTGATTTTTAACTGGAAGTGATTAAAATGAAAGTTCAAGTTCATAATCGATGAACTGAAAAAATGTTATCCTAGTTAAACCATTATACTTTTGAAAATCTCATGTGAAGGTTGGAAGACATCCTATGAAGAAACCTATTTCTTTCTATAATTACTCCAAATATAAATTTCTGAAAGATTAAATGAGTATTTCTCAGCATTAAAAAAATCTGGTCTAATCTATTGTGATTTTTAATTTTGGATATATTGATGTTTTGGATATCTATTTCCAAAGCAATGGAATTTGGCACATGCGGATGTGAAATCTGAAACAGATCATCATCTTCCCCAGTTATGCTTACCTTGCAGAATCTAGGAACTAGTGTGTAGTCTTCTGTGATGTAATCTTGCAGATTGCTTGATATGGCCACACGTATGGTTAGCTTCCCCAATGTGGCGTCCACAATGGGGTCTGCTACTAAGTATTTCATCTTGTGTGACGTTAGCCCCATTGTTTTGTGGTTATGTTCAAGTTAGTGGGGTTGGCTGTGGGGTCTATACTGATCTACATTTTTTTATTGCTTAATCTGGATCTGATTGTGGGCCCCCTGTTGTGCCTTAGATTTCAGTTAGTGAAACCCTCAGTGGTTTTCCAGGTTGCTTGATCTGGGACCCACTGGGTCCCTAGTTTTGGCTAGATTACAGCTAGTAGAGCCTGCAGTGGGTCTGCAATGGTGTTGGTAGAGTTTAGGGCTTAGGTCTTATATTCCACTTTCCATTACCACTAATTTTGCAGGTGTGTAATCTAGATATGGTCTATTTATAATCTATTTTGAGATGTTGCAAAGTTTTTTTTTTTTTTTTTGGGAACATATTATCTGTGCACAAACGGTCACCCACACATGCCAGAGAGTGAATTGATTCCAGCAGATTGGTGTTGGTTCAGTTACATTGTCTGGTTGATTGGTACTTTATGAATTTCTTGTTAGGAAGTTAGATTTTGCCTTTTCAGTGGTTGTTATTAGGCAAGCTATCCCAAGTCAAAATATAAATGAGGGTTTCAATGGATTTTGTCAACTTGATTAGGATGAAGCAAGGTGACAATGATAAGGTGGTTGGGGAATAAGCTTTAAATAGATTTTTTTGCCTTTTTGACCTTATGTACCATTCTTTCTTTTATTTTATTTGATGAGTAAATAGGACAATACAAGAAATCATCTCAAATTAAAAATTAAAAATAAAAAATAAAAAATAAAAAAACTGTAGAAATTGTTTTGCTTTTGGTAAAGACTTGCTGACAAACAAGTAAATGATTTAGAATCTTCATTAATCATTAAGGGCCTGTTTGATGGTATAAAATAGGAATTCATGGGCAAATGAGCTCCATTGATGGTTTATTAAGCAGGTGAGGAGTGAAGGATATGTGGTGAGGAGTGAAGGATATTAGGTGGAGATATAGATGTGACCTTGACTTTCCTAGTATTGAATTATTAGGGTGATGATTGGTATACATTTCCTATCTTCTCTTGATTCAATTTCCATTAAAGGGGAGGTAATTTGATGGTTACCACTTATAGAAATATGATCCTACGTATTCAATTACATGAACCAAATAGGCCCTTTGTTTTAACCTTCTATTTCTTAAGAACTTATGCACTCATGAATATGTTAAATTGTTAATTCTCCATGTAAATTGATAATTAATAGCAGTGTTCGTTCTCTGTCTGGCTTACATGATTGCGTCTAAAACTCACTTTAACAAGCTGATCAAGACATTAACAACCCATGCAGAGTCATTGTTTGGGTTTTTTTTTTTTTTTTTTGTGGTTATAAAATGTGAGTACCGTGATATTGAACTGAATTTTTGCATGCTTAGTGCTAACTCTGCCTTTCTATGAAACAAGTTTTTTAAGATCCAGAGGAAAATGGTTGCAAATGGTGGAGCACCGCCCAGAGGCAGTGCAGCAGCTGCTGCAAGCTTGCGTAGAAGGCGGCCTGGTGGTGGTGGGGCCGCTGCAGGAGCAGGTGTCAATACCATGCTTCAGTTCTACACGGAGGATGCAACCGGCTGGAAGATGATGCCCAACAGTGTGCTCATCATGAGCATTGGCTTCATAGCGTTTGTTGCCATCCTGCATGTCATAGGCAAGCTTTACTTTGTTTCTGCAAGAGCTTAGTTAGGTATAGGTCCAGCTTAGCTGGTAAATACTGGAGCTTTGACTGAACTTTTTTCTCCTGACGGGATTTTTATTTAGAAATTTTCATTTCCTACTCTTCTTTTAGGATAGTTGCATTTAAAAGGAATATATTCTATTGCTCAGCTTGAGTTTACAACCAAAATGGCAAGGGTCACCTGAGGTGGCCAACCAAAAATGGCAAGGGTCACCTGACGTGGCTTCTGCAGAAAAGCAGAATAAAACTTTGAATTATATTGTTTGAATAAAAAATTCCATTAACCCTATTGACCCTATTGGCGGGCCCCGTTCGTGGGACAAGTTCCTAGAATAAATAGGGTTGAAAAGATTCCTTTCTGTAGCCAATTTGGTGAACTATATTATTCTTTAGGTATCTCTATAGGCCCATTCTCAGCCCAAACTGTTGGACGAAATTCTCCATAAATGATTGATTGTATGCTTCTGTCTCATGTTCTCTTAAGCTGTATTCACTGCCGTTCAATAGAAACAACACGCAGATGATTTGAATAATTCATGTAATCATTGTCACACGAACCATGCTGATTGTGTTTGACAATGAATATCTCTTATTGAAAGTGTGATTTTTGGACATTCTTCTCCCCAATCAGTGGGAGGAATTCATCCATATTTGAGTTAAGCAAAGCGGTGGCTCCACTTGAAGATCTTGGGATACAGACACCTGATCTCATTGTCCTTATTGTCGTTGATGTTATGGTATAGATACTGGTTTGAGTCTCATGCGGAGGAGTGAGATTTAATTATCATTTGGTTCCCAAATATTCAGCCTTTAACAGGTCCAAAATCCGAATCTTTCTGGGCCTGTTTGGATGTGGAGAAAATGGAAGCTGAGGAATTTGTATACAGCTCAAATTTGTAGCAAGGGAATTTTTCTCTACATTTGCTCTGCATCTGAATAGACTCTTGGGCATATTCGTGACCGCTTTTTTTGTGAAAACACACAAAGATGAGCTGCAACAAGGTGGGAACTTCCACTTAAATGTCAATTTAGGTACTTTCATTCTGAAGATGAACATCAGAGAGGCATCAAAGGGCAGGGAAGTGGCAGGGTGATCCTTATAGATATGTTTTTTTAATTTTTATGGATACCAAGAAAAGCTTATATTGAATCAAGGCTAAAGGCTCTTCGGCTGGGCTGGGCTGGGCGGGAGATACCACGTGGGTTATAAAAATTAAAAAAAATTTGTGCCATGTGGCGTGTCATTCAAATCAGCCTCATCAGATTTTTCTAATCGTAAATTTAAGATAATTAAAACTTTAGTGGTCTTTTAAACGATTATGACGACTGCGAATAAGAGTGTAAAAAAGCTATACAAGGATCAAAGGTGGCTCCAAGTTAGTGAGAGACTTACCCTTCCATGGAAATAAGTGGGGAACCATCTCTAGTTGTAACATCGATGGCAAGAGGCTAGGCAAGTGTGTGCAGGAGCAAAATTGGAGGCAGGGAGAAATTGTTTTTATATTGTCCAGCTCCGCCCTTGTCTACTTAGAGCCTGTTTTTTTACTAGAATTTCTGGAATTCATATATGGAGGTTTTCTGGGATTTTCAAAAGCTAGAATTCTGAAATGCAAAAGTTGGAATTCTGAAATACTACTGATTTCTGTCATTTCTGAATTCCCTGTTTCTTTTATACTTGAATTCTTGCCAGAGAATTTCTGAATTCCTAAATTTCCTTAATTTCTTGTTTCATAACTATAAGGATTTATTACTAGAATTTTACTTACGTGACGATGAAATTAATATTAAAGAATTTGAGCAAAATAGCATATGTGAAGAGAATGGACTCATCATAGGTGGCCCTTTGTATTCAATTAAAAGGGATAATGATCCAAAAATAATAAATTTTTGGTGGGACCCAATCACAAATGGCATGTACGTCTCTACATCTCCAGCTCCCATTAGTCATCAATTATTGTCTTCACCACAAGGCAATCTCGTTCTCTCTCTCTCTAAACCATGGGTTTTTAATCTTATAGCTTTTGGTCTTTCTTTGCAGTTCATTCATCTTGGCAATCTCTCTCTACGATCTCTTCATGTTTTTGTTCTCTCAGCAACCCCAAGAGAAAACCCAAAGAAAAAAAGGAGAAAGAAATTGGTTCTCTTTGCAATCCCTTCATCTTCCTATTCTCATTCCATCTGACCCAAAGAAAACGAGACAAACAGCAGAAGATGGAGAACAAAAGGAAGCGAAAACATTCAGAAGAAGATGGAGAAGAAAAGGATGGAAAAACAGAGAGATGAAGGTGGAGAAGAGAGAAAGAAGAAACTTTTTACCCAATTGGTTGGCCTATAAACACAATCAGCAACGATTGTTGATGTCGCCAGAGTTTTTGTGAGGTTTCCCGGAATTCCAGAATTCCGAAATTTTCTTGGGAGAGCTGGCATTTGGAAATGCTACCTTTTAAGCATTTCGAAATGCTAGAATTCTAAAATTCCTAGAATTCTAATAAAGGAACAATGAATTCCTATCAGAATTTCCTGTCAAGAATTCTTACGAAGAAACAGGTTATTAGGGCAAAAAATAAAATTTTGGTCCAAGTGGGGCTCCTAGGAAAGAATTTTGGATCACACATTAATGATAATTACTAATATGTTAGTCTTCCACAAACTTATTTGGTATAATTGCACCTCCAAAGTTCGGTAAAGTCAGCTTGAGTTGCCAAAGGCACCGATGGGATGAGTCATGTCTAATGGGGACAATTTCAGCCCACTTCCAACTCATGGCTACATCAAGTTCAACCAGGTTGATCGGATTTTACACACTTAAAAAAAGAGCCAGGTTGATCGGAATTTTGAGGCTCAAACATGGGCGGATTTTCTAATTCCCTGTTCACGGAAGGAAAGTAGAAAACCTTGATTAAAGGTGGGGAGCAAGAGAAAATTTGGCCACTGTGGAAATTCTCCACGTTTGGTGTAGTCACTTTCCTTCAAGAAAAGTGCAAAAATAAACCGGTTTTCCTTAGATGTATACAAACATGACCTGACTCTACAAAGGATTTTCTAGACAATAAATACTTTAGCGAGATAATATAAATTTTTGGTTTTTAATCAGGGTAATACAGTGAAATGTACTTACAAATAAAAATAAAAATCATACGTGTGAGGAAATGGAAACATGTTTTTATTTTGTTGGATTGGTCACAATCATCTCATGGTATATTCAGTTGTGACAAAATCTTAAATTATTAAGATATATTGAAGAAAAATCCATTCCTGATTTCATCTCAATAATTTTTTTGATAACCTAGGTTATCTCCCGTCCAGCCCAGCCCAAGAGCCTTTGTCCCTGAGCCCGAGGGACACTTGGTTCAGGACAACCGATAACTAATCTGCCTCTTGAGAGACAGAGTCCTTGGACAACTGAGTTACCACTTGTTGGTTGATTTCATCTCAATATTACCATGATAAATTCAAAATATTGGTGATACCTGTTGCATGTGCCTATATCCTGGGGAAATGGTACAGTTAATAACTTGATAGCGCCAAAATATGACAGCAAAATCAATTTTCTAAACTAAAATATACTCAAGATGGTTAAAACCCTGGTGAGGGTGGGTTAGCTTGGAGTTTTCAAGCATGGCCAGTTGCAAAATTCAAATTTGGGAATGGTCTTGTGGGATCATATATGCATGCAACGTAGCAGAGCACATGGGTGGATGAATGGAAAGGTCTCATTGCAGATAAAGGTTGGGCAAAAACTCAGCCCCATCAGATGATCATGACCCTTAAACGAAAACCAAATGAGATAAGCAAGTTTTTGGAACTTTATTTACTCCAGAATGAGATATTTATTATCCTATAATCTATTCACTGGACAATTGGGTTTTCTGTTTTAGGCAATCACATTACAGTTTACCAATCCAATAAAAGTTTAAAAAAAAAAAAGAAGAGAAAAACCCAATAAAAGAATTATAATGAGAGAGAGAGGAGGGGTTAATCACTTGAAGAGCTCACTCCCAAGAGTTACAACACCAATCTCCTCATCTAACCCTTCTGTTTTTAGATGACCCATTTCTCTCTCATGAATCAACTCCAGCGTTGAAACAATTTGCATCATCGTTGGCCTTTTCTCGCCGATCTCTACACACTGCAATGCTAGCTCCATCACTAGTTGCATGGCTTCCATTTGAACCTTTCGTAACACCGGATCGACAAAGCTGTTTAAATCATTTGTGCTCTTGGCCTACAGAAGAAAACAAAACAAAATATGAGATCTGATCAGTTACAGTTGATAAAGGATCTTTAAATTCTCATACTTTCGAATATACCATTCATGTGGAAATTAAAAGCTACATTTTATCAATACATATCAAAATGAGATACGAACTTTGTAGTCATAGACCTACATGTGAAGCAAGAACAAAGTGATTCTTTCTATACTGGAACCGATTTGTGAAAACCAATAACATATTCTATCTAGAGGTAGTTTCCAGTATTGAAAATACCAAAAATAGATGAGTCCTTGATAGAATTCTTTCTATAATGGAACTGATTCCCAAGTTCCAACAATGCATGAGTAAGCTGCTAGAGGTAATGAGCTGTTCATGTAGAGACAGAGGGAAGAAATCCAGTACCCATTCTATAAGATTCTGTCCAGGTACTGATCCAGCTCTTCCAACAGCCTCACGCCCACTTATTAACTCCAGTAAGAATACCCCAAAACTGTAGACGTCGGTTCTTTCAGAAAAACCATTTGATATGCTCAACCTGAAACAAGATGTCCACGAGACCACTAATTGCAAAGGTCAAGTTCAAATAAACCTAATGCTAACTGTAGCATAATCCTCAATAGAAGTATTAGAAAACTCATTAACAATTCAGCAGGCTTTGATTTAAAGAAAGAGTTACACTTAATAGATACCCAATATATCAAGTTGTTAAAGTCATCAGACCCTATACTTGACAAAGCTTTTTTTATTTCTTTTTACCACTTAACTGGATAGTAAAATGTTTTTCATACTCTGTTTTACATACTCAGCATTTTCAAAGGAAATAGAAAACATTTGATCAAGCATTTCGCCTAATAAACTGTAGAGTCAGTTCCATCTGTTGATCCAAATTACTAATGTCCATCGTGGGTGGACAAGAGATACTCCAATGTCTTCAGACTTCACCACCTGATGATCCTAACACTGCCCTTGTGGTAGGCCATCAGTTGTAGAGCATTTCCATCAAAGGGATAGGATGATCCATGACAGTGGAGCTTAGTATACTACAATACTCAATACAGTGTCATCAGATCAATGACCCGTATGTCCAAGTTGGTTTTCGGGTTTTAAACATTAATAATTGACATAAATTTAGATAAAAACTACAACTGTTTCCTAGAGAACCTCGTCTGGATGACCAAAATGATTAAAGATCACATACTCTGGGTCACAAAAGTAATCAATCCCTGATGACGGTCCAGCTCTGTAGCTTCCAATTAAAAATCTGGACAGCCCAACATCAGCTACCTTAGCAGTGAAGTTTTCATCTAGAAGAACATTGCATGTCCTGAAGTGCATGTGTAGGAAAGGGGGCACCAATATGTGGAGAAACTCCAGTCCTGATGACATTCATTTCACAAAAATGCTGTTACTGTTGACCCTATCCACAGAATGCAGAAGTTTTTCCATCCACTATTTGCAGTGCATACTCACAAAAGAATGTGAGCAGCATGTTATAGGACATAATAATAACTACAAAACAGGAACAACAACAATAATAAGTGGCCTGACATAGTATGAACTAAACACACTACAATATGGTACAGTCCTCTTCGTGGAGCCCACTTGAACCACCAGTAATAATCATGGCGCCAGGTTGATTGGAAGGTCTCTTTGACTTCGTAGATGAGGTCTGGCTAAAATTATTCTTTTTGGATGATGATGTATATTGATTGGAGCGCCCTAAATTTTAATGATGTGAACTCAGGGTGATGTAATCCAATGGATAGTACCAGAACACCAGGGAAAGTACTGAATGCACTGTGCAAGGAAGATGGATTGAACACAGGTGGCATTGCACATGCGGTTGGCTCAAACTGTATTGTTCTCCACAATCCTCCTGCCTTGCAGAAAGCAGAACTTTGGGGCAACAGACCTGCTATAGATTCAGCACTAATGTATGTCATACTACACTTGAGTTTTGGGCTTTGTCATGGATTAGCGTACCCCAAAAACCATGCCGAGCAGACTACCATACCCCATTCAATGGCCATGAAATGGACAGTTTAGAGAAACTTAGTAGCCAAAATTCAAATGTATGAACTGCAATTTAAAGTACTTCACCTACAGCAGAATCCACACCCAGAGAAGAGGATTGGAAAGAATATGTGCCAGAAGGTAAGTTGCCACAAATTTATTAGGATTCTAAAAAGATACACTCACCTCTTGCTGCACCCAAAGCAATGGATAACCGTCGGCAGATGTCTAGCTTCCCAATGGGTAAACCTTCACTATCTGCAAAAAGATAACAAAAGGTTTCAACCACTTCATAGTTCATATGCAAGGACTAACATATGGGACTTAAAAATCCCATAATTTGATTGTGCGGGGAGAGAGAGAGAGACCATATAGATGATTCCCAACATTCCCATTGGCCATATAGTCGTAGACGAGCAGCTGCTCTCGATTTTCTTGACAATACCCAATAAGCTTGACAATATGTCTATGGCGGATCTGACCTAGATTTTGTACCTAAACTTGCAATGAAAATGTCATCAATTCAGAGGAGAAATCATTCAATTCATTCTTAAAAAAGGGGGAAAGCATTTAATAATTTACCCTAAAGGACACAATGACAAATGCAAGCAGAGATTCACTGTATAGTTGAGTGAATGATGACTCCAAACTGTGAAAGGACATTTGTGATTTCACTGAAAGCATCAACATGAATTCAGAAACATGAGTCCATATTGCTGACCTCTTTGATTTTGTAAATTTTGTAGATTTTAAGTTGCCCCCCTCTCATTTCTTGGCACAGATTTATTTGCTTGTCCAACTTCAATTATTTACTGTGATATAAAACTAGCCACTGTAGTACCTTGAAATTGTGTCCAATTGTCCATGCATCAAAGGTCAATACATGTCCATGTGCATGTTTACAGATCCAATACATCTTCATCAATGCTTACACAGCATACCACACAGTTTCAAGACATGTATAACATGTACTGTGAAGTTGCATTTCCAGGTACATCAAATCTGAAGTCACAAAAACGTGTAGCAAAATAATAATGATAACAAAATAAAAACAACAAAACAAAGTTTAAAGATGTGCTGACAAGTCTAGTGAGTATAAGATCGTATTAATCACTTAGAGTAGAAGATAGTATTAATCACTTAGTTGCATGTTTGTGGATCAACCGTAACTATTAAATTAAGAAAATGGCACTTTCTACGATTTATATTAGATAAAATGAGTGCACAACAATTTATTTCCCAAAAGAATATAAAGGTACAAATACATCAGTATGCAAGGGCATCTAGTTTAAACTTCAAAATCTCGCCAGATATTGGAATGAATCTTCAGCAAACAGATTCCTCATGAATCCTCTGCAAGGGAAGAACCACTGTATCTACCTCCCTATACGCTTGAAGTAACCAACTCTCTTGAGGCCAAATCACAATTTCATTGGATAAACATTGCCAGCCTTCATGATTCTTCAGGGCATGATTTTGTTTAGCAAACTTCATGATAGGGAAAATGTTTTTTCATGGTCCATTGAAAATCTGTCTAGTGCAGGGCAGATCCACAAATTTTATAGGTTGTTGATGATAAAACATCATCTTTTATAGGATAAATCCTAGGGACATCCCTAGTTTAGAAATCCATGAATGAAAAACACTAAGGGCACATTTATGCAGTGTCTACTCCGCAAAAAATAGGTTGTGTACTATTGTTTTTCGGAGGAAAAAGAAATTTCTAATCATATCCCCCACTTCACGTGCTCGCACACAAAAACCCAAAGAACTTTTCCATGAAATGGCTGAAGGTCAAGCTCATTTATACGCATTTCTGCAATTGCACCAAACAATAGAAAATTTTACCATGGAAAAGCATCCCACATTTCCTTCCCTTTTCAGTGTAAATGTGGCTGCACAAACGTGCCCTAAGTATTGACAAAGATGTACCAGGTTTTCTCATTCTATCACTGAAAAGACCCTTATTTGTCATGTAGGCTTATCTCACAATGCTGTGATAATGAGATGGCGACACTTCAGCCACCCAAATGGCCCTATTCACCATCTTTTCATTGGACTCTCTCTCTCTCTCTCTCTGTGCGCGCGTATGCGGGTGTGCACACCTATGGGTTGAAATTGGCTTTGTAGGTACCTAGTCCCCCAATTAACCTCATGAATTTCAATTGGTGTCCTCTATAGCATCACACTCTTTATAGCCTACCATCCATCGGCCAAGTTTAGCAGAAAACAACCTAAATTTGATTTGAATTGTGGAGTACAAATGATGAACTAACACAAACATATTACAAACCATTGATCAAAATCTTCAATACTTGTCATATATTCACTAGCTAATGAAAAATGAATATATTCTGATCCAAAGGATTCAAATGCCAACAAGATGATGGATGTACAAGCTTGGCCTCTTTAACATGCAGCACAGTAGAAATACAAATCATATAAAATTCAAAAGACGTGAAAATGAACAGCATATCAATGAAGAAGTTACTTTACCTCTTGAGCAAAATATTGACTTGGATCATGGAAGCGTCGTTTGATTGCCACAATAGATCCATCCTGAAGAAGTCCCTTGTATACTAAACCAAACCCACCCTCACCAATGATGTTACTTTGGCTAAAGTTGGATGTAGCAATCCGCAGCTCTGCTAATGTTAGTTGACTTATATCTTGCACCTCGGATGAAGAGAGGTTTCCTACATGAGGGGATACATTCCCTCTCAACCCATCAACTAAAATCATGAAGAAAGAGAAAGCAGCTCAGCCTAACGAAGTAACTCAAAACTATGATTAGGCGAAAGAATATAAACTGAGTGGCAAAAATATTTCTTCAAGTTTAATCTCTACCATATGATAAGAAGTTTGGATTTTGGAAGACAGGATAGGTGGTCAGTTCTGTAAGTGTTTTAGATGGCAAGGAAAAGTGAAAATCACATCAGGTAAGTTACTCTGCATTGTTCTCTCCAAATCATTATCAAATGACAATTACCAACATTCTTAGGTGCATAGAAGTCACAGAAAATACCATGTAGTGTGATTTTCAATCTCTATGACACCATGCAGGCACAGAATGGATTATCATAAACTTTACCAAAATATTCAAAATGATCGTAATTTAGGATACATGCAAAGATCTAAGAACAACACTGAGCGTCTGTTGAATTTTAGATTACCATAGGATGATGATTCAGAAGATCCTGTATCAGATGTTCTCCTTGCAAGTCTTCTTGCACGCATTAGGCAGAAACATACAATTATGATTACTGTAGCCACAAGCATAGTTGCACCAACGCCAGCACCAACAATGACTGCTAATCTTTGTTTTCTTGGTTTTTGAGCATTTACATCTTGGGAATATGTAAATGTTGGAACACCTAGCTCCTCGATGGGCGCGGCTGTTACTTTTGTTGTTCTTGATTTAAAACAATCGAGATCACCTAAAGAAATCAATGTTGGAGAGGGAGAAGTTGAGTCTTAAGCTGGCAAATTGAACATGTTACTGTTGTTTTTCTTGATTTAAAAGAATCGAGATCACCTAAAGAAGTCAACTTTGGAGAGGGAGAAGTTGAGTCGCAAGCTGGCAAATTGAACATCCCACTCAGTGAGCAGAGTGCATAGTTCTGATGCAACCTGTGGAAAAACATAAATATTCAAATTTCCAAAAACTAAGAATTTGAAGTAAAAGGTGAAAAAAGAAACCCATTGACACAAAGCCATGTCTATTACAACAAGATCCAAGTCACTCTTCCCGTATCTTCTGTGATAAGTTATTCTGAACAAACACATGCCTCAAAAGTAGACTATAGTTTTTATTCCTCGGTGTTCAAAGTTTCCACAAGAGAACAACTGTCTTGGAAATAATGGTTACAAAGTCCACATTCCCCAAGCCTGAAAATTCTCTAAACTAATCGGGATAAAGCCCTCTAGCTTTTAACTATTGAGCTTCCCATAGAAGGGGAAAAAAATTTAGTAACGGATTTTATAGAAACCAGAAAACAAGTCAAACTACAGGTAGAAAGCAACATATACGAGCCTGTACAATTCAATGCAAGAAACTCGGTCTTGAAAAACAAGAATGCATCAAGTGTTCATTTTGAGTCAAGGGTAGCATGTACAGTTGGGTTTTCATTATTGTTTCTTTTCATTGACTTAGGCACATGAAGCTTGGAAAGCAGAAGACCAACTTCCTAACTCAGTGCATTGCTATGAATCTTCAGTTAACATCTTTGTATGAAAACAATCTCAATCATCAAAAGTGACTGGTGTAAAGAAAACATTTAATTAGCATGATTTCACAAGAACTGTTTTTTGTGTAACATTTTGATATTAACGCTGCAATAGGAAAAATGCCAGTATGATTAGATTACGTTTATAAGGATATCAAGGAACCATGATTTAACCAGATCATCTCTTGATCTTATTCAAAGAATCTGATCTAATCTTATTGCTTATCCTAACATATTGAATGCCAAGCATCAATTTTCTAGCTAATGATGGAATTAGAATAAAATCACCCTCAATAGAAAGGGGAAAAACACTAAATTATGATACAGAAAACGACTGGGATTTTCTTCTGAAGACAGATAAAAAAAGATTGAGAGACAATTAAAGGAAACAAATTCAGTACCAAATTCCATTAAAATTTGAGTGTGTGTGTGTGTGTGTGTGAGAGAGAGAGAGAGAGAGAGAGAGAGAGAGATCAAACAAGTAACTTATTTTAGTTCCATCAGAAAGATGATAACTTGAGTTTTTAAACACCTCCATCCATAGAATGGCTTCCATAAGGCAAACAATTTTTCATGCAATGGAAAGTACAAAAAGATTTTATTTTTTTTTTTAAAAAGGATGATCATACTGTAAATTTCTTGATTTCTGCTGAATGACATTGACTTCAATGTATTTAGGGCCAAAAGCAGAATTAATATCAGAAGCAGCAACTGAAGCCACTGCAACTGGTGCATCATGACATCATCAGAGCATTACTCTCATAGAGCATTTTCAAACTAAATAACACCTATTCTCCTCCGAACTTCATCACAGGGATTATGCCCAGACACAAGAGTTGCCAAATCCTCACTGCCCAAAGGGGGAAAAACCATATCAATAACAAAATCCATATCAGTGCTAAGTTATGAACTATGAGAATCAATCAATCCAATACTTTCAAGCTTGGAACAATAACAGTGACATGGGTATCAAAGGCTTAAGCATTCAATACACACCCTGCAAAAAAATTGGGACAGGATTGCAATTACCATTCAGATTAAATAGAAGGCACTGAACAAAAGAAACCCAGATGCTCCTGAACAAAATTGTTCTAAAGTGATGAAAGAAGCAAGCCCCTCAACCCTCAGCATTTCTAGCTTTGGGTCTGAAATCCAAACAGGATCTCTGGTTGCCCCTCACAAATTCAAACTTGTAAGGAAAGAATTACTAATTTTTATCTATAGAAAACAGAAATGTTTGTTATCTCTCTATCTATACACATGTATCATATTTTACTTGTAAGAAGTAGTTATAACATACAGTTCAAGACAAAATTAATTGGATGGTCCGGAAGGCAAGATCCCACTCAAACTATTTGAGACGTTGAATAAAACTCTCAAAGGACTACAGGGTTTTGTTAAAAACCCAAACTTGCATTGGAAGAATGCATGAGGATCTCGAAAAGTTTAGAAGAACTTCGGCAATGTAGATAGAAGAACTCCTGTTTCAAGGCAATGGAATTCCACAAGCTTCTGTTTACAATGCAAGCTGAATCTTAAATGCAACTAGATTCCCGGCTTTTCAAAGAAATTGCGACAAATAACCAAAGATCTTCAGCAGCGTAAACAGAAAAGAGATTTGGTTCCACTAAACCTCCCATAAGATCTCTGGGAGCTTTTGGAATTCAAAACTTGCAAGCAAACCGTTCCAAACCAAATCAAGAATAGAAAAATAAAAGATCTTCCTGTGAACCAAAAATAAAAGGTCTAGTCTTTTAGAGGCTGAAATCTAATAGACTTCTGAATTCAAAACCAAATTACTCTAAAACGCCATAAAACTTCTGGATTTTATTAAAAAATCAAAAACCTGTGATTAAAAGAGTCTTGAACATCTACATTGGTATTGATGAAGCATTGCCATTGCAGGGGGACTTCTCTTACCTTTTCTAATTCCAGTTTCCAAACCCCATAAAATTTCTGGGTACTTTCAAAATCCAATCTTGCAATGTTATAACTTGAAAAAAAGTAAGGGAAAAGATATCTAGAAAGGCAGAGGATCTCTAGCAATGCAGATAAAAACTAACAAGAAAAAAAAGAGAGGTTTGGTTTTTGTCAAACCAGCCACATAAAAAGGTGGCAGACCGCCATGAATGCCTTACAACACATTAGAAAACTGCTTCCAGATTGATTAAAGCAAACTGCGAGAAAAAAAAAAAAAAGGAGCTGAGAGTGCTCGGATCGAAATGGACATGAGCAAAGACCATAATGTTTTGTTTCTACTTGGAGCTGGCAAAAAGCTCTCAAATGCCAGCAGTAAAGTACAGAAAGAGAAGAAAGAAACAGCAAAAAGGCTGTCCTCCTGCAACCCAATTGCAGAAAATCATAAGAAAACAATAAAGAAGCTTTTTTGCTCACAAGAACATGGTCTTTTTCACAGCTTTGCTGGGTTTGAATAGGACTTGGTATAACAGCCATAGACATTGTATTTAATGGAAGATTTTGGTGGCTGAATCTTCAAAGCTCACAATGCCAACTGCTACACTTACTATGGCAAATTCTTCACAGCACCCACAAACCCTTTTAACGGCGCTTCTCTTTGTATTAATGAAGGGACTCACTTTTGAGAGACAGATTTCCTTCCAAAACAATCCCTTTTGGACTTGTTTGAGTAAGATTTTCTACCCCTATCATAGTAAATCGAATCCTTTCCATCAAGGAAAACCAGCTCATTTTTTTTTTAGATTTTTTGTAAGAAAAACTTATGGTACATAGATCAGTTAATTGTTGCTTCAGTTGTTAGTGCCCCTTTCTTTCTCCCTCTTCCTCCTGTGGCTGCGGGTTGTATTTTGGTGGTGTTGGTTTGCGCTTCTCCTTTCTTTCCTTCTTGGCTGTTCAGTATTCTCTCACGTACCGTTAAGTTTGATTAATGGAAGTTAACATTAAAAAAAAAAAAAAAAAATAGATCAGTTAATTGCGTGATAAATTTGAGCAATTTTAGTTTCATCATCAAATCCTCTTGTTACACAAATGCACCCTTGTTAAGAATTAGAGGATTTCATGCTTAGCTGATTTCTATTTCCACGGGAGAGAGAAATTTTGTTTTAGCTTTTTGTAAGAAAATTTTATGGTACATAGATAAGTCAATTGCATGATAAATTATAATAATTTTATCTTCATCATCGAATCCTCTTATTACACAAATGCACCCTTGTAAGAGTCGGAGGATTTTGATGCTCGACTGATTTCTATCTCCACTAGAGAGAAAAATTATGTATTTCTAACAGTCTCATAGGAAAATCAAAATACTCTTTATCTAGAAAAATTAGTTTTTTTCTTTTGACTTTTTCCTAATAAAATGCGTCATGCCAAATGACGAAACAACAAACTATACAGAAAACCAAGAACAATTTCCTTTTTCGTCGTAGAATCCTCTCATTATGCAATAGAAAACTCCCTCTCATATGTTTGGTAAACATGGAAGAATCCATTATTTTGAGGATTCCTTCATTCCGCTAAAACAATGCAATCCTCTCTTAGGATTTATGAGGGAGCGCTGCATTTCAGGTTTGGACAAAACTCGGATGAGTCACTCATTGTAACTAGGTGCTTATTTGCCTCTTTGGATTTTCAAAATTCGATGGGGAAGGTAGAGACCGAGGACTCAATGGAAGAGAGAATTATTGATGGATTGGGAGGATTTAAAAAATCATCTCTCAATTATCCTCTCTTCACCCAAACGTGAATTTTCCTCAAAATCAAGGAAAGTAAAAAAGGATTCCTCTCCGAGATCATTACCCAAACATGGCCGAGATTGCAAGGATTCCAAAATGTCATGAGGGCCAAAACACTAAAGTGAATACCAGCTGCTTTATAAATTCCTTTTTTTTTTAACCAGCCAAAGGGGCTGGGACCCAATTAAGAGCCTATATACACACACGAGAAGACAACCCACTCAAGTAGGAATCAAGCCCGTCCCCTTTGAGATTTTTACAGTTTGACAAGCCTTTTTTTTTTTTCTTAAAAATTCTTTTTAGGAATTTGCCAGACATGTGCCTTTTATGTAAATTTCCACTTTACAGTGAAAAATCATGTAGGCATGTGATCATGTGAGGCACGTTTGCCAAATTCCTATGGAATCCCTAAATAATCGGCTTTTAGGATCCCCATATAATCTGCTTTTTCCAACCAAAGGTAGAAATTTTCAAGAGAAATTCAAAGACTGGGATCTACAAAGAATCATGAATCCCCCCAAATTCGTCTTTAGTTGGGCAGAAGGACATTATATTTCTTTGTTACTACTGTTTCTTGAACAGACACTCTTTCCAATATTTCTACCAACATATATGGTTTTATTCTTTAACAGGGATGTCTCTTAGATTTCTTTTCATTTCTAAGAAATCACAAGGGCCTTCTTGTAAAATATATTCAAAAATAAAATAAGAAAGAAAAAAAATTGCATACATGATACATTCATTAATGTTGGCTTAGATGGGCGAGTGGTATATAACTTGTGATACAACATAACTGCTTACGGGTTAACTGTGTGAGATTAGACACCCTTGCCACTGCAGTGTCAAGTTTTCTCTAAACCGACTTAAAATAAATGAGATATAGGATTCTGCAATTATTTATTAATTTAGAATAAAAATAAGGAACATCCACCAGCAGGCTTCCTTTTCTTTTCTCTTCTTTTTAAATTTTTTCACGTGCGACCTTGTGATCAATACAAGCCCCTCACAATGATTAGAGAAATTCATATCAGCATAATTTTGACACTTATCCAAATTATACTATATTAAAGCTAAGCATTTTAAAGCTAATTTTGACCGTAACTATTGATTTTGACCGGGAGTCACATCTCTTCTCTATTTCCGATCCTGACCTTTCCATGAATTGACCTGACTGTAGGTAGGCTCCACGGACGTGGCCACATGGGTGTGTGCATGGTCAGTGTCCGCAGGTGAGGGCGGCACCGACAGAAATCTCAACTTCTTTGGCAATTTAAAACCAAAATCTAGTATTTTGCCAAGTTCCAATGAAGAAATCTTCACTTACGAACATTCTAAATGTGTTCAGCATAATAGAAAGGACTTGTCCCAGTGCATTAAATGCTATCTCAAGAAATGTGTGATTTTTCTCTCCTTATAACATTCTCACCGACAATCCTGACCCACCTGTACGTATCAGTATGGTTATATGTTATGGCTTGTTGCTACCACACAGTACATGCACATAACCCTCGCCACACCCGGCCATATTTCTGTTGGGTTCTTCCGTGATAGTTTCATGTACTCGGGGGCGGACCTAACTTGTTGGGAAAATCCTCTTGGAATTTAATGGGACCTTGGATGAAGGGTGGGGGTAGGCATACATTCGATTGCCCTCGGGTTGGATTTTAAATGCCCAAGTTGAGTAGGGCCTTGGAGCACGCACCACGTGTCTAAACTTGTTACTCCATATATATTTAAAGATAGCCCATATATGTAAAGCTTCATTAATAAAAAAAAAAAGGAATAAAAAGGAAACATTGTGGCAGTACAGGGCTCCCTCTTTTTCCACATCTTCTTTTGAAACCTCTTCGCGCCGATTGTCAATTAAGCTCGTTGTCTTCGGTATATAAGCCTTCATCTGCCCAATGTATCTTAATCTCCAAATCCTAATCCTAAACCCTGAATTCCCAAATCCTAATCCAAGCCTTGAATTCCCACCAAATCCGAGCATAACTACAAATCCAAAGATTACCAAATCCATTCGTGTTGTCATGTCTTCTTACCCCCACTATAATTCAAAGATGGAATTCCACTCACATTCTCCAAAGGTTGATGGCTTTAAGAAAGTGAAAAGAAAAAGTACGGGTGTCCTCAAAATGTTACTGTATTCGGTCTTTTCTCACACACTCACTCACGTTGAATTTGCAGTGATCTCCATTGGGCATTGACTTGTCTAATGTTTTTTAGTACTTCTTATTAACATCCAAACCTCTTCATTGCCCAATCTTCAATAACTTTCATGCATTTAGTTGAGCTTGACATTTTCTAAAGAAAAACATTTAGATGCTATTTGGTAATGTGAAAAAAGTCCAACAAATTTTTTTTTTCAAATGTTACGTCTAACAAAATTTTAGCCCCACCTAAACAAAATTCTTGGGTCCGCCGCTGCATATACTATATACATTACCCATTAGTTTATAGGAAAATTTTTTCAAACCCCACCCCGAATTTCACCGGGTCCTGAATGATGAAGAGCGCAGGAGAAAATTATATCCATGTATAAGACAATATTAAAAAGAAATTAGAAGAAGAAGAAGAAGAAAAGAGTAAATTTTCTTTCCTCACGGGCCCTACATTAATGCATCCAATCAATGGGTAGGAGGATGAGAGGGTATGATATGGATTGGGAGCAGGCCAAACATCACTAATCATATAAAACTTCATCCAATTTTTTTCAAGAGAGTGACTGTAACTTTAATGTCCTAAATCAGTTGTTATTAGCAAAGGAACTGTCAACTCGTTATTGAGCTGAATGCCAATTCAAAAGAGTTGAAAGGACTGAAAAGTTTTGAAGTAGTCACAAAGAAACCTCATTGCATGAGCTACTGTGATAAATCAGATGTTTTTTCTTTCTAGTTTTTTAAGCATTTGCTCTGTTCAGCAGACCCAGCAGGAAGACTTTTCCCAGTTCCTAGCCCCCATCGTTGAAAGTGGGGTGTTAGCTGGTTAGGTGTAATTATTTTACAATGTTCCATCCACATGGCGCAGAGAATTTTACCAGCGGTACAAACGCTCTACCTTGGTATTATTGAAGCTGCTACCAGTGGTCACATGAGACGAGAGTTATCCCAGTGCAACAATACTACTGGAACTGTAACTGTTGCAACTTGCAAGTCACATGGCCCCTAAGGCGGCCATAAATGCTTCCTTTGTGCTTTTTTAACAGCAGACTACTGTTGTGGTCACAGTCAAAACAACCAGGCACATGAAATCAGAAGACAGAGAAAGATAAACTGTACAAATGAAAAGAAAGAAACATGGGTCTCTGGGACACTGCTTTGTCACAACTCTTACTGCAAAAAGATGTGAATGAAAATGTGATTGTAGTTCATCTTCGGATGGACGCGCGATTTTTTTATAATGTGGACCCTGTTTGGTGCCATTCTTATCAACAGACTGGTCCAAAAAATCAGGGGTTAGCCACTAGGCCTTTATCATATACTTCAGTAGGGGTGGTTAAGGGGTCAGATCTCGTGTGGTTCTTTTGAAGATTTTCAAGGTGATGGGTATGTCTGGGGTTGCCCTTTTCAAGGTTTATTACAAGGTGATGGATACATATGTAATCATCCCCAACCTGACCCATTAATAATTGGGCTGGAAATGTCAGGCATCTCACATTAGGTTCAGTGAGATACAGGCCTGCTTGGCAAGTCAGTTTTCAGGAGTACTAAAAATGTCGAGTCAAGACTGCATTCAAGCTGACTTGGCAGGCTGGGCCAGTAATCGCCATCCTTACAATTGATCGAGTCAACTACAGGCTACAGATTTATCTGTCTATAGAGGGTTATTGTTGAGAGTAGGAAGCTTTTGGAGGAATTTATGAACAACCAAAAAAAAAAAACAGCTGCAGAAAAGAAAATTTCCTCAGAAGCAAATTAAGCATTTTATTGTGGACCTAAGAATTAAGATCCTTGAAATTCGACCAATTTTACACAACTTCTGAGAATATTCTTTATACTCTTGCCTTTTGATCTCAATTGGAATTTGGCAAAATGCAAAATTTTGCAAAAAGGCTAAACACTCTTGTACCTTTAATCTTATTTTGTTGGTGTTCTCCCATTATCTCACCTGATCAACAGTTCAGTTCTGAGAATGCTGCTAAATTTCTAGACCGGATAGGCCTTATCCCATCCCTTTTGGCTCAAGCTAGCTTAGTGCCAGATGGAACTAGTATTTGGCCTCCTTGGATTGGATTGATATCTCATATCTAGGTGCATGTTTCAGTAATCCAGTAGGATAACCATGCTGTCCAACATAGTGAATGGAGGAAACTGGTCTACATGCTGTGTCTTAGCTTGTGCATTGGGTTGATTACTTGGGCAGAGCTTCTTACATCATATGACTTGTTACTCCATGGTCTAGGGAGGACAGGACTGTCAAATTTGTTAATCTGATATATTGGTAACCATGGCCCTAGTATTGCCTGGATACAAATGATAGCACTTCAACAAGTCTTCTCCATTGTTCAAATTGGGTAGAGGCAAACTGAGATTCTATGCAACATGGACACGATTCCCATACCCCAGACATATTTCGATACCTTGATTGGCACTCTGTACATGTAGACATTTGGATCAGACGGTAGATTTATTTCATCAAATGGTTTCTTGAAGTTGTTCTCCATCATATTCATAATGCTCTTCTGGGCACAAAACTGAAAATAAGCACATGGGAAGAAACATTTGATCGGCTCCGATGGAATAGACATGTATTTAAGATGGTTTGGGCATCAACCTTAAAACAAAGAATTGAAGTGATATAAGTTCAAGGAACTTGGGAAAGGGGAGATAAATATAGACCTGAAATATAGCAGTCAAGAAAGAATGTCAGATTGCAGTCAGATAACACACCTTAGAGAAGAGCTTGAGTAGAATAGAACTCACAAAGTCGGCCTCATATGGATAAGGCTGTGATGAGAACGCTTTTCCAAGAATTCTCAATCCTCTTCTTTTAATGGTAAATGAAACTTTATTCCTTCAAAAAACAAAATCGAACAACCAACAAGCAAGCTGCCGAGAGAGAGAGAGAGAGAGAGAGAGAGAGGCATAGCCAAACATCAGACTTTTAAACAGCCCAATCAAATCCTTGAGGAAGCTGATCTACTTCACAAGAGGATATGAAAGAAAGAGAACTGGAGATCAACACAATTTACAAATTTCGCGATCCATGCACCCATCTCCAAAAGTATGCGCCACCTAAGGACACTCAAAAGCTATGATGCATAGATACTTGAAAATGGGCAACGTATCATATTGTATCGTATCTAATACTTCACTTTTTATGCATAAAATCCATGTCCTTGCCATGTCCATGGCCTGTCTCTACCCTATCCATGTCGTATTTGGGCATCATAGCTCAAAAATGAATCGGACTTCATGTTAAGACTCATAAATGCAAGCTTACGAAGAACTCTACACTCTATCAACATTACCAGACCTTTGGGCATTTGAATATATTTTTTTGGTGTGGATGAGTTGTCATCTCTTTTTTCCTTTTTCTATTTTCTTTCTTGGGTGGGACTCGAACTGCCATACTTTGGAGTTTATTAGGTGTCCTAACCAGTTGTCATCCTATTTCGATCACTTATAATACCGTCATCAATGGAATAGAGAAAAACATTAAAATAAAACAGAGTCTGAATTATATACCCAACAAACTAAGCTTACAAAGTTTTGACTTACAACTAAGCCAACTTGATGCTGGAGAAAAGACAATAAAAGTAATTTGATTGTAAAGAGGGGAAGCTACCTTTGTGCTTGTACACATCTATGAGTTACTGAGGGTTTGTAGGCGCAGCTTCTCCATTTAATTCTTTTCTAATTAGTTTTAGAATGTCCATTATCTGTATGAAGACAATAGCATAAATGAGTACTTGAAATGGAATAAATGCATAAATCCATATGTTCGAGCAGAAGAACATTGAATAATGCAGAAGCTCAAGTTGAAGCATAGACAGCATCTCACAAGTAGTGTAGAATAGGAAACGTAAAGCATGGAAACTCAAAAGTAAGCAAAGATGACATGTGATGTATGCTCAAAATACTTTCAAAATATGATGCCTGAGGAATGTTTATCACCCAATCGAGAGGTCTATTGCAGTTAACTATAGACCTCGAATTTATACCATTGGAGGTCGATACGAGCTTATCTGTAGAATCCTCAACCCCTTATATGTACAAGCGGAGAGTGAAATTAGGAGATCAAATTATTGGTCTAACAGGTCCTGCATTTGATAGACCATATCCAAAAGATTTGACCAATGGACAATCCTAACCTTCAATTGATTTATGCAAAAAAGTTGGACAAGAAAGAAAAACAGAAACAGTCATTGGTCTACATAACCAAACCATGGCCACACACGTACCAAACAAAGGTAGAACGCATACTCAATATCATATTCTGCCTTCATATTTTATTGCATGTTCCTCTATGCAATTATATCACATTCTCTGATTCATTTATAGCCCTCACGTAGTAGAAATAGGATATCAGAGGAAAAGAGAATTGGTAAAAAATCCAAAATTTGGAAATTTCTTGAAGAAAGGGTATTGTAGGAGAGAGAGCTGGGTCTGGAGATATCATAAATGTTCAGTAAGACACGAAAAAAGTAACGAGTTCTTTGTCATTCCTCTGTATTCCTTCTTGTATTTTATACAGGGAAGCGAGAAAATCACATGCAGATTCATTCTTAGTCCTTGAATTGAAGTGTCAACTTACAAAAAAAGAACACATCAGAGAGAATTCTAAAGGCATAGGACAGAAACAGTCTGAATTAGGTGGGTGATGGATTGGTTTATTTTAATCAAACAAGTAATATTTGTTCACCAGCCTTACATCCACCCTCTTGGCACTTGAAGTTTGCATTCCTTAATACTCGTCAATCATAAAGTATTTGCATGAGTTAAAAAAATTTATCAAAGTGAGACATCCTACTTACCCCAAAATAATGTTGAAGAACCGGTGAATAGCGATATAGTGCTGCATATATCTTCTCAAGAAGACGTAGAAGTGCATCTACTTTATCACCGAGTAAATCAACCTACACGCCAGAGAAACCAAACTGACAAAATTCTCCAATAGCGGTTTTTGAATATAATGTTCAAGAAAAGTTCTCAATAGACAAAGCAGTTCCAATTGGTGAAAGCAAATTCAAGACAATCATCATATTTGCTAATGCCATTTAAACAGCCAGACAACCTCCCCCCATCATTTTGAGGGACCCTAGTAAAGTGCTCATAGTGAATGCAATGCATAATGTTTGCTTCCATTGATGATCATTTTCTATAATGCTTTGAGAAGAGATCCCTCTGCCCTCTGGTTCTGCGTCTCTTCCCTTGTCCTAAGTTAAGGTTGGATGAATCATTGTTGCCAAGGGTTTGTTGAGATTTGAGTAGAGAAAAACAGTTGCAGTAACCTGTTAATGCAATGATGAGTATACAATACATGTGACGCGAATTTAATTTAAATTATAAATGTTGATAAAAGACTGACTTAGTATATCAATTTGGCTTCACAACTAAATATTAGGTATTTAGGTGCAGATAATTTAAGTTTGTTCTCCACTGAAGTCATCCAAAATTAGAAAAGGAAAAATTTTCATTTCATAATTTTTCCATGCAGTTGATTTGAGAAATTCAAAGCTAGGAAAAAGTCCTATATAGTTGGAAAAACTCTCCTCATTTTATGGAGGAATTTTGGTCAATTATCTCTTTGTGGATCCAGGGTTGTGTTGAGGCCAATGTCCACCCTCGCTCCTGAGCGGTCATAATTGTGGTTGAGCCCCCGCCGCACCATAAAACTATCGTTGTGTCGTTTTCTGTCACCAATTGGTTTTGGGATAAGTGGTACATCAATGGGGTGTAAGATCCTATAAGTGGTATCAGAGCTTGATAGGTCGGGTGTTCAAGTCACAGAACACGCGTTTTGCGAGTTCGCAGTAGGAGTCGCGGCTGGTGTGCCGTTGAGGGAGGGATTGCTAAGGCCAACGTCCACCCTCGCTCTTGAGCGGTCATAATTGTAATCGAGCCCTTGCCCTCACCATAAAACTATTGTTGTGCCGTTTCCTATCACCAATTGGTTTTGGGATAAGTGGTAGCTCAATGGGGTGTAAGATCCTACATGTTGCATCAATAACCTTTGCACATGTACAATAGTTCTTTTCTTTTCTTTTCTCTCTTTTTTTTCTTAAGTGGCATGTCCTCTCCTGTCTTTTTATGCTTATCATGAGAGATGCCCCACAATAACATAAAAGAAAGGTATTTCATGAAGAATGAGACATTAATTTACATTAATTGTATGGACTATAGAGAATACTAGAACACCACAAGGTAAATGATTGACTGGGAGCATAAGGATGAAGTTTCTATGGTGCAACATATTAGAATAATAACAAATTGACCAATTTGATAACCTCAGCTTCAGCTGTTTGAAGGTTATAACATCTCCTCAGAAAAGCCTTCCTATATAGCAATTCCTTGGCCTTAATTGAAGGCACATGTTGAATCAGTTGATCTAACTGAAGCTTTGCTTTGTCTAATCTGGAAAGAAGAAACATATCGATCAGTATATCCCACAAGCACTTTTCAGTTTTTCACATAAATACACTATAAGTGGGCTAGACGTGTCTACCACAGCCATAATTATGCCAAGGAAATAAAACCTTTTCACTCATAATTAATGACAAAAAAAAAAAAAAAAGTAAGACAAGAAATAAAATGCACAAGAGTAAGATCTATGGGGCATTTTCCATTGGGTAGTTAGAATACGGGAAAAGAAAAAATAAATCCAAAAGGCTGAACGACCAAAAATTCATGAAAAACTAAAGAGTCCTTCATTTTAAAAGAAGATCTTTCAGAGAAAGATGGCTTCTTTCAAAAGTTACTAAAGAGGCCCTATATAAGTTTATTTCAAGGAATCTAAACGTCTGAACCATTTGAGTTCTAGCATACCAGATATATCCATCAATTGTACTCAATAGACTCTATTAAATTATTTTGGAAGCATAATATTAACAACATTTTAAGTATCAAAAGGCTCTGTGAAAAAGGAAAGATAATTTTAAACATAATGGTGAACAGGATTGGAGATAGTTGTAAAATTGCAAAGAATCATTGACCAGTAATATCCATGAAATAAATTTTATTGTGAGTGACATAAGCTAAATAATGAAACTAGATGTCCCCTGAGGATAAAAAGGAAAACGAATGTGTACCTTGTTATATGGAATCCTTGTTTTTCATGTATGATGTGCTCAAAATCAGTGATAGCTCTTGAAAAATCTTTGAGAGGTGTCACTATAGATTCTAATGCATTCCACTGCTTTTCTCCATTGGGCATATCCTGAGCAATGCCTTCAATCAAAACCATCTGATGATTAGCCTCTTCCGGACTTCCAACTGCTATGCCTAAACTACAGCCCAATTCTCTCAGTTCTACCTTGCTCATTATAATCTGCTGCAAAGCGTTCTCTAATTTGCTCTTTACTGAATCAAAAGCATCATCCTGCAGAAAGCTCTCTTCATCTAGCTCTTCAAGTTTCCAATCACCAAGATCAAAATGTTTATCAGTTTCCACTAATTCAGTATTCAATATCATAAAATCGTCAACTGCTTCAGAAGTATTCTGCTCGGAACCCTGTTCTTGCATAAAGTGATTCCTCTTACTGATCTCTAGAAGAAAGCTAGCCAAAGGCAAGTCTTCCAGCGTAGTGTCCTGATTCCAAGACTCTTGGCAGTTTGGTAATGTGACAGAAGAGTTGACATCTTTAATGACCTCACTAAAGACTATTTGATATATCTCTTCCCTTATAAGGCTCTCAGTGATATAACTTTCTCGGTCGTTGTTCCACTCCCTGACGATCTCTTTCAAGGAAACAGCATACAAATCTTCCTTTATTAAGTTCTCCATTTCATTACTTTCTACTTCATGATACATCTGCTCCACAAACCCTTTGAAGAGAATCATATGCAACTCCTCCGCAATCATGGTCTGAATATTGAATTCTTCTCTTGCATGTTTCAACTGTTTTATCTCTTCTATAGAGGCTGCATCAACTGAATGGCTCACTTTTGCATTGCCTTGTTTCTCAGGAGCCTCTGCCACTTTTTCTTCCTCAGCCAATATGGATCCTGACAATGTTTTCTGGAGAGAAAACTCGCCCTTCTCATAATCATCAAGATTGACACCAGATGTGGCACATTCTTCGATGATTCTATCCAATCTAAAAATAATATCTGGGATCAATTTCTTGACGTGGTTGAAGGCCTTGTCCTTCCTGAAATGGCAACGCCCTTTTTCTCTGAGAATTTCACCTTTAAGACAATCTATCTCTTCAATCTCTTCTGTTTTCTTCTTTAGGAAATACTCGTGATTTCTTATCATCTTAGCAACATGATGATTGGAATGCGGTGCTGAGTCCTCTTCAGGCAGATCCTCCAGATGGCATAACTCTTGAAACTTCAAGGATGAGTCAGACTTTCCACATCTTCGCAGTGCATTAGTAGGATATTTCCTCGGATCACCACCAGAAAATTTTGTATCCACGGACTTCTCGTTTAATGATGTATGGTTCTGAGATATACCCATGCCTCCAAAGTCAACATGGGAGGAAGAAGATGAAGGGATTCCTGACTCATGGCTGATGGGAGGAATGGAAGGAACTTCAGTTTGAATGACCAGAAGCTGCTCAAGTTCATGATGCAAACTCTTGATGCCACTGATCAATGATGGAGAGTTATCACCTACCAAGCTCTGAATAGCATCTTTATGTCCCTCCAAGTATTTTGTTTTGAAATTCTCTTCAACATCCCTGAGGAAGCCTCTAAGCACAAGACCAACCATTTCTTTCTGGACGCTCCACTCCCACTGCTGTTCCAATAACCCCACCTTGGACAATGAAATAGTGTTGTCCATCATTTCAAAACCTACCTCCAGCATTTCCTTTAGAATATCAATGTCAGTACCCATCTGCTCAAATTCCAGGTTTCTATCTGTGACTTCTGTCTGCACACAACAATTAAGCACCTCAACACGAGAATCGTTATCATTCTCAAGAAACCCAGTCTGCTTACAGCCATGGTTTTGCACTTCCTCTGACTTGAGACTTAAATTCTTGTCATCTATGTTATAGCTTCCGCTTCCTTCCCCCACCAATTCAAACTCAGGTTCCAATGCACCTGCTTCCAATTTCAATGTATTGGAGCATCCATTCAATTTCTGCACTTCATCAGTTGAATGTACTCGTCCATCCTCAAGTTTTCGCTTAATGTTCCAAAATTGTTGATCTAAAGAATTCTTCAATTCACAAAACCCAGTGTCGCTGTCCTCTCCGCGAATCTGATTGCTGTGTACAAATTCCCGTACTCTGTCACTCTTTGTTTTTTCAAGCTCAAGAGTAACACGCAGTGAAGCCAGTTCTCCTACTTTTGATTCCAAAGCCTGTCTAAGCCTCAACTCATTTTCCATTCTCTCTTTTAGCTCTTTGTCCTTTTTCTTAATTGCAAATTCAGTTTCCTCAAGCCGTTTTCGGATCCGGTCTCTAGTATCAGTTAATTCAGAAACCAGCTTTTCACGCTCTTGGCTGCTCTCGACAACATAGATGTCCACCTCTTCCTGTATAAACTTCAAACACCACTCCAATTGCATAATCGCCAGCTCGCAAAACCTAGATTTCTCATTCAACCTCTCTAAATCCCCTTTCTTAGAGCATACTTTATCATACGCTTCCTCCATTGTGGAATTCACAATTCCCATCATAATGGAATCCGCAACCAGCCCAGACACTCTTAATCTACAATTGAGGCCACTGAAAAACTCATCCATTTCGCTAAAAAGTAAGAAAGAGATGGAAAATGAACCTATTCTCTTAAAATAATCCAATTAATAAAGATGGATATCTATGCACTAGAATTCCAGCTCTTTTCCTACTTAATTTACAACCTTGTATCATTAAGAAGCACACTGCACGCCCCTTTCGCAAACCTAGCACTCTTTACCTATACTACTTACGCAACAATCACCAAAAAAATACCCATGTAAATCTGCCTCATCAACCAAATCACTCTCATAATTCAAAAAAAATCTCTTCTTCGGTAAAATGCAAGCAAAAAGTGACCTATCCATGTATTTCATTGTTTCACTTTTAAATCACATAAGAGAACAAAATCAAATCCTACCACCACCACCTGACCACATTATTTATAAATATAAAAAATAAAAATAAAAATCATTCACATCTTGAAAGATTTCCTTCAGGTGCCTCGATCAAAACCTCGATTGCTACTGAATCAGTCAGAAAACGAGAAATGAAAATAAAAACAGATGATCTTCAATCAATCCAATTGGATGTTTTTTTTTTTAAAGTTTATCACAAGTCAACACAAGATCCTGGAATAAAACAGGAGAACAAAAATGAAAGGAGAGGAATCGAAACAAAAACATCTATTTCTTCATATATCCGTCATACCAGATGGGCTTCAAATTTGTGGTTTCTCTTTGGCAAAAGGGATTGAGATTTGAAATACCATAATTGTTCAAAACTTAAAACATATTTGAACAGGAACCGCTGCTTCTTGTGGTTTTACGTGTCGAATTCCTCGCGCTTTTAACAGACTACTCAAGCGATCCGGCCTCGAAGGAGGACGTGGCATGGAGAGGATGTGGACGTTAGTTATGTACATGGCTTCTTCTTTGCAATCTACTTCAGATCTTCATGGTTTAAGGGGTGTTGGGCCTCTTGGCACTAGGGCTGGGTCTCAAGGCTCAAGGTATCACTCCACGGTAGGTTTACCTAGCCCCGGGGTCCACAGCTCTTGAACCAGAGGTTGTCATTTCGAACTCGCACCCTCTCCCAAGGGCTACTTGCCCAGGCAAAACCTCACTTAACCTATATGTGGAGGGGAGTCAAGAACTTCACGTGCCCGAGAGAACAGTTAGTTCTAGAGGGCAAATCACCCTCGTCGCTGGGGAATAAAAAAAGACCACCCTGACACAAGAAAGGAAAACTCATTACACACTCTTATAGTTCTAAGAAATTTGACTTAGACAGGGAGTCAACGCTGCAAATTGGGAGAGTGATGCTTTTTTAACAAATTATTTATATTATTAACAAAAATCAATTTAAATTAATAACTTCTATATATATATATATCTATATTTATATATATATATTTATAAATGCAAAAAACCTTACCTCCAGTGGTTTTACTCAGTAGCTAATTCCTAGGGGAACATACAAACCATCCTATCCATATGTATCGAATAAAACTTCGAAACATAAGATTCAGAATTGAGTATCCCTAGAGCTTAGGGCCAAAGGCCAGTAGGATTGGGCTGGCTAGGAGATACACTGAGTTAAAAAAAAAAAAAAAAAACCTATAGTTGGGGTAGGGCAGGGGGAGCACGATAAACTTTCTTAGTACATAATTTTAAGACTATGTATTGGATGTAAAAGTTAAAATGTAAGTTTCACGTTATATTTCAATCATTATTTTTAAAATGCTAAATCCAAATATTAAGAATGAATTACTTAAAAATAAATATCAATTGTTAAAAACCAAATATACCATTCAAACTTTTTATAATTCATGCAACTTATAAAAACAAGTTGACTTGTTAGACTTTTTCCTATATTTGACTTGGCCCTTTGTCAAATAAAATGACTCGGCCCTAAATAAAAAGTCAACTCATTGAGTTTTCTTATTTTACCAAAAAAAATCCCTCGGTTTTCTTACCTTCCTCTAGCAGTGAGATAGACTTATTAGAGTGAGATTTGATTTAAAGGCCACTCTCTGTGGGTCTAGCTTGGCCAAAACTTATCTAAGACAAGCTTATTTAGTTATTAGGCTTAAAGTCTAGACTGTGACTTAAACCTTTACTACTTTCAAAAAAACATACACCTTTAATTATGTTAATATAGTGATAAAAGGATTTATTTATACAACAAGATGATTTTGTCCTCCGCAGTCGTTTGTATCTATGGGAGAGAGGAATATAACATTCTTATTCTCCAATCTCCCCCATAAGAAATTGAAATCCTCATAATTCAAAATCCTCCAAGAACATCCGTTTCTTTTTCTTTTTTTTTTTACTTTTCCTTTTTCGCAAGAAAAATAAATTGTATGAAACAAGAGAATGATTAATTAAAAATTCATGATAAAATGGATTCCAACAAAGGTCCATTGGGAGATTAAGATGAAATGTTAACTTTCCTAGCATTTGATTTTCCTCTCTCCTTATTTCATTTTCCATTGAAAATGAGGTTATTCAACACTCAACTATATATAATATAAATCTTCATCTTTTTCCCCCCCAAACTTTGAACAATTTTATGGATCTTCAATTTCAACCAAATCCATCCAGTGGTGTGCTCGGCCACATATCGATCGAACCCTGATGAGTCCCATACTCCTTTCGATTTATATATATATATATTCATCAACTTGTTTTTATTTTTCCTTTTATAAAGGATCAATTTCAATTTGACAGTGGGCCATCTCCCATAGGAACTAGGAAGGGACGTGATTTTGAGCAAATACAAGAGGTGGACCGCTCCGATGAGTTTTTTACAGGTCCTATAGACGCCCACCCACGGACACAGTTCTCTAATTAAGAGGTTCTTCGCCTGGTGCAAAGCTGCATTTCAGAGAAAGGTTTTGCGGAGTTTCTTCCGTAAAATCCCTAGATGATTAGCGTTCTCGCTCAGGTAAAAGAGACAATTCCTTTTCCCGCGATTCGAGATTTCTCCCCATTTCTGTTCAGATTGAAGATTAATCTTTGTTTTGTTATTGGGGATTGCTTTGATTTTCGCTCACGATCTTGTTTTCATTTGCTTGGGTTATGATTTTCTCTGCTGCTGCTTGATTTTACAGGAGCGTCTTCTCGGCGCTGCCTTAGGAGGCATTTTTATGGGCGTTATCGTCTTGGAGCAACGCAAGGGCATCTATGCCTTAATTTCCGAAAATCAACCCCAAAAGAAAGCTGGGTATGAGGTAACCCCAATTGGGTCTCTTTTTTCTCTCCTTGTTTTAATTGCTTAGGTTGTGTTTGGATGTATAATTGAGTGTGGTTGTGATAATACATTGAAAACAAAAAAGGAAGAAGTGTGAAATTCCTCATGTTAGATCCTACTTGGGCTTGGTTTATTTTACAACACACTAGGAACAAAAACAATGACTATAGCATTTGGAAATCACCAACACTCTCTAATTTGAAATTTCTAACAATAGTTGATGTCCACTATTATGCAACTTAATTATTGTCATCGGAAAGAAATTTGCACAACCGGGATTCAGACTGGAGCTCAAGCCGGGGTAATTCCAAGTGGGCATTTCTTGTTTTATATTCTCTATAACTTTGTTAAACCGGGGCTTGAATGCAGGTTTTTGGAATTTGTCTCTCGTGATTGTGGGTGAAAAATAGAGAAAAGAAGACATTTTCATTGCATTTCCTATTTGCAGTTTTTTTTTTTTTTTTTTTAATAGTGTTTTTAATCGCCCTGGATGATTTGTGTGCATGCCTACATGCATACATACTGCACCAACTGATTGATAAAGATCAAAGCCTGGTGCTTCACAAATACCGTTTGCCCATTTATGTTTTTGGGGTTTCTTGTGAAGACTGATGAGGGCTTGAGTGGGTTATTACCAGTTGAAGCTTGTAATGATCATAATTGTTGGACCCAGACGGGCCTACACACGCCAACATCTCTCATTTGACCAGAGTAGTCAATTCATATATATTGAAATTAAATGCCTTTATCATTTTTTTGTAGGAATCCATTAGTATGTTTTCCTTTCTCACGATGTTCCATTTTTCAAACATGTTTACTTTTATTATTATTATTCGTAATCATTTTGAAACATGTTGCCCTTTGTTGTTGATGAGTTTGTCTTCTCATCAATGGTTTGTTTTGGGATTTTGAAGCTGCTATTTTGATTTTGTTGAAAGATGGTAATGTTAGGTCCTCCAGGGAAAATAAAAGAAATATTGCTTTTTAAAACTTACAAGGGAATGGTAGCAGTTTTGCATAAATTCTATCACAGACCTAGTTTGGGATAACAAAGGGTCAATAGAGTAAAAGGTTTTATCTTCTACCAACCTAAGTAGTTGAAGTTCTAGAAAGGAAACTCGAAATACAGAAAGCAGTATTCAATTTAGATAAAAGATGGAGCTCCCACCGGGATCAGGATGGCCTCTCCTTAGCAATAATAAAATTCTTTCCAGGAGCATGGAAAAACGATTGAAAGAATACATTTCTCAAAGAAAGGAGTCTTCATTTTGGATAATTGACAGTGCTTCCCCTCTGGACCACTTCTTCTGAGCAAAAAGCAATCTTCCAATTCTTTTCAGGAACATTTGAAGATGTCATTTCTTCAAGGAACGTCAAGAGATGGAGTCTCATTAGGAGCTTAGATTCGACATTGATCATTCCTATTCCAAAATAGGGAGGTGTAGGAGTACTATAGATTTCAGGTGAATAAGCCTCATTGGAACCAGTTGAGGGAAAGGCTCCTTCACAGTCTTCCCACTTTAAGAAGCGTTTCTAAAGGAAAGACAAATTTTGGATGCAGCCCTGATTTCTAACTTGTGCACTTTTAACTTGAAGGAGTCTAGTGAATTTTAACTTGAAAAGATCTAGTGCATCTTCAAGTTGAAAAATCCTACCTTATAGGTATTCTCCTCAAAAGATGAAATTGGAAAAAAGGTTATTATAGTGTTGATTGGATTTTTTTTTTCCACAAGCATATGCTTTTGAGCTAGGTAGCAAAATAGATATGGGAGTGTATCCCAAAGGTTTCTTCTAGAAGTGCTTGCATGGTTCTTCCTCACCAAAGTAATTCTTTGCTTTCTATTCTCTTTCTCGTCACTGAGGAAAGATCAAGTAAAATGCTGCACAAAGCCTACGATAAAGAGTTGTGTCAAGGTCATAGGATGGGAAGAGGAAGCATCAGTATCTCCTGTTCGCCAATGAGAAGAGGAAGCATCACCATCTCCCATCTCCTGTTTGCCAATGATATCCTTTTTTGTGATCAAAGGGGAAAATTAAATCATTGAATGCAATCTTTCTGTGTTGCGAAATGTTTTTAAGGTTGAAAGTCAATATGATAAAAAAAAAAAAAAAAACCTTGTATGAATCAACATGGAGGAATGTTAGTGAACTGTTGGTCTTCAAGGTTGGCTGTTCTTTAGAGAGAATCCATATCAAGTATCTCTCTATTCCATTAGCTGTCTCCTCTCGTTGCAGTTTGGTATGTAATATTGCTACTTTTGGAGAGGGAGCTTGCTTCATGGAACTGTTGTTTTATTTAATGAATTGAGAAGCTTCGGTGGGATTTCTTCTAGGAAGGTAGAGATATTGGAAAAAAGCTCCATATGGTGGATCGGATAGAGGTAATTCTCCTTAGAGGTGATTGGGGATTGGTTCTTGGAGGAGTGTTGGAGGTAACTCGGTCCCACCTTGCCAAATTGGTGGCATTTTGGTTTAGAAAGAAATCCTTTATGGAGAAAACGCATGGAAAAGAACTTTGGGGATTCTTTTTAGAGGTGGTAATGAGAGTAAACCTTTGTTGCTATGGAAAACATTCACCTGCGCATGTGTGCACTACACACTATGCATTAGAATTTAGGGCTGCCCTAGAGGTGGGACTCACCTTTGAGTTTCATGTGCTACGCATGACTCAAAGTCCAGATGCACAGTGCGCAGTGTGCATGTGCGCAGGTGAATATTTTTCCTTTTATTATGCAGTTTATGAAGTTGTAATCGTAATATGTAAAAGAGTGTCAGAACTTTTTTGAGTCAATAGCGGTGAAGAATTTTGGGAATCTTCCAAGAGGTGGAACTTATAGTAAACTTCTCTTGTTATGCAATTTCCAAAGTACAGAATTTAATATATAAAAGAGGGACAGAGCTTTTTCATTCAATTGTGCTGACTGCTGATAGATAATTATTTTGTGAGGGCATTTGGATCGGTGAATACCCTCTCATCTCTCAATTGACAAGGCCATACATGACATCCTCTGAGAAAAATACTTGCACTTTAGATTGTTATGTGTGGTGTAACTGTCAACTATTGAAGACAAAGGATTTGGAATTGGGCCTCTCACTAAAAATTCTTGGCGAAATTCATTTCCAAGTGCTTATCTTCAATCCAGTCGCTCAACATTTGGCTTGCTCCAAAGTTTCAGGGCTAAGACACCCCGTTGGAGTCAAAGCCCTTTTGTTGGGCCATTCTTACCTACATAACTTAAACGGATAAAGAAAATTTAGATTCAGAGCGAAGTACTCTTGGTAATTTCATTGTCAACTTGTGTAAAAAAAGGAAGCTGAGACACCCCCTTGGAGTCAAAGCCCTTTTGTTGGGCCATTCTTACCTACATAACTTAAACGGATAAAGAAAATTTAGATTCAGAGCGAAGTACTCCTGGTAATTTCATTGTCAACTTGTGTAAAAAAAGGAAGCTGACAACTACCTTATCTCTCTCCTCCTCTTTAGCATGCAGGGTGTGTAGCTACCAGTGTTTTTAGAAGCATTTTGGTGGGGCTTTCCACAAAAACCCCATGTCTCATGCTCCCCTTGTCTTTAAGTATGAGAGGCCACTGCCAACATCATAATACAAATGACTCAGGTCAAGTCTTGAGATTAGTGGTCATCAATGAGGCTCAGCTTGCTTGGCAATTTTCCAAGCAAAACCAACTCGGCAAGTCACAGACATAGTGAAATCACCGAGTTGGCAAAGCTATGCACAGTTTGCGTGGTTTTCATTATTTAAGGTCTACCTGCAATAATACCTTCAATGGAATGCCCACGAATATTCTCTCTCTAAAAGTACCTCTACTTCCGTAGCTAGTTAATCTTTTCTACTGAAATTCAAAGATTGACATCTTGGTTACAATGTAATATAATTTTGAATGTCTTGCAGTTAATACCGCCCCTTTATGCAAACAAGCCGCCTTCAGATTTTGCTCATGCATGGAATAAAGCTGTGGACAGGACACTGGGGCCTGTAATTGTGGCTCTTAGTTCACGTGGCTGGTAGAGGACTTTATAATTGATTTGAAGAGCATTGCTATAGACTGTTTCCTCCTCTTCCTCTAGATGTCATGATCATGAGTTCAACTGTATCAGAATTGATGAATATCTGAGAACGTCATTGTTGTGATATTTGTTTCTTCCTTCGTCTAAAGAGACACCATTTCTACTTGCATTTTTTCTTATTGTCATTATTATGGGTTAGATTATGTGCCAAAAAACCTTAAAACAAGAGAGAGAAAAAATGTTTCTAACATCTTTGATATATTTTTTTTCCTTCTTCCAAATGGCTTTTCTTCATCTGAATGAGCTTTTATGTTCTCTACTTTTTTCTTCTTTTTTTTTCCCTCGGACTGCAAACAAATGATGAATTACTGAGAGTGATGTTGTCAATTTCTGAAGACCCAGGGATCTTTGATAATTTTATCCTCTTCATGATATTCTAATAACAAATTTCCAGTGGTATTCCTACTTTTTGAGATTGCTTGTGTATTCTCCCAACTATCCTCACATGTTCGTCTACAGCTTTTAAAATCTCAGACTTCTCTCTCACCCACCCCTCTGTATCTGCTGTTGGACATGTTTAGGGCCAGTATGGATGTCTACGTAAAAAAATATTTACAAATTTAAATATTATAAGAAAAAAAAATATAGAATACAATAATGCAACATTATAATAGTATAATAGTTTTTACTGTTTGGCAATTTTTGAAGAATATTACAAATTTTAAATTGAGTTGTTTGGAAAGGATTATGATTAAAGTACATTACATTATAAGAATATTTTTTTATTAAATATTTTAATTTATATGTAATTTACCACGTCTGGATAAAAAAATAATGTGGTAAAGTAAAGTTTAATTTTCATATTTTTACCATAAGTTACTTTTCTTTTATCACATAAAACCATGGTAAAGTATAATAAAGTCAATAAAAAAAATAACTATTAACTCTCTCTCTCTCTCCTAGTTTGCTTTACCACATACTTCATCCAACCTTACTTTATCTTTCCTTTTACCACGATATTACATCAATCTTTATTTTACTTTATCATATCTATAAAAAAGTTACTTTTAATTTACCATATAAAACAATAATTAAATGTGATAAAGTAAAGTAAAAAAAAGAAACTATTTTACCATTCCTTCCCACTTTACTTCACGATGTACTTTATCCGACCTTTACTTTACCATATATTTACCGTCCTGTGGGATTTACTTTTACTTTACTTTACTATATATGTAAACATATACATTATAATAGATTTGGTGAACTAAAGTCTTTACTTTACTCTATCACTTTATAATAGTTGTTTTAAAAGGTTCTTACCTTGTAAAAAGTTTTATACATGGAGGAGTTGAATAAGAGAATATTGAGCTTTTTGAAAAAAAATAATATTTTCTTTAAAATTTTCTTCAGTTACGAAACACACGACATTTTTTTCTTTAAAAATGAAATATTATATTCTATAAAATATAATTTTTTTTGCATTTTCTTGCTCATCCAAACGTACCCTTAGATAAAATGCATACACCTTTAGGAAAACTACTGCCTGTTCATGAGATCAAGGAACCTGAGGACCCATGTAAAAGAAAATCGAAATATGCTTCCATTGCCAATTCACCTTGACAATGCTATTACAACATATAAGTATTAGTTATTGGCCGACTTAAAAAGTTCACTACTATTCTGTTCTGTGGAAATGAATGGAGCATTGGAGGTACTCTGTGTCACATTCACATATGCATATAAACAAACAGCAAGAAGGCAAAAATTTTAATTCATTTTGCAATTTCAATAACTAAATTTAGAATGCCAAACTTTCTATCTATTAGCAAGCATATGTATTATTATTCCAAACATATCACTAGAAGAAAAGACTATCTTCTGATCTCAATCAAACAGAAACCGAAATGGTAATCCCATTGAAAAACAGAAGAAGAAGAAGAAGCCCATATGCATTTTAAACCCTAGCACAACAAATGCATCTTATACTATCCAGTCAACAGTCACAGTCAAGCTGCTGCTGCTTGCTGGGTTGGTGTCCCATTGGCATTTGGTGGCTCCAAGCTGTTGGGGGCAGCAGCAGCGGCTGCAGCCTGCTCCGCCCGTGATCGCAGCCAATGAAGGATATCATTGAACACCTGCTCCACATTCTCCTCCGGCTCCCCCACCAGCTGGTGCCACATCCCCGGATAGATCGTCAGGGTCTTGTCCTTGCTGGAGGCGCGCCTGTACAGCTCCTCCACGCAGGCCTGATCGCAAACCACGTCGTCCCCTCCGTGCACGATCAGCATCGGAAGATCCACCTCCTCAAACCTCTCCTGCACCTCCCTGCACACCCGCATCAGCTCCATCGCCGTGGCCGCCCTCGGCCAACCCACAATTCTCCTCGGGCTCGCCAGCGCCAGCTTCCTCTTCCACTCCACCTTGAACGAGACGTCCGGGATTGACTTGGTCGGGATCACCCGCCAAGTCGGCACGATGGCGGCAACGAAAGAGAGGAGGTGCTCCAGCGGCCACGGCGGCTTGAATTTGGCGCTTATGCCGCACATTGCCCCATTGAGAACCACTCCATTCCAGGGAAGGCGGCCTCCTCCGCGGCCACCGTGGAGGTGGATGAGGAGGGCGATGGCGCCGCCGAGAGACTCGGAGTAGAGGAAGGAAGGGAGGGAAGGCGGGTAGCCGGAGCGGAAGGAGTCGAAGTAGGCGATGCAGTCGTCGACGACGGGGCGGATGTCGGGGATGTGGGTGGGGAGGCCGTCGAGGCTGTCGGAGAAGCCGTGGCCCTGGTGGTCGAGGGCGCAGACGGCGAAGCCAGACTTAGCGAAGTGGACGCCGGTGAGCTGGAGGAACCAGCTGGACTCGCCGGTGAAGCCGTGGACGAGGGCCACGATGCCGATGATGGGTTGAGGGGGGAGTGGGGTCCACGACTGGGTGAAGATGTTGAGTCCCCGGGGATCGAAGAATGACGATGCCGAGTGACTCACTGAGTGCTTTGCGTAGAATTCTTCCGGGGAGAGCGAGCCAAATGGGCTTTGCTCGTTAGCCTCGGCCACTGGGTGAACCATCTCTCTCTCTCTCTCCTTGGTAAAACCCTAGTTCTAGTTCTAGTTCTAGTTCTAGTTGTATAGTTGTTGCGATTATGATGGGAATGAAGGAGGAAGGGCGGTAGAAGGAGGAAGGGCGGTAGAGTCAATAGCTGTCAATAGCTGATAATTAATACGAGTAATGGGTTTGTTGGATTGTTGGTTGGAGTAATAGGATGTCAATGTAATGTGATTGGATGAGTTTTTGATATATCTTATGCAAGAAAGTGATGGATTTTTTTTGTTTTGTTTGGATCTCTGTTAAGAAAGGTAAGCCCGTTCTTTTGGCTTCTTTCCTCTCGAACAGAATATAGGTTATAGGTCTCTGTTTTTGGCAGAGATATTTTCTAGAGAGGAGCAAGCATAGAACCAACCACCTTAATCTCCTTGTTTTTATTGTGGCAGGCGAAAGACACTCGGTCCGGATTTCCTGTGAGAACGGGGAATGGGATTTTACCTATAGAAAGGATGGTTTTTTCTCATTCATTTTTATTTTTATGGAATTTTGTCCCATGTAACTGCCCATAAACGTGTATGGATAAAGAGATAAATATCCAGTCTAAGGGTGTCCATACGGTCAAAATCTCTTTTATTTATTTTTATTTTTATTTTTTTTCATTTGGTGCACACACAACTCTAAGAGTGCACTAGATACATTTAGGGCGAGTTTAGCAACTCTATTAATACAGTCAAGTGAAGTAAAGTTGATTTTGAAAAAAAAATAAAATATAAGTGAGTTATGATGGTATTTTATTTTTTATTATTCGTTTTGAAATTTTTTCTACTATTTGTATGGAAAAGTGGAGGTTTTTTTTTGTATTTTAATGGATAAAAGTGGCTGTTTTTTTACTTTTTTTCAGAAAGATGGAAGGAATCTTGAATTAAAGTACTTTTAACATCTCATCTGAATAATAGAGGATTTTGCTATACTCGTAAAGTGCCAAACTAGCCTGCTAGGACGTAGAACACACGATATGGGAGGCAAATCCACTCCACATGCCAACAAACCGAACACCCAACAAATGGGAACAGAGTTTGAGTGGTAACCATTATAAGTATGAAATGATCACTAGTGTGGACCCCCTACGTATGACTGTCAATTAGAGGTGGTTCCACTATAAATTATTAATGTGGATTAATTGAAGAATCCCGATCCCCTGCAGAAACAAGGGGATCGGACTCACTAATAGAGGAGAGTGCCACGGTTGGAGGCCCAGTCCCAACACAACACACGGTGGATCCCCTGTTTTTCATATTATTAGATTTTGTCTGTTTGACTGCACATTTGGAGATGAGAGCATTTTGAAAATTCTAAATGCTTTCCGTGTCAAAGTATCTCAAGTGGGCTTCCTTCCCACATGCGCAAGCTTATTTTCCATGTGAGTGGGCTGCCTTTCTGTACATGCAGGCTCTCTCCAGGGTCCTTAGGGTAAAAAAGAAAAAAAAAGCATTATAGGATATAGAATTCTGAAAATTCTGGACTTCTTTATATGAAATTTAATTTTGAACTCAAGAATAGCCGCTGCATTTTTACCAGAAATTCCATCAAAGGAATGCTATGAACCAAACAAGCCTATGTGACCCGCTCTAGACTGAGCAATGTGTACTGATCTGAAATCTGAATCGACAGGGTCGTAGTCCGTAGACTCCATTCAATTGCATGGTATGGAGAGTTCCTGAATTGCGATATTTGTCTTAAATGATATGATATGGACCTCACAAGTCACAAGTGTGTTCCTGTTGTTCAGCTTCGCCTATGGCTATTAGCTCCGATGCTTGAGGGGACAGTGAAAAGAGAGAAATTCCATATTTTATAGTGATTCATCTTAATTTTCATTTTTTTTTTTTTTCATGCAATTATTCAGTTCAGTCAGACTCTTTATTGCTTAGCTTGTGCATTTTGTCATGAGACGATAAAGTTTCAGTAGCGAGATTCTTGGCAGTCATCTTAATCATCTCTCTTTTCTTTCCACAGAACATTGACATCTTATTAGCCGTTTATCTCATCTATACAGCAGGATCAGTGAGATTTGGGGCAATTATTATCACAAATAACATTTGTTAGACTGTGAGAAACTGAGTTATCAGTGGTATTTTATCAAAATTCTAAGCTCTTAATAGAAAATCCTCAGATCAAATGAATAATTTAAAATGCTAAAAATATATAGATTTTTATAAATAAGTTTAGAAAAATATTATATTGAGAAAATTACCAAAAAAACTAATTTATAATGTCCAGCACACCAAAATGGCCCTCATAGTCTTCGATAGCGGTAAAGACCCTCTTACCAATTTTCACTTTCTTTCTTCTTTTTCTTCTTCTATTTTTTATTTTTTATTTTTTTGTTTGAGATCATATTCAATCCAATTCACACAACTTCCCTTTAATAGCTGGTGAATTACTCTCCTTAATATTTGACTACTTTCACATGCACGTTGAAGCAGGACAGAATTGACCTATTTCAATGGAACTTTTAGGATTGAGGATATTGGGCGCCTAAAGTGGAGTTAGAATCTCCATCATAACTTAAGTCCAAATCCCTTCTTTCGTTCAAACCAGGAAATACTATTTCATTCAATCATGATTTGCCAACTGTATAAAATCTCATGCCATCTAAGACAGCTTCTCAATTGCTTCTTTAAATGAAAAAGAAAAGATAAGATTGTATACAGTGGCAAATCATGATTGAATGAAGCAGTATCTCTATGTTTCAACGAAGCAGGAGATCCGTACTCTCAAAAAACTTAGATACAATCCTTATGCATTGGGGTTCTTCAATAGAATGATTACAGAGGCCTGTCAAATGGCATGAAACAAATCTTCCGATCAAGTTCATTCCATCGCCCCGTGATTGTGTGCCATTCTATACATCGATCATGTCTCTAATTCTAACCATCAAAGCCTCTTAGTTCTTGATCAAATGGTTTTGGATTCAACCTCTCCAACATGAATTCAAACAACTGATCATGCAGATCCAATGTCATAAGAGAATCAATTTGGTAAACAAAAATGGAGTTCCTAGTAATGTCACAGTTGTCATATAAATCGAGTATAAATATAACACAAATGGAGGAAATAGGAAGCATAACAGCAGGTATTAGTGAAGGAAAACAAGTTCTCCAGTAATTATGGTGCATGCACACTGTAAAAATGTGAACCATAGTAGGTGCTTCTTTACACTATAATTAGCCAACAGCTCACATCATCGGATGTGAAGCAAATCAGGGAAAACACAAAAGGAACATGTATTCGCACCAAAGTAGCCTAAGTAAGTGCACCTGACAAGTGACAACCCATTGCAAGCACATTAACAAACAGCTAGCAACGGTTGTTTATGACAAAATTCCTTTGACGGATAGTGGGTGCAGGTAGGTTATGACTCCAAAAATCAGCTTTGTATCTTCCAATCCAGCTAAATTGCTAAAAACATCCAGGTTTTGCTTATAAATGTTCTTCAACTGCAAATAGAAGTGCAGTTTCCAATCCAAAGGTGGAGAGAGAGAGAAAAACTATCCAAAGTGCTCTACAAGTACTGTCACACTACATTGACCCATGTAGACCAAACAAACAGCATGTGTACACAACTGCAAACGAAGAATTTTGATGAGCTTGTACTTCTAACATATATGTGCAATGCTAGAGGTTAGCATTCAAGGAATCTTCAAGTTTGGGAAAAGATTTAAAATCAGTCACCATCACACTAAAAGCAGTGATACCTTGTTGTTTAAAAGACATAGCCAATCTTTACATGATCCAATAATTTAAACCCACTGATTAAAAAAGTCTTGGTCTTCAACTGACGAACTTTTTGGCATTTACAGGACCCATGGCAATATATTCTTGTCAGACTACAGTATCAGTTCTCTTCCTGGTCATTACATGCTGAAAGAAGAAAAAACAGTTAATGAAAATCAGAAAACAAACACCACTCATCCATTGTAAGCAACTTAGGCAGAAGTGATATAGTCCATTGGTGGAGAATTGCTTAAATTCAAACATTTCTCTCAACCAAAACAAATGCATACACAGATATTTTTCCACCTCTATTGGAAACACAGAATGACAAGGTTAAGTAGAAAATAATCTCCAAATACAAAGCAAAATAAAAGTCAGCCTGAGCCCGGAACAAAGTAAGTAAAAGTCAACTCAAAATAATCCTACAAACGGGAAAAGACACAAATCCAGCAAACAACACTGAACACAACCAACCAGACCATATAAAGTATATAGACCCAAATATCACATAATAACATCCAATCCTAGAACTCACTGCATAACAAAATAGAGGGCACCTAGAAGTCCAGAACAAACAAGTAAATAAAACTCAATCCAAAATCACTTATACAAAAGGGAAAGAAAAATGCACATACAGAACAATTAACTGAACACAGTCAACACACGATAGAACACAGTTGAGCAGACAACATATAGAGCAAAAACCAGTCAGAACTCACTCTAGCACTAGAAAACCATAATAAACCTGGTCCAAAGAAACAATCCCACTCACAGACTGGATCAAACAAGTTTGTACTGGTTCGTTTGAAACCCTCCAGGTGACAGTAATCTACTGCTTATAGCGGTACCCAATTGAGCCCACATCATACATGGGGCTCACCTGTGGTGATTGAAACTGTTCATTTGATGACCCACTGGCACTTATAATTATAATGTTAATCTGACTTCAGCTCAGGTAGGCTAAGCTTGAGAAAAAACTTAGATCTCATATTTTGTAGTAAGAGTTGAGTGCACCCTTTAATGATATAGTTGACTAGGGATTGGTTGAACGGAGGACTGCCCAGGGAAAAGAATACATCAAACCATGTGATATTAAGTACCTCTCATCCTCTTCTTCTTTCTGGTAGTATACAAGAAACCTCAAGAAAACACAATCAAGCCTAAATTCCCAAAAAAAGTTATTACATATGAGATGTACAGATATTAGAAAGCAGGAGATTCAAATCATATCTAGTATTAGAAAGCAAAAGACTCAAATCATATCTAGGTAATATCCAAACAGACGACAGATGGGATATATGGATCTATGCATAATTTACTGAAAGCGTTTTAACCCCATGACTCATAAGATTGGAAAATATTCCCACCTATTCAAATCAACTGGCAAAAAAAGGTGCATGGTCAGTACCTGAAGTTATTGACTGTTTATATTACCACCCAATCAATCTAATTCAGAAGTCCGTTTCATGGAGTATAATTGTTCAGTCAATCTTACTTTTTCTGTGGGGTTGTGGCACCCACCAATCTCCAATTAGTGGTCCATAACTCAGGAAAAAAAAAAAAAAAAACCCTAAATGCATGAACAAAACCCATTCAATATAAAGGATCAAATAAAACAGAAATCCAAACAACACCAATCCAAGCCAAGCAAATCCACAAAACCCCAATTCAACAAAAACCCAATAAAGGGAGGAGAAAAAAAAAACCCAAACATTGAAAATAGAAATTGCAGTTAAAAGTACGAACTAAGAGAAAAGCATAAGATGCGATACCCCCACAGCAGAAACAGCAATAGCAACAAGAGGCGATCATCAGAAACGCCGAGCAGAAATCAGAGATTCCATGAGCGATCGAAGTAGATTTTCCTATGACTTCACTGTCTCCTTGATTTTCCAGTAGTTTATTCCGAGAATCCTGGGATTGCTTCTCGGCTTTCATCCGCTGGAGATTCCATTCGAGTTTGACGAGGTAGTTGAGCTTGAAAGACTCCCTGATCCTCAAGGATGGCCATAGATGCATCTCTTTCTCTTTTCTCAGGAAAATCTGTGGAAAGCAAATTCTCTGAGTTCCACTTCCAAGAAGATAGTATTTGCTTTCTGGGTCTTGAGATTTCAAAACGAGAGAGAGAGAGAGAGAGAGAGAGTCGTCAAAGACTGGTAAGTGGTAACTGGTAACTTGGTTGAAGGAAGGTTGCCCAGGTAATCTACAACGGTGATTGGTGAATTTGAAGGTCCCACAAATATCCACCATTTTATTCACTAAAAAAAATGGATAGGAAAATCTCAAAAAAATCATTAAAATTTGCGGGATTTTCAGAAAAGTATAAAACTTTTTTATTGATTTAAAAAAAAAAGTACATGAATATTTGAGTATTTCAAAAGAGAATAAAACATTTTCATAATTCTTTTAATCAAATTTTCTTCCTATTTTTTTTTTATAAATGATAAAAATACATTTCCCTTACGAGAGAATTTTATCTTTTCCAGACCTCTTTCTACCCCAAAATTTGTTATTTTAAATTTGATGAAGCTAGACTTTTAGTCTTTGGAATCTCCTATTTTTTTAGGCGTCTATCTATGCATAAAGGTAGTTGAAGTGGATCCTATTAGGTGAATGGAGTTGTACTTGAATATTTCTCTTAGACGATTTATTAAAAGAGAATTTTGTAAAATTATATAAGGGTATTTTTATCATTTTTAAAGACTTTATAAGGGAAAGGACTTGATTTAGAATAGTGTGGAAAACTTTTATACTAGTTTAAAATATTCAAGTTTTTATGTACTTTATAAAAATAAAAAAAAGAATCATAAGTTTTATACCTTTTTAAAATATTATAGAATTCAAATTTTTCATAAATCCTTCGGTTAAGGATATAGGGTGAAATTCACTCGCGCAGCCAGTATCTCTCCCTTTTTCTTATCCAAGATACAAATTACAAAAACTTAGGTCTCGTTGTTGGACGTAGATCTATAAAAACAAATTCAAGATTCAAGATTAGATCCACTATGGTATCCATTCAGTTCCAACCATACTACGAATCCACATGGGATCTACTAGGTCCGATCGATCCATCATGGGATGGATGAAATATCCAATAATCCTATTGATCCAATCAGTTTCCTCTAGCTCCAATAATTCAACCCTTTCTCCTACACATTTACATGTAACCCCAATGGCACTGCTGGATCCAACCCAATAGGCAAAATTCTGGTCAAAAGGACACCCTTGTGATCAAAATCCCTTTGCTATTTTGCATTCTCATGCGACTAGTCGGTTACTTCTATTGTTGCATATATGATAAGGAGAACTTTTGTTCTTCAGTGGCAAGTGGGGCCCATATATTTTTCTCCCCTTTTTTTTTTTTTATACAAGGAACCGGTCGACCCTCTTACGATTGATTATTGGTAAATCCCCAGACACATAACACTACTCACTAACACTATATATCTGGTAAGACCTCAAACGTTTCTTCCTCTTTTTTGCTAATGATAATTTGTATTAACAATTAAAAAGAAGTGGGGCCCATATCCCCCTGCATTTGAGAGGGGCCGGAGGAAAAATAGAAACAAAACACCATCTGTTCTTTTTTAATTGTTATTACTATGGTGAAAACACCCATGGTGAATGGGTTATCCCGTACAATGTTATCCCATGGACCTAGGCCAATTCTTCATTTGAGTTTGAGTTGGTGAATCAAAATTGATTGGCAAAATGAGATTTTTGGTGGATCTTTGGAAATGACAACATTGGGTTTGAGTTGTATCATACTCAATTTTTCCCTAAATGTTAAACGATTTAAGAAAAAATCATGTATAATTTCTTGTTAATTAACATTGATAAATGGGGCAGGCGGTCAAGGTGCCAAAACCGAGGCCTCTTTGATTCATGTCAAAATCTATAAGCACAGAACACAATTGATAGAGATTTCATATTTAGTTTTTTTTATATAACCCAACTAGACCAGACCAGATTACCAAGGCCCATGCCTAGATTTCTTGGGTGGGATCCTTTGGGTAAGAGGCTAAGAGCGTATTAAAGGTGCATTAACATCCCTACCGACACATCTCAACTCAACAGTATCTCTTCTTTTCAGGACCTTTGGTAATAGAAAAAATAAAGGGATTTGACATTTCAATTCCCCTTAACACACTCAATTTCCAATTTTAGGACTAAAATTCTGGTGACATTTACATAATTTCATGACTAAAATTCTGGTGACATTTTTATGACTAAAATTTTCACGACTCTAGTGACATTTACAGAATTTTAGTCATGAAATTGGAGATCGAGTGTTTAAGAGGCATTGAAATGTCAAATCCCTAAAAATAGAGAACTCTACATCCATAAATGGGATTGGATCTCAACGAGCGAAACATGCCTGGTAAAGGATCCAAATTGTGATGGAAAGCTCTAGAATCGACCTAAATTATATAGGTATATTTAGGAGAATATTGAAAACTATAAAATATATGTAGAGTTTATGGACGATTTTAGAAGAATATGGATGAGAGTAAGATCTGGATGCGGTTGTTTAGAAATCTTGAGAAAGATTTGGATGAGTGCCGCATGGTTTAATTATAGCCAGCCATTCGTTATCGAAAGTAGAAGTATAAATAAGGATCTTTGGATTCATTTACAAAGGAGGAACGTTAAAATCAATCAATAAACATGGGAGGTTGTCCATTGAGTCTTCCAAACGACCATAATGTTATTGCATATGTAATGCCATTTAGACCAGGGCAGGGCAGAGCCGGGCTAACTAATATCTGTCTGACCCCATTTTATAAACAAATCCTGTACTAGGCTCAAATATGAAAGGGGCACTTAGTTCCTTGCACAAGCCTGCCCATTTAATCAATTGGTCCAGGTCGGGCTATCATTTTGTTGTTTGGGTTTAAATAAGTCACTACACAACAAGAGCTACTTATCAAGCCGGACCGAGCCTGAAATGGGCTTTCTGGCTCTTTATCAAGCCCGATCAAAATATTAAATGGGCCCTAATCTTAAACCCATGCTTGAACTGAGTAATGAAACCGCAGGCCCAAACCTTATCCAAAGGCCAGGACTGGGCCGGGCTGCCATGAGAACACCTATACATTTTATCAGCCTAATGGTAGGGTGGCACTTGCACAAGCTGGGTGGGTAACCAGGGCTTGAATGAGTGAACCATTTGGGCATGTGGACAGGGGTTGAGCTTGAGATTGTAACCCTAGAACTAAACGACCCACGTTTAGATTTATTTACCATCCCCCGTACAATGATTGAGAAATTAGAAGCAGAAGAAGAGAGAAAAGTGACAACGATGCAATACATTCCAAGGGAAATGTAGTGGGCAAAGCAGCAACACAAAATAGAATAAATGTAGAGCGTCGCGAAGGACTTTAACACTCTACAGCATACATACTATCTTGACCTTTGCCAGGCATTAACTCCATTATTCATCGGAAGATCGCCTCCGTTGCCACCCACCAAACGCCGGTAAAGAAACTGGCTGGGAATTAAATATGGGTGGTGCTTCTGAAAGACCCAAGAGCTTTCACAGCTCCAGCCCTGAGAATATACTGGTGGTAGGCCGCGGCGAGGGCAGCACCAATAAAAGGGCCAACCCAGAAGATCCACTGCAACAAACACACATTGAAAGAATCAGATTCTGGTGTCTTAACGATCGGAGCACAGCTGGTGGTGGATCATAGGAGGTGGATTGATCACATTGTGGAAGTTTTTTTTTTTTTTTTTTTCAGTTCCCAACTGGGGTATCAGATATATGTGGCACCTTTTTTTTTTCAAATGGATTGGGAATAGGCATTTTTGGTCTGGCCCAACTAGTTGTAACTTTTTTATTATGCTTACCCCACCTCAGTCAATGACCAAAATGCCTTTAAGAAAGGAATTGGTCAATTAGAGAAAGGAAAGAAGAAAAGGAATACCAGTACCATATCATCCCAGGCCTTTTTCTTGTTGTAGATGACAGCAGCTCCAAGGCTCCTTGCTGGGTTGATGCCAGTGCCTGTGATTGGAATGGTCGCCAGGTGAACCATGAAAACAGCGAACCCAATTGGGAGAGGGGCCAAAACCTACACACAAGATGCAGACAAACTAATCAACAATTAATCAACTAGCAATATAATATATATTCAGAAAATCCAATGTTTTACCCAACCCATTTTAGGGTTTTCATAGGGAGAGTTCTCTGATCAATTCAATTCCTCACAGGTTTTCCACACCAGCCTCTAATCAGCTGTAGTGATCCTAATCTTGCATACGTTGGTAAACATTGGTCTTTTTTTTTTTTTTTTATCACAATATATTTGTGAATTTAAATCATCACTAGGCTTTTAACCCCCACCACCACCAAAAAATAAATAAATCAGCATATCTATTTTGTAAATATAAATTTTTCATACAATATGAATCGGTGTGTATAGATTCAATCAGATAACTGGACTTGATTATTTACTAGCAGAATACTTCTTTTATTTATTGGATCCCTTGAACAACTGGGTAATTAGAGGTTATTTATCATGGATAGATGATCTACTGCACAAAGGGATCCCTGGCCACCTCTGAATTCGTGTGCTACAATACGTGGTGTGCGTTTTTAAGCACACCTTGATCAATCGCCCTGGTTGTAAAACTTCCATAAGGCCCGTTTGCTTGCTTAAAATCAAATTCCTAGGAATTCTAGAAGTTTCTATTTTTAAAAGTTATACAAGCAAATAATTTCCACTTTAGTAGAAAATAGATGAAGTGGAGGTAACAAATGAATAGGAGCCCCAACACCACCTTAGTAATTCAAATCCTAAAAAACTATTGTATACTTTACACCTCCACATAATATCCTTCACCTCTATACCTCTCAAACAATACATTACTTTGTTGGTGCCCGTTGAATTCCTATGTATTAAATTCCTTATAAATAAACGGTCTCGCATAATAGGAAGTGGTGATGGGAATAATAAAGATCAAAACAAATTATTATTATTATTATAATAAAGCAAAAACGACCCTTCACTAATATGATGTCCAGGTGCACATTGTTGCAAGAGGAGCTCACCGGGACGTAGGAGTCTCTAGCGTTCCTCTTGGGATCGGTGGCAGAGAAGACGGTGTAGACGAGGACGAAGGTCCCCATGATCTCAGCACCCAACCCCACACTGGAAGTGTAGCCGTCCGATAGCTCGTTGGTTCCACCGCCATATTTGACGTAGAATCCCCTTTGGAATGCTTTCACCAGCGCCACCCCGCAGATGGCTCCCAGGCACTGCGCCACCATGTAGAACACCGCCCGCACCAGCGACACCTTCCTTCCCAAGAACAGCCCAAACGTCACCGCCGGGTTTATGTGCCCACCTGCCCAATATATCAACAACAATTAGCCTCCTCTGAAATGCACTACCTCCAGAGGGGAGGCGGCCGAAAACCAAAGTCTTTCAATTTGTTTCATGTGATCGAATACCTATAATTGTATTTATATAAGTGGTTAAAAATGAACCAATAAGAGTAAATATATTCAAAAATGAATATCAAACAACTCTTCCTTTACCGCATTTTTCTTTACATTAGAATACATAAGAATTGAATATATATGGATTAAAAGTGAATATTACACTTGAATTGCAAAAATGAACATCAAGTAACTTTTGATTTTAGGGAAATAGACTTAAAAGAAAATGTTGTTTGATTCTCGGTCTTGAAAATCCACCTTTGATCCTTATTTTTAATCAGCTTATGTATTCCATTCCTATGTATTTTATTGCAAACAAATTGGGCCATGAAAATTGAAGTAAGGGAAGATGTGAGATGAGTACCAGGGCATTACCTAAATAATTCAATACTTAGAAAAGTCAAAGTTCTGCCTACATCTCAACTTACATCCTTTACCTTATACCTCTTTAATAACCAAAATTGGTGGAGCTCACCTCACCATGAATTCATACGGGTACAATTCTTCAGTTTTTTTATGCAAACAAATAGGCCCCAAATCACATGATCTACTTTTTAGTGTATTGGTATTGAACCTGAGATTCCAGCGGTGCAGTAGACGAGTATGAAGATCATGCCGCCGAAGGCCCAGGCAATGCCAAGCACACCTACGCCATTGCAGTCGGTGTCGCTTCCCGCATTCTTGATGGGGTCAATGGAGCTCTTGTAGCCGACGACAGTGGCTACGGTGATGTAGAGGAAGAGGAGGGTGGCAACGAACTCTGCAATAACGGCCCTGTAGAAGGACCACTTGGAGAGCTCGGAGGGGTCGATGAAAGGAGTCGGAGGAGGTTCGACGTAGTCTCTAGCAGACCCAAACTCTGCATGGTGAGTGACATGAGATGCTTCTATGTCGTCTCTCCCCATGTCTCAACAATATTTCTTCCTTTCCTTGTGCTGTCTTGTTCTGAAAACGTAAAAGGAGAAAGCGAAAGAGAAATGAGCCTTGTTTTTTATTTGTTTGTTACCATAGATGGTTTTATTTTTGGGTGATATTGAGAAACTTGGAAGAGATAGAGGAGAGTTAGGGGGTTATATACACTTATATAGGGTTTGTGTGGAAACTGGAGAGAGAAAGAGAGACGGTTATTTCGTGTAATTTGCGGCTAAAAATAGACTAAACCGACTATTTTTCAACATCAAGCTCCTTGCGACCCCGGCGGCCACCCCATGAATTTAAACACCTCTTTTTCACTTGATTTGCAATTGTTATAATATTATTAATTAATTAATTGTTTACCTCTTGTTATCGTAAATACTTCGTATAAATTAAAGATATATATGGGTGGTAATTAATGGCCCAACTCACCATTAACTAAAACTTCAATGATTCAATAATTCAATGTTCAAATTGATCCATCTTTCATTTTTAAGGAAGGATTGGGCTGGTCTTTTTGACCTGATTAATGAATGACTAGCCTAATAATTCGTGCTCAGCACGGTATCTCCCTGCAATGCAAAATAAATAATCACATAATAAAAAAATTATCTATTTCCATAGGACAAGTTGGATAAAATAGAAATATAGAAATTGGAGCAAAAAGGGTATAATTACATAGGAACAACTGAAACATAAGTGGTTTGATGAAAAAATGAGTGGGTAGTTGCATAATAGTTACATAACTGTCGGTCAAAATTATAATCGACGGTCAAAATTAGATCTAAAACCTTCCAGCTTAATATATTATTATATTTGAATCTAGTGCATGTTATAACCCTTATATTGCATTAGGACGCACCATATCTCAAGCCAGATCCGACTAGGCAACAATTAGTTTGAGCTGGCTCTTCTAACGTTCAGCTTAGGTTTAAGCCTAAACACGTTACCCGCAATCAATCAACCTGTCTTGACCTATATATTGCCATTTTTTATTTAGGAGCGTGTGGAAGTTGAGTTCTAGTCATGTGCAATATATATGAGCCTGGACTCGGACTGGATTGGTGTCCATTGTGCCTGGACCTAACACCAGTCTTATTTGTAGGATCAGAACTTGACTATTATGGAACCATTTAAAACAGACCCAACTCAAAAAGATCATGACATGATCGCTATACGTCAACCAATAGTAAAAAAGGAACTAGCGTAGTCGGGTAGAGTGTTTAATTTGTGTTCTAAAACCATGAGTGCAAAGGAGGGGGGCAATGGGTTAAAGACCTGCGCAAATTCAAGTCAGGTCGACCTTCGAAGATAAGTAGACATTAAGTTAAAAATTAACATTGCATGAGCCATGTTACCCACTAGGATACAGTATGCGATTGTAATTAGTCAAGAAAAGGACCTTGAAAAATGAAGTTTTACAAGCAAATGACAATCTCTTGAACCCTTTGCATTGAAAATCGCACAAGGACTTCGGAGCTTATAAAAGGAAACTCAACTAGAACATTAGTTGTTTGGAGCTTATGCTAATTGATTATTGTTCCTCCTATATGCATATATATATATATGGTCTCACTCCCAAACCCGGCCGTTCCTTGTCCATATGCGATGTCTGTATGTTTATATTTTTATTCATGACAAGGCCTATGTTAGTAACTATTTGTAAATTTACCAAGTGTTAATAGCCATTTAATAGGATTTCAGTAGCCTAATCTTGAGCTCTAGAAGCTACGAATCATTCCAATGAAATCTTCTTTTATCCTATTTATGTATCATTTGTGATGAGACTCAAATATTATAGAAAAATAAAAGAGATATTACTATTTAAGTAAATCACTTATTTTTAGTATGCATGTCCATATTCTACAATTTAAATATTGGTACTGGTGTCGTTATTAGGAATCAATGAGGCAGACGTTTGTAGTAATTGCCAATTTGGCCGAATCAATGTGGACTTTCGTGTATGTGCAATACTGATTTAGAATGTATACTTTTTTTGGCACTCAAAGTTAAGTTGGATGTTTAACCAGGCAAAAATGGTAAGGTTGGATGAGTGTCAATTCACAAACTGAGGATAATGAACAGAGATTACTCTACTTAGACAATCATAAGTGGTTAGACATGCGTGGGTCAGGAGTCAATTCAGGCGAACCCTAACTTTTTTCTCTTTTTTTTTTTGTTTTTTCAAACAAAATAAGAGAAACACAAACAATCTACATTATGGGTCGCTTGCCTTTTACACATGATAGCAAAGTGACATTTACGAGTGTAAAGGTTACATATGCAAATGTTACACATTTGAAACACAATATTAAGTTTGTAAAAAATCACCATTTTGACATGAATAAAGAAGCACACTTCTAATGGTTTTAAATTTATTTGGGAGAAATTCATTAAGTACTAAAATCAGAAACTACAAGTTCCGATATTGACCATTATTAATACAAAAATATCGAACCATTTTCAAGCTCGGCCCTCATCCTCAAAAGTGAGCAAATCTTGCCAATATGATATGAACCCGCAACCTCAAGAGGAGCGCTACAAATATAGAGGCTACTGCTAGTGCCATGTAGTTGCACGGTAGATGATGTGAAACAAAGGTTTAGCGCATGACACACACACTAATGGAGTGGAGGTCGATTTTGGTTCACAGCGCTCTCTATAATGGGAACTGGGCCAACACCTGATATGAATTAAAAGTTGAAACTAGCTTTTGGATTGGAGCACTATTTATGAAGGATACTGGGAACCATCTTTGATGAATGTATCACTAGGCAGGCTGTAGGACACCTTACATCAAATGGATCTATCTTTCATCACAAGAAGCCCGCCCCTAGTAGGCACTTGGTTTTCAATTGGACCTCACGTATCAAGAGCTCGCAATGTGCATAGCTTGGCTCTGTTTGGCCATCAGTATTGCTGACCATTTGATTTGTATAATAGGCTATGTATCATTTCAGGAATTTAATAAGAATCACAAGATATGTTATTGTCTAGGTGGTGCAGTTGGTTATCACGCTGGTTCATTAATCTCTCAGAAATTAATTAGTATTGGCCCTTACGACGAGATTGAGACCTTTGACACAGCATGACTGAGATTTTCGCCATCAATCCCCAGGACCACCACCCCCTATGGATAACCTTGTTATCAAGGAATCGGGCTTTAAATCAACCCACACATTAAAAACTAATAAAAGCAGAAACAGCCTTTTAATCAATCATAAAAACTAGTTTGTTGCAGGAATGAACCTGCTCAGCACAATGAAGAAGAGTTGGAACCCAAACCGAATTTTGAGTTCAGAGTGGTTCCACTTCGAATTTAACTAGGTATTTCCTGAAAAATAACCACACCTTCAAATGATCCGACAGTAAATGTGCTGCCAACACTCATCAGCTGGTTAACTAAGATCATTCAATGACGATTTTGATTCATAACAAGATCGCGGATGATACTAAAAATAAATTAAATTAAATTAAAGATGATAGCGCACTTGATTAACGGTTTAAATGGCCAGATGAGAGGGAAACCCTGGAACCCAGTGTTATACGGTACACACAAATACCCATTGAGCAGTAATCTACAGCTGGAGCCCAGTTCAGTCCTAACCTTACTGCAACTCAGACCGATGACATTTAAAATAAATAAATCACAGATAATAGTGAACTCGATCAATGGTTAAAATAGCCAAAAGGCAGATGAATCCAGTGTTAAACGCTACACACATACCCACATCCTAAACAGGTGAGCTACAGCCAGGACAAGTTCAGTCCCAACTTTACAGCACCTCAGACCAATGACAATGTTCTACCATCATTTAAATAAAGGGTTATGATAATATGATGGAACTGACCTTCTGCATTACCCTTACCCATAAGGGGACCTTTCCATCCATCCTACCCTAAGTGATAAGGAAAGCATACAAGTAGGCCCCATGAATGGACCGCACATGCACATATATATGCGGTCTGCTTGATGCTGAAAATCCTCCATTCACTAGCATTAGAATATCCAGGGGCAGCTCAAATAGAGCACATTGATGAATTTGCCCAACAGGCATTCAAACAAAGCAGCGAGTACATGGTTTAGATTTACATTGGATGGATTTCATAAAATTTCAACATGAGAATGTTTCTGGACTCCTGCAGATCCAAATAATAGAAGTTTGCTATACGTGTATATCATGCCACACACAAATTAACCATGCAAGAAAATATAACATTAGATGATCATTAAATCAGGCATCTAAAATCCAACTGCAATCAAAATAATTTTAAAAAAAAATCATTAACAGATTTTGATTCAAATCAAACGTTTTCCTTGAGGGTGGCATTACATCCATCACAGTGGTTGAGAAAATCCAACTGCTGGACTTTGTTAGACCATCCATTAATTGGACGTTCAATATGAGAAACCTTCAAATAGATGACATTAGATGTGATAAGATGGGGGCCCATTGAGGGCATGGACAAAAGACACTTATACTCTTCAACTAAAGAGCATAACTTCTTTTTTCCTTTTCTTTGGAAAGATACTAAAGAGCATAACTTGAATGCTCGCATATTAATGGTGCAACAAGAACCATCCGACCCCCTAGTGCTTCTAGTGTTTGCTACTTGGAAGTTTGGAATCCTCCACTCAAAGGGCTTGGAGGAAATAGAGATGAAAGAAGAGAAAAGACAAGGAAAATTGGAAATTTGACTTCCTTTTTATTGATAACAGAAGTTTTACCTCTTCCTTACATGCCTAGACATACCTAGGCAATTGGAGGCATAATGTCCACATATACCTGGCAATTGGAAGGGTGATTTCTCTTGATCTTATTCCAACCAGCCAAATAATGATGGGAAGAGACAGCAATTATGCAGAAGAGATAGGATGAGTAAAAAGAGACCTACATAAAAAGATCTGCATTAAAATCAAGGATAAAAAATATTTTCCATCCCTTTAATATGATATCCAGGTACTCTTAAACTTATGTGGAGATCATGTGTTTGAAATTAAACTGATTTCAATCTTACCGAAAACATCTAAGGGCAAAAGGCCGACATGGTAAGTATCTAGATAGTAGTATCTAAGTGTAAGTGACACCTTAATTTTCTATTTAATTCTCTCCAACATTCCAAATCAAAAGAAATGCAATAACCATAAAACCTACGTAAAGATAACTGTGTTGCCTGATATTGTGAAGTGACAATTTAACTTTTCAAAACTAATTGCGTCAACTGTCGAGGATCTACTGAAACATGATTTAGTTCGTCATATACATTCCATAGACCTGGAATCAACAATTTACTCCTCATATTTGGCTTAATCAGATACATGATTTCTCAAAGAATAAATCTCTCATGCATCCATTTCAATGACACTTTTGGTTCTTGTTCTTTCTAATAGCTACTATAGGCCTAAGATGGAATAGTTCCCAAGAACCATAACTGGCGGAAGGAGAAAATGCCACTTCCTATGGGCCTAAAGTAAATCAATCCCATGAGGCCCTTCTAGTTCTTACACTCTCTTCCAATGCCTAAACCCTTCTGGTTCTCACTCATACTTCCAATTCCTATTACAGAAGAAAAAGACTTCTCAACCCTAGACATCCCACAGATAATTAGACACGAAAAAAGAAAAATGCAAAAGCATACAGGGTTTGGGCATGTGATAATGCTTAAGGATGTTGAGGTTGCTCTGTGAGATTCCGACCATAATAAGCACTCAGATCAAATATAACGATAGTACGCCTCATAGCATCCTCCAACTATTAGATTTCACAAAAAATTCACAACTACTACAAAAGAACACCCTAAGAATAGCATGTTACAAGTTGATTTGAATAAAGAAATATCAAAATCACCTTGCAGTCACAGTGACTACCAGTTGACTTTAGATGTCTGATGATCATCCAATGAGCAAATTTATCATGCAGAAGTTAACAAGCAACATGTGGATCATATTTGAAGTACAATACACTACTTAACAGTAGTACCCATTTGCCCGCCATCTTGTCACACCACCAAGGTATACAAGAATCATCATTTGAATCTAGAAAGCTCAAGACATCCTCTAGTCAAAAGTGTGTCAAAGCTAGAAAAAGATCACATCAATAAAAAAAAGATCGTATTGATGATAAAAAATTGATGGGGCTCAAGAAGAGATGTAATGTGATCCATCCATATCATATCCAAACTCATGTGAGGAGAGCGGAGATTGTTCGTGCCAATTGGGCACACCCGCCACTGTAGCCCCTTCACAACAAGATAGACAATGACAACTTTGAGTTGTTCCAGATTCAGATTACTTGTTATGCATATCTAGCTACCAGTCACCCAAGTCACCTAAATATCTCTTTGGCCATGGTGCAATTGAATATATACCTACTTTCCATGGCAGCTGGGAAACTGCAATTCATTCATACAATGGCCCATGTAATTACCCAATAATAATGCCATTCATAAAATTCATGCAAAATTGATTAAAATAAGAGACTACACATCATCAAAGTCTCATCCCAACCATGCTCCAGTCAGCTACGTGAGTTCTGTTTCTACATTCCAACCTATCCTAAGTTAGATCCTCAGGTAGCTTGCAAATAAAAGAGAATAATCATAGGTAATAAATGTTGTTAATATATATATATATAGAGAGAGAGAGAGAGAGTAAAATGTCATGCTCCAATTGGCATTACAGGCCACTTGGGTTCAAGGAGAACATGAACATTACAGGTTTCAATATAGGAAGAGTTTATCATGATAGGAGAAAGAGAGTATAATACTGCACTAATGTGTTGTTTGTAGAGCTATTCGCATGATAACTTATTTGATAGACTGTGCCAACATTGTACAACAACAACAGACTGAAACTCACAACAATTTCATCTCAACCATACCTACTATTTACAGTCGTCTAATCATGCATACCATAACTGTCACTCAGTCACACTAACGAACCTGTTCCTATCTATGATGTCCACCTACTTCAAAATAGGCAACAGATTGTGTGCTGTCATTTCCCCCACTTACATTTTTTATATGTAAAATCCCCATGGCATCTCCCTGCCATAGCCATGTCACAACTAGGCACCATGGTTCCTATTGCCATAATATTTCCAATATTATCCATCATATTCTTGAAAAGTGATGAACACAAAGCCTTATCCTTTTGAACTGTGGCATGATAATAAACAGTTTCCCATTGGAATGCTATATCAAGATAGAGAAAATAAGACTTGAGATGCAAAGATGACAATATCATTTGGGTTTCTCATTTCAATTGTCATTTTTCATTTATTCTGGACTATACTAAAATGTAGAGAACAGTAGAAAATCTAAGTAAGCTCTTCCTACAACACAAGGATTCCACCAAGACATTATAGAAGCTATGAGCAAACAAACAGCACCAAAACCAACAATAATAACAATTAAAAGTCATGTTCATCTCAGAGAATCAACATTCGCGCAATCTAAACATCCTAAAACATCTTGAAAACAGATAACAAGATCATCATTCCAAATCCATACATTAGCAGCAAAAAAAAAAAAAAAAAGAAAAGGAAAGAGCTAGTATAGTATAATCCAATTTACTATTCGAAAAGATAGCATTTCAGGCGTCATAAAAAAAAAAAAAAAAAAAAAACACTCACATCAATTAAACTCCAACAACTCTCCAAAAAAAATAAAAAACAAAAATCCCAATTCAGTAGCAGATAGAAAACAATTCAAATTAGATGTGAAAGAAACCTTTGAATCTGCGATGATGAATTCAATCGGTAGGAACTTCGACATCTCCATCGGAGATCTCCGTCTGAAGGTCCTTGGGATCTTTCCCATCCACAGTGCATCCAACAGAAACACATGTACCTAAGATCTCCTTGACTGTGCCAGTGAGATCCTTGGCCATGGATCGGGGGCGCATGACGCGAGCAATCTCAACGACGTCGTCGAGGGAGATGTTACCGGAATGCTTGATGTTCTTGGTCTTCTTGCGGTCGCGCTCGGGCTCTTTGAGGGCCTTGATGACGAGGGCGGCGGCGGAGGGGACTACGGAGACCTTGGCCTGGCGGTTCTGGACGGTGAGCTTGACGGTGACGCGGAGGCCCTTCCAGTCCTTGGCCGTCTCCTTGGCGATGTCTTCTCCGATCTTTTTAGGGGAGAGGCCGAGGGGTCCGATTTTTGGCGCGAGAGAGCTGGCGGCGCCGACCTCTCCGCCGGTAACGCGGACGTAGACGTCAATCACCTGCGACGGATCGAACTTCGGAGGCATCCTTTTGGGATGCGAGGATGAATGAGTGTGTTAGGGTTTTGAAGATGAGAGAGAAGTAACTGAAGGTGGGGGATTTGGGGTTTTGGAGACGGCTAGGGTTTTGAGGGAAACGAAGAGGATGAGGTGTGGTTTTGTTTTAAATGGAAAAAAAAAAAAAAATCACCTGCAATGCAGCGGGGCCACTTGGAGCACTTTTGAGCAGTCTCTTTGCTGTGCCCATTCTCATGTCCGGCTCATGGATTGGAGCTAGGGGACTCGTTAACGCGAAATGAGCTCACACGAAATTGATGGGTTCGAGTAGTCTCAAAACGGATCTCTATTATTTATGGGTGGGATCCGATAACATGTTAAATTAGTATGCCATTGATGAATAAAATCAGTAACCCACTAACAACCCTATACAATCTGCCAAATAATAAATGACATAAATTATAAAATGCATTGTGTCATTTGGTAAATTTGAAAATATTGAAGAAAAACCATAAAACCTACATATAAAATATCATTTTCTAACTCTTTCACTCTATTTAGATTTTAGGCTATTTAATATAATCAGACAGACAATGAGTCACTTTGTAAATAAATAACAAGTTGATAGTAGCAGGTTATGTGTGTTAACTGACATGGTCGGAAATGGATAGAATTATTTAACGGGTTACACGGGTCGTGTTATGTAACCCGCTAAATAATCATGTCGTGTTCGTGTTTGATTTTTTAACCTATTTATTTAAGATGTGTGTACGGGTTGAGGTAATTCTAATACGAATTCATTAACCCGCAATACAAATTCGTTAACACGACATGATTGACAGCCCTAATTGGAAATAGCGATACAAACGGGTGGATATTGGGCCACAACCATATCGACTGGACCAATTTCTAAAGGACGGTTCCGGTTTCAAAATCGATTTTAATTTGAAATATGTTTTATTGGTTCTATACTCGAATCCAATTCTAGAAGCAGGTTTAACAAGAGAAATGGGATCTAGTTTCAAAATTGGTTCGGACTTCTTTCCACTTTTTTATTTTTTTGCATAAAACAAGCATATCACTCAACTTATAACAGTAGATCAAGTCTACTATTTTTAAGACTAAATATAAAAATGTCCGACTAAAGTTGAATTTGAGCTAGAATTTCTAATATTAAAAAGCTCATATATCGTCAAAACCTGTATGGATCCAGAACCGAACCAATTTATCAATCGAAACTAAGATTGGGTTCTGGACCTAAACCCGTTTATGAATTGAGACCTAAATTGTGAGGCCCCACCTCTTGTGGGCCCTCAATTTGATTTGAATAATTATTAACATAATACTATCTACCTAAACATACTAATTAATAGGATTTAGTAGAATAGTTGTTAATACTCCTAAGTCTTAGAATTTGACTTTTATATATTTCTTTATAGATATAAGGTGTTTATTGTAAATTTAGTGGGATTTTGATTAGAATATGACTTAGCTAATAATTAGTCTTAATATGAGGGGTATTGTGAGTTAAGGAAGCTTCTAGAATTCCAACATAAAGACCTACTTACCCATGGCCTTATCTCTTCCCCATTTAAAACTAAACTACCATTTTGGTAATTGTCCTAAACACTAACCTATATATTCACAACTATTGCAAATGAAGCCTAAACCCTAATTTACTCTCAGTCACCTCTCACCTTCTCTAACTCACCCTCTAAAACCCTAATTCTTCAAATTCCACCAACAAGGAGATAAGGATATCAGCCCCAATTTGCAACACCAACTCTATTTCAAGCTATTGGATCTTCTCTTTAAACTCTAGTCCAATTTCAATTGATCAAAGGCAAGTACCATATGCTAGTACCACAGAATGCATGATTTTCTTTCTCTTGATTCTGTAAATTCAGTTTAGTTGAGTATATATGCATGTTAGATTTACCATTTAAGCTTTGTATTATGGATGTTGGCCATTTGATGGATGGGTTCTCCCATTTGGAAGATCAATGGCCCGGTGGAATGATGGGTGGATGGTTATAGAAATGTTTTCCTTGTTTAGTAATATTTTTATGATGATTGGAGGTGATTAGAAATGATTTGGTTGGAATTCGGATTGGAGAAGAGAAATTACAAAAATCTGGAAATTTACAGCAGAGTGAGTACCCGGTCGACCGACCTGTGGTCCGGTCGACCGGCTACACTAAAATCTGAAGAAAACAAGTCTCAGTTACTGTCTCCTGTGAAACTCTCAGACAGTGTACCCGGTTGACCGGACCCTGTCTCAGTCGACCGAATGCACAGGTTTTTTAGAGAGTGGCTGGGACTTGAAATTCCTTAGACAGTTCAGGAATCCTGTGCACCCGGTCGACATCCAGGCCACGATGTCGACCGGATACACTGTGAATTCTGAGAACCAGAAAGACTGCACCCCAGCTGTTTGACTCCAGGTCTATGTGGACCCGGTCGACATCATGGCCACGATGTCAACTGGGGACATTTCCAGGATGTCGACCTGGGGGTCAACATCCAATGTACCCGGTCGACATCCTTGGGAATGATGTCGACCGGGCATACAGTGTACAGTGACTTTTCCAAATTTCAGTCTTCCGAGATTGTGATCGTTTGTGGGGTCCATTGACCATCCAAATAGGCCTCCATTAATGTGCCAAGCCCGAGTCAATAGTATGACTCAACCTTGACTCGTAGGGTCTACCAAATAAGTTTTTGGGATTTGAATTGTTAGTGATTCGATCCTTAAATATAGCCAATGATGTCCGTAACTTCAGGAGCACCAAACAAAACATCCTTTGACATTTGAAACTACAGTTAATGATTCAATTACCTGATATGGTCATGAACCTAAGAGTGGACCATTACCTAGGTTGAACCCTTGCTTTATCCCGTTTGATTCTATTGTTTTGAGGTCTTTATGCATTATTCTTCTCTCATATCCTTGTTATTATTATAAACCTGTTAATCAAATGGAAATTGGAGGACCTGAACCTAGGGATACATAGTGGTGACCCGGTGATGTAATCAGAAATAAATGACCCGTGTCTGTGACTAAGCGGGCCCTCATACGGCCTAAGTTGGGTGTGTAGTATCCTAGAATGGAGAGGTTAGTTTTAATGGATTGATGGCTCATTGTATATGAGCATGGGATAGTTACTTGTGGAATGAACATGGTATTGTACTTATATTGCTTTAGGTTATGGTTGTTGGCCTAGTGTGGATCCAATGATGTTTGGACTTGGACTTAGATATTGGACTGTATTCCATGATATTGTACTTTAACCTCTTAGAGACTTGGTTAGGACCTTATTTACGTAAGACAAGCTTAGATAGACACATACCTGTATTTGTTCCTATAAGTCGGCACTAGACATTTGCTCAGTTGATCTAAGCTCAGCCTGTTGACTGATCATCACCGGTAGGAGCTATATTTATATTGGTTGTGACTAGAGCTATCATGGTGAGCTGTGATTAAACGGACGGTGTGATACCGGGTCCGATCTAATCTGATAAAGGGGTGTGATCGGTGCAATAAAGGAGTGTGATCGGTGTTATAAATATTGTTATTATCAGGGCTGTCATCGTGTGATCGGTGTTATATATATTGTTATTATCAGGGCTGTCATCCCTTGCATGTTTATTATATTTTCCCGGCCGCGACTGTTTACTGTATGGGATGGCCGCGGCATAATATCCTGTGGTTTATACAACTTCTGTGAATGTGCCACGTTGTTATCTGATTAGATTAGATTACTTATATTTCTGACTCTAAACTGCTATTTACTGCTCAATTGTTTAGTTTATGTTTCCTTGTTACTCTTATGATTACATACTCGTCTCTATTCTTTTTTGTTGCATACATCCTGTGTTATCTGTATATGGTGCCTTGCCAGATCCTTGAATCTGACCCGTCTTTGGTGCTTTGGTCTCAACCTTGACCCCGCGGGCGACGCGTACCATGAGGCGCTTATAGCCGGTGACTACGGGTGGGGGCCGGTTGACCAGGTAGTCGAACCAGAGGATGGAGCTCCTACACAGGGTGTTTGAATGCAATTTATTTTGGACTTTTGAGAGTTTATTGTAGTGAGCAGGGCATCACCCAAATATGTAATTATACTAGTTAACTATACTTGAGATTTTGTTAGACTTCAGTCCTGTCCCATTTGATCCATTTTATATGATACTTATTGTTTTTGCCATATTTTTTTATGCTTCCGCAATACAACTGCTGATTATATTATTATTCAAAAAGTTTTAAAAACTTGACCTTACTGCGGACTATGATCCTAGAAGTTCTCAGATTTTTCGGGAAGTAGCGCGCCAAATTCGGGTACCTTAGCGGTAACTTTGGTATTCGGAATTGGGGCGTTACATAAATCATATCCTAAATCCATTTTTTACGAGTCAGGGCCTTCAAATAATTGGAGAATCAAATACCCGTTTACATCCCTAATTGAAACTGTGTAGCACATGGTAGGAACCCCATTGTGGGCCTCACAATCCCATATATAGATACTCTAACCATTCAAGATGAATCTTATCTCATCCCTTTTGGTGATATATCTGCAGATATTTCACTTTAATAGGAATAGGCCCCACCTAAGATTGAACACATCCAATTGAAAACATGATGGGACGCTAATGTGGCATCATTGTTGATGTGGTGTTAATCATGTTTCTATCATATGCTTAATCGAATGCTGGGACCTATGAGATTTGAGGATATATCAATTGAGGGGATAGGATCATCTACAACAATATGGATTATCTCGATGAGAGCCCTACAATGGAAATCCCATAATGTGTTACATGGTTCCCATGTAATAGATACGATAGGGGATCAAGACCAGCTTATCATCCCTTGATCTGGTATAAGCCATCTTTATTTTTTATTTTAGTTTTTTCTTTTGTTAGAAAAGGAGATGCATTTCCAAAATCAAAGAACGGACAAACCAAATATCTCAGGCATCCAACACTCCCTGACACTCAGGCATCTCAAAACATCAAAATATTAAGGCATCATGCCCAATTTTAAATTCATTGAACCTTTGCGCACCATTTGATTGAATTCTAGAAAGTTATATGGTTAAGATGCTATTAAACTTTTAATGTGATTGAGTCAAGGGCAATGATAATATTGTAGGACCTACTTTTTTGGTTACCTTGTCAAAAAAAATGGGCCCTTTTTGTTACTATTTTGATTTGAGGCTTCACTTCACTTCATTTTACAAGTGCTTCGCTTCGCTTCACTTCACTTCACTTTACAAGTGAATTATCCAAACAAGCCGCAGTATCCTAATTAAGTCGGTCAGATCCTAGAATACAAAAGGCCCCAGTTCAGTTTCTCCATGAACCAATGCCTTAACTCAACCCATATCCTAAATCCACAGTCTAAATCCAACCCAGTGCAACCATACTCAGGACAAATCGACCTGCCCATGAGCACCCTTACATGGCTTGTAAGATGTAATAAGCACTCCTTAACCAAGGGTTCGATTGTTGGATTTGTGCAGGAGGTGCCACCCCTGTGTCCAACTTCATCTTCTTCTGAGAAAGAATGTATGCATTGTATAACGGGTGCAATTCTATAAGGGGTGGCAAAGGAATATACAAAACTTTTTCAGAGCACCAACTAATCTTATCTCAAGGATAAAGATAATCTAAGAATATCACTAGGGTTTTCTACACATAAACCGCTCAGGAGCGAGAGTGGACGTTGATCTCAACAATCCCTCCCTTAACGGCACATCCACCGCGACTCCTACTGCGACCTCGCAAAACGTGTGTCCCGTGAATCGAACGCCCGACCTTCCAGGCTCTGATATCACACTGGTTGGATTTTACACCCCATTGAGGTACCACTCATCTCAAAATCAAATGGTGATAGGAAACGGCACAACAATAATTTTATAGTGAGGGTGAGGGCTCGACCATAATTATGACCGTTCAGGAGCGATAGTGGGCGTTGACCTCATCAGGTTTAATCTTTTTTTTTTAATTTTTTTCATTGATGTTCTTTCTTTTGGATCTCAGTTGGTTATATGGTCGGTTTGTTGGAAGAATAATCATCTAACATCTATTTACCTATCGCAATTGTGGTTAAATTGGAATGTTTATGTACTAATTATTGGAAACTTTGTCATAATTTTTATTATGGAACCCAATGATCGCTCAGATAGTCAGATCAGAGATGTTAAAAATGTAATGTTGAAACCTGACCCATTGCCATCTCTATGGTGCCATAAGGCCCATCATAGACTCTTCTCCCAGCATGCAGTTGAGTATGGTTGTGGGAGATGTGCACATTTGACTTGTGGGCAGTTATAGGTGACGAGCGAGATAAGAATCACCGCACAAGGAACGAGGAACGAATGTCCTCACCGGTCAGTCACCACCCATACGCAGTTTTTGAAGTGGCTATATCAGGACCTTTAAGAATCATTTTTATATTGCTCTGTTTGTGGTAGGGACGATCTGGCTCAAACAATCAAGGTATGGGCCTTTCTTACACAGGTATGGGCCTTTCTTACCCCCACTAGTTTGACCGTTTGATAATAATATACTTGGGTTTTGAGCTCCGCGTCGGATCCTTGCACGTTGAGGCTGGATCCAGCTGACACTTCAATTGTACCTGGATAGAAATCCTGGAAACACAACACCACGCATGACACTATATATATCAGGAAAGATCGCAAACGGTTCGAAGTGAGGACCTCTGGCTTATTATTGGTATGCAAAAAATTCATTCATCAACATATCATATTTTTCAAGACAAAATACTCATTTTCCATAAAAGAGGGTATTTTATGACCGGCTGACCGGCTATAATGTCAACATCCAATAGTCATTGTCTATGGAGTTCGCCGGCTGCTTCAGTCTTCCAAACACTGGCCGCTCGGCGTAATGATGCAGCCGTTAATCTTCATTCAGAAGACGACCGCTAGACGCTATAAGTCTCCACACATTAGCCGCCGAACTTCTTCCTTCCCAGTTATCCGTCGCCTATGATCTCTCACGATCCATGGCCCGTTACTTCTTTCAATAGCCGCTGGACTTACAAAGAATAAACAATTACACTCCCATTAATGACAGTTTCAAAACCACCCTCACTCCCCCATGATTCACGATAGTTATGGCTCCTTAAAGGCCATAAAATGAGGACTTGAGGAGGGCAGAAAGAGATGGGAGATCCAGTGCAAAGAAACTCAAAAACTCTGCCATTTTCAAAACTCTCTCATCATTCATCCGCAAGGTGAGAATCAAGCAGTAGTGAACACTTCTCCTTATATATGGGCGATAACTTCTGAAAATCAACCTTCTCTCACTACTTTTTTAGATTCAAGTTTCTATTGTTTTAATCTCCTAAGCCTGATAAGGGAGTTATATAAAAATTGTGAACAACCTACACTCAGAAAGTGAAGTAAAGAAGAACCCATGTGAATAAAAGTAGAGATGACTCTTCATGTGCAATCAAGCACATGTGCAAGTCATTTCCATATCTTTCTGTGATGTTCAAAAGATTAAATAAAGCTTTTTCACAAGAGATTCATTCTTCTTTTCCTCTTTTGGACGAAACACTCATTACTGGACTTCCTAACCACACGAACAATTTAAGTGTGGATAACAATTTAAGTATGGACTTTGCATTTATAAAGGTGTAAAATTGAAGAATCAATGTTGAATAAGGCCCCATCTACATCAGTACCTTGTATCTTTTACCAATCACCTCATATCCATCATATGCAACGAAAGATATTCACTCATGAAAATCAAGTTTAATATATACCAATCTATATAAATTCCATATTTTTATTCACATATTCTATTTGTTGTAGATAGGTCAGTTGTTACGGAAGCTGAGTTTGTTTTTTTGGTTTCATACAAACAAGGCAATTATTTTTAGCTATTTAACTTTAGTAAGTAGAGCCCACCATAGAGTGCTACGGATTTCTCATCAATACGGGCATCGGAGGATCTGGGCTCAATTTGGTGGGGTCCATGTGAGTGAAATGGGTTGGATGTATGCATACCCACACCAACCCAATCTAGATTTGACTCATCTAACCTAACCATACTCGACCCCACCATAAAGGTATCCATCAGGAGCTTGAAAATTGAAATGCATAATAATGAGTCACGTTCGAGTTTATATTAGAACCAAGGGGCCACCTCTACTAAATGGCCCGTTAAATAAAGCTTTAAAATTTTCTCTCCCACTTCCTTAGCTCTCCATCCAAGGGCGGACCCAAGAAATTCAACTTGTGGGGGCCTCCATGTAAAAGAAAGATTAGAAAAGGTGCAAATGTAAAAGAAAACTACATAAACTTTTAGAATATGCGGGGGGTTTTCTAAATATTTGAGATATGGGCGGGGGCTTCAGCGCCCCCCCCAAACCCATGTACTTGGGTCCGCCCTTGTCTCCATCCCCTCTCCCTCTACCTCTTTTTAAGCGAATAATGAGAAATGTCCCAAGAAGTAGTCAAGGATTGATTAAGGGCGCGTATTTGTGCAACACCTTTATGCAAACATCACAAAATGTGAGACATTTTTCTGTGGGATGGTTTTCCATTATTAAGTTTGAAAGATCTTCCGGTGCAATTTTTTGTGATCCCACACAATAATGTCTTTGGCTGAAGTGGTTCGAAAAAAGAAAGTTAAGTCAATTAGAATACAAAAGCCCTAAGCTCGGCTTCCTCAACATTCACATCAAATAAACTCGTAGCCCAAATTCAGTTCAATGCTTCCAAATTCAGCTCAAGCCTATGCTTGACGGGCCCATGAGAAGCCTCACCTAACTTTTAAGGGTTATACGCGTGTGTACAGAAGCATGAAATATGCGATCGAACAAATTTGCTATAAAAGAGAGACACAATGGACTTTATATGATTCGGCTATACGCCTATGTCCACAACAAAAGTGCACAAATTTACATCTTGGCTCTCTTCAGAGTCTAGGTTACATGTTACATACATTGTATATATAATCTCTACTTTCTTAACCCTTAGAAAAGCTCCGGTACCGTGACCAAAACACCCCCTAACGCTAACTCATTCATTGGCTAATATAATTGACCAATCTAATAAATCCAAAATAAAGGACATAAACCTAATATTAACTGTAGCCAAGGATTATACATTTATACTCCTATAATCAGAAATGCCTAGCAATGAACTCAGCTGGAAGAAGCTCAGGCCCTGCCCTTCCATTAAACAAGTTTGACTTTTGGGCCATTCCAACCCATGAACTGAAAATTTTACAATGCCAACCCAGCCGATCGAAAGGCCCAGCTATCTAAGCCGGGCCATAACCAGCCAGTTTCCACACAACCAAACCCAGATGACAGAAGGCCAAAACAAGCCAACAAAAACACACAGCTTATATGCAAAACATACAAACATTTATCAACAGTCTATTTATATTTATGATGATCCTTCTTATCCTCCCTCATCTTTATAAAAGCAGAGCTACAAAGACCCCCCAACATACACAAACAAAAAGCCAAAACCAGAGCACCTTCTCTTTCCATGGCAGGAAAATCCTACTTCTTCTCCAAACCCACCAACCGATTATTCTCAATAGGCCTAGAGAAAGAACACCCACCAATTTCAGACGCCCCCATGTTCGAGTTCGACGAATCCGAACTATGGAATACTCATCCTTCTCAGTTTGAATCCAGGAAGACGATCCCAAGCTATCGAAACTCGAAGAAGTCGATGAAGAAAGCGGAAGGCAGCAGCGGAGGCAGGGACCATGCGACTGGGTCGCTACCGGTGAACATTCCAGACTGGTCGAAGATGGGTCATCCGAGGAGGGTGGTGGAAGGAGAGACGTCTGATGAAGAAGATGATGTTCGGATTCCTCCTCATGAGTTTCTGGCTAAGCAGTTGGAGAGGACTCGAATAGCTTCTTTTTCTCTTCATGAAGGGGTTGGAAGGACTCTCAAAGGACGTGATTTGAGTCGGGTTAGGAATGCGATTTGGGAGAAAACGGGTTTCCAGGATTAGCAGAGAGAGAGAGAGAGAGAGAGTGGAGAAATTGAATTCCATGTTCTTTCTGTTGCCTGGTTTTTGGATCATGGGAAAGTGGGTTTGAGCAGAGCTTATGGTTTTATTTGGTGAAGTTTCTTTCTCTTTCTCCATTTGAAGGTGATGGGATTACATAAATAATAAAGAGATTAATATACATATATTTATTAATATGAAAAGTGGAGAGATTGATTTCCATGTTTTTCTATTTCCTGGTTTTCGGATTATGGGAAAGTGGGTTTGAGCAGAGCTGATGGTTTTATTTGAAGGACTTCGTTTTCTCATTAATTTGGAGGAGATGGAATTAAATAAATAATGAAGAGTTTAATATACATATTAGTATGAAATAGTTGGTGTCCAATGATGTATTACATAAAGTTTGTTTTGTGCTCCCTCCTTAAACATAACCTCTGTGAATGCATGCGCCTTATGAGTAAAACGAAAATGGGAAACTTGGAGATTATATAGATTCAAGTTAATTTTGACTTTAGATATTACATTAATCCAGACATAAATACACAATCCTTGAAAAGATTTTGTTAGTACGGAAAAAGAGTCCGTTGAAAAGGGAAATACGGTTTTGGCCTATCCCCAAGCGGCATCTATATAAAATGTGATGTCAACTAATTACAAACTCTTAATTACTTCTGGGAAAGGAAGAAAAAGCAAAAGATGACATTTTGTATAAATGACGCTCTAGGAATAGGACGAAACAATATTTCGACTTATGTAAAAATGAAGACAGGGTCATCCTAAGCTAACACTAACTTAGCATATGTAAATGTTGAGGGTTAGCAATTTTTCATCCAACTCACTTGTATCACTTGCCTCCCATTTGCATCTAAATTCTGTAATGACCAAACTCCACTTCATTTAAAGTAACATTTGGTCCAGTTGGATCTAAGAGGACCCATGTAGTAAAAGGAGAGTGGTATCCTGCAAGCTGACTGCGTATACAGTCCAGTTCTATGAGCCTCACTTGGGCCCATCTTTGATCAATACAACACATTCAATACTCTACTTATTTTATTATTTTTTATTAGGACCAATTTGACACTCATTCAAGATTCACTCACCTTTGAATTGAATCTCAAAAAAAGCATACGGCTTATACGCCATTGAACTTTAAGGCCGTTAAATCAAGGGCTTGGATAATCCAATAGGCCGATTTTTCGGCTCCCTCGTCAATAAGTAGGTTTTTCCATATGGCCCCTTCTCATTAATGAACGTGTAGCTGGGCTACATATTAGCAATATGCAATCTACTTGTAGGAAAACATTATCCATAATATATATGGGTTTAACATTGTCCCTGATATAAATAGGTTTGTCACTCGAACCTGGCCTCCTCTAAGATTAGATGAACCAAGTAGCTATCATCATCATCATCATAAGTGCAGCAGAATCTACATGCTTTGGGTAAATTGGACACGAATAGATTCAATCAATCCCATATAAATATTCAACCTTCCTGTGGGCGCTCCATGGTTTGTTGCAAGGGTTTTGTCATACCCACCATTAAAATTAGTCAGAGTATAATTAAAAGGTCCTGTCTTTACTTGCTTATAGTAAAAATTCATGCACCTAAGTAAAGAGCCTCCCACGTTCTTCTTCTTTCTTTTCTTGATGCACCAGCAAGAAAGCTATGCCACGGGCATATATACAGAACGCAACAGAAATAAATTAGAAACTGTTCAGATCTTATCACCTTCTCTGCTGCCCAAACTATAATATAGAGTCCCCTCCCTGACCCTCTAAGGCTTAAATTAGAAACTGTTCATGTCAGGATCTCTCTAAGCTTCCGAGGATCAGATTCCCAAATTATAAAATCCGTTTTCTAGGGCTCAACGACCAGGTTTTCTCCTTCACCGTTGATTTAGTTCGCACCGTGCTTGAGCACACGTGGATGGCAGATATGCTGCCACGACGAATGTTGTTTTTATATTGATTCTCAATCGGTTCTGCGTCCAATAATAAGACAAAAAAAAAACGACTTTGACTATGTGAAGCTGGCCCACACGTTTTCTTTTCTCTGTAAAGGGGCCCACATGTATTTGAAAACTAACATTTCAAAAGGGCCGAACCTGGGGCCTGCCACCAGGCCCATCAAATGGATATGGGCCTACAATAAGGGGTAAACACGCACGGGCTTCGTATGGATGGAATTCAGTCCGAGCCATTTTCAAACCGAAATGGTTCATTTTGCATTGGTCCATTAAAGCGGCAAGTTGAGCCTCAATCACAGGTTCACCTGAACAGCCCGGACTAGTTATAGAAATTAGAAACGGACCTTTTTTAGCCCGATTAATAATGGATCTAAGGCTAAGTCCATCTAGTATATTCCTAAATACCCATTTATGAAGCTAAACCATCAATTTGATCCTATGTACATTGACTGGCAAACAACTTAAATTTTAAGCCAATCAGAGTAATATTGAATGTCTTATTCAACACTTAAAACTATGTAATAATATTTTTTTTGACTAATCCGGTTCTGCATATGACTCTACTCGGACTATAGAGAATTAAGGGTATAAAGCTGCACATCTAATAGATAGTAAGGATTGTCAAAGGAGACGTCCCATGCATAGAAAATGAACTAACCAACAAATATTTTCTAATTACTATTTCGGTCATATTTTCCTTCACTTCACACCGTTCAATGCTCCTTTCATAGGGCATTGGCAATTTTAATATATCCCAATTGGGGCGGACCCAAGAATTATTCCTTTTGAAAGATACTGCATTAGAAAAACTTGAAAAATATGAAAAAATACATATAGTTTTCAAAACAGTCTTTATTAATTTCAAGGTTAATCTAATCCTGTCACACCTATCTCCTTCCTTAAGATGTTAGAATCATTCGATCATTAGCATGCTTGTGATCCACATGCATCCAAAACTTTCCATCTTCATCTGCATGGGAAGTCTTTGATTTTCACGTCCTCGATCGATACGATTGGCATTTCTGTCATTGTCGGGATTTCGTTTTCAGATGGAAAGAAGTATTTTTTTTTTTTAGGCCACCAAAACCTAAAGCCCTCGAGGCTACGGAACCCAAAGCAGCAGGTCTTGACAAGTAGAAAAAAAGGGCTGGTGGGGCACACACGGCAGACCGACCATTTTAGCTGACGAGGATTATAGACCATTGGATTTGGAGGTGGAGCCGTTGATGGAGATGGGTTGTTTATATTGCTTGCATGATTTAGTGTGAGTCGAGCCAATCACTCCATCAATGCTTTATTCCTTTTTATCTTGATTTAAGAATCAATGCTTGTTAATAATGCACATGAACCCCACGGGACAGCTAGGTTGGCTTAGAACCACATTTTGCATTTGAAAGTTACAAGTTCAAAACTGCACTACTATATTAGGATTATAGGGGAGTTTTTCTGGCCTTTCTCTAGCTCGGAGGAATTAGTCAATCCCAAATGGTTGGGAACCCTCCGATAGCAAAATAATAATAATAATAACACTTTTGAAAATGCATATTTTAATATATATATATACAAGTTATTTAACTATAAAAATTAAGAGTTGTCTCTATTTATAACTCTGTGATGAGGAAGACTTTCGTCCGGCCCCTGTCGTGGTCCCCATCTCTTTCACATATATGCTCATGACTATAATACAAAATAAATAAATAAATAACAATTTTGTTCAGCTGTAACTCTACTAATAAGGTACATGGGTGTATGAGTGGAGTGTGTGAATTTGATTAATGTAGCAAAACAACAACAACATAAAAGAAGAAATAAACATGCTAGAGAATCCATCATTATTAGCCATCAAACTTGAAGGACTGATTGAGGATCATTTTAAGAGAATCTTCTTGTTGTAAAGCTTCAGTCATTGTTAAAGAATGGTTTTGGGCATTGTATGGGCCAACACCAAAACCTTCATGTATTGACCAATATATTAGTTCTTAACTATATTTTAAAATCCTCTTGGCTCCTTTTTTTAATTAAAAAAAATAAATTCAAAATATTTAGAGATGAAAGTTTATGAACCTTAATTTTAAACTGCTTTTAAGACTAAAGGCAATGGGAATAAGGTTTCAATACAAAGCATATACTTTTTTCTTTATGGGCTAAACTTATTAAAAATCGATAGTAACCATGGCAAAAATCTACGCATATTAGGTGCCTACTTGGTAAGAGGAATTCAAGAGATGCTAAAACTCTTCAAAAGTTGTCTCCTAAATGATTTTTCTTAAGTGCAATCCAACATTTAAGAAGTACGACTTTTGACAATTTCAAAGGCCCAAAGTGATTTTTCAGAATATAGATTTTCAAAATTATACCATTCAAAGAACTTCAAATGCTGAAAAAAATGATCTAATACCGGTGTAAAAAATCTTGACGCTTAGAATTCTCATAAAAAATATCTATAAAAAAAAAAGGCCCTAAATGATATAGGGCTTGATTATGATTTATTTTTTAAAAGCTTTGCGACCAATTTTTACATGTAACCAAATTTTTTGTTTCCAATTTAGGAGTTGTTGAAAATCTTGATTCCAACACAACCTTCTATCACTTTCTTTTTTTTTTTTTCTTCTTTTTGATGAGGTAAAAAAGACTGACTTTATTTTGAAACCTCTCCAATATCTTGATGCAAAATAGAACAGAGGAAATCAAATGAACAACCATCTTTAATTTGATTTGTGGTGGAACCATTAAAATACAACGTCCTCCTTCACAAGCTTATCACTTTCCAGTGCAAAGAAGCAATTGATTGAACAATTGATGATAAAGCGATATTTGAACGAACCGGAGAGAGAAAAGAGTAAAAAGCGTTCTGGTATTGATAGATATCCAAATCAAGAATGACATGTGTCGTTGGTTGTGCTGGCATTTAAAGCAGGAGCAAAAACAATCAGTGCCATATGTCGACATTTTTTCTGTGTTGTGGCTGTGGATATGCTGTGCGGTGTGGAAGATGCTATTTCATGCACTCGTCAGCACTCCTGCCGTTCTGCATAGGTGAATCATCAACATGAGCCAATGCACTGAAAGATCAGTGGCATAGGGATAGCTTGATTAAGGAGGAAAACTTGGGGTCAATCCCCCACTCTCACAGATAAATATAGTTAAGAAAAAAACAACTTGTGAAAATGAGCTTTTTTTGTCCATGCTACTTTAATCGATACCTTCTGTTTGGTGAAATTTCCTGATTTAAAATTGAAAGGTGAGAGAAGCAGCCCTTGTTAGGATGGGTTCTCTGTAGGCTTGAAGAAGGGAACCAGTCTTGGCGCATAACATAAGGGCCTGCATGCTTGTGCAAGCATTCTTGAGAAGTCATGTCTGGGAGAACTCGGAATTCTCCAAATTCTATGCTCCAAGTGGAATTTAAATGCTCAAGTTTACTCTTTAAGATTCAAAATGTTGGAGTTCTAAAATTTAGAAAGGACAGTTAAAAGTGGGGTTTCAAGTGTTTTTATATTAAGAATTTTAGCATCAAATAAATTTCAAACATGCCATTTGAAATGTTAGTTGGTTACATAATATGAAACTATTGTCAGAAATTCCCAATATGCTCAATTCTATTAGAAATACCGCAATCAATGAGAAAGGCTACATAATCTCAATAGACCCCACCATGAAGCAGGTTTAATAGGTTTTTTTTATCAAAGGCAATAAGACCCATAATAGGACCGATTGTATGTCACCCATGGTCATTACAACAACTAACAATATCATGAAAATAAAATCTTAGAAATGACTAATTCAAAATCTCCTCTTTTATATCCTACAAAAATGTCCGACAAATCTGTCAGCTTATTTTGCATAATAATATTGTGTGTGGAATATGTGCCCTCGGGTCCAGTTCCATGTTGTGGCAGACCCACTTAAGAATTTTAGTTTTAAAGGTAGTCATTCATAGAAAGAGAAAGGAAAGTGATCTCTTCCATTTGAGAGAGTGGAAGAGCAATAAGAAATATGAAGTTTTGAGAAAGTGTTGGAAGAAATATCTTTCCTTGATTAATAAAAAAAACAAATTCTTAACTTAGATTTGATCCTCATCAGGCAGTCTTTCCAACTTGGTTTCTCTAAAATGAAGAAAGATTAAGACTTTATAATGTTGATTGAAGAGAACTGTAAAATTATTTATCCTTTTATAATGTTAATTGATCGGCCATATGATAATTTAACCTAGTCATGGATTCATTTTTTTTTTCTACATAGGCAACCCAAAAACGCACAAACATGTCTTATTTCCATACTCCTGTTAGGAGGAACACCTTCTCAAAATTCCAATTCTTTACAAACACACACACACGCACCCCCCATTATTGAGCAAAGTTTCATTCCAATTAGACTGTAACCAATGGCATATTGATCAAAGGGTGAACCACTTGAATAACATGAAGTACTCCATTTGATTGGTGCTAACATTGTGGTCAATTAAAAAACCACTGTAATTGGGGACAACTTGAATCATTGACCATGATGACTTTTAACTCTATATTCTGTTTATCAAAATTATATATCTTTAAACAGAACACAAAGTCTGAACATATTAGAAGTTTTACTATTTAACTTTAAATACCATTTGCTGCTTCATTATACCTCTAGTAACTTCAATTTGTGGTCCATTCTCACCCTTTTTTTTTTGTGTGGTCCATTTAGATGAAGAGATAAGGGGGAGTCATCATCAAAGGACCCTTACTGTTTAAAGCTGGGAAAATAAGTTCAACATTCTCTGCCCCTAAAACTAGAGCCAACTTGGTCCATTTTACCACATGCGAAAGCGACAAAATATTCCTTTCTACGCTCTACGAAATAAATAATAGTTGGGTATCGTTGAATAGGGTTTATACTTTTATCATCAAGGCATATCTTACACTTTTTCTTATTCTCTACTTCACCTGCATAGAAGATAAACTGATTGATAGGAAAAGAAACTTGAAATTTGCACAAATAGAAGAACTGGAGTTTGAGGGGAGTGCTTGCTATCATACCCTTCACATAAAGAGAAAATCCTCTCTCTACATCACTTCAATTGACCCAAACAGGTTAGTTAATAGCTGCTTTCAAACTTCAAAGAAATTAGAGCTGAGTAGTGCCTTTGCCTATCTACAGATTCGACACTTTTTCACAGGTCAAAAGTACTCCTTTATTGGTGGGCCATTGATTGATGTTCTGGATAGTGGATAGGGACAATACCTCTTGTGAACGAGTGGGATCCACATCTTCGGACAACCTTCTGTCTTGATAGTGTTAAGGGAGAGGATTTTCACCTACTGGCAGACAGCATATGTACTTATGTGGTCAGCTCGTGTGGGACACTTGGATGCTTTCCTATCATTAGAGTAGGATGAATGGAAAGGTCTAATGGCATTGCAAAAAGCTAGCCCTGTGAGATTTCCCTGGCCCTTAATTTACCAGCCTTAAAGTATAATGGTCTTTTAACCATAGCTTTTTTTTTAGACCGAATCCAAAAACAATTAAAGATTTGAAGAGCATAAAAGTGGGCATGGTTCCATATCACGAGGGAATAAGAGGGTGAAAGGAGCTGCATTTATGAAAGGTGGGTCCATGGAACTGGATTGCACGTCCAATCCTCTAGCAGGAGAAACTTCCGAGGATATAGGTACACTGCCTGTGGGACTTTACCTAGAGCCACATTGGGTGCAGCAGTGCAGCTAAGCCCAGATCCAAACCCACATATATTTAGTCAGTCAAGGTCTGAATCCTAATACTAGACTTGGACCCACAGCCCAACCCGATTATATTTACTTATGCACTTATAAGGATATATGGCTATAACATCAATAATATATAAGCAGTAGAAAAATACTATGAAAATCTAAGGGCATAGTTTATTGTAATATTCGGGGACTAATTAGACCCAATATGCTCTACCTTCCATCCTCGGACCCAAACTTGGAACACATTATGGTTTTTTTCCCAGTCAGGCCCAGCTGTTTCTCACGTCTGGCCCAATCCATTTACTGTCCTAGATTTACAGTAAAAGTGGGCCTCTCATATCTTGGAAAATACTTGTAAAGTTCCATGGGCCACTACAGTTGTTGAAAGGACTGTGAGATTAATGAAATACCTATACGTCTTTGCAAATGGACCTGGACGTTCATCACACTGATCACTTAAGGTACGAGTGAGGATTTGCTCAGATATTTCTATTATTGATCATATGGTCGAATCTCAGTCGTGGAATAAATGCCACTTCTTATTTGTGTTTGTCTGTAAGCGTTTGTCTGTAACCTTGATAACATTTGAGATGTTTTGTCTGGTCTATCATTATAGTATTCAGGTCGGTTAGATCTTTGGCGACCCAATCCATTGTCTAAACTTGACTGATCCAATTTTTCTAGAGTTGGGTCCAGTCCGGTCTGAGGATCTGACTTGACCCATTTACATTTTACAGCCATAGTAGGAGATTGTAGACTCTAAAGCATGTAGATCCAAAATTGGTCCCAACAAATCAACCCAGTGGATCACCGAAACATCAGTACCACTCTGATGGGATGGGAACATTAAGAATCTGTAACCTGATGGCTTTCTTAACTTGAGAGAGAGAGAGAGGTTTTGGCTGAGCTAAGGGACCTCTAGAATGGGGCGTGGCTTATTGCAGAGCCTGATGAAGAAATGGTTATATGTTCACATTGCCTTGGACATTGTGATTCAACTCAAGGAGCTCAACTGGAGTACTGTTCCAACTTCCAAGTAAAACCTGCCACAACCAAGTGATCAAATATACATGTTCGATGTAATCCAAGTTCTCATTAGTCATTAGAGGCTGTGTCATTAACGGCCATAGATGACGAAGTGGAATTTGACGGAATGAGTAAACCTGAAGTTGCTAAGCTGATGAAGAAATGGAAGAAAATTTAAATGATAGACAAACTTCACAGGCCATGAAAATGAGTTGGGGTTCCCGAGCTTTGGGCTTTGAGTTTCACTCATCCTGTCACCATGAATGCATCAATGGAGTTGACACTTAACTTCGAACCGCTAACTATCAAGTTGATCATGTGAAAACTACATGGCGAAACAAATTAAAAAAGGAGTCAAAATCAAATGTTCTTCATGTGATCAATAATTATGATTGGTGTAAAATTATACCTAGCTAATAATAATTCAAGGTTAGGCAGTGACAGGTGCTTAGATTTATAGCGATGAGCATGGAGATTCTTGAAGCCCCAAGCAAGAGAATTCTGGTTCTAGTAAAAGCAGTTGACAACTTATTTTTATCAATTTGAGTGGATTTGATAGAATTCCAATGAACATTATCTTATAAATCACCAAATTATATCTAATAGTGTGATTTTGTAGTAACAATTTTGTGAAAAATGAATATTTTCTACATGTGTGCTAATGTAATGTTTGATGCAGAAAGTTTCAATGTTAAAGCTTCAACAATATCCAACAAAAATCCTCAACTTGGAGGGTTTTCAAGTCCAAATGTGAAGATCAAGTTTGTTACTTTTTATTCATTTCAAAAAAAAAAATGCACTCTGATCTCTATCATTCTAACAAAAATTGTGAGTTTAGCAATTGTCAAGATGTCCGCAGGAAGTACGTCTTGATCATATGAACGGTAGACTTAATATTTGTCTTTATACATGTCACGCCCCTAGAAGTGAAACTGGAGTTATGCGTGAGATTAGGGCCAATTAAAAAATTTTCAACATTAATCAAATGCAACTTGGCTCCAATCATGTCCCAACTGAATCGAAGATCGTCGTGAGGTATAAACATTTCCTTAGACAAATAGCAGAAGCTTCAATAACTAATTAGTATCTTAATATGTATAGTTTAAAACACAAACTGAATTATCATAACTAAAGTTCAAGTTAAAAATAATTAACAAAATATTAATTACAATAAGAAGGCCACACTAAAACTGGGCCTAATCAAAAGATAAAAGAAACCAAAAGATGAAGCTAATCTAGAAAAGTCATGAAGGCTCTCGATACGGGGTCGATAAAGCTATACAATGCCCTCCGTACTATAGTCTAAGGAGTCATCAGGCTGATCTGCCTGAGCTTCCTCCGTCGTCTCCTCCTCGATGTAGAAGGACTCGGTACCTATACACTAAGAGTAACATCATCAAACACGAAAGTCAGTAAGCAGATAGATATATAAATCACCAGAGATATGCAAAACGAAATAGAGTAAACGATAGACCAGATCATAAAAATGTAAAGCCTCGGAATCAAGAACACTAACATAAACATCTATCAAGATAGGTGGTCTACATGGGCTAATAGTTGGGATCATACCCCATTCAATCAGAGTGTTCAGAGTAATGCCCCATTGGCATCTAAATATTCATTCTGGCCATGAGTAAGAGGCAGCGCTTAACTCATACTCTTGTTGTCCATTACACTAACTCAATCTGTAGACGGTCCTCTCTTGGCTCATACGGCTCGGTCCCCGTGGGCTCTAGCCTAATCTTGCCTCAAGGTTATAAATTCAAAGTCCTCACACAGGTGGTGCCTCAGCTATGTTAAACGTTAACAGCTGAGTGGTGCCTGACACACAGAATCCTAATGAACATTAACAGCCGAGTGATGTCTGACACACAGAATCCTAAACAGATATCAGTGAGGGATTAGACTTTCTTATGCGAACAAGATTCATCAAACAATAGAGAAACTACTTTGCTTCTAATCAGATCAGACTTCCAACAGACTTCAGACTTCATTAGTAGTTCTTTTCAAGCCTTACAATCAAAGCCACCTAGTCTCAACACTTTATATAGACGTCAAAACAAACGGAACATCATAGGGGATCCTAAGTCCATCATCTAAGTTCTTCCTGTGATTTCAAACAAAGTAAAGTAAACAGAGCTAATGAACATGGACATTTCATGTAGAGAGTACCAAACGGTACCAATCAAAATCAAAAGCGATAAAACAATCCAATCCTAAGTCTATTGTTATTCCCGAAGTATTGTACAATCCTACTCAGTCAACGAAAGGAATAAGGTTCGCGATACCCGAACGAACAGTTTTCGCGCATAGATATAAAGGAGGGTATCCCGTTGTCCCATACCGTTCAAGATTGAATGAAGTTAAAACCCGAGAAGATTGGAATAACTACGATGAATCATTTGCTCAAGACATCCCTCGTGCATAGTCAAATGAGTCCAACAAAGGTAATCATGGTTCCACCTAAGTCCATAGACCAAGTGACAAACCTTTTCAAAAAGGGAAAAATTCGGTCAAGCCAATAGCTTGTTCGGTTAACCAAGGGTCAACCGACATAGCGACCGATTACACAAAACGACCAGAAATGAAGCTCTCTAGAATTGGAACCGACATATAGCTGAACTGCAGTTTGGTCAACCGCAGGGTTAACCGACAGTCCAACTCCTTCAAAAAATGTCACTCTCTGGAATTAGAACCGACAGATCACCGAGGGTCACCGAACTGCAGTTCGATTAATCGACATCCAAGTTCGGTTAACCGACTGCTCCCAGAATTTTGATGTGAATTTTGTGATGGTTCAAAACTGAGGAGTTCCACTCCCTTCCTTCATTCACACCTGCAAACAAGGGAAAATAGGGCCTTGCCCTCTCCACATACATCCATACCCCCTTTCATCAAGTCCATTCAAACTACAAATCCATTCCATTCATTCAAATCAAGCCAACACCTAATTATCATGTTTTCAAACTTCTAAAACATCAAATGAGCAAATGACATCTAAACCATCATACATCCATACCGATCAATGAAAACAAGCATATCAAGCATAAACATATTTATCTGCTTGCCTTGATGAGGAACTTGACCAAAATCCAAGAAGAAAAATTAGGGAAAAGTCCTCTCAAAGCTCAAACTTGCACAAAGGGTTCTCAAACCCAAAACCAACTACAAAAATGGATGCAAATGGGTTGGGTGAGCTTCTCTAATCCATTTCTAAACCCAAGGAGGAAGATGAGTTAGTCTACAAGCTTTAGGAGCTTACCTTGAAGTGGGTTGTGGATGAAAAGCTTAGAAAAGGAGATTGGAGTGATCTTGGGAGCTTGAGAAAGAAGATGAAAAGCTTCACCGGCTACGTCGGAGCTCTGGTGGCCGTCGGCAGTGAAGGGGTTAGGAGCTTTGGAGATAGCACAGTGAAATGAGAAAGGGGTGGAATGAAAAAAGGGATGTGGCTTATATTAGGTTAGGTTAATGGGTAATTTGAGTTTAGTCCTCGGGTTCACTAATGTGGGTATTTGGATATCTTCAACGCGTCAGATTGAAACGCGACAGGAGACTAAAGTTCGTAAAATATCGAGACCTACCCGATGCACCCAAACTCACAAAACTCAAAATCTCATAAAAACCCTATAAAACTTTTCAAAATTGCAAACTAACCCCCTACTGTACCCAAACGAGCTTGGACTCGCACGAGACTTCGTACGCGTGATCCATATGCCAAACGCGACTTGCTAAAACTCTAAACACACTTACTAACTAATCAAGCAATTAGTTATAATTAATAAAAGATTAAGGAGCGGGATGTTACAATACAAGTCCTAAAGAATAAATTTTGTTATCTTGCAAGTTACAACCACTAAAATTAATGCCACACAATGAGTGATACCAGCTTTAATTGTACAGCCGAACCGCATTTTTTAGAAAAGAAGAGGAGAGTGGTGGATAAATCTCAATAAGTCAGCCCTTATGGGAATGTAATTGATATCTCATCTAAAGTAAGATTGTTTTGATCGTCCATGGCATTGTATCTCTTCCACTGTGTGTGTGTTTTTTTTTTTGGTAAAAGCTCTTCCACTGTATGTTAATGGCCACTAGAAGCGAAGTTAATTTTCACAAATCCAAACCCCACCCACTGTCCTCATACATGGGGCATGGCCTTTCTTGGCAGACCGCAATAAAAAGGTCCATTAGAATTCGATAGGAAAAGAGCTTGTTAGATTCATTTCATCCTAAATCACAAAGCAGGACACAAACATCTTTACTGTAGGCTTCTATAGGCGATAAAAGTATCACCCACTTCGATTAGGATGTAGAATTTGTGGATTAGGGAAGACCGAACACCGATGACCTGAAAATGGAAGGAGAATGGCTTAGGTCAGAGCCCCCCTGGCTGCTGTGAGCGAAGGCACTCCTATGCCTGAGTTAGTTCTGAAAAAACTAAGCAGGAGGAGGAAGAAGAAAATGAAAGTTTGAGTAGTAGTTCACGTATTGGGAGTTCGCGAGTGCCTTCATGGGGCTGATCCCATGTGTATTTGTAGATGATTCCTCGTTCATCCTTCTTTGTAAGTGGGGGTAGGTGGGGTAAGGCCGGCGATAGGTAAAAAGGGCACATCCCATCAGAAACTTCCATGCTTTCGATCAGTTGATGTTAAGGGATGATAAAGCCAACTTCTTATCATCATAAATGAGCGATCCTATCGCCATAAATGAGCGCTCCTATCTGTCAGGGCGCACCCATACTTCTCATAAGAGCGTGATGGCCCACTCTGCCTTTAGTACTTTAGCCGGGACTAGGAATAGTCCGGCTGGGCTGGCATTTAGCTGGCACTTACGCCGAGCTGCCGAGCTGATAAACGCTGAGCTGACACTCTTCTTACCAAGCTGCCGAGCTACCGAGCGGGGGAGCCTCTTGAGCCGACGCTACTTACCGAGCCGCCGAACTGCTTGGCTGTATTTACCGAGACCGAGGTGAACGGCCAGTGCTATTACCGTGGTTCTCCCTCAATCTCGGCATTACAGAATTTTATCCACACAGCTTCAAGTCTCCCTTGAAAACGTTTATATGATCAAAGACGACCCTTCCCCACAAGGTAACATAATTTAGTGACGTAGCCATGCATGCTTCTCTCCGGAAGAAATGGCTAATCCAATCTTCAGTTTCATCTCCTACCAGTGAATTGTTCATTAATTTTGCACCATCGATCAAAGACTAATATTGACTGTCCCATCAAAATTATCTTCAATGGTGTGGCCCATCACAACAGTGTTCGTGAGTTTAATGATTCAAGAATCAAGATCGCCTATCCATGGCCCCTCATTTGAAGGACCCAGGATGAAACTGACCCAGATTCACCCTATGAGGCTGAGAAGAAGGCCCAAGAGCCCCTTTTTTTTTGGCTCGCCTGTTTCAGAGAATGTTATTGGTCAAGCTAGTTGGATAGTATGAGTAAAAAAGAATCGGTAATGACCCAGTGACGTTGGATACCTTAGCTCAATTGGGCTTGATCATCATCTAATGGGGCCTTGATTGAGATTTTGGCTCAGGCCAGCCGTTCCATATAATAGCCTATTTCTAGCCCAAATGCTAAAAACCCAGGAGAAAACTGGCCCCAACTTGGGCTGGACTCTGCCGAGCACACTTGCAACTTACAACTCCATGTAGAGAAATCACTTTCGTGGTTATGCAGACTACTGCATTGGTATTATTTGGTAGCCAAGACCGAGTAGTTAAAAAATAAAAAAAGTCCAAAAAGTAGGAAAATCTGAGAAAAGATATCCATGCAGAACGCGTTCAGTTGACCCAGTGGTCCTGTATCCAGCAATAAATTAAACATACCGCAGCGTAAGGAGAAGTATATGATGCACTAGTGTTTTACTAGACGGGGGGCCGGCCGATGTCCCTTGCTCATGTGGACCACAGATGATCATCCTCCCCTTCATCAAAAGCCAATAAATTTTCACCATCGGAGTCCTATTTTGTAGTCAACTCTTATGAAATAAGCGTGTCCCACAGGCATGAGTGCACATCTCACGCTCATCCACATGATCAGATGAGAGGCACCGCCATTTAACAGAAATTGATGCATAGGGATCGAGCACAAAAATGCATATCCAAAACCGTCCAGAAGGTGGGCCTTTCAGCGACGTGGAAGATCATAAGAATTTTATGGATTGGGCCATCTGAACCTCTGATCAGAACAATTTTATCAGCTTAATTAACATCAAATATCAGTGTCCATCTAATGTTGGCCGGTACTCAACTGTATGCATTCATAAAGAGACCTTTGTTCATTTTTCTTTCTTTTTGAAGGCCCGTAATTACAACAAGGAACACCTAATCCTATAAATCCACTGATTTAGGGTCCACTTGGATGAAGATGAAATAATAAAAATTAGTGTCCAATAGGTAAATGTTATATTCAATAACAAAGATTTAACTTCCATAGAGGGAGCAGTGTTCTCTCTAATAAAAATAAAATAAAAACTAGTGTCCAAGGGCCCAATAGTTAAACATTATATTCAATAACAAAGAAGTAGTGTTCTCTCTATAGTCTATCCCTTTCCTAGGAAAATTATTTTTCTATATATAGATATTCATGACAAGTACCACTCTTCTAACGAAATTGGAAAATGCTAAAAAGAACTGTCTAAAATGGTTGTACGGCTGCTTTGGGGTGTAAAAGAGTGGAGGGGGGTCGAGTGCTACAGTCCAATGCAATGCTTTACCTACCATTACCATCCATTCCTCTAGAATTTCTGATTTTGGTGGAGAAGATATGACCTTGCTTAACATCCACTGAAACATCTGATGCAGCCAATGTGGATTATTGAATAATGTCAAAATCATAGATGAAAAAAGTGTAAAAAGAAGAAGAAAAAAAAAAAAAGGACTTACTTTGATAAGAGAATTCTACTTAGGGGTGCTGATGGGCCAGGCCGTGCCAGATGAGCCTGATCTAGGCCATCCCACTTTGGGCCTAGTTTGAATTAAGTGATAGAAAGCAATAGGCCTGGCCATGCCTGATCCAAATAGAAAAATGAGTGGGCTTGGTCCTAAATTTATGGCCCTTGTTAGGCTTGCCTGAATACGGGCTAGTGTTTCTAAAGTGAGGCCGCGGCTAAATTTATGCTTCCGACTCCACAATATTCTTCCAGCTATCTGTACTTACTGTACCACTTCGAGTATAATAAATCTTCATGATCCGGTGGAGTACCAAACGACTCCTCATCGAATAAAAAAAACCTATGACGTCCAAAAGAACCGAGTAAAGAGTTGAAAAGAAGACAGACAGACACGAGTTAAAAATAACGAAAGTGCATTTCACTTCACCACACCAGCAAAGACTGAGAGGCATCTCTCTCTCTCTCTCTCTCTGTAGCTTTCACAACTCTTCATCTCCATTTTTCCCCCAAAAGTGAAGAAAACAAAACCCTAAACGGAATCCACTTTCTCCTCCAGCATTTTCGGATCTGGAAGCTCCAAGGCGGTTTCCGTCTCCCCCTCTCCGGTTTCCCGTTAATAGATAGCGGTTTTGGAGGGGAGTGGGGAGGGAAGAGAGATGTATAAGAACCAGCTTCAGGAGCTGGCGCAGAGGAGCTGCTTTAATCTGCCGTCGTACACGTGTATAAGGGAGGGACCGGATCATGCGCCAAGATTCAAGGCTACCGTTAACTTTAACGGTGAGATCTTCGAGAGCCCCAGCTTCTGCACGACGCTGAGGCAGGCCGAGCACTCCGCGGCCGAGGTCGCACTCAATTCCCTCTCCACCAGAGGACCCTCTCATTCTCTCGCAGCTAGGATCTTGGTACGCGACCGACAAATCCTCTCCTTTTTTTTTTTTTTCTTCCTTTCTTTCTCAGTTCCGTTAGGGTTCCGTCTCCATTCCGTTAGTTTAGGGTTGACTGTTCTCAGTACGGGTTTTCCTACTTTCCCCTTGAATTCTAAAATGTAGAAGAAGAGAACACGCAAACTTGCGCGGCGGCGGTTTCGGCTAATGTGCGCTATAGAGAGGGGGGTTGGCTAGAATGCGCTAGATGGGTTGGGGCTTTGGTGTAGCTAACATGCACAAGATGGTTACTTCCCTTGAACTGATTACATTATTACAAGAATAAAAACTAGAGAGAGAGAGAGAGAGTGTGTGTGTGTGTGTGTGTGTGTTTTTTTTTTAACAGAAAGAGGGTAAAAATCTGCATTGTAGGTCCTACTTCAAGTGAAGTTGGACCATTGGATCAGTACTATACTTCCATAGATTGCAGTGGGCCCTATCATCACTGAGGTGGTGGCTATAGTTGCAATTGCAATAACAAATGCTATGCTAACCTGTCAAATGTCAATGGATTATGTTGGTTTGTGCTTCTACATATGTCTGCCTATAGAAATGCTAATTGGACATAATTTTTTTTTCCATTGTTGCATATGAAATAAAAGGATTTGGTAGCTTTCTGATTGAGACCAAGAAGTTGAGTGAAAGACAACCAAATTGGTTCTTTGCATAAATGATTGGTATCATCGTAGCTTTATCGATTCTGTTGGGATCAACTTTGTTAGTACATTGTCCAACTTGCATTCATGCATCATCATCATCATACAACTTTGTGTGCATGTACATATTATTATTGCTATTTTGGGGTAGATTAGTATGGGGGAAAATGATTATTTGGTTAGCCATCTGATTATGGCCTGAAAATACATGGTTGAAAAGTTGAGCGAAAACAACAAAGTTTCCTTTGAAATTTGAATATGGGCTGGTTGGGTCCATTGTGTACTCAGACATGGACCTAACAACTCCAAGGGGGCTCAGCCTAGACCCAACACAGGTTCAAAGTGTTGGACGGGTACTCATCCAATTGTTTTTAAAGACCCATAGCTAGACCTGAACAAGGACCCCATAACTCTATGGCTGAAAGTTGTATTTGGTATTGTTTTTGTTATCTAGGTTTGAAGAATGCCTTAAAGATCAGCCATACCAAGAAAAGAAAAGAGAAACTATGGTTTAAATATCTTTAATAGAACAAATGTGAAAACTTTCCAAATTTCACCGTCATTTCCTTATCCCGTAACTCCACATTCTAACATGCGTTCCCTCAGACCTTCACTATTTCATTCGAGGTCTTTGCTGGCCTTCTGTATTCTTGGACAAACCATTTCAAGTTTTATTCCTGATGTTTTCTTGTATTGGGGCTACCCATCCATGTCTTGTGCACTTATTATTATAAATATAATAAATACAGATATGCCATTTGGGTACTTATGAGTTCCATGGATCTAGACTTAACCCAAATTTTATTTGTGTCCACATCAGTGAACTTGAATCCTTCCCTAATTCGAAACGGGTTTGAATTCATTCTGGTTCGAGGTGACTCTTTTTTTAATGGTTCAGAGTCTACTAAAATGACATGAATTTTGTTTGCAAATTTTGAAACCTGTAAACCAAATAGTTATGCCCAGCTCATTTCTTGTATGATAAATTGAAGACCATGTGTTAGTGTGCATGTGTATTGGTTTTTCATGTTTATATATTTATCTGTATCCATTGAACTTATCTCAGTGAATCCTTAGTTACTTATAGGAACATAGTCATCCTGAAATATGTATCCTAATGTGTGTCTAATTATGCATATATGTCTGTATATGGCATGTTTATGTAGTTGATTCATACAGGATCCAGTGAAACAAGATGTATGTCTTTTAAGTCAATCTCACCTGATGGAATAACTTTGAATTGCCAAGGGCAAGCATATGCTATGAACAGAGCTTCCTATCCAATTTGGTTCCAATAGATGAATAACTAAAAGATTAAGCTAATGCTGCATGCATTAGATGTCAACAAATCCAATCATAGGATGATTTGCATTGTCTAAGACTGCTCTTGGGGAGTCCATGATTGGGCTCAGTGAGTGGGTGGCCCGCTAGGATCAAGGTGGGGTGCACCTTTCAAATGCATGTGTAATATGACGAAAATACAAGGAATATGATCATTCTCTAGCAGAGTGCACATAAGTAATAAATAGATGAGTACGTCTCCATGCAGTTGTTTCCATGGGGAATTCTATTTCTCACATCAACCATGTTTTGAACAGGATGAGACGGGAGTCTACAAGAATCTGTTGCAAGAGATTGCACAGAGAGTTGGAGCAGCATTGCCAGTGTACACAACCTTCCGATGTAGCCTACGACGACCACCCGTATTCAGGTGTGAGGTGGAGTTGGCTGGAATTACATTCACTGGAGAACCTGCCAAGAGTAAGAAGCAAGCAGAGAAGAATGCAGCAATGGCTGCATGGTCTTCATTAAAGCAGTGTAAGTCGCCACCCAAAGGTTTCTCAGCTAATTTTTTCTAATTGATATTTTTATAGATATTTTTATACCGACTATACATATAACAAGATTGCCCTTGCCTATGCAATAGAAAAATGAGAAACTTTTTGGTTGTCTTATTTAGTCCCTCCCCTAAGGATGGTTTGATACAAAGTTAGAAAAGATCTGCCTGATGCTGGTGGAGCTTTTGTTACTGGCATTAGCCCTAATAAGGGGCCCACGCACATGCACACGTGCAGATACATTACACACAAACACACAATGATGGGCTCATGGGTGGGTCTGAGACTGGGTGGGGCTGCCTAGTAGAACATCCAATGGTCTTACATTTCCCTTTTTTAATTTTCGTAAACCACCTTACATGAACTGTGAATCTGCCAGCCCGGTTAAGGCTACCATGGTTAATAATTGTATTGGAAAGTTGTACATATTTATTACTACAACATAAAAGAAAATGTTTCATCTTTTTCTGATGTCTTAATGTAATGCAAAATCCTGTTTTTCCTCATTTTTCATGGAAAACAAATGCCATATTTTGAAGAAAAGACTTAACTAGTGATGGGGCAGCTATGGCAGTTTATTTTGATGGGCTTTGATTGTGGTTGGTTAGTATTTTCCGCGTGTTAGGATTTCTTCCATTAGAGTTATCACAGGGTTGGGTTGGGATTTCTATGGATTTCTGATTTTTTTATAGTTTTTTCCGCATTGTGACATTTGGATTTATTTCTTCATGTTTGTTAACCATTCTATGAAACCAATGGGCTTATATTTCTTTTATTAGAGCTCGTCGCTGGCCTAGATTGATTTCCAGTCAGATGGATTTCTCATTCTTTTCTAGTGTGGAGTGGTGTTTTTTTTTTTTTTTTTTTCGTGCCTTAATATGGCATTGTTAGCTATATCTGTAAACCTAATGGGCTGCGGAACTGTTTCCACCCATCATTTATCAATTCTTGGCCCAGACTTTTGTTTCTTGACCTAGCTTCTTAGTTGTCGTCTTGTTCTTTTTTTTTTTTTTTGCTCTCCTGAATTTTGTCAATATCAGTGACTCAAGACTTTTGTGACTGAGACTGCTCTCTCTGCACGGGCGAGTGTATCCCATGTTTAAACCAAGTTACCTATTCCAAATACCTACATTTGCTGCTTCCTGTTGTAGCAGATTCATTCTCTTGCATAAATGCCATGGCTAAATGTTGCATCTTTCCTGCGTCTGTTGCTTACTCCTGAAATTATGGATCAAACAACTTGTTGAGAATATGTGGCATGCCAATGGACAGTCAGAGTAACACTCGACATTAGAGTCCAACATGGTGTCAGTTTTGTCTGCAGTGGATTGGCAGATGAGATTTGCATTTCTGCATATCTCTGCTGCACATTATTATGCCCTTCATACCCATCGTGTGCACCCTTAAACCACATCAGTATCTGTATATCACATACTTTTTCTTAATAAATTCCAGGGTCTGTATGGGCTGTATGCGACTTACTGCAACAATTTCCCAACCAGCAAGAACCCTTAGCTTAAATCTAAAGTTCTGTACATGGGTGACCTCTAACATTTATTCCTGTGGCCAGTGGCACAGCAATCTGGGAGCTCATCAGATGTGGAGACCAATGATGAGCAGGAACAGGTCACCGTAGCTCGAGCTCTTCTTAACTACTGCCTGAAGGAAAAGATGGCAATGACAAGGGCGAATATGGTGAACATGCCTCCTCTTCCTAAAAAGTTCCCTGTGCTAGATCAGAAGATCTCCCAACCTTCCCATGTCATGGGATCAAAAATCCTTCCATTAATCTGTCAAAAAACACCTCCAAGAACCAGGCCACCCACTTCGCTGATATCAAATGATGGGCCTCCCCTATCTATTCCATCAATACCATCTGAAAACCGTGGATCCCATCTGCCAAACCTTCATGCAGCTGGAGCAGCACCATATGTGCCTCTCAGGCAGTACCAGCTGCCATACCATAGGATGGCGCCACCTGTGACTGTTAGGACAGCAGTGCCGGTGTACTCTGCCCCTCCACTCCCTCCACCGCCTGGTCAGTCAACTCGGTTAATGGCACCAGCCACAAATGTTGCACCCCCGGTTCGTATCAGGCCTGTGGTGCCGGCCTTTGCTGCTCCATCTCCTACAGCAAGGATGGATGAACCCGTTTTGGTGGCTCCTCCACAAAATAGGGCATCAGTTCACATTGGGTTAGGTGACACCCGAAATGCGGCATCAGTGAATGATGCACAGGTATCCTCCATTGTGCAGGACTTGAAGAAACAACTGAAAATCTGATATGAGGAAGATTGTGGGGGAAACTGGCTCTTTGTGTTTTAGTTATTTTTCTAGCTGCTATCACTCTTTTTGGCTGATTTTGTTTGTTATCCGTATCTATTTTGGTTAGAAATTGTCTTAGTTGCATTAGCAGTTGCAGCAGTTCTCTCAGCGAGCAATTCAGTGCTGGTCCATGGTGTCTACTTTTGTGGTGGCTATTGCTTGTGCTGGTAAAAGCAAAAAAAAAAAAAACATGCAAGTAACAGAGAGTTTCTTCTATGGGAGAAGAAGCCTTTTTATTGGTGTCACTTACCTTCCATAAGATACTCCCCAAACAGGGATTAATGGCTTCTGGAGAGAGACACGATTGTTATCACTACTTTCCTATTTAATCCATCCAAACGAATTTTGACAGTTACATTGGATCCTATCCGGTGGCAGTGGAAAGTATACTTTTCTTTGGTGGGTGGAGAAAGTTGGGAAACGGGCAAGGGATTCTTCACTTTTCACTGTTCTGCCGTTTGGCTGTTTTTAACTTTTGAAAGGGGATATTGCATAATCCGGGTAATTTGAGTGAAACCACACTTTACAGGTTAGTTTGGCTGCAATGAACGTGGAATCTAGTTGTGCAGGCACCGTACCTTTTTATTCCATGGGATTCTTATTCTATCCCCCTCTAGACAAAATGGCAATTCACTCAGCGGTGAAAAGGTGAAAGTGTCAGATGGCAATTCTCCGTTACCTATTTATTAATCGGGTTGGAAGATCGATTGATCCAGTGTGAAAATGGAAAAAAAAAAGGGTCTAGTCTGACCTGGCTTCAATTAGTGATTTGGTTTGTGTTACGTTGGTGAGTCGTCTTGAGCTTGAATTGGATAAAAATTCTCACCTTTAATTGGCCCACCAAATAAGTAACAGTCATGATTAGAAATTATGGGTTTAGAAGTCAGAACATAACTAAAAAAGAAGGCCGACTTTTTCAGTGTAGGAGTATTTGTGTAGTATTTTAAACGTAGTTTGACTAAAAAAATTGTACTCTAATAATTATAAGGTTAGGGACTGCAAAATATTTCCATTACTTCTGGGACTATCGTATAATCAGGCCATAATGCCGGAACTAGAAGATAAATTTTCAATATATGCAAAGAGAACTGATCGTATTATTGGTTACTAATAATAATAATAATATAGCAGATTCACACCTTCATGAATGATGAGTTCTTTGGCCCAACTGGGCTTGTTGTTGCTTGATCTAAGCCATTCAAACAATAGGCCCTGCCTCCAAAATGCACCTGAGGAGATGAACTCACTTGGGTTCGGCCCAACTGCCCGATCCAATTTCAGTTGATGAGCCAAAGTCAAAAGTACGGGCATGCTCAAATTAAAATTCGCCTGTCTGAAGCCCATTAGTCCAAGCTTTAGGACTGATCCCAAATTTATAGAAAAAGAAATTAAAAGACGTAAAACTACCTTTTTGTTTGTATGGCATATGTATGTAATACTTAATTAGTATGTAGATGGTATGATAAATAATATATACATGTAAAATACAAACAGGTCTAATAAGAGTCTAGGGTTTTCTACTCTAGGTTTGGATCCAGCCAGTTCAGAGTTGTGGACCCTAGTGAAACGTAGATCATAGTCTGAATGTCTATGCCCGACTGAGCAAAACTAGATCCAGGCAGGACCCGGATAGGGGCATTTTGGCAGGACCCTATGAAAATAGCTTTGCTGGTGGAGGGCGTTTTCGCCATTCCAACCACTTTTAACCAGCTCTTCTTGCTCCTCTTTCCGTCCTTCCTTCATTGTTTTTCTTCTTCTTCTTCTTTTCCTCTTTTATCTGATGCTGCTCTGAATCTCTGGTTCTGGTTCTTGGGGTTTTGCATAAGAACACGATCATGGGTTGCTTGAGAATGAGAAACTTTTGCTTCCTTTGGGTGGTTTTGGTTCTGACCGTGGCGGCTACATTGAATCAGAAGCCACGGCTGAATAACTTTTTCAATTTCTTTGACTGGTTCAAATCATATCCAGGATACCCATTTGTTTTCTGTATTGTTCTTTTTTTTTCTTTTTTCTTTTTTTTTCATCTATATGAATGAAACCCCTCCTCTATATTTTTGTTTTATTTTTTTATTTGTTTGGGCATGTTTCTGCAATCTATTCTTCCTATTCTAAATAGTATGTTATTGGGAGCGTCGTCATAAGTCATCAATGTGGCAAAACTAAAGATAAAAGCAAAGAACGATTGATTCTAGATACTTCAAATTCAGGTTTCCTCCAGGCTCATTGCTTTCTCGCATTTTTGTGCGGCAAGTGGAACTTTCTTCGACATCAGAATGGTTGGGTGAATCCAATCATCTTCTTTCTGTGAAATTGCATGTTGGAAGATGTATCCCTATTTGTACATTCTTTACTGCGTGATATCAGCACAATATTCTACTGACACTTCATTGCTTAATGCTCAACTCGAGTCAACAACATGAAAACAAATGTAAATGACCTTCTATAATTCTACTGACACTTCTTTGAATATTTTTGTCACATCCCGGTCCCGAATCACCCTGGCCTAGGGTAATTCCCGAGGTGTGACATGCGTAATCCCGTGTTACTGTACCTGTCTTGAGTCAAATCCAGCAACACAAAGGATAAAATTTCTCTTTCCACATACCATTCATAATTAAATAGCGGAAGCATAACAATAATAATCACTTGAACCATTGCACAGTCCTAATTAAAAGTTGAGTGTTGAATTTATACAAAACATAATTACATATTCAACCCAAGTAGGTATTAAAAAAAAAAAAAAAAAAAAAAAACAGAAGAAAAAAGCCTGTGCCTGAGGCATATCATATGGGACTCCAAACATGAGCTTAAGTCCAGCTGCGCCAAAATGAATCCACACCTTCCACTTGCCCCCAGCTGCAATCTCATCCGTCCATTTGTGGGCCATCCAAATATAAAAAGACAAAATTGGGATTGAGACGATGTAATTGATGTGGGTTTCTGGGGCAAAGCACAAATTGAATGGCATTCAAAGGGAGGTCCAAGGGCATTTGGAGGATTTGAAGTGGGTGCATGCATGCCACTGCTAGCTTTCCTTCTTCAGGCAGTCAATGAAAGTTGCAGATTGACAGTTTCTCTTTGAATGCTTTCACTGTCATTCCTTCTTCCTTTCCCCTTTTTCTCTCTTCACATGGCTCTCGTTGGGTCCCATGACCATGAGAGAGAAGAACTGGCGGGTGTGAACTGTGAACTGTGAACGGCTCCATTTTTCTCCAGAGCGTACTTTAAATTTGTATATATCCGCCTAAAGATTATGAAATTTGTAAATAGGCCCTTTTTATTGAAGTATTTAATAATTTATACCTGCCTTTTCATTTTAATACCTTTTATATCTCTAAAATCAGAAATCCTATATTCTAATGAAAACGGGCAACTACCATGAGATTTGTGTTCAGTCTTTATAGAAATATTAGTTTTGTCCTTCCTTACATCTGTTGAACAATTTATAAAAAATACTATACTTTTGAAAATTTCATTTATCCAATGGTGGGTCATGCATGAATCGGGTCAATTATAACCAATCATAGGTACAAGTGTCAATTGTGATTGCAATCGATTTGAATTTTATTAAAATGGATTATTTTTTCTCACTAAATGTACTATAATAACTATCAATAGTACAAGCTTTGGAGAAGATAGGTCCAACCTTTTAAAACTATGCATAATGAGATAAATGGATGGGAAAAAGTATCATTTCATTTTAACAACTTGTAGTGGTTGTAAATTCTACAATTTATATTTACCAAAAAACTTATAGTAGTTGTAAGGCTAATGATTTTGAGGACATGATATGTACCAAAATAAAAAGGACTATTTTCAAATCCTAAAAACTTTAGAGGGTGTATATAACAAAACTCTTAATGTAGACGTCACATACCATGATATATATATGGGAAAATTACAAAATGGGATCTAAGTATTTGACAGATTATAAAACAGGAGAAAATTAGAGCCATTTTTTAAAATGGGCCTTAAGTTTTCCAAATAGATTTCAATTCAGGACATCTGGCCAATTTTCCCTCTATTTTTTTTTTCTGAAACCCAGAAATGCCCTTAAAAGGGTTTCGGTTGCAAAATCTCAGCAAAAAGAAGAAAGGAGAGAAATATTCGACGGATTGAACCTTAGCTCATTAGTAAGGATGATGGATCCAGTGGGGGAGTGGTACAAGTAATCAAAGAGCAATGGCATAGGGATGGAATCCCTCATCAGGAATTTTGAGACGGCATTCTCAGGCACTGAAACATTTGATAGCATCCGGTCATTCGGCATCAAGAAAGTAATGTTGCATGGTATACTGTCGTTCAGCATTCTAATCAGCATAAAAAAGGCAAAATAAAGGTAGATTGCATCTCTTCAAGCGCAACTGCAAAGTCTTTGTTTCTAAGGGACCCATTGGCAGCTGCTGCTGATAGAATTAGACCCACCAACAGGATAGAGACCAGGCTACCTCCTATATAGGATTTTTGTGATGACATGATCTCTTCTATTATCATCAATGGCAGCTCTCATACATCATGAAACCTATGTGTTTTAGAGATCTGCACCGAAGTTTTTTGGCTGAGGTTTTTTTTGGGTTTCTTAAATTTCGGTTTCTTTTTTTTTTCTGGGGTTCTAGGCAGGTAGACGAGCTCTCCATTGGAGCAGCATGTGGGCTCTCATGGCCGTCAGATCGAATCATAATCCAAGCACTAGACGATTCACAGTCATTAAAACATGGAAGAAGGAAGAGGAAAGAGGGAAAAAGGGAAGGAGGCGCTGAAAAGGAAGATGGCCCTCTTCTTCTTCTTTTCAACTCAAAGCCCTAAAGGGCATTTCTGGGTATTAGAAAAAAGGGTTTTAGAAAAAAAAAGGGGTGGGGGTGGGGGTGGGGGTGGGGGCCGGCTGGCACCCATTTTGATTGGACGTCCTGAATTGAAATTTATTCGGAAAACTTAGCGGCCACTTTGAAATGTAGCTCTAAATTTGTCCTATTTTGAAATTTACCAGAAACTGAGACCCCATTTTGTAATTTTTCCTATATATATTATTGTGTTCTTAGCTATCTCTCTTTTTATAAAAGCTCCCCACTCTAGGTTTCAAATATAGGAAGAAAAGAAAAGGCAAGGAACGCTGATAAGAAAATGTCAAGGGAAGATGATGTTGCAAGGTTATACCAGTGTGCAAGGAAGTATGAAATTATTGTAAAACAGGTAAGCAGATGTATAAAAAGTAGAGGGAGGTGGGGTTGTGTGGATTTGGTTTTTTTCCCCTCTTTGGCTTTCCATGACTTCATCTAAAACCATGGCATAAATGGTGCTTATGCCTTTTCTTTTAACATAATTTTTATTATTTGTTTTCTTCTTCTATTTCATTGATTAAATGGATGATTTTCTCCTGCCTAACAACAAACTACACATGGCGTTGTCCGTCATGTGGGAACTGATGAAATTTATGTTAGGGCTCTAATACTACTTGTTGTGCAAAATTTAGGGGAATTGTTTGATAACGATCTGATTGTGCACTCCCACATAAATACACGCGCAGGAGAAAATCTTCCTTAAATGAATCGCTTTTTCTTATAACGAGAGAAGAAATAAAGAAGAAATAGAATCCACTCATGTAAAAACTAGGAGCCAAATGTTCATCATCAAGAGTGGGTTCAAGGTGTTTTCAGCAACACAACAGTCTCAGTAATTGTTACAAACAATCAATATCTCCAATATAATTAAAATGTTACAATTTACAATAGTGTCTCAAAAAAAAAAAAAAAAAAAAAAAAAAAAAAAACTTTTATCTTAGAAAATAACACAAAACAATAGAAAGTCATTCTCTTTTGAAAGAATTATCATTTTTCACGAAAATGCTCCCTACAAACACAGCACTAGAAACCAAGATAATTAAAATATTAGATAATCTTTTATAGAAGAGTAATGTGAAAATCAGAAAGAGAATTTTAAAAAAGAAAAACCCACATAATACAAAGTTGTCTCTTTTTCCTAACTTATTATCCGTCAAAAGTTACCTTATTTTAGACTCATACATGGTTTACATTTTACAATATCAAAACGAAGCTTTCAAATCCCTGGACATTTAGAAAGCTTTTAAATACACAACACAAGAGAATTTCCCAACCTGGCCTTTACATCTAGTTTTAATGGTATGTAGGAGACATTTTGCTGTCTTTACCAATTGTTACACTACATTATAGGTAACTAATGGAAGATTTTCATTAAACTAGATTTTACTATACCCTATCATGGTTACTATATCAAAACAATTTAGGGGTTTTGACATATTACTCCTCCTTAAACCTAGTTTTTCCAATTTTATGACCCAAATTGGTCAACATTTTTATAAAAACTTTTTTGTGTCATATCCCATGATATCATGGGTTAGTCTCGTGATATCATGGGATTTATCAGTTTTTATATCATATACTTTTACAACTAGCAAGTGAATTTGTTTTTTTACTGTGCACGAAAAATGACATTTTGTGAAAATAAATATACATCTGACCAGCATTTCATGTTTTATCATTTGAAAAAAAATTCCCCTAAAATGTTGCATACAAACCATTACATCATGGGACAGTCCCATGATATCATAGGAATGACCAATTTATGTGACATACATGGTTCCCATGATATCATGGAATCTCGGGGGAAAAGTTTAAATAAAATATTGACCATAGTTAAGCAACTCTGGTAACATTATCTAAATTTTAGTCATAAAATTAGAATGACCGAATTTAAGAGGACTAATATGTCATAACCCCAAGAATTTCTCATACTATCTTATTTCAACTTTGATTTACCATATGGAAACTTAGAAAATTGTAACCAAACACAAATCAAATAACAAGAATGGAACACCAATCCTCATGTTTATTTGAAAAGTCTCTTTTCCTTGGTAATTGAAGCCCAAAGATCAACGAACTGACTCATCTTTGACTACCCAAGAAGATGGACCCTCCATCTTCATGGTCTCTCCCATATTTGTATTTATATGAATATTTTACATTTACGATGAATTTTATGAACGGTTGGCTTGCTCTTTTTTATTATGCACAAAATATAATACCCTATTCCTAGTTCATTAATTCGAGGAAAGGCACTGAGATTCTGTATTTGAAAAGCATTTCAAAAGGCATCTTTGGAGTAGATGGAGATTGGTAGAGTAATCCTTAAAGGCAATTCTTGGTATTGTAACTAAGGGCATGTTTCTTTAACATGATTCTTGATGAGAGTTTGTGATGTTGGAAATTTCTTACATTAATAGTATGGTTGTTCCTTTGGACCTAAATCGTTATTTTAAAGCTTTTGAGTTATTGATTTCTAAATATAATTATTTTTTTATTGAATTAATGGTTGAAATAGTGATGTTGAGAATAGTTCCTCACCCATGAGCTATCCATCCACAAAAAATGGGAACCATGCAGTGCTATTTTAATGGCTTCAAAAGTCAAAATTAACTGTTGGGTGAAGTGGGATGGATGTCAAAAATTGTATGATCGGTTGACGCCTAGATAAATTGGATGAGCATCAAATTTTGTTTGGATTGTTATTTATTCCCTGGGGGTGAATGAGCTTGAAGGGCATAAATTGATCATAGGATGGGGCCCCAATGGCTCAAAAGCTAGACGATGGCCTCTCCGAAAACTTCATGTGAACCAACTAAATCCATGCAATATGCCCACCACATTCTCTCGTAAATTGACCACTCAGTCCATAATGACTAACTGAAGGGCATTTCAATGTTAGACTTGATCCTAGTCAAAAACTAAATTTATTTTGTTAGAGCTGATCATTTATTTTAGTTGCAATCAATCTAACAGTGGTTCTAGCTCTGATTGAAGGTTTTTTTTTTTTAACATTGCCCACCCATGTACATGGATGATATGTTCCTGTATGCAATGCATCTCAGTTCTTTCCAACCACTATATATCAGCCAATGTCTGAAATCTTGAATTAACAAACATTTTCCTTTTTCACTTTTTTTTTATAAGTAACTGATTGGGTTTCTTGGGGTTCATTTTCTATTTCATTTTGACGAGCTGGTCAACCTGTTGAATGCACGAATCAGGGCACCAAAGCGACCAAGAACAGTAAAATCAGCTTCGCAATCATCTGTGAGTTCTCCTTATCTTTTGATACTTCATGACAGAAATGGGTTGTTACATCATTTATTTATGATTGTATACCATCTAATGATTGGATGCGTTGATATTTGTATGTAATTGAGGAGGAAAATGGGTCCCTCAATACCTAAAGTTATAGCTTGGCCGGTTAGGTTTTGGCACATGAGCTGTTACTCAGATGGTGAGGTGTCTCTTTTCCACATAAACAATTAGGGATTAAGCTCTAAATGTAGTGCTGACCGTGAGACACTTGTGAATGTGTGTGGGTTGGGTGTGTCAGGTACTTACCTTTAAAAATAAAAATAAAAAAACACAAACAAAGGCCCCTCAATACCTAACGACCCAAAACGCAAAAACCGAAAAATGGTCCAATATTTAGAACCATTTTTCGTGTGCGTCCCGGAATAAATTTGGGCCTGTTTTCTGATCTATGAATGCCATCCCAAAGAATACTAATGCACAGCCACATGTTACACATATGGACTATTTTCTTCTGTGCACCTAAGCAAATAAATATATTAGTCATTAGGCGAACTGTAGAAACCATATGATAAAGGAAAAATTCTTGTTCCTCAATTGTCGTCTAATAAAAAGAAGGCCATGTCACTAACAAAATTCAAATACTATTCTTCGACATTTTCTTGCAGACCTCGAGAGGCAGTGCTGCTACATCTACAGCCACACCAACGCAACCAAGCACAGACGAAGAACTAGTGCAGACCATAACAAGATTTTTGCATGAACTGGACGCAAGCACAGCAGAGCCATGAAGAAATGGGGCACCATTGCCATGGATAACGATTTTCCTTGGCTACCAAGTGCCTCCAACCCAATCAGTGAAGCCATTTGGCTAATGCAATGTGGAATTAGGATTCTCATGTAAAACAAGTTACAAAAGAAAACTGACTAAGAAAAATCCTCTCAAAAAGGAATAAGGAAACCATACCATCTTGACAAATATTTGTGTTGGAAGTGCTATGCCAACATCTCAAAAGCTTAATTAAAAGTTTTCTTATTTTATGTTTATTGGCGATATATGATAAAGAAATATTGTCTATATGAAAATGTGGGAATCAAGGAATCAGAAGGCCAGCAACAGAAAAATGTTTGTGGTTTAGAACAGTTGTCTATGCTCAACACCAGGTATTAACAAGATATATTTGGAAAATAAGATTCCACTAGGAAGGACTAGTTTGTGCTTTGCAGGTTTTTGCAGCATTTTATTTTACAGTGATTACATTCTCTGCAGAAAATGGAAGGTGTGCACTTCATTTTATACATTTCAATCAACCAGGTGTTTCTACCCAAGAAAAAAGGGTCTATCGTTCAGTTGGGCAAAACCACTTTGTGGGAGAAATGTGTGTTTTTCGCCATCTTTTCTGTAACACTTCAGAAATTGATTTTCTGTCTAACGTATTTTCCACAAAATTTGTGAACACTCACACCAAATAAAACCAAAAAACTGTTGAATGTCTACACAACACAACAGAAAATCCTCTCTAAGGAACCATTTCATAGTCCACAGAAAATGCCCCACACGCACCCACACAAGATGCTAGTGGAGCAATGTATTTTCGAAACGGAAGGACAAAGTATCATGCAGTCAACCAAAATTCCAGGAAGACTAAAATACGGTTTCCAAGGGAGAATGATTCTTGTTGTTCTGTGTTAATAATTTCATAAACTTTCATTTTTAATGTGAATGCATTTTGTATACTTGTTGCAGAACGTATATCTGAACCTCAACTATTTTCTATAATAAACGAGGTAAAAAAATACAATTTACTACAGAAAATGTTTCATTGAACCAAAGAAAGGAACCTTAATTTTACGGCATCAATCATGGCTCAATCCCTTGGTCTTCATGTTGAAAGTTCCACACGAGACATTCATACTTTTGTAAACAGGGATGACATCATCAGTAAGTGGGTTGATGGGCCGAGTGGGTGGTGGGCTTACATCGTGTTTGATCCCCTAAGAAAATAAGCATGGGTTTGGCCTACCAGACCTCACCCGTTACGCTGGAGATGTCAACCCAAGTCCTAAACTCACATGCTTGGCCAGTATCAGGTTTATGAGTTAGTATATGCATATAGAGCTTAAGGTGCCTTGTGTTTTTATTATTGGAAGCACTCGTTCAACCACGCAGTTTCAGCTTCCTTTTAGGTGACCACCTCGCAATCCCTATGTACAAGACCAACTGATATAACTCCCATTTTAGTACAAGGTGGCTTCCATACAACCCCACAAGGCAGGTTGAAATTGATCGCTCTTATAATATTCAGTCAGTGGCCCTACCAACTATAACAAGTCAGGTCCCGCGCGACAACTATTGGCCCAACCCAGCCCGTACAACTTGTAATCTAATTGGGCCTAAGTACCCGGACGAATTCTATTCGGGCTTCAAACCCCAGGCCAGTGCCCAAACCCAGAAGTACAAACCAAAATTGCATTTTCATGCAGGTTTGAGTCAGGCCCCTGCAATATGGGGCTACCCATCAGCCTCTGAGACCCATCTACTACTGTATTTTCAATGTCGGGTCACTCCTAATTGAACACAAATTGTATCCATCTTTCCAGTGTGAGACCCACCTCAATTGGACCCTAAATGCTCTCAAATCTCTCGGTCTCTGATGAAGGGGCCATTAAATTGGACACAAATGGCACCCAAAATATGTCAATGTAACCGAAGCAAAGGCCCAGTCGAAGAACAGAAGCTGCTACAGGATAGAAACCAAAGATGCAGAAACCCACTGCCGAGGGAGTACAAAAACAAACTAAAACATCACATCATCAAACCAAAGAGCTTCACTCCATACCCATTGGCTTTGGCACCTATTGATCTCGAATTAAGTCTAACCAATAATATTCACAAAGATAACCAAAAAGGTTTTTTTTATTAGAAAAGAAATCTTCTTTGATGACTAGATAATCGAATTAAGTGTCGCTAAAGAAATATCCAAATCTGAAAAATATTAAAAAAGTACCCCTCTTTTCCTTTCTGGAGAACAAAAGGAATGTTGAGTACATTTTGTAGGTTATTGATAGTCCCAATCCCAACAGTGATGCCTATGATCTTATCCTTTAACAGCACATATTGTATGGACTCGTGTATAGAACTCCAACAGCAAAGTCTAAATAAAAAAACAAAAACAAAAAAAAAAAAAAAAAAAAATGAAGATGATGACGATGAGGAGACATGATGAAAATGATAATAATAGCATTAACTTGTCAAAGCCACCAAAAGGTCGCACAAAGTTCTCAAAATGCCTTCTATTAACTGCTTTTGTTCTCAGGTTTCTATTTACTGAAATTCTCCATTCAAATTAAACCATATACAAATGGAAATACAAGTGCTCAAAGTGAGACAGCCAAAAAAAGAAAGAAACAGAGAGAAAGGAAAAAGAAATCATCCCATGGTTAAAAAAAAAAGGAAAAAAAAAAAAAAAAACTACCATACCAAGTAAGTAATAGTGTAAAGGAGTTGCTTTTGCTCACTTCTCAGCGTGATGCCAATGACCAGAAGTTCAAGAGAAAAGATGGCGAGACAGTGAACCAGCTGATAAAGGCCATGGCTGTCGCAGTCTCAAACCTGGCACAGGGGTTCTGAGAACAAGCTGGGAGATCATTATCAATGAGGACTGTGATGCCCGCAGATGCACAAGCGGCAGCAAATGTGAGGGTGGATGTGACCTGCAGTAAAGGACCAAACTTAAAAGATAAAATTATGCAGCAAAGAACTTAAATAAAGAACCAGAATACACTTTATAAATATAATTATAAATTGCTCAATCACACCAAGAACCCATAGCATAGCTGAAAGGCTCTCATTGTCGCAAACACTAGATCGTGGATTTTAGTCATGTTACCAATCAGAAAAAAGAAAAAGAAAAATCCTCAAACCACAGACCATACATGCATATGCCCAGACCACAAACCATACATGCATATCACAAATCACCTGAAAATGTCATAAAGACATAATAATATACTTGTAACTGTGATATTGTGATTCTTTCATGGTAGCACATCCACGTATGTATTGTGAATGTGATTCTGACATTCTGCCTTCCTTGAGCAATCTGCATGCATAAGCAAATACATCTATGCATACACTAAAGTAAGGTAGACTTTGATGTTGTAGAAATCAAAAAATCTTTGACGGGTTTCTAGCATATAAATTGAAAAGAATGTTCAAGATCCTAAGCCCATCACCCATTATGCATTCATTTTTTTTAATTTTTATTTTATTTTTATATAATGGAAGGTGTCCCAACCCTTTGGGCCAGAATAATCCCTACGGGCCCAGGGGGAGCTGGGTAAATCCCCTGTGGCCCCAGTGTGGTAGTGCAGTTTCGAACCCTCAACCTCTAGGTGCAAACCATGGTCCTAGGCCAACTGAGCTATCCCTCAGGGTTCGTCACTCATTATGCATTGCTCCAAAATAACAAATAGGATGATCTAACCAATCACAAAAAACGTTTTAAAGAAGTAGTAGGTAGTTCAGAATATATCAGCCAAATTAAGTAGTCTAGAACATCCTATTCTGCAAAAACATCCTACAGATGAGGGGTTAAGACCTTCAACTCTTGTGAGTTTATAAAAATATGGCGTACCATGTAAATTAAGCCCACGGGTAACAAGATAAATGGATCAGGTCAGGTATGTGTGCCTTGTATGTATACCACCAGTATAGACTCAGACAACATTAGTGTATGAAACTATATAACAAAATGGGTTATCCCTTTCACATGAAAAATGACCATACATAACTCACAGTATTTATGCACGTAGGTGACTCTCCTGTTCAAGCTTCTTCTAAGCACTGGACATTGTTCTTGGACAAATAATGGAAAGTACAAATGGTTTGGTTTTTACATAAGAAATCGTCTAGGAATCTCCGAAGTCCAAAATAACATTCACCACGCACAGTTTTATGTATTTAACAGAATGAGATGAAATGGTCGTATCCATTCACATGTACTGGGTTAGACTCACTGATAACTTAAACGAAAGAGGTGTCATACAGTTATCCCCTCCACATGCAAGCATGATTTTGGCCACATGTATTTATACTTGTATTGTATTGTTGTTAAATGCGTGCACGCAGATGTGGAAGTAAGTACAGAACCATGATTTTCCACTTAAGAAAGCTTCAGCCATTGCTAAATGCCAATTGCTCTTGGAAAACTAACAGCAGTTGCGAACGTCTTTTTTTTTTCCTGCTACATTAGGCTAATGGTCTAGGCATGGTACTTATTACTTAAAACTTGGGGACCCAGGGATCAATCCCTAGGCATGTGGTGAAACTAAGGTTCCAACAACAGCCAACCATGAGCGTGTTTGCAATTGTGTTAATTCCAAGCATCTTTTTACATGAGCATCTCTAGTATAATCTGAACTCTCACCATGCATACTAATTCTTCAAGGAATTTACTTTTTTTTTTCAATGGTTACAAACAATAAGAAAAAGATCTCTTACTCCATCGCCAACTGCAAACAAGCTGACCACCCGCGAATTCCGCAAGGAGCGTCTCACTAGAAGGGCATAGATATCCACCATGGCCAACGATAGGCTCCAAAAGCTCTGTAAGGCAACTGCTGCTACAAGGTAACTGACACAACAAAGAACATAGCATACTATATGAGCCAATTCAAAACTTAATTCTATATTCAGTTGATACACAAAAAAACCTCAGTGGTTTTCAATCAATGAAAATGCATAGAAATAAATGAATCTCCAAATTTTGAATTGAGTTTTTTTGCAAGTGGAGGGGACAACAACACAAAAGATGATAGCCAAAATCCAAATGGGTAATGGAGATTTTTTTTTTTATGAATTGCCCATATCATGGGTAATGCCTGACCATTGCACTATCTTACTGGCAGCAAAGGGTTTCCAAGATGACCTTGTGAATGCACATTGTTCTTTCTTTCTTGATTCTTTCACAGCCAGAAAGTTTCAATTATCTATCTAATTGTTTTCAAATCTAATATGCTGCTACCTCAGCAAATATCAAGGCGTCTGTAGTCTGGAGCTGAATATATGAGCCATGCCCATACCTCCAACAAGAATAACTACTTAACTCCATCTTAACTAAAGATGTGTTCCATATAGATGATCAAACAACCTTTTTGGAGGACACACACACACACACATATATATAGAGAGAGAGAACCCTTATATCTATTTTTTGCATGTATATATATTACTATCACACTTTTCTATAGGAATTAACACAAACTAATTATTCAGAATCAAGAAGTCTTTATGACCACTTCTCAGGGGCCTCCTTCAGCATACTATCAGTTTGTTACTGATTTCCTTGTGCTTGCTCGTAAATTTATGGTAAGAGATGCCTTCTACTATTGGAAAACCAGCTGAAACATTGGCTCACCTTTTGATCTTCCAAATAGTAAACATCATCATCATCAAAGCCTTGTCAACTATGTTGGGGTCAGTCGCATGAACTCTATTTCACCATTCCCAAGAGTGAACATGATCAGAACAAAAGGAAAGACAATAAATTAGCATTGCAACTGGGCCAGCTCAGGTCAGGTAGAAGCCTTGCCTGGCACACTCAGTTGTCAAGACTACATTATGCCCCAATCCAGGGCCCAGGCAAAATAGTTGGACCCCATCCATTTAGCAAAAATGCAAAATATGTGGCATTTTTGTAATATACATTGGAGCAGTCCAGCCATCTTGTCTGACATCTAGCAAATGTAGGCTCAGGTTCAATCCATTTACTCATTGGAACAAAAATAGGCTGGCACTTGGCCTACAATCTTAGCCTAGATCTAGCCAAAAAAACTGAAGGAGGAGGTTGGACTCAGGCCAGTCCAGCACATTCGCTGGCATTTTTGTAATATACGTTGGAGCAGTCCAGCCATCTTGACTGACATCTAGCAAATGTAGGCTCACATTAAATCCATTTACCCATTGGAACAAAAATAGGCTGGCACTTGGCCTACAATCTTAGCCTAGATCTAGCCAAAAAAAATGAAGGAGGAGGTTGGACTCAGGCCAGTCCAGCACACTCGCTGCCCTTAAAAAAATCCCAAGAAAACCTTCATAAATTCATTCCAGAAGGCATCCCTTATCCTGAATAGCAAGCACAAGGGTATCAGTTACAGTAATAAATAGGCTGGCTCTTAGGCCTACAATATCAGACTAGATTTAGCCCACAGGCCCACTTGCAACTCTAAAAAAAAGATTCCCAAGAACACCTTCATAAATTTATACCAGAACGCATCTCTTTGCATGAATTACAGGCAAGCACAATGTAATCAGTAACAAGCTAACAGTATGTTGAAGGAGGCCACAGAGAATTGGTCATAATTCATAAAGACTTCATAATTTGGAATAATTAGTTTGTGTTAATTCCCACAGGGAAAGTGTGATAGTAAAAGAATTTCCTCCAAAAAGGTGTTTTAATCATCTATATGGAACACATAGATGGTGTTAAGTAGTTATTCTTATTGGAGAAATGGGCGTGACTCAAAAAGATTCAGCTCCATACTACAAATGCCTTGATATTTGGTGAGGTAGCAGTAGATTAGATTCGAAAAACAATTGAAAACTGTTGGCTATGAAAGAATCGCAAGAGAGAGAATGATGTGCATACACAAGGTCATCTTGGAACACCATTTGCTGCCTGTAACATATTGCAAAGACTCTTGCCAATAATCGTATTAAATTCAATTAACATATTGATCAGAATCCATTACCCATCACTCATCATCAGCTGCACATCTGCAATGTCGATAGAGCTTCCTCTTCTTTCTTTTCTTTTTTTGTTAATATGGCCATTTTAACCTCCTCTCGATCATTTCACATTGGCATCCTACAGATTGATTGTGGAAACAATCTTCATAGGGATTCCATGCCACTCCTTTCCCTAGTAAAAAAGGAGAGAGACAACTCTTCAGAGGCACTCTATATCACCCCCTGCCCTATGTTTGGGAAGGGGGGAGGGGAGGGGAGGGAAAATTTGACAGGGAAGGAAAATGAAGGGGAGGGGAGAGAAGGGAAAATTAATTTTACCTCCCCTTGTTTGGATAGTAAAAAATTAGGGGAAAGAAAAGTGAAAAAGTAGTGTTTTGTTTGTTTGTGAGGTAGAGAGCAAATTACCAATTTACTGTTACTTTTGCAAAAAGATAAAAAATCCTCTCTTTTGTTGGGTAGAGGGCAGTTTAGTAAATTTATAACAAATCCTCTTTTTCCCTCACATTTTCCCCTCAGTTTTGAGGGGAAAACTTTTGAGTGGGGCCCACAGGAATTTTTCCCCCATATTCCCCTCCCCCAATTTCCCTCCCCCCTTCCCAAACACCCTCTGTTAGAGCATTCCCCCCATTTTCCCCTCTACTTTCCCCACCCCACCGCGCCCCCCCCCCCCCCCCCCCCACCCCTCATTTTATACACTTCCCAAACAGAGGGTAAGCAGAGACACAAAATTGTATAATCACAAAGGAACATGTCCCTCAACTATTAGAGACTAGATGCAGAGCCATTTCATCACCATGAAACAAGATATCAACCGGACTGGCCCCAGGCCACAAAATTTGTTCTAGCAAATGAGTTGCACCCTGCTTTCCATCCTTCCAGTTCAACCATTCCAATATAGATATCATGTCCTGTTATATGGTGAATTTCCAGAAAAGATGATGGTTTTAACAAGAAATATCTTTAAAGTCATACAAATTCCTTTATAATTGCAGAAAATAGATTCTCACCCTAAATAAACAAATAAATATATAAAAACATCACAAGGCGCACACACAGATGCATGCTCAAAAGACAAAGAAAATGAATAGATAAATGAATCCACAATACACCTTTACAAAGGGAAGTAAAATGACAAGACCCTTGGAGACATATAGGGAAAACACAATTGGTGCTTCTGCCTTGTGGTATGATGCCCAAAAAAAACAGGGTGCACAGATGCAACCAAAAGCATTAGCTTCTTATCTAACCAATTGCAATAACAACAGTACACCAAAAATCAACAGGCACACTCACAGGAGAAGAGTTTGTAAGAGACAATTTCTAGAGAGGAAATCAGAACAGAATAGTGTCATACTGATAATATACATCCAAAAAGAAATGAGATGAAAATTCATGCATGCTCATATCACTATACAGATGAAATTTAGAGATGAAACATGAAATCGAGCTAGAAAAAAACAAATTTACCAGAAGGCAGTGACAGAGGTGAAATCTCTGGTTGAAACCATGATGCAAAGAGATGCGAGCGCAAATGCGAACTGACAGAACCGCAACGCAAGGCCTCCTCTAGTTCCAGGCATGCCCTGGAGGTCCTTCATCCTCACTCTGTGGGGATTATTGGCGGCGTCAGTGAGCGGAGGAGCTTCCACCGGATGCACAGAAGGATGACTCGCACTCATCACTTTGCAGCTTTTAAACTACAAACTCAATTTCCATCGATTCAAACAGATATCCACAGCTCTGCTCGAGCACTAAAAAGAAGGCAACACAAAAATCCTAATCAATTACAGCATCAGAACCAAAAGCAATCTCAGTGATTCCCAATTAGCTATGAAATTACAGAACCAGAAGCAGTTCTGAGCCCTAATTGTGTAAATTTATAGTGATTGAAAGCAGAAAGGTAATCAAAAGCGTTCAAATCAAGGAATTAAGGGGAGAAATCCCAAAACAAATGGATTTGCATAGAAAGAAAATATAGTCACCGAACAAAGAACCTAATCCCATCAGCACATCTCTAAAAAACAGAGAACCTACCTAGTCCCTGTGATTTACAATTCCAAACCCTAATTTTATGAATTCTAAGAAGAAAGAGAGGAATCGCCGATTCAAGACATCAGAAGGAATATATATATATAACAACGGTCAAAAGTCCATTGTACCACGAACGATTGAAATCCTTTCGAATAAGAAGAAGAAGAGAATCAATGAATGTCTGCCACGAAGGATGGGTTTCTGCAAAAACGGAAAGGGCAGGGAAAAAGAGAAAGAGAAAGAGGACGAATAAAAGGAGCGGAGAAGAAGATTCCAAGGGCCAAAGAAAATCAAAGAGTGGGGCACTGGAACGGATTGGGGTGGCGTACGGAGTCGTTTCCCGCCGGCTGACTTGTCCACGTGGTGCATTTTAACGGTTGTCGTTTCTCAGCATTTTGTTTTAGTTTGTCTCAACGGAAACTTTTCCGGTCCAAACCACTTGCCGTTTGGTTTTCATTTTCAATGAGGGGGGCAGGTAGGAAAGAAAGCGACTCCCAATTAGATTACCGAGCGTCTTTCTCATTTTCATCTATGGCTGACTTTAAACCTCGCATTTCTCCATTTCGAAATACGCCATAAACAATAACCAAAAGCATCTCTGTTGTGGGGACTGAAGCTTCCGTGAAAGATGTTTCTATTAAGTTTATTATGCTAAATATTTATATTAAAATTTAAAAGATAAATAAATTTAATATAATATTAGAATCAGTTGGTCACAAGTTCGAACCATACAAAAAAAAACCTTCTTTCCATCAAAAGAGTAAACATTAAAAAGCATTTGTACCGCCTGTACCAGCATTTTTAGATTTTGGTAGGAATGGGTTTCAACCACAAATGATCAGGGTAATGTCGATGTGGGCCCAAATAGCAGAATATCGATTGGTAATCCAACTCATATACACTAGTTATTGTTTTCCCCAGTATTTGTTTGCTTGACAAGATAGTATAGGTCAATTGTTTGAAAAACAGATTTGTGTGGCTTGACGGCTCTCACCATGTCGTGATAATGAGGGATATCCGCACAATATATCCCATTGAACATCTTAGTACATCAGCAGGAACGTCCCAATCTGCTCATAATTTTTAATGAAATCCATTTAAGAGTACTTATCGTCATATGTATATTTTTTTCTAAAGACTTGCAAATGAGTTTTCAAGATCATTTCATCGGTTCATCCAGACCAAGTTTTAGTTTTGGGCAAGTTCTCAATGTGTTTTGCATTAGGCTGGATCTTCATCTCGTCCAAATGCCAGGGATAGACTAGACTCCTTTCCTCGCCTTAATCATAATTACACAATCATCATCCACAGGCATCTTCCCCAGCTGGTAGAATTATATTTACAGTATTTTCAATCTCGATCAAGGGGGAAATGTTGCTAATATCGCAAGTAAGATCTAATGAAATGATTCATTCTCCAATGGCCTTAGGATTCTATAGCCTCTGGACTCGATTATTTCTCCGTGCGGCAACTTTTAGCTATTTTTAACCCCACTTAATTATGAAAGTTGTGATATTTCTCTTGTTATTCTCCACGCTAAAGGAAATGACAAGATTGCACGTATCTTTCCGATTTTGCAAATTTTTTTATTTACACGGTGGCACACATAAGTTCCCTACTTGTTGGGCTGAAAAAGGGAATATAATAGGGGGCGTGTTTATAATTTTATGAGGTTGGCAGCATCGAGGGCATTCTTTGTGATACTAGTGGCATCGCAGTTTGTCCATTGCATGGGTGAACTATTTGATAACTTGTTTGTTTCGATACTGCAGTTGAAGAAAAAGAAGTCGAGTACAAGATCTGCACATCCCAACTGGATTTTAGTGGTTCATGATTGGACTTCAGACATGAGCTTGGTCATATTTCATTTTACTTTTATGCTGTCGTGATTAGAATTGATAAATGGAGTTTTGCCATATTAGTCCTCTTGGAATTCAATTTTATCTAATTCATTACTATAATTTAGAAAGTGTCACCGCAGGCGCTGGACTCTAGTCAACATTTTTCTAAACTATTTGCCACAGATCCCTTGATGTTATGGGAATCATGCATGCCACATAAATTGATAGTTCCCATGATATTTTGGGATTGTCCTCCTCATGATGTCATGACTTTTATGCAATATTTTATGATTTTTTTCCAAATGATAAAATACGAGAAATGTTGGTTGGGTGTATATTTATTTTCATAACATGTCATTTTTCCGTTCTGTAAAAAAAAATCGATTGCTAACTATAAAAGTATATGATATATAAACTAATAAATCCTATGATATTACGAGGCTAACCCATAATGTCATGGGATATGACACAAAAAAGTTTTTAAGAAAATGTTGACTATAGTCAACCGACTCTGATGACATTATTCGAAAAGAGGTCATAAAATTAAATAAAACTATGTTTAAGGAGTAATATGTCAAAGCTCCTTGACAAATCCATTTCAAGCAATTTGTTCATGTTTTACTAATACTAGTGGAGCCCTGCACGTGTAGGAATATACTCTTTCAGTATGATAATCCTGAAAAATAAAGTCACTGAAGAATTTAATATTAACGATCTCAATGGAGAATGACTAGTTTACATATAGCTCAATTTTTTTGGCAAATTAAGCAATTTACAATCACCCATTGTTCTTATGAAATTTAGTAAAAGCTTCTATAGAAAAAAGTAAAAAGAATATGGAATAACAAGATATATGGAAGGAAACTAATTAAAAAAAAAATTGAAAATCAATATTTTCTGACTATACATGATTAAGCAAGATACTCATCAATTTCAATATAAATTGATCGTCCGATCTATTTTCCATTAAAATTTGTCTAAAACCAAGTGCCAAATAAATACAAAATTCATGTTGAGAAACACCCAATTGCAGTAATACTAATACAAATAAATTTGAATATCATGGAAAAAAATAATATTGATATGTCAAGATGAGGGCTAGAGCAACAACTTAAAAAGCTTTCTTGAATTAAGATGACACCGCTATCAAATTTTTAATCATGTACATTTGTGGTACTTCTGTTAGCTTTTTATGTATCATAAATCAATTCTGTTACGTTCTAATTTTGTAGTAAGTAAATATTTGAAACGCATATCATAATTTGAAACAAGAAAACCAACTACAAAGAGATGTTTAGCCGTGCACTCTCAGGGTGGGCACAACTACTTCCTTCAAATTTCTTAAGAAAATTTAATGAAAAATTCATTATCCTAGCATTATAGTAATGTGGTTGCAATGTTGGATATGAATCAAGTCCAAGAGTAATATTGGTTCGACCTAAGATGATGCATTTGATGAAGCATGGAAAATCATAAAGAAAGACAATTAGTACCCTCAAACACAGTTTAGCACGTAGAAATGATAATGAATGAATACATGTTGCCATAATTGCCTAAAACAAAAAAAAGGGGGGGCCCTAAAGCAATCACTTCAAATCAACATAAGAGGGTAGATCTAAAAACATGAGTCGGCATATCAAAATGATGGGCTGCATTGCATCATACTCATAAAAACTTGAAAGAAAAAAATAAAATACCTTATCATAATTCAAGAAGTAATAAGACAAGCCATTAGTCACTTACATTTGATGTTGGTTTGATATATAGCAATAAAATTTAAAAGAAAACCAACTTGCATGTAATGAAGAAATCAAGAAAAAGCATACATGACAAAAATCTGCATACGCTTGCATATTCACAAAAAAAATTTCATGAAATTTTTATGACACCGGGATTATCTAGCTATTAAGAAAATGAAGCATCTGAATAGACCTTAAGCCTCTCCACAATTTCTCCGTATCTTTTGCTAGTGTACCCACACATCAGTGACATAACTTCCTCATTTCAACCCACTAATGTCACCAAAGTCCTCATCACTAAGTATGAAAACAGCTAGATTGTCCGTATCTTTGACTATAGTCAACCGACTTTGATGATGTTATCCGTAAAGAGGTCATAAAATTAAATAAAACTAGATTTAAGGAGTAAGATGTCAAAAGCCCCTTGACAAATCCATTTCAAGCAATTTGTTCACGTTTTACTAATACGTGAGTAAATAGTAAATAAATTAATCTGTAAATCTTCTGCCCGAGTACTACTTGTGTATTAGTTAAACGTTTATTTGAGTTTGAACGTTTTTGAATAATTTAGTTAGGTGTCCACTCGTAGACTATACACAGAGTCGTTGGATGAGAAAATGACAGGTAAATTACACGTCCTTTGACCAACAATCACGAGGTGCCCCACCTAAATGATATAACCAATACCAAGATTAATTAGCACTAATGATAGTGAGCTATCTCAAATCACAGTAGACCCACATGATATCCACCCTTGAGACTTATTGGTAAAAAAACAAAAAAGGATAAAAAAAAAAAAACAACAGCAACGTAAACGATAAATTATAGGAAGGGTTGACGAGTTGGATATAGCGGTCTCATATACATAGAGGCAAAGGCTGAGTCAAGTAAGTGGATTGATTATACTGGATAACCTTTTAAGTAAAGGTAAAATGTGCACTATGTTCACTGTGATCAGTCTAAAAACAGTTGGGCTAAGATTGTGTATAATAACTCTTGCTAACACGCCTTAAAAGGAGAAGGGAGAGCAAATTTCCCCCAACAAGTCTAATTTCAAGGCATAAGAACTTATTATCATCATGCAAAAAAGTGGGGAGGGATTCTAAGATCTTACTAGCTTTTTCAGCATGGACTTTAGACATCGATTGTAACATTGATAGGCACGAGTAGGTGGAGGAAAACAATAACTCAAAATAAAGCGTCAACATGCTATTACCACAGGTTATTTGAAGACAAATGAAGTACAAAGAAGATCAAAGGTAGAATTAGGTCCCTTAAATATTGTCAAGTTACTTCATTTAAGTAAAATGGAGTTACTTTCACCAGTTGCCCAATCATCCTACAAAAACTCTTCAAAGTCTAGGATCTACATGAGATAGACAAATCAGGCAAATGTCAATACATAAGAAAAGAATCCCTCTCATGGCCAATGAAGTTTTCTGCAATTTTTCATTTTGGCCCCAAAGAATTTTCTTTTTCGAAGGTAGACCCCATGTAAATTTTCTGGTTCCCCCCTGCTCAGAATCTCACACTCTCATGAGCAACTTTTGTTGAGGAATCTTGTTCCCACCCTCCCAACTCAAAATAAAAAACCCTACTCTAAAGTCTTCCCAATTTTACCTTTGAACCTATTTGGGCAATTAGCCCTTTTGTTGGTGAACAGCTGTCGATAAAAAGCCACTCATCGAGCGGCTCCACATGAATCTATCATGCTCATGAGTTGCCGCTGTCAACATCTATAGTCCTCTACAATACATACATGTAGTACTAATAGTGCCACGGAAGACCAAGCTTTCCAAGTGGTGGGCCATCCTTCTCCTTTGATCATCCATGCTGGGACGCGATTGATGGATGGACAGTCGAGATCACAAACCAGATACCACCCCCACTTCCAACCTCTTTTGTACCCTTGCGGCCTCCTTTCTCAGCCAGTATCGCCCATCTCGCACGAGGACTCGAGAGAGAGAGAGAGAGAGTGAGAAAAGCTTTCCATCTCCAAATACCCTTTCAACTTTCAAGTTTTGGTTTCTACTTTTTTTTCGGTTCTCTCTCCCGAGATCTAGGGCTTCTTTCTTTTAATTTTTCTTCACGCATCGTTTGCTATTCATACGGCTTCTTTCCCTTTTCGTTCTTTCTTCTTCTTGTCGCTTTTTTAGGGCAGATCTTCTTTCCTTTACTAGAGCTCACAGATCTCCGAATCGCCCCCACTTGGAGCTACTGCCTCTGCTAAAATACGCCTGTCAAGATGTTCTGGCGCATGACAGCACTCTCCGCTTCCTCACCTGTGAGTTTGGGCGTTCTTTCTTTCTTTCTGGAGTTCTTTTTAGTTATTAGATGTTTTGTTTGAGCATGGAAGAAAATGAATTTTCTGATGCGGTTTGTGTTTTTTGATTTTGGGTTGCTTTGGGTTTGTCTGATAAGTGGTTTGAATTGCGTGCTGTTTTCATTCCACGCAGTGGAATTGGGTGTTAGATCGTTTGTTGGGTTCGTGCAGAAAAGGGCACTGAACTTTTTGAGAAAACTTGTTTTTCTTCTGGGTAGTTTTCATTTAGATATTAATTGGCTAGAGTGGGTTCAATTTCAAATTTTGCTTCAGATATGTTTTGGTTCACATCTGTTTCATGGATTTAGATTTGGTTATTGACCCCTTGTTAGCGGGAATTGCGCGTCTCTCTCTGTATAAATAAATTATTCATGCTTATCACATTCTTGTGATGTTATAACTAGGACATTCTTTTTCATAGTCTTTTTTGTTTGTTGTTGTCTTGTTCTTTATAGCGTAATCTTCATCTGATTAACACGAATGGGTGCGCAGGTGGAATCGGTTCTAGACAAGGATGAGTTCACCTTGGAAGAGCTACTGGACGAGGAGGAAATAATTCAAGAATGCAAAGCTCTAAATAGTCGCCTCATAAATTTGTAATTTTTTTTTTTTTATTTTCTTGTCATTTCAACTTTTTTTTTTTAGCAAAATGGGGCCACCATTACAATTGTGTTTATAGTATCATAAAATACTTTTTTTCCATTTAAGGTTGACTTGACACACTATAAATCATTATTTGCATTGCCATGGCCCTCAAAGCACATCCGTTCAAGGAAAAGTAATTCCATCCTTAAAGTAATGTCGGAAGGTGGACTCCGATTGGACCTCAATTAACGTTTGAGCTGTGAGTCAAGTTGATGAGAGTTTGTTTTAAAGTTCAAGGTGGACTTGTAGCCTTATATAGCATACTGAATTGACTTGGGTGAACATGATCTTTTCTTGGTAGGGAAATGGGTTTGCTTGCGGCCATTTTAATATTTTAGTTTTTGGCAGGAGTTTTCTATAAAAAATTCCCTCGCCTGCTCCCTTCGTTTTTGACACAATATCACATTGACGGTTTTTTTTTTTTTTTGGGAATGATACAGTAATGCATAGGTACTTGTATTCCATTAGAAAATGCACCACTATTCAGTTTGCAATTACAGGATTGACACAGCCCTTGGACGCAACGAACCAAATTAGATATTCTAGTTTTGGAACATAATTCTTTTATTTATTTTTCTGTTTAATCAAAGTTATATATTTAGAATTAAGATTTGATTGTTTGCCTTTTTATTTAATGGTCGAAATGAGAATATTTTCTTTGCTAGAGATTCGAATTTAGTTTCTTTGGATTAAGTTTTGATTATTTTCCTTTTTATCTAATAGTTGACATAGGAATATTTTCTTGACAAGAGATTCAGATTCAGTTTCTTTCTTTCTCATATCTTATATGGTTTAAATCTAGGGTTTCACACACACACACACATGATATCAGGAGTTGCTTTCTACCCTAAAGAACATCCACATTCCAGTTGTGGGTTGTGATAAGAGAATATGATTGTCGATCATGGAAGAAGTGCCAGTGGCTTCTTTTCATGCAGCTCTTTCAGGGGGTAGCACTATTAATTCTATCAATGGCTTGTATATGGAAGGTTAAAGTCCCTTTTGGCTTTCCTTGGAGGCATCCTTATGTATGACAATTTGGGGAACTTCAAGATGATTATTGTCAGTGGTTGCCCCTTTTGCTTGGATGATGCAGAGTCACGGATCACCAATTGCTTCGCTGTAAAGCGAGCCAAGATATTTGGAGGACAGTTTTGTGGTTGGTTCAGTTGTACTTGGGTCCTCCCTAATAACTTCCGCCAAATGTACTTGGGTGCATAGTTTTCAAAATCGGAATCGTATCACAAATCGTTCATACCCATTGATCGAATCGAATCGTGAATCGTATGATTTTCTATTTTTCTAATAAAAATGAAAAATCATTAAAAATTAAAAGAAAAAGTAAAAAATAATTATATATAACCATCCACTTCCCATTTATAGCAATATAAATATAATAACAAGTAAGTCTATCATAGAATCATATTAAGAACAACATATATACACACACACACACACGATGTGTAAATAGTTAAATAAGTTTGACATGAGGGGAGTTCTACCAGCCCATTTCTTTCTCTAAGCTCTTTGAGGTTTGGATGTTAGGGGTGGGTTCTAGTAGGGGTCGCAGGAGGACTTCTTTCTTCGCTACTATTTGGGTAATTTGGAAAGAGAGGAACAATAAATGCTCTAAAGGTAAATCGTTAGCTGAGGATTGTCTCAAAGACAAGATTTAATACCATACTGCTTCTTGGGTATCTCCTCTTCCTTCATTCAAAGGAATCTCAGTTGACGTGGTGTTGAGGAATTGGAAAGAAGGGGCTTTCTCCCCGCTGGCCTCTCCTCCTACTGTTCAGAGATGGATTCCTCCTCCTCCTCACGGGTTCAAGTTAAACGTTGATGGACTACACCTTCGGTAATCCGGGCCTGGTTGGAGTAGGGGGAATCATCCGTAATAGTTTGGGGTCGCCTGTTCTCTCTTTCTTAGGGCCTGCTGGGTTTTGCTCTGCCAATGAGGCAGAACTTCTGGCAATAAGAACAGGTCTTATAGAAGCACTTCCTCTGAATCTCCCCAACCTTACTGTGGAAGGGGAGGGGAGGGTTTCTGTGCAATCCAATGGGCCAAAGCCTTTGCTAAACCTCCTTGGAAGCTGGCAGGTGTGGTGGATGAGATTTTGGATCTTGCTAGAAACCTCCAAGTTACCTTTTCCCACATTCTTCGAAGTGCTAACTCAGAAGCTGATTGGCTTGCTGAGGGTGCCTCTCATGATATTATTTCTGTTAACTTGTTCCCCTTGTAGTTTTGTCTTTATTTTGGGTTCTTGGCTTTTGCCTTTTTGTTTCAGTATACCTCTCCTATATTGTACAGTTTTTATTAATAGTCACTTTTTAAAAAAAAAAGTTAAATAAGTTTAACTTATCAATATATATATTTATTTTTAAATAAAAAAAATCCAAACCATCAATCTTACACAGTAAGATATCTCTTGAAGTTAAGAAAGTGTTCATGAAGAAAAAAGGCAAAATATATTAAAAAAGAAGAAGATATAGACAAGCACTATATGTACAATCGAATGCTTTAGTTAAATGCATTTTCTTTATTCATTTTTAAAACCTTATCAAAGCCACAAATTTTTTAGGAGGTTTAGTTAACTACTAAATGACCTTTTAAAAATAAAAGCGCTAAAAGAAAGAAAGAAAAAGAGGAAAAAAGACTGTTAATATTAACTTATTTCTTGTAGCTATTTTCGCTTAGCCGAATCACTTGAATCGTAAAATTTGATAAAACGAGTATCGAATTATAGGATTCACACCTTAATCCTAAGATTCATTTGTAAATGGGATTCGTTGCGTCGATACAAATCGTTTTCCTTAATATTCGGGATACGAATCGGGATTCAGGATAAGAATCCTATGATTCTAATAACTATTCTTGGGTGTGGTTGTAGGGTCTTCTAGGGGTCGTATTTGTGGAGGGCATCCTTCATCATAACTATATGGCTCCTGTGGAAAGAGAGAAGTGCTAGATGCTTTGATGACAAAGTTTCCATGTTGGAATCTTTGGTGGACCAGATTAAGTTCTTTGTAGCGGCTTGGTCTCTGTCCTCCAGACTTTTCGGGAGATTGCTATTGGTGCCATTATTAGGAATTGGCATGAGATTGATTTCTTTTTGGTTTGTATACCCCTTGTTCCATGTGGTTTCCTCTTCCTTTGGGTTGTGAAGCTCAATTTTGATGGGAGTACTATTGGCAATCCTATCTTACATGTTTGGGAGGCCTTATTCTAAATAGTTGGGGAGATGTCATTTTATCCTTTTCAGGGGCTATTGGTGTGGGCTCAGTTAATAAGGCGGAGATTGAAGCTTTGCGAGTAGGTATCCAGGAAGCTCGTAAGATGGGTTTTCTGCATATTGTGGTGGAAGGAGACTCTTTGCGCTATTAGATGGACATTGGGTGTGTAGTGTGTATGACCCCTTGGCTGCTTGCAGATGTGGTGGAGGAAATCATGGACTTAGCTAAAGATGTGATCATTTCTTTCGTTCATGTCAGGAGAACAGCTAATTTGGCGGCAGATCTTCTTGCAAAGAATGGAGTCTGGCATTAAAGTTTATTGATTGCAGGAAGATCTTTTTTCATAATTTTTGTCACATTTATTCTGCTTTGGGTGTCTTTCTTGGTAGCCATTAATATATCTCTCTTGCATTGGTGTGGTGCTTTTAATAAAATTAAGTTACCATACATACATACGTGCGCGCCTTCCACTCAGTATATAATATAATATACAGTTCGGATCACCTGTGTTTGGTACGTATCTGGGGCCCACCTGGGGATGGGACTTGGGGGGGTTGAGAGATCTGACTGGTCCCTATCTCCCTACCAAGTCTGGGGCCCGCTCGATCATCCTATTACCTTCATCTAGGCCCCACAAGTTTCAACAGTTTTATTAAAAGGAAAAAATGCAGTCAATCTGTGGGCCCAGTCCATTCAGATGGGTGCAAAGCCCATGGATCCGGTGTAATTCACCCCCCGCCCCCCCTCCGTTTTGGAACAGAAGTTGATATGGTTGTTGCGGTAGTCTTTTTCCCTTTCACTCTTGTGTGGAAGTATGCAGAGCACTCAAGGAGCAAGTCCCTAAGGGTGATGCCATCATAACCGCCTCGTTTTTTTCCTCTTTTTTTTTTTTTTTGCCGAACCTTTTGCTGCTTCAGCTAGCGCCAAATCTTCTAACTATGTCAGTCGGTATCAGAGCAAGTTTTGAATTGGAGAAAAATGCATACTTTTGATGACTGGAGGAATTCACTTGCCAAGTCATCAATTGGATCATTGGAATGGAAAAGTCCAACTCTTTGATTGGTTGGAAGAGGATAATGCTAAAATAGAAAAAACAACGAAAGAGATTTGTGTTGCTTTGATTGGAATAGAAATTGATATGGTTGTTGTGGTAGTCTTTTTCCCTTTCACTCTTGTGTGGAAGTGTGTAGAGGAGCTAGTCCCTAAGGGTGATGCCATCACAATCGCCTCTTTTTTTTTTTTTGCTGAACTTTTTGCTGCTTCAGCTAGCGCCTAATCTTCTAACTATGTCAGTTGGTATCAGAGCTTTTAATTACATTAGTTGGATTCAGAGTAAGTTTTGAATCGGAGAAAAATGCATGCTTTTGATGATTGGAGGAATTCACTTGCAAGTCATCAATTGGATCATTGGAATGGAAAAGTCCAACTCTTTGATTGGTTGGAAGAGGATAATGCTAAAATAGAAACAACAACGAAAGAGATTTGTGATTGCTTCGATTGGTTGAAGGATCATGGTAATAGCTGCTGAGACATTCGAAGTCATTGGTTAAATCATCCTATGTCTTGCATTAGAAGATCCTACTGGAGAAAAGAAACGAAGGAAGAAAATCCTAGTGTATGTTTTGATGTAAAAGATCAGCTAATGATGGGCTTTGACCATGTAGTAGAAGATAGAAGATGAAGTTAAAGCTGATCTTTCATTAAAATTATTAGATCGACGTACAAGGCCTAATCAAATGGCATATTTGATTTTGCTATTAGTGATTGGTAGTGACAATTTAATGATGCAATGGCATCCACATCCATATTATTTTTGGATCTAGTTGTTGGATGGCACATCTATTGACTTCAATCGTCTCCAGGGATCTATGGAGATATCTAACCATTCAGTGACTTGATCTAGTTACAAAACTAAATTGCCAAACACCACTGATGTGTGGCATAGAAGATTTGATGGGCAACAACTATGATTGTTATTTTTGTACCTTTGGTATTCGAGCCGGGAGGACAGCGCCATCACTTGCAAGCTTGGGGGCCAGTTCCCTCCATCAAGCAAGGAATGATGCAGCCCTCGGTCATGGTCAACATGGGCCCACTACCAACCGAATTCCAATTTTGGGACATATATTTTAAATATTTTATCATCTAATTCAAGTTTGATTAGGATTCTGTATTTAGTAGCTTTGTTCATTTCTTTTTAAATATGAATATTTTCATTACTGGAATCAATGTCAATATTTAGGATTAGGGCTTGATTATTTTCCTCTTTAATTGATTAATCGAAATAGGAATCATATCTTGAGAAAAATTTAAGATTTTGTTTCCTTTCTGATTTATGGTTTCGAGCTAGGATTTGATTTCTTTATGATGGGATGTGCACGAATTGAATGATAGAGGGTCTTGGAATATAATTGGTGTGATTGTTCTAGATGTCTTCTTGTAGTGCCCTACTGCTGTTGTGTGAAAGTTTTGCGTGAGGCACTCGGGGAGCGAGTCTCTAGGCATGAGGCCATTGTCATTCCCCCCTCCGTTTCCCTTCTTGCTGAGCTTCTGACCGTGGCAAGGACCCACCTGAAGCATTTACTTTGGACCATTCTCCATGTTCCATGTATGGAGGGCTAATGTACTTATCAAATATCAACAACCATGATGGAGCTATTTAATTAGGGCCAACTAAAGTGAGGGTAAAATTGATTATGCTCTTGGTTGAGTTGGTAGTCCAATAATTAAAATTCTTTTAATAAAAAAGAACAATTTTGAAGCTCCTAGGCAAATGGACCATCTTTGCGGGGACCTATTTGATTATATCCATAAACCTATAAAATTAAAATCATCAACTATGTTAATGCATCACCATCGGTTGTTGGTGCTGTTAATTATATCCTCTATGGTATCCCATTAAACAGTGGTCATATGCTCGGGACCATTTAATGTGTGGCCATCCAATTAGAGCAGCACTATCTATCGAGGTCCATTCAGTGAGGGCCTATAGATTTGAGCAAAGCAGAGAAATTTTGTGATTCTTTTATTTTTATTATATATTTTGATATGTTTGGGGTGTGGGTTTGAGGGTTTTGTTTTGGTTGGGTGGTTGTTAAAGAATGATTTTACGGGGGTGGGAAGAAGATTGTGTTTATCCACTTGTAGAACTATTGGCAAATGCTCTTTGATGTTAGCCCTGCACTTTTCCTCTTAAAATGCCACTAACGGGAGTAAATGGAATTTTTTAGATCCGCCAATTTTGCCAGGTTAAATGGACCCATCCAAAAATTTCCACCAAAAAGGAAAGGGGCTGGAATTCTAGAAACTCCGAAGGTCATTTGAGACCTTTTAGGTGGCCGGAATTTTGGGATTCTGGTGAAAAACCATGGCATTTGCAAATGCCAGGGGACAAACAATCGCATGATGTCATGAATTCCCTAACATACCAAATTCTTGTCAGAGATTTTAGTAAAGAAACAGGCCCTTGTGAGCCGGTTGAAATCCATTGTCACATATGAAACTAAGCTACATGTCGTCAGTCCCAAAGTTCAAATTTTTTTGAATTAAGTTTGATCTTTGCATTATTTTCCCTATCTATAACATATAATGGCGAACTTTTTTTATATTTTTGGGACAGTCTTATAATGGCAATTGAACCATGACTTTTAGTTTTCGAGTATATCACTCTTATACTGCATGGATCTCTTTGCAATAGAAGTTATCATTAAGGAAAGGCAATTCGATTTTGCTGCAAAGATATTTATTGTTCTTTCATTTGTTTTCACTTTCTAGTCTTCGAGATGGTGCTCAGGTAGAGCAGTTGCTGCGTTATATTGTAGAAGAACCTCCAGAGGATGCTGAAAGCAAACGGACTTTCAAGTATGTAACTCCAAATCTATTGAGATTCATTTTAGTTTGATTGAAGCATAGTCTTAGTTCTATCAGTTTGTTTCATTTGTTTTCATAATTTAGGTTTCCCTTTGTGGCCTGTGAGATATTTACTTGTGAAATTGATGTTATCTTAAAGACCTTGGTTGAAGATGAGGAGGTACGCGATCCTTTACACTAGTTGTCTTTCATCCTCTTCTAATACAGAAGAAGTTTTAGTAATGAGTTGACGCTGCATTACTAAGTTAATCCCTTGCAATTGCAGCTGATGGACTTGCTTTTCTCCTTTCTGGAACCAAGTCGTCCTCATAGCACCTTATTGGCAGGGTACTTCAGCAAGGTATTTCATGAGATTGTTATTACTACTACTATCAGTACGACCACCAGTACTATTACTACTATTTCCATCTTATTTGTGATGTGATGTCTTGTGAAAGAGTTGTCGCTGTCTGGCCTCTTTATATCTATGCGGGTAAATTTGGTTGGTTAAAACAGTTGCTTTGGTGTGCTAGGTGGTTGTATGCCTCATGTTGCGGAAGACTTTGCCACTGATGAAATATGTTCAAGTAAGTAAATGGGGCAACTCTTTTCCTTTTTGCTTCCATGAGTGGGGAGGGGGTCGTATAACGACTCTGAACTGTTCTCTATTATGTATTAGTGGAAAAATAACATTATAGTTAAACGGTGTTGAGAACAATACCATAGGTTCGAATATTAGTATTGGACTCCGTATTGGTTGGGCAAAAAACAGTTGTATCAGCCATGTTAGTGATACAGATCTGTGTATTGGCCTATCAGCATGATTTAATTTTTATTAGAAAAAAAATAATAATAGCCTTTATCCCTTATGCGGGTCTGTTTCGGTTGTACCACCATTCCATTGTGAACATACCAATACTCTATTGGTTTTTCGAAAAACCAATTAAATAATTTTGGCCGATATTGAAAACCATGATTAATACTGCCACAATTTTGTTCCTTTGATTTGTAGTAGGTGAAATTGTTCTTTATATGTGATTGTTTCGTTTCATATGGTATTGAGGCATTGGATCTGTTGTTCTATGGTAGCAAATTCTGTTCCCTTTATGTAATTATTTAAGGAACACAGGTTATGTTGGAATAAGGTGTTAATGTAACTTCTGAGCCATGCATATTTAGTGGAGCTACTGTGTCCTGCTCAACATGCTGACAAACCTTTTGAGTAGGAATGCAATAAGCAGAATGCGGTAGCTTCTTAGTATGCTTTCTGGTCAGACATGTGATATGTATAATTTCGTTTTGGCCTCTCAATTTCTGTTGCATATCATGCAGCTTCTTTTTGAAAGAGAGCAGGTTGTCCAAAGCTGATCGTTGTGCTTTGATCAAGCTGACCTCAAATTAACGGAAAAAGGATATGGTGAAGATGATGGTGATGATCTTTGTGCTGTTTTTAATGATGATGGGATAAGGTCCTACCTATAATTGGTTCAATCCAGTCGACATGGTTTTGGAAGCCCTCGTGTCTTTGCTTTTGTTTGGATCATAACAGAATGGACCATCATTGGATGAGTTAGACCTTTAAATCCCCTCGTCATTATATTAACAGCCACTTTGGTTCCATCTTTGGGGTGAATGGGACCCAAGTAGTCTTATTGATTTTGGTGGAGCCCCACGAGTTGTGCATGGTGTTTTAGAAAAATCCCTGTTTATACATTGGTTTGGGAAAAAAAAAAAATCCTTATTTACTAAACCGGTTCCAGTTTCATGGGGTTGGTTCTATGCCATACATATGTTCATGCATGGTTTTGTTTTTAGTTTTTAATGTAGTTAGCGCTGTTTGCTATATCTGAATCACTAATATTATACTACTTTAACTATGTTTATCTATCCTTTGATTTATGTCAGGCCCATCAAGACATATTTCGCCAGCTAGTTGATTTGATAGGCATCACATCCATCATGGAGGTTTGTAGTTAGTATTTCATTGTGGATTGTTGATTTCCCCGCCTAGATAAATGTTATTGCTGTATCATCTGAATTTGCTCCTTTAGTCCAATCAAGATGATCCAATTATGGACTCTGAGTTGATTTTCCTTTTTTTTTTTTTGATTCATTTATAGTAAGAATATAAGATGGACCATTTAAATGGATGTGCATGTGCTTCGCATGTATATCATGTGTGGGTCATGACTCTGGTGATGTACAGTGTCTTCTCTGTACCTGACCACATCCACGTCATCCTTAAAAAATCTTCAACATTGCTGATGTGTTAATTCTTAATATCTATTAATAATTCATAAACCCTGAAGCTGTTATGATTAACTTCGATTTTACTTACTTTTAGCCTTTACCTATGCCATAAATATATCACTGGGTTTATTTAATTTAATTTAAATCATTATATGTATAAATTAACTAAGAAGGAAACAGGCAGAAGCAAACATTTTGATAGGCTTACTACCCTTTCTAGAGTATTTCTGAAACCTGCATTTGTACTGAGCAATATCCTCACGTGATGTTTGATGCTATTGCATTTCCCATTCATTAATTGACAATCTCGGCAAATTTTCATTAATCTTGATCACATGTTTCCTCCATTTCCCTTTTTTTTCTATCTTTTTAATTTTTATCCTTCTAATCACGAACATTAAAAAGTACTATTCATAAGCTTGGTAAGTATTTACAAGTGAAAGCGAATGAGATGTACAAGGACAATTCTATAGTACCTATAAAGAATACAAATGAGCAATATATTTAAAATTATTATTATTGAATTCATGGATCAATTATCTTAATGTGTTTTTAGAACATAAATCAAGTGTCCTTTCAAGGTAAATATCTCTCATTCACAAAACACCGTAATGCCTACATAAAGGCTTTACCAATTGGAATTTGTTTCTCATTTTTCTCACAACTGCCACAGAATTGTCAAAAGTTACAATTTGATTCCCCACTTTCATTCTATTGTGGGTTTAATGAGTCGCATTTTTTGATTTGTCTGAATTCTGAAATAAATGAGACTGAGGGCACGTTTGTGCAGCGCTGCACAAAGGCGGATCTGTGAAAACCAAGTCCGGCTCAAAATAACCCCCAACCCCACACGCGCGCCCGCCCACACACACACACACAAAAAAAAAAGTTTTCCATGGAATAACAGAAAACTCAGTTACTTTTTTGGCTTATCCTGCACCAAACAAGAAAATGGTTTTCCGCCTAGGATGCACGGCTACTTAAAATTGTGCAACGTATCATATTTGACATGTAACTTTTTCTATGTAAAATCCATGTATATGGCGTGTCCTGCCATATGGCTCATATCCATGCTGTATCTGACCTTCGTAGTTTTCTGCTCTCCATCTTTTTTCTGTGGAAAAAGCACCTACACTAATGTCCCCTTAATCAAGTTTGGCCACGTTGGTTGAGACCTACTCGTATCTGAATATTAGAAAGTTTGGAGTCATGTTGTGACCAAGCCTGTAAGATATGTTTCAGTAATTGGGTGTTCTAGATAATACGAATATCAATATTATGTGGATTGTGAATGTCTTAATTTCTGTGTTCTTTGTTATTTACCAAACTGTTCTACTGATGCTTTGTTTTTTCCCCAGGTTTTGGTTCGCCTTGTTGGTGCTGATGATCACATCTATCCCAATTTTATGGATGTGATGCAATGGTTAGCTGATAGCAATTTGCTTGAAATGATCTTGGACAAATTGAGCTCATCTGTAAGTGTCAAGTGGCCTACTTTGTTTTTTTCTAGTGGTTTACATTGATAAGAAATAGTCTCCAAAAAAATTACCATCAGTTTGAAGTGCTGCCATCAGTATGAAGTGCTACCAACTCTCTCTCTCTCTCTCTCTCTCTCTCTCTCTCTCTCTCTCTCAAAAGAAGAAGAAGATGCTCACATGTTAGCATACCGATCTGTCTATCCATTTATATTGAGCTTTTCTAACACTAGTTTTAATTATTCCACATACAGTCTTACCTGTATGTTGAGTTGGATGTGTGTGGTACAATTAGGAAGGACAATAAAAAATGAGCACTTTCGAGAGCATTTAGGGTGGCATGAATAGGTGATAAAATAAGAGAAATTGCTTGAGATGGCTTGGATATGTCCAACGCATGCCAGCAACGGCGCCGGTGAGAAAGTTTTTATATTTTGGTTGATGGCCTACTCAGGGAAAGGTGTAGACTGAAGCGGACGTGGATGGAAGTAGTAATAATAGATCTAAAGTGCAACCTATCTGAGGATTTGGTTCAGGATAGATTGGAATGGAGAAACAAAATTCATGTAGACGATCCCAATATAGTCAGGACAAGGCTTTGATGATGATGCAATCATACATGTATGTGAGTTTGCTTGTGCACATTGAGTTGGTATTGCTTAGTGTCAATACTTCTATTACTTGGGCGACACTTTGGGATACTTCCACGTGCATATTCTTTGATGATCATTGACCATAATATGCTTGTAGCTTTTTTGTGATGAACCTCTTATTTTTGTAGATTAGTAGATTCTTTGTGAAGTGTCCGTACATGAATGTTTTCTGAAAATTGACAAGAGTCTGTAGCACAGTTGGAAAGTGCTCGTAGTCGCAGGCTTGCAGCCACAAGGTTGTGGGTCTGAGTCATGCTACCAATTAGGAAAAAAATTTCACGAGCAACTTCATGGTGGAAATACATATATCAGCTTTTTCCCCTACGTGAGTCCCACATGGTAGCCCCCTCCTTTCATGCAGGGGGGTTCCCGCTGCTTGGGCGTTGGAGGTTGGAAATCCCACACCGAGCAAGTGCAGGAGTCTGTCAGGTGAAAAAAGCGCTATATATATATATCTTTCTGTACCTTGTATATGGCTGTTTCTCTGAATCATGAGTTCTTATCACAATTATATCATGCCATGCACTCATACCTGTAATCTGAAGGTTGTGTAGGTTGTTATGATTGCTCATATTATTTACAGGTTTGATAGGGTGTGTTTGGTTATCTTCACATGGCCCACAAAGGACCTGTCTTTCCATTCTCTTTTACTACGGCTACTTCTTTACTATTAATACTACAGTACTACTATTGGTATTGCTGCTGCTGCTGCTGCTACTAATCTTATTTTTGGCACCAGTGCCATCCTTCTCAGTTCACTGCTTCGCCTCATTATGGTATTTCGATTTTTCCATTTCTGATAGTAAGGACTGAGAGGAAAGTTGTCATTTTGTGTGCACTGCGTTTGTTCTGATAGATACATGTGCATTGCTCCTGAGCTATCCTGTCTGTGTGAGCAATGAAAACCAAACAGGGCCATGGTGTTTTGCCCTTCAGATGTTTTAATGAAGAAAATACAGCATGCATGACAGTTCATCAATTGTTATAGCTTGGTGAATGGCTTGGCAACTCCTGATGTTTTTTTCATAATAAATCAGAGTCCTCCAGAAGTCCATGCTAATGCAGCTGAAACACTCTGCACGATCAGCCGGAACCCTACATCAGCACTAGCTGTTAAAATCTCTAGCCCAAGGTTTGCAATTTTTGGATGTGTTTATTCTAACTGGCTTCATTCTGTTACTTCTGTATTTGTATAATTCTGACATTCTGATTAGGTAGCCTTACTTTCCTATCACATGCAGCTTTGTTGCAAAGATACTTGGTCATGCACTCGAAAATTCACCATCAAAATCTGCCCTTGTTCACTCTTTGTCTGTGTGTATCTCTTTATTGGATCCAAGAAGATCTGCTTCTGCTCCTTTGATTTATTCATTCAGAAGTCAACATTTATATGAACCACCTGTGTCTGTCAGTCACGAGACTATCGATGCCATGCTGCCAAAACTTGGTAAGTTCTAAATTGTTTTGCATGGGGCAGTCATTATTATTACAAACAATTCTTTACTGCCAAAACTTGGTAATTTCTAAATGGTTTTGCATGGGGCAGTCATCATTCTTACAAACAACTTTTTACTGCTATATAAATGTTACAGATGCCAAATTTCAATGAACAAATTTTCATATAACAGATTTTGCTTGGCCTTTCTCGTCAGGTTTAGGCTGCAATTGGATACTTGAATTTCCTTGGAAATGTACCTCTTTTATTACCTGAAAAGAAGGCACATTTCCATCCGAAAATAAAGTTGAAAAAGTCATTCCTTCTGGCTCATATCAGCCTGCTTCTCTTTTGGGTAGATAAGTAGAAACCATGAATTAAGGAGGGGCAAGGGGAAGGCATGAAGGGGCAGGAAATGTACTTTTTAGGGAAATGGGCATCCAAGCACCACTTGTGTCTTTTATTACCTGAAAATAAGGTGAATTTTCATAAAAAATGGAAATTGCCAAAAGAGCCTTAGATTTGTTATTTTTTGATGTCAGTTGATGCTTTAATCAATTCTACAACCAGTTCCAGTTCTTCTACTGATAAACTTAATTTCTGTATACTTGAGCATTCCTGCATTTCACTTACCTAGTTTGTAGCCACTTTGAGGTGTTGATGCATTTACTCTGATTGCTTGTCTATCAAAAAATTTTGAATTTGTTTTTTTATTAGTGATTTTTTCTTTCATTTTCTTTTTCTTTGTACGAGTTTTTCTTGAAGTTTTTTATTTCTATATTCTCATGTGAAGAGGGAACTCTATGTGCTTCATGAAAGTATCTTGCTGTGCATTTAGTTGATATTTGAATCAACTGTAAACAGATATGTGCACAATGTTGGTTTGCTGCAATGTTAGGGCTCATGCTTTTTTGTGTTCCTCATGGGCTATGAGCACTGGACGTAGGCAACTTAATAATAAACTAGCAAAATATTCCGGATTTGACCAACATTGCAATTTAAATATTCATGCATTAAGCAAACTCATAGATTTTAGAAGAAAACAAAAGAACAAAAATGTTATGAGACTGCCTGTTTATGTAATGCAAGAGCTAGTGGTGTTCAAAGGAAAGAAGAAAATTGGAGTAGAAAAGGAATGGTAGAGTTTGGAATAGAAACAGAGTTTTTGCAGAAAAAAAGAAGTGGGGAGTGGTTATGAGTGGTTTCCATAATGTAGTAGTTGCAAAAGTGGGGAGAGAAGATTTGGAAAAAAAAAAAGAACTACCAGTCAAAATTCCAACTGAAAGTCAAAATTAAAGGTAAAACCCTTCTCTTTAATACAGTATAATGCTTTAATAAAAAATTCAAGTTTTTAAATCATAATTTTGCCCTTGTTCATATTTACATTGATGTGACTGCAACAAACTTGAAATATATAGACAGAAGAGCTGCACCCTGCTTTGTTCTTAAGTACTCTTTTCTTTTTCTAATTCATTGGGTATGATCAGTGAACAAACAGTAATATCTAGTGATGTCCATTTCATTGTACCTCACAATTGTCTTTGGCTATGGCTTTAGCACCTGTGAGTTCGGTTGTAGGGCTTTTGACTGCTATAACTGTCAAAGCATAAAATAGAATAAGAGAATGAGTTGGACAAATGAATTCCTTAGGTGCAAGAGAACTCACGTGTATATTTACATATAACTATATATTTATCTGTTTAGAAACTGTATCACATTCAAGAAATGTGAATGAAGAATACTTTCCTATTTGGGTCAGTACTCCATAGGACTATTTGACACTCCTTCAGATTTACATAGATGGATCAAACAACATCTATTTGCAAATTAGAAGCTCGTAATGATTTATAGCTTTGGGCAAAAAGGTTGTCGAGCTACAAGTTTGAAGGCACTTGTGAAAGAATAATGGTCTTTCTATAAAATGTCTCTGATATAATGACAGTGCAGATGTGTGTTTGGTTCTTCCATGAGAAAAATGCTTAGCTGCAGTCTGGGTTGCACTCTTGTTATCTGCATATGGGCAGTACTTACCATTCAGCCGCAGTGGCCTAATTTTCTGACTGCTCTTAACGTGCCCCAATGGCCTAATCTGCTTGTACTCTTGGTCCTTGCTTTTTTCAGGAATAATAATTTCTAAATGAGGTGCCCAAGAGTTCTTACTGTGCGATCAATTAAAAAAAAAAAAAACAATTATTTAGGGTGGTGGATGTGGGAAGTTCCAAAACATTTTATATATTTGTTTGGTTGAAGTTAAGTAGAGGTTTTTTTCTAAAGTGATTTCATGTATTTGTGTTCTTTTTATCATGCACTGAATTCTCACTCTTACACCTGCTATGAAAAATTGCCACATATTGTGAAATTTATAGTACATATCTTCTTTTTGAAGGGTATTTCTAGTATATATTCATTTAGCTGTTTAGGTGATTCCAAGATTGGTACAATAAAATCTGAATCACTATATTTTGAATAAGCTTCTGCTAGAATTTTTTTTTGCCTTGTGAAACTATGAATATGCACTTGATACCTATTGAGGTGTTTACTAGGCTGTCATCCATAATAGGAAGTGAGTGGTCTTTAGATAAACTCACAGCACTAGCAGTAGCGCTCATGTTTTGGCCATTTTATGGTACAGGTGACTTGCTTATGCTTTTGAATGTCTCATCTGATGAAGCTGTTCTGCCTACTACTTATGGTGAACTACGGCCTCCTCTTGGGAAACACCGCCTGAAGGTAAACTGTTCCTGTATATTTCACAATCCATATTTTATTCCTGTGATCACATTGTAGTGGCCAAACTTTGAGAAGGAATTATAGTTGTTGGCTTAACAACATTCAACTAGATATTTGCAAAACCAAAGATCCATATTGGTATTGTTTGTCTTCTAGTGAAGTAGGTTTGATTTTTTTTCTTTTTTGAACTTTTTGCTTTTTTTTTTGAAATTTTTTTGCCAAATATTTTAGCTGGAATATTCCTATTAAGGATTAGTAAGTGAATCTATGACTTCACATATATAATGCTTTCCTGTTGTGAGTATGTGTGCTAGTGAGCACGAGTGCAGCACTCGAGAATGTTGATAGCTTTACAAATGTTTAATTCCAAAATTGCTTATTCTAACTTGGCTGTCAGGGTTGGGACGCATGGAATTAGTTGAAGCTCAAAACTTCAAAGAATTCACCTGGGTTTTTTTTTTTTTTTTTTTATAAATTGCAAGGGTCAAATTTGGTTTGGCTCGATCAATGGTCCAAACCAATCAACACTCAAAATTTTTTTGGACCATTTCAGCAGAAATATGGAGATTTGGTCCGAAATTTGTAGATTTTCGCTGATATTTTACCCTTTTTTTGTTTGTGAAAAGCCATATGCGTGCGTGCGTGCAGAGAGAGAGAGAGAGAGAGAGAGAGAGAGAGAGAGAGAGAGAGAGAGAGAGAGAGAGAGAGAGAGAGAGGTACTTGCTAGTTGCTACAGCTCTTGCGTTCTTCTTCTTCTATTACAGCTGTTGGGTGAAGGCGAAGTGATATGTGCCTGCGTCGTCTCCTCCTCCTCTTCTTCCTCTTTTTTTTCGCGTGATAAGAGTTACAGAAACTAGTGCTAGGGGAAAACATAATGCATATCATTAGTGCCTATGCACCCCAAGTAGGATTAGATTAGAGTGTTAAAGAGAGAATTTTGGGAGAAGATGGATGCTATAATATGAGAAATTCCATCTAGTGAAAAGATTTTCTAAGGAGGGGACTCTTGGCCAGTGTTCATACATGAGGTGGACATTTATTTTGAACAGTTTAGATTTGTAACACGGGGGCCTAAAAATTCTCATGAGTCTAAGCGTCAATCATGAGGACCTTTCTTTTTCATTTACAATCTAATAGGCCCACTTATGAAAAATCTAAGCCATTAAAAATTATTCATTTGACATGTGAAAATAACATATTGCATTTTTGGTTACATAGGTTAAATTGTATATAATTTATATGTATTTTTAAAATTTAATAAATATATGTTTTTATATTTTTTTCCATGAAATTTTGATTTTGTATTTTTGTGAAATAGAATTCCAAAATGTTTCACTGAAATTTCGAATTGGCTAAAACATCTCAGTTTGGAGCCAAACTAAAACGGGGCATTGATGAAATCGACAACTGTGGCACCTGTACAGTGGACCATATTATATATATATTTCCATACTTAATTTTATTTTTATATTTTTTGTGAAATAGAATTCCAAAATGTTTCACAGAAATTTTGAATGGGCTAAAACATCTCAGTTTGGAGCCAAACTAAAATGGGACCCTGATGAAATTGACAACTGTGGCTCTTGTACAGTGGACCTTTCCTATTATCAATCTGAGCCCTCTTATGCTCCTATCCCCTTTGAATTGTCCCTTAACCCAATTTGGCATCCATTCAAAAGAAACTCCACTAGCTGCATGTTTTTTTTTTTTTTGGATAGGTACAGCAAAATTATATCAATAAAAAATGGAAAGTACAAGGCCAAAACAGAAGGATAACAAAAGGCAAGGGTATAAAAGCATTACGCCCTTGACATACATCAGTCAATTAAATAGTCAGAGCAGATAGAAGGAGAAACTCTAGACTCCCCTTGTTTAACTAAAACATCTGCGAAACCATTAAATGCTGGACCCATGTGCCAGAAGACCACTTGAATCTAAAAAGCGAAGGACTTTAAATAAAAATGAAATATCCAAGGTCCCTCATCTGAAGAAGACACCCATGAACATGCCTTGAAAAGAGCGAGAGAAAAGTAAAAGTTTTTCCAAAATAGCCAACACCTCCACCTTGTTTGATTCTTTGATGACCACATGTTTAGAGAACTTAGATGAATTCTCTCCTCTCTTAGAAGTACACGGGCAATATGATATGAACTGAGTTGAATGTTGATACAGCCCGGGATCCAAAATCGAATGGACCGAACCCACTGAGGGGATATGGCTGAATCCAGATGGATTCTAAGCACTCAAGAACACACAAGTAGAGAAATCTCGCACAAATCAAAGTCAAAACTGAAATCTTCTATTCAATGATCAGAGTTGTCTATCCCAAAAGGGGATTTACATATTTATAGAAGAGAGGGAGGGACTATCCTTTCCTAACTAGGATTCTACTTGTAGAATAAAACTCCTAAATCAACAAGGAAAGTAGGAAACATAACTAAATCAAATACTGAAGGAGATAGCAGACTAAAGAAATCCTAAATAATGTCAACTTCCAACAATAAAATAGTGGGCTGATCTCATTTGGATGTGGGTTGATCCAATGGGTTGGTCGGGTTGGCTGAATGACTCATGGGTCCAGCCCAGTGCACTGGGGCCTGCCTCTTCCTGCACCAAATGTGGAAGATGGAACAGTCCAAATTCGAGGAAGGACTAAACCTCCTTAAGATAAAATTGTCCAAATTCTCTACTAAATATCCAAGCCTGATTACATAGATAGGAACAAATCCCAGCTGACTTCTATAATCAAGGATAAATTATCACTAAAAAAGAAGATTATTCTGACAACTCCTACTCAATCTTGCCACCTAATGGATAAGATTAGGCTAACCGCTGTTGCCTTATCTTGTACCTTATTCAAGTAAATTCAAATTTAATTCTCTGGATTCAGCCCACCATCATCCATCATAGCTGGCTCTTTGGCTTATCCAACGACTCCCCAGTTTATCTTTATCTACTTCATCAACATTAAACTTCAACCATGGGGTGGAGGACACTGTTGCTGCATAATAAAAACCTCATTTACAGAATCGTTAGATTTTGAGGCCCTAAAATCAAGGACAACTGGACAAGAATCATCTGCTTGGAGTGGTATTTGCTGAACTACTAATATTAATAAAACTCTTTCCTTATTTGCTCACCTCATGATAAGCAAGCATCAAGGTGTCCCACAGATTGGGATGCATGTGTGAAAATTACACTTGGATTTATAGTCTCTGTAAGTCCTTCGGGGATTGTTAAGTGTCAATGTTGCTCTTAGATTGCCTATAATATTTATACAATAAAAAATGGTTATTTATTGCTTTTATTAATAGTTCTAAAGTTGTTTATGATATTTTCTGTTCACAAGGTCTGATGGCAGATATCCTCTAAGTTCAAAATGATATGCTGACCATCTTTTAAATATCACTATAGTTATGTGCTCATGTGTTTCTTTTACTTTCGTGTTCAGGTGGTTGAGTTCATTGCGGTACTTCTGGGGACTGGTAATGAAGTTGCTGAGAAGGAATTGGTTAGCTCGGGTGCCATCCTGAGAATCCTTGATCTCTTTTTTGAGTAAGCTCCGTCCCTACTTAAGTTGTTAGCAAAAGTAACACATCATCTTTTATATTCATATCGGTTGCTATAATGGCTGCAGGTACCCATTCAACAACTCATTGCATCATCATGTTGAGAGTATAATAGTGTCATGCCTAGAGAGCAAGAATGTCACTGTTATTAATCATCTTATCCAAGATTGTAATTTGATTGGAAAAGTTCTCCAAGCCGATAAGCATTCCATTCTTTCTAGCGAATTGATTCTGGTAACTAACATTCTTTATATGGGATTTTATTTTGTTAATTATTTTTAGTAGTCTTTGTTTTCACATGGTGTTTATTTGTTTGTGTTACCTTTTCATCTTAATTTGTTACAATCCCTTGAGAGACTGAAATTTATTTTGCTGACTTCAGCCAACGGTCCCTGCTGCGGGAAGACGGTCACCTCGAACTGGTAACCTTGGACACATTACTCGAATTGCTAACAAGCTTGTTCAATTGGGGAACAGCAATGAGCACATTCATGCATACGTACGGGTTGGTATACTGGTTGCCTACATGTTATGGGAGACATTTCTTTTGGAAATTACAAGCTCTTGATACATTAAACTATTAAGTGGTCTGCTCTTTCACCTTCTTAATATCTAGTGGATGGGATGTATTCTCTTTTTTTCCTATTTATTTGAATTATTCTTTCTTTTGACTATCTATCCTTTTCCAACTTTAATGCTTACACGTCTTTTGATAGATGTCTTTGCCAAGATTCAGTATGCTAATTTGCTTCTTGCTGCTGTAGTGGATTTACTGTCAGTTTTGCATTTAGGAGCAGCCACATGGGTGGTTGATGTGCTGTGTAGTTGGCATAAAAGCCGATCCTAGTTACTGCTTAGATTGAAGTAGAACTTGGGCGGCAAGAAAGCTATTAGCTTAAGTTGCTAAAACTTTTTTAATACAATTTCAGCTTTTATGCTTACAATTCACCACCTCAGTCCTTGGATCAAATTACGAAATAATCTATGTTGCTTCATCTACAGTTACGAGGACCAGGATTATGAACCCAGTTGCTCAATGGGTCAGGTTGGCGTCTTGATTATGAGAGGGTGAAACATTAACTATGATCATGTAATTATGTTTTATATATGGAAAACATGTAAAAATGTTTTTTCATATCTAGATGTGTCAGAGACAAGGTTTAACAAAAATTAACTGTGATCATGTAATTATGTTTTATATATGGAAAACATGTAAAAATGTTTTTTCATATCTAGATGTGTCAAGAGACAAAGTTTAACATCCCTAGTAAATCCAGGATGGTGAAGCCTGGTTTCCAACCTTAATTAGGGTATGAATGACCCAAAAAATGAAGCCTGGTTGCAAGAAGCCAGGATTATCCTGATTTTCATGAACCAGTCAACCAGTGGGCGTGACACGGTTGACCTTCTGTTAGAATATCATGCTCTGCCAAGTCCCCAATCATGGTTGGTTTTAATAAATATGATACTGGTTGCATTATTATTGGTAGTTTTAATTTCTCATGCTCTATTCATTTTTACTTGTTTCAAAATTTTCATGTTTTAATCATTGTAGTAATCATGTCAACTTCAAGCATAATCTAAAAGCTCCTGACTTCAGTATTTTTGTGCTTTGCTAGGGCAATGATGAATGGACTGAATGGCAAGCCAATGTTCTACATGAACGGAATAATTTGGAAAATGTTCACCGTTGGGCATGCGGGTAGGTCTTTTTGTACTATTTTCGTCAATGAATATGCCTGAGTTCATATAATTAATTAGTTAAGTAAAACGGGAATATGATTCATTTATTCATCAGCACCTAGGCCCAGCTGCTCAGTCAGAGCGCTGCTTTTTGCTGGATATATTTGTATATGCATGTACTTACATAGTCTATGTACGTGAATACATATGTAGAACATTGACTTGCCTCACTTGCCTCATATACATATGTATATGCTTAGTCTCACATTCGTCTCTTAGCATGTATATTCAACATCAATAATCCATGTCCTTTGTAAAAGGTTCTCTATATGCATAAACAAAGAGTCTCTATCATATTCTTTTTTTGTTTTCTACTCTATGTTTCCTCTCTTTCTTGTAATAGATAAGGTGACTCAAAACCCGCAAACTTTCCGTTGTGACAATGAGCACCTTCCAACTTGATGGGCTGTCCTCTGTCCTCTGTGTGTACTTTAGCATCCATACCTTGCGATTTCGTTCATGTTCTCTAGGTCTTCTTTTTGCGTCCTTTGACTACTATACTTTTTCCAGTGGGTATATGTTGTAGGAACTCATCTATCAAGCACCGAAAATACTTTTGGACATGCTTAGTCTTGATTTTATTAGGCAATTAAAACATATATATTTTCCTTGTCCAAAACACTTTCTTATCCATCAATCCTCTATCATTCTTCCTTTTAGCTGCTACGTTTTCCCCCTTGGGTGATTACGCATTTTGGCTAGAGCTTAACAAGTTGTAAGTATTCTTTTTGAGTACATGACATCAATCCTCATCACCATTCATTAAAATTAAAAACATCATCCCTTTTTAAAACTATTTATCAACTTTGTAGTCTTCCACGTCAAGGTTCCCACAGTCCAAGCAGCTGAACATACCGTTTCTTTATTTTCACCTGCACTTGAATGTGTGGGGACCCATTGCATATTTTTCACAGCGGCCAAGTCTTGTTCACTTCACTCTACAACTAGGCTCTAGTTCATCACGTTGCTCCTGGGTAACTAGCATTAAGATTTGTTCATGACTTAAAATTCATTATATAGCTAATTGAGCATTTGAGTCGATCCTCTACTCCACCCAACTTTGGTACTGGCTTGTGATGGCTTACCAGAACATTGAATTCTGTTGAAGCTTGGTTGCTGTTGCAAATAAGTCAGTACTCAGTACTAAGCAGGCATCGTGTGCTAGTCTTTGATTTATTTTACCATTAGGCATAGAACCCTGAATTGTTACTTTACAGATAAAAGCATTACTTTTGCAATGTTTTTCTTTTCATCACCCTATTTCTGTAAAGATCTCATGTAGTCTGGTTTAATCGCTGGCAATTGGATGTTTACCTTTATTGTTGGAACATGGTGGCATGTATCTTTTTGAGCTCAGCTAAATGGAATCCATTGCACCGTTCTTGCAGCCGCCCAACTGCATTGCAGGAAAGGACAAGGGATAGTGATGAAGATGAACTCCACGACAGGGATTATGATATATCAGGTCTAACAAATAATCTAAGCCAGGCTTTCAGATATAATGTATATGGAAGTGAAGATGTGGAAGAGGTATTGAGTACGTTGCTTCAATTCTATTTGGTTATAGCAGTTCACTCTCAAAATACAAGTCTTATGTTCTATTTTATGCGTGTTATGTGGATACTGTTATTGTATGGATTACAGGTTCATGGTTCACTCGAGCGAGATGATGAGGTATACTATTTCATACTGTAGTACTCGTAGATTGTGTTTACATTACTGCTTTATTTATGCTTCTATTCATTGTCGGTTCATGCACGCATGTGTATTTGTACATAGGAAGCTGATACATGCAATTGAGAGTAAGTAGTTGAACTGAGTGGCTGGTCCAGTGTCAATCTTTTGCACCGTACTCTAGTGAGAAGGCTTTTGCAATGTAAAACCAGATAGCCTGCATTTTTCAGGGTGGATCATTGGAGTGCATTGGCCTGTTTGCAGTGAATCTCTCTAATAATAAATTGACTATTGGGTGTTCCTAGCCTTCCATCAGGAGCCCAAAATGGATTCTGTGGTGCTTGTGCATCAAAATTTGGCCCTTATCTGTGTTCTCAAGAAAATTAGTTTTACAGGTTTTTCTAAGCTTCGATGCTCCTGAGATTAAAAGAAATATGGCAAATCATTAAGAATGACAGTCAATCAGTCTGCATAAAACTTGTCACAACTCAAACATGAATTCTTAGACAACAACATTCCGCGATCATTCTAGGGTGTTCCTCAGCAACCTATCTGAGGATTTGGCCTAGAGGTGTAAGCCCGGCATGGCCTGTTTGGAGCTTGGTCCAGCCATGCCTGGGCCGTGCCCATGGTGGCAGGAGCTCGGCCCAGCACGGCCCATAGGGACGAGCTGGGCCCGTGCTGGGCCACAGGTTTTTTTTTAACTCTCATTTTCTTTTTTTAAATGTTAATTCTTATATTTAATGCTACATGTGGATTTGAAAGAGTATCTTCCCAATGCTCCACCTCTAATGGTAAGTAATAATTCCATTGGGTTGGAGGAAAGAGTAGCTTCCCAATTTCTAATACCCAGTAAGGTTAATGGCATTGATTACCATCTTGGGAAAGATAATTTGCATCCATTATCCATATGAATTAATGCTAATACCCATATGAATTAATACGATATTGGGAAAGATGATTCCCAAAAACCCATCCTACCATACTCTAAGGCCCATATCCCATTGACAGGGCCACCTGGTCGGGCCCAGACGTGCCACGGCCCATGGCCCCCTGGCCTAGCACGGCTTGTGCCTGGAATGGGCTGGGCTGTGCTGCCGGTCAGTATGTCTGGCTGGGCCGCGGTACGTAGACCTGCGTACCAGGCTGTGCCAGGCCTGGGCAGCCCGGTCCATCTTACACCTCTAATTTGGCCAAGGATGGATGGGAATGTGGAACGGAATTCATGTGGCTGACCCAACACAGCTGAGACATGGCTCTGATGATGTGAAATCATTAAGAAAATAGCTTGGCATTTTCGGTTCTGTACGATATTTCTTCAAATAAATATAGTTCTCGTTTTCCATTGTTAACAGGTTACCAAAACCAGTGATGGCCATAGAGCTTGAAGTTCTTACATTCAATTTTCTTTTGGTAATTTTGTAAAGAGGAATCAAATGGAAAACTGATTATAAATTATAACATGGATTTATTCTTTTTTATTTACTTTTTTTTTTTTAAACACACCTTGTCGCCCTCCACCCACAAAAAAAAAAAAAAAAGAAAAGAAAAGAAAAAGAAGAAGAAAAAAAAAGCCCCACCAAATTATATTTTCTAAAAACTCAGAACCTTTGTTGGTAGCAATATTGGAAAATTTAGATAATTCAAAGAATTTTAAGTCGGTGCATGATGAGAAATGGAATTCAAAATGAAAGCAAATGTAGATATAGCAAGGTGAAGAGCAAATCCAGATTTTGAAAATTAAGAAGACTTAATTACTGAGTTGGTGAAAGCATTTTCTGGTTGGTAGAAAACTAAAACTAGTGACAGGTTATTCCATGAAATCAAATTGCATATGATTTCTTAAAGGAGGTTATTTTATTTTAAAGTTGAGAGTTTAGTGCTGAAATCAGATGTCGTGATCATCTGACTGTCAACGAGGTGCAGACATTATAAAAAAAAAAAAAAACCGGGACTCTTCTGAAATAGAGGTTCCCACAGGGATTTTCGCATGTGAGCATCCCATAGATGAAAATTCCCTATGCTGAAATACGAGATGAGAATGGAAGAAATGCTCCCTGGTTTGATTAGAGATTGTTGCATAGAATCTTTGAAATGAGTTATGTGCCAGTTATGCTTTGGATGTGACACCATGTTCTTCATGGATTCTTCTAGCACTAACTTAAACATCATTTTGCAGCTAGACAGATATAATTATACTTTCTTCTGTTGAAGTTTGTATAAAATGTTCAAAGGTTTATTATTGGATTCTTTAAATTAATGTACATAGGTTGTTTCTGTCAATGTTTCACTTTGTATTTTTATTTTTATAAAAGCAAACAATTATTTAAATATTATCCCAAATTTATATATCCCAAATGTGATGGTCCCAGATTCCATCACATTTGCCTGTATTCATGCAAATTAAGTCATAAATATGTTGACAAAACTAGGGTCATAGATCAAATTTGGGGAAAAACATACCCTACAAAGGTAGAGAGAAAGATGCACCATTTGAATAAAGAAAATATGCTTTTTGTTAAGGTATTGAGCAAATTATTACTTTAAAATTTAAAATGTGCTGCAAATGGAATCTTCTTTGTTTATTTTCATAGGTTGTAGTCATATGATGTTTATTGTGATTGATGAAAAGCACAGGATGCATACTTTGAAGATGATTCTGCTGAAGTGGTGATATCATCTCTGAGAGTTGGAGGTGACCAGGAAAGGTACTATATTTGCGTTGACTTTGCTCCTGCTATGGTTCTGAAACTTGCGGATGGTCCAGAATCTTCATATTTTTGGGTGACCACTAACATCAAACAATCTGAATACATTGGTGGAGCAGATGTTTTTCCTACCACTGTTCTGGATGTCATGGCATTGAAACCAAATTATGTAGGTTATGGTTTTTAGCCTCATCTGAATCAATACTAAACGAATCACGGGTAATGATTTGGACATGAAGTTAAAGATATATCTAACCTAATGTGATCTACAAAATCAACCCTCCAAATCAACAGGGGAGATCTCCATGGTTAGGTTCTATTCAAGGATTATAATATGAACCTTGTCTTGTCGAAAGTTCTCTGTATCAGCCAAATGACTTGACAATCAAGACCTCTGTCAAATTAAAAAATTGAAATACTTTTTTTTCGGTTTCCCTAATAGAGGGATGTTAGGGAAAAGAAATTCATTACTTGTGGTTGAGACAACTGTGGTTTCTTGTTGCAGCACTTATCTGTTTACAAATTCCAACTGGTTTGCGTTCGAGGAAGACAGAAATGCAAATGATTCTAGTAGCACATCCCTTGTGGAGAAGATGACTGATATTGATCTCAGCAGCACAACTATTGCTAATGGCGGGAGCAATAGCGATGATGAAGTGGTGGTTGGAGATGATGAGGAGTTAGTTGACAGTGCGACTTCCATTAATGCAGCCTCAGGGCCAGGCATGAGTTTAGTGAATGGAGCTACTGAAAATGGTTTTGAGATTGGGAAAGGTTTGCATTCTCAAGGGTTAGATAAGTCGAGCCTTTCGAATGATCCAGGTTCCATCCCGTGTGAAATGAGAGATAATGATGATTCTTTTGGTGATCGGCAGCTACCTGATTGGGTAGGCTGGAGAGAGACATCAGATTTTCAAGTTGGTGGATCCCATGATATTCAATTTGAGGATAATGTTCGAAATGAAAGTAATTCTTATGGTTCCCCAGAAGTTGCAGTGTCATTAGAAGCTTCTCTTTCGAATGGAAAGCTTGAAGAAGTTCCAAATGGCATCGCATGCACCTCTCCTTGTGACAGTGGAGCAGTTGAGACTGACATCAGTCGCCCGAGTGTACCTTCTCTTTTTGAAGAGGATGTGGAATTTGTTGGCGTGGAATTGGAGGGAACGGAGCGGGCAATGGAGCAGGCATTGAAAGAAGGTATTGTTGGGGAGGCTGGGCCACTAAGGAGAAACATTGTCCCTAAGTTGCCACTGGCAAAGGAGAAAATCACTGGAGACGATGCTGAGGTGGTGGAGTTCAACGACACAAACTACTGGCGTGTTGATCAGGAATTGGGTGTTGTTCAGGAATGATCATTCCTTAAAACACATTGGTGCCTTCATCGGATCAGACAACAAACAGAAAGTGGCAATCATGCTGCGAAATGAAGTTTGGCCAGACAGAAACTGGCAGTCATTCTGCCAAATGAAGTTGGCTAAAAAGAAACTGGCAGTCATTCTGCCAAATGAAGTTGGCATTGTTGGGCACCAGATATGTGTACTGTATATTTTCTCCAAGCGCAGATTTATGAGTCAAAAGTGTTAATTGTTGTTGTGCCTTTATTTTTGTTTTTCACTTTTTATGAAATACTTTTGTTTAATAATTATCTGAGCATTTTGATTAAGTGTTTCTTATCGTGTGGACATAAAATGATTTTGCTCCCAAAATTGGCACTGTTATCCTTCTGCATTAAGAGTTAATTGAATTATTTCATGAATGCTGACATGCATTTCCTTTAAATTCATTTTCTTTGTGCATTTAAACACTGGGTTCCTTCATCTTCTAAATATCTACCTTTTATACTTTAAGTTTCTTTGTATTTTACTGGGAAAAAAAAAAGAAAAAGGGACACTGACGCGGTGAATGTTCTCTTATGACAACTGCATGTGCAGTCCAGCTCTGAGTCTCACTCGAGCCCACTTTTGATCAGTGCAACTCCTTTGATGATTTTACATTCCATGATCTTGCGTCTGGCTCAAACTTCACTCATTGTTGGGTTAAATCTAAAAGAAATCTATGTTTAAGATGCCGTTAAGCTTTATAAGGTTGTTAAATTAAGAACTAGGATAATCTGGTGTGACTTTTTTTTTTTTTTTTTTACCTCTTTGTCCGTGAGGAGAAGCTTTCAGCCGATCTCATCCCATTCATGTGCTGGACTACACCGTGGGAGAATCTGATAAAAAGATTTCACAGCGAGGCCACCTGATGCCTGCCTACCAATAACTATCTTGTAGTCAATGGTGATATTTAAAAGATAGCCAGATCAATTTAAAAGCAGTCTTCCTAGTAAGGAATCCTGGCCTTAGATGATGAAAATCCTCAACCAAAAGTAATCTATCTAACTTTCAACCATTTTCAAATAAACGTTCAGCTATTCTGCTTGCATACAGCTCAGAGTCAGTGGAACGAAGTAGAAAATAATCCATCTTGCTTAATCCGGGGTTACCAGGATCAAGATTATGACCCAGTTGGTCGCTGGGTTGGGTTGACTTGGGACTCTGTTACCTGATGGGTTGAAAAATGTGAATTATAATTATGTAACTATGCTCACATCTTGTAATCATTATAGTTACTCGAGCGTTATTTTAAATGGAAAGATCTGCAAGCCATAACCTATGACTCGTAATTCAGATCGGACCATTGGATTGAGGATCAATTATTATTATTACTTTTATATAAAATTTGTCTAACTTGTGGGCCACAGATGAAGGAGTTAGAGGCAATAAATTAACATAAAATTTGATAACTAGAGTGGTCCCACTTGTGATCCCCCATCCCACGATTTGCAGGGTGTCAAGTGGGCCCCAACAGCTGGTATGTACTGTAAGGAGACACATGTAAATTCGAATTGGTCCCTAAGTTTTTCAGTTTGTTTTCAATTAAGGACATTCGGCAATTTAATGACATTTTTTATGCCTTTTTTCCTCGATTTTTCTAAAAGACCCAAAGTATCATTCATTTAAAGCTATGACATCGTTCCAATAGCCACCACATTTAGCCAATTGCTGTGAAGATGATACTTGTCCTTGATGCCGCTGAAGAAAAAGAAGAGAATATAGAGGAAGTGAAGTAGGATTCTATTTCATTGAAGGGTAATTAAGGTGATTTAAAAATCTTGAGGAAAAAAGTCTCCAGAAAATGGCTTTAAATGGATGAATGTCCTTAATTGAAAACTTTATGGACAACTTAGATATTATTTTGAAAAGTTTTAGAACTTGTGTCATTTTTTTTAAAATAAGGTAAAAACTTAAGGCCTTATTTGAAATTCTTCATTTATTTATCTATATTATGAAACATAAAACAAAGAGACAGACCGGCCAGAAACCAACCAACCACCAACAGTCAAAAGCTTCGTGTTGAGTTTACTTCACCTGACCTGACCTGATTCATTTGTAATTTGCATAGTAGGGGAAAGAATTGATCTATATCACGCCAACTCACTAGTAAGATATGAGGCTTTCTTCTTCCAAATCAATCATTCAATCAAATCAAACCAAACCCCCTTAGCTTTATTACTAGTTTAATGAAGATTAGGATCTGGCCTTTTTGACAAAATAGGTATCATGACAGTAACTAGTTAATTAATTAATAAACAAAAGAGAAAGAGGCAGCCATTGAAACTAGCAAAAAGTACCACAAGTTCCTTTCACTTAACTATTCATAAGTTTTCCAAATTAAGAAAGTGAGGATTTTCAAAACAAAATGCGTCTGCCTGACGCTAGTCATATATATTATTATATTATATTATATATATTTATATATATATATATATATTTATATGATACAAAGTAGAAGAAAAGAGCATATATATATATATATATATATAATAGAATAGAGTTGTGGTTTCTCCTTGGTCCTCATAAATAAATATAATACCACATCCCATCCAAGTGCCCCACCACACGTGAGTGGCACAGAATTAGTGAATATTAAATACAATGATTTATTGGGATGAAGATGACTACTTTTTCCAGCTTAGAAAGAGAGCACTTTTTCTAAAGTATAAGTAGTTGGGCTGTCCACTTGAACGAATTGCCTGCACTTGAGGAGTTATTATTATTATTAAATTGAATTGGGATTGGACCCATAATCATATAGCTTTGATAAAATCGCCCAAACTTTGATATTAGGAATTTAAAGTTTTAAACTCTTTTAATTGTATGTTATACTGTGTTTCAATTTGACGGTTGATAAAGCTCGGACTAGTGTCAAAAGAGAGTGCTGAGTGACTGTATGGGTTTGATTAGGTCAGCCTCATTGCATTAAGAGTTAAGACTATGAATATGTATGTAAGAGTAGCAGTTGGTAAATTTCATCTGGGTAATAGGGGCAATGAGTGGTGGGATCCACATATGCCATGTGATTGTGAAAACTGGTTGAACGAGCACACTATGATCCTTGGAGGACATGTGTATCTATCTGTTAATAACCACAAAGATTTCATCTAAAAGGCTTGCTTTTGTACCTTCAACTGCGATTTTCTATTTCGCTTGATCTGTTTTCACAACCAGTGCCAACCATAGAACAAAAGAAAATGAAGGAGATAGATGCAATGCATCAACAACGCGCAGTTTTTAACAAAACAAAATTCAACTGGTGGTGCAATCGGAGTTTTCACAACCAGTGCCAACCTTAGAACAAAAGAAAATGAAGGAGATAGATGCAATGCATCAACAACGCGCAGTTTTTAACAAAACAAAATTCAACTGGTGGTGCAATCGGAGTTTTCACAACCAGTGCCAACCCTAGAACAAAAGAAAATGAAGGAGATAGATGCAATGCATCAACAACCCGCAGTTTTTAACAAAACAAAATTCAACTGGTGGTGCAATCGGAACTGATACTGTACTGTCGTGGCATGTCATGTGGCAAATAACAATCAGCAACCGATTTGCTATTGCAATGAAATCAATAGTAAAGGTTGAGTTTAAGCATTGGGTCTAAGGCCCATTTATTCCCATGAGACATTCCCATAAACCTTTATTCTAGAAATTCCATAAGTAGGCAAGCTGGCCTTTTGGGAGAAGGAAATTCTAACCAGCCACATCTGTACGTGTATTTCAGATAGAGGGTCCAAGACAGCCGGGCCATGTTTGGAGACAGGCTTGCTCAAGAGGGCCTGCCTTTTTTAGCACTTGCCCTGATAAGGATGGATCATCATCGTGATAGAACACAAGAAAGCAAAACAAGATGGGAAACATAAATCATCATCATCATCAAAGTGTTATCCTGTTGATGGAACATAAAAGCATAACAAGATGAGAGACAAAAATTATCATCCTCATCATGGAAGTCTCAATCCGTGGATGGGACATAAAAACATAACAAGATGGGATAATAAATAACGACAAAGATTACTCCTGCAGCTGACATCGATTTAGCACTTCCTTCAGAATAAAATTTCATTGCTTCACGCAAGTAACTGACATTTAGATCATTACCGATTCATAACAGAAACAAGCACCTACAAGAATCATTTTGTCATAATGAAATGGATAGTGGCTGGGTCAAAATCATACCTCAAGCAATCCATAAGATACAAGGATTATATTATAACATGGAGGAGCCAGTCCATACTGAAACAGTCGAGAGAACACTCTTGTCATCCGCATACTCTATAGAGCATTTCAAGTGCTCAATCAGTAGAATATGAAATTACTCAAGATACCCCTGAGGTAGAAGAGGGATTTAGTGGGTAATCTTTGTAAGTCAGAAAATGGCGTAAGGGGCTCTTTTGCTAGTTGGTTCCTAGATTTCCTGAAAGAAATAGGCCATCGAGGACTGAGTAAAAGGTTTGAGAGACTATCAAAATATCTACACTTCCATAGGAAATGATTCCCCATCCTTACTGCCTATTCAATTAAATCTCACGAATTTCATATCCCTCTAGATATCCGCCATTGACCCTTCCCTATGAATTCCTTGGTGCTCATTACAAATCATGCAAACAGGCACACGGAGGTTGAAGCCAGTATTCCGTGACATGAGAGAGAGAGAGAGAGAGAGAGAGAGAGAGAGAGAGAGAGGGAGGTTGAAGCCAGTATTCCGTGACATGAGAGAGAGAGAGAGAGAGAGAGAGAGAGAGAGAGAGAGAGAGAGAGAGAGATCCACCTCTTTGACTATTGCCAAAACCATTCTTTCTAATAGAAGTGCGATCCTAAATACATGCTTATCAAGCATGTCTGAAATTTATAAGAAACTAGCCTGTGTTACAACATTCCATAATTAGGTAATCCGGAAAAAAAAAGATTTTCCATTGCTCCACAAATGCATAAGATTCTGGTATGTGTGTGTCATCGCAGATAGTGACCAGCATGCATACCCCCACTACAGTGCTTGCAATCAAGCATTAAGAAGTAAGAACAGAGGCATCCATATCAGACACTGACATGTATCGGAAGAATTTGCCTGAAAGAAGATGATCAAAATCATGCCTTATGCCATAAGAAGATAAATCACAAGAAATGCAAAGAAACCAGTAAATAAAATAACTTTTGGATGCCTCAAAGAAAATTAAAAAAATTAAGAAGAAGGGTTACTTAACTACTCAAAGTCAGAATTGAACAAAAAACCTTGCCCAATCAACTGTACATTCAACAAGTTAGTGAGTCCGTTTCTACCTTCCTATGTTGTCACTGCCTGAATCCATCAAAATCGTCAGCCTCCGTGCTGTTCTCATGAACTCACTGCAAACATACAATGAATATTCGGGCTGTCAAAGCGATGAAGGTCCAGATAAACAACTTCCGAAACAATTATGTAAAATGTACTTCAGTATTATTCAAGTTTAAAAGGTGTTTTGGAAAAGAAGGCAAGAAAATACAGTTGCCATTCACCTTTCCCTTTCCACTGCCAAAGATAAAAAGAAAAATTAAGCCACTCATCCTCTCAGTTACAAACTTGGAAACTGAAGGCAGTTAATAACCCATTCAGAAAACTCAAAGCAGGTTTTGGCATATTTGGTATTTATTAATTTCTAAATCACAATGATTTGCCAATAAAATATTCAGGTATGGACAACCGAACAGTACAAGCCTGTAGTTGGTACAAAAGGAAAGGAAAAATTCACCTGAATGGCTCATCTCCCGTTTGTTTGACTGCGCCCTTTGCATCTCGGTAAAGAACATGGCTCAGCATCTCTGATCTTTCTATGCCAAACATGTTAGCCAGCCTTCTGTATAACTCTTCATATGAGCCAAGGACTGATAAATCCAGGGTTCGACCAACGTCCTCTGATTCCATGAATACCTTACAGTGCCCAGTCTCCAAACCAAGTTCGCTTGCACGCCGATCCTTGTACCACAGAAACCCTTCATAGGACAAATTTCCTGGAGGCCCATTAGATAAGAGGTTTACTGTCTTATCTTGATTCCCCTCGGAGGAACTGTTTCCAGCAAGCTTTGGGGAAATTGCATCCCCAGAACAGCTACGAGATATCTGCTGCTCAGTGAGAATTGGTTGTCCAAAAAGTACAAACTGTGGTGTCTTTCCATCATCTGGTTTCTTCACATTCTGCGAAGAATTTCCTATGGTTAGCAAGCAAGAGACATTATCACAGACATTAGGGTTACCAACAATGAGGCCGGTAGAGATTCTGGAGGGTGGAGCAGTGAGACCAAGTTGCTGGAAACTGGCCGGAAATAGACCCGACTGCAGCTTGTTGAGATGGAGATCTGTTAAAGATATACCATATTGAACATGCCTGGCTCCCTGTATGCCTGCAGGAGCGTTGTCTGACGGACAACAAAAGGGGCTGCTGGGCCCGAGGGGGTTACCGGAAAATGCCGGTGTTGGAAGTTGGCCATCAAGAAGAAAATCATGGGGATTTGGGAGCCGTAACTTTTTCCTTGGCGGTGAGAATGGGGTCAGATGCATGGTCGGCATGTTTGAAACCAATTCGACCAGCCATGGGCTCACCCGTTTCACATTCTGTAGCAAATCTGGTTCATCCCATGTAACCTGAAATACAGTTTCAAGCACGGAGTAAGATGAGGGAGTGAAACACTGATGATGGGATCAGAGCCTTCCAAGAAAGGCACTGATCACAAATTAGAAACGGATATGTCCATGAATAATTGAAGTTTATAAAGATCATGAAACTAAAATACACCAAGAAGATTTTCAGATGAATTACATGCAAAAATGTACTTCATGAATATGTGTGTGTATTCCACTTAAATAATGAGGACACTTTTTTTCATTGAAGTTCCATAGATATGAATACAAGAAAGGCCTAAGCAACTAACTTTATGCAGTTGCATTTCAATTCTGGTTTAAATGGATGTGCTGAAAGCAATGATTCTCATAGATGGCATAGATACAGCAGGGACACAACATGCATAAGATGGACATGGATTCACATAAAACATTAAGTATTGGATAAGATGCGGCAAGAATACTTGCCGATTTTGAAGTATTCGGGTATCGCACGCTTAAAGTATATTTGTGAAACAGCCATAGGTTCAGATATTGTTATGGAACCTCATAGGCCCCATACAGGCCCCATACAGGATATGTGTCAGCATTGACAATGATACGGATCTGATCGCTGTACTAACAGTGAGATTTATTTTGATTTGGAAAACTGAAACAATGGCTATGTGTCATTATGATGATCAGAGCCTTACCCCATATAGGCTGGGGGAAAACAGATATGTGAGAGACATACGGGTGATATGTATTAGCTATATCAGTAATACATGTATGAATTGTGTCATCATGATCATAGGAGCCTTATCTCATTAATTAGGGGTTGGCTTGAAGCATTCTACTATTGAACTCAGAGGTTTCAATTTGGTATCACAAAGATAATCTGCATTAGTTTCCTGAAAAGCTATTACATATCAGCCCATATGTATTTAAAACCAAGAAAGCCATGCATCTTGACTTTCAGTATTATAAAACTTTATAAATGGACCTAAATCCTTATGTTCCTTGATGTTAACACAGTTAGCTGTGTCTAATTTAAACGAACTACCATGCAGTACCATGGTGGATCTTGTTGGTTTTTAACTCAGATATAAAACCATTAGTTAGCATAATAGACAGAAGTGAAAACAGGTAAAGCAGTAACAAAAGCATCAGGCCTGAAATTGTGTAGTTATTTATAGATCCCAAAGTGGAAGCCAGTTCCAAGTAGAAAAGGAACGATCATGTATTTCCCAGGCATCCATATATTACACAGACATTATCATACTTAGTGTGAATTGTCATATGACAATGACTCTATGAGGAGAGGAAGGTTTATACCTGAAGAAGCCTCCATGGAGAGTTAGGCCAACGCGCAGGGTCAGCAACCTGCACAGAAGATATTGTTCCCATAAACCAGCTGATCCTCGAAGAATCCTCAGTCTCAAAAGCCATCTTAAACCTCATCCCCGAACACCACTGTATCCTCATAGCTGCTCTTACTGATGCAGCCTTCACAAAGAACTCCGGAGTGCCCGCACGTGGGTAGTAAACAACCTCGAAAGGGTGCCCATTTGCAGCGAGAGTTGCCGCCTCCATGACAGACTCAGGCCTCACTCTGCCTGTGCCCCTCAAACCCCCACCAGAATTTGAATTGCCACCATTAGTGTTTCTCCCCAGCTTGCTGTCGTCTTCCCTCAAGAACATGGAAAAGCCCCCATAAGGTGGGACACAGTTCATGGCAGCCGCTGAATTCCATCCAGACAGCGACTCCGGGCCACCATTAATCCCCCTCTTTGCCCGGCGGATGCCAACACAGAGATCCCCCTTCTCTGCTCTCAAGAAGACAATTGAGTCCCCAGCAACGAGCTTCTTGTGGTTCACAAACGTGCTCCATCCAGTCGTCAAGAGATGCCGGCGAGGTGTTCCTCTATAAATATGCCGGAACTTCCAAACCTCCCCATGTACATCCTTAGCTTGAATTATCTGGACCGGTGGATCGGCTGAGTAGTCCAAAGGGTGGAAGATTGTCTCAGCACAATAGCGAGGAACAGAGAATCCCCCACCATTGTTGGCATCAGACTGCGTCAATGTCTTTGCAAAGGACGAAGGTCTTTCTGAGGCATTGGAGCCACTGCTGTTACTAGGAACCTCATCATCATCTTCGCCATAGCCAGCTTCGTCGTTGTTCCTCATCGGTGCCAATCGGATTTTCGCATACACCTCATCCGTCTCTGGATCTGCCAAGAACTTCACTCCCGCAACCCTGCAGAGGATAAGAGCAGGAATTCTCATACAATTCCCCAAATCCACACTCCCCTGGGCGTGCTCTGCATGGCCTTGTGGGAAATAGTACACCTTGGCATTCACCTGTGGCATCTGAACCATTCCCCCAGCGCAGGCATGCCACAGCTGAGAATCCAGGCATTTCTCCATCTCCTTCATCGATTCCTTTGATGAATCCACAAATGTGATCATTGCATATCAATATAACAACCGAAATCACGCAAATCTCCAACACATGAAATCCTAATTCCTCTATTTCTAATGCAATCTTTCTCAAAAGCTGTCGCAATCAAAGAGAAATCGCCATACGAAGGAAAATCACACGGATCCCTAACACGTTAAATCTCAATTCCTCTATTTCTGCAGCAATCAAACAGAAATCACTCACTGAATGAGGAAATCAAACTTCAAAAAGCATGAGATCTCACTATATCGAAATGAAAAATAACAGAGAGAGAGAGAGAGAGAGAGAGAGAGAGAGAGAGAGAGAGAGAGAGCGCATTAGAACAAGAGCTATTATTACCTTCCTCCCCGGGATATCATCAAACAGTGTTCAAAAAGAGAAGGAATGCTGTTTTTTCCTCAATCAGAATTTCAACCTGCGGACAACACAAGGAAGACTATCAATTTCAACAAAAGGAAATCCCAACTACAGAAACAAAACATCAAGGATGATCAAATTCATCTTTTTACCTTTTTGTTTTCACTCTCCGAACTCTTCCAGTGTCAAATTCCAGGTGAAACATGACACGATACTCACTAACGAAGAAGAATACAAAGCACGAATCTCTCTTCCAATCTCCATAACTGAGATTCAAAGAAACATCTGCATTTCTTCAACCTTCAAACACCGAAATTCACAAGAACCACCTAGCTCACTGCAAGATCATACAGCTCTGATTGAAATTCAAAACCCTAATGAAAGAAAAATCCGTTACTTCAATCTTTCTTGAGGGGAAAGAAATATCCTTCCTTGTGGCTTTCCACTTCCCAGGCCTCAAACAATCATGACTTTGTTCTCGATCGATGGTGATCCAAACGCAAACCAGATCAGAATTCAAATCAGCTTTTGATCCGATAGTGTGATTTTCGTCGTTCCGTTTCTATCTCTGCACTCGCTTTGATGCCACGGGAAGAGAAAAACCGCACAAAGAGATTTCACCTTTCCTTTTTGGTTTTGTCTTTTTTTTTTCTAAAAACAGCTCGGGAGCCAGAGAGAGAGAGAGAGAGAGAGAGAGAGCACTTATTAAGTGCCAAACCCAAAAACAAAAGTTCCAGCAGAGAGAGTCGTGTGCAGGACGAGTGAGCTTACAACCTACCATCCGGATTCTACGGCCACAAGCAAGATGGGGTTGATTGCTTGCTAGTTGCTACTGCTTTTCATTATAATCTACATTCTACTCCCACATTTTCGATTTGTTGCAACTTACAAGAAGGGATCATCAAATGATCCAAGCCGTTCATTTATTTGATGTTGTTGATATTGTAGGCCTGATATTCTTATCGTGCCAGTTACCGACCTAAAATTTGGTGAAAAAGGTGTTTTCTCATCTACGCTTGCGTGCGAGTGCCACGGAAAATAGGTTCTGTGAAAATCCTCCTCTTCCAGGGAAAGTTTTTATTTTATTTTTCAAACCCTCCATGGAAATATTTTTTTTCTGAGAAATCATAAGAAAAATTTGTCAATTTTTACAATTTTTTATTTTTTTCCTGTAGTACAAAAAGTCATTTTCAGTCCTCTTTTTTATTTATTTTTTTTCAGAAAAACCAGAAACATACCCAGAGAAATATCGTCCACTCATCTAGTTAAGAAGTGACCCAAGTCTCACTATATATGTATATATAATTAATATTGAGGTTTATGATACTCCAAATATTGAACTGAAATTGGGATTTAGACATGTGGCATAAGTTTGTTTCGTTCAAGCACATAAAAAGTGATTCGCGGTCGTCAGTATCTTAGCAAGACAACACAGGAACAGGATAGGTCGTTTTCTTCTTTTGGCTCCTCGTTTCCAGTGTTACTACTGGAGTGATACTGCTGTATCATGACTCAAACTGTGAGTTCGATGGGCCTTACCGTGTAAAATAGTTTTAAACTTTAACGGTACAAAATATCGGCTATTTTGGGCAACTACTTTTGTCCTTTATTTTTAAAGTTTTTGTAAAGAAAAATCTTGCTGCTATTTGATCTATAAGCTGATGACTGTTACTGTCAGCTGTTTATCATTGATTAATCATCCGAGTGAAAAATCAATATATCTTGTAGATGAGAGAAGGAGTTGCCGGGATTTTAAGACAGAAACAACATTCAATGCCTTCTATCTCTTGAAATAACGTAGAGCACAATTTCAATGAATGTTTTGTACGGTCAAATAAAGAAGTTTTTGAAATATTTATTTTTGGTATTTTTCTTTGGCTCTTTTAAGGATAAATGGGGCTGTTCTTGGCCATTTCAAAATATGTTTTTAAGCAATTCACCAACTAAAATATAATTTAGCTCCAATGTCTGATTGATTCTCCCATTGATACCTGCGTTTTATTTCATACCAGCAAAAGTAGTTGGTCAAATGCTATCCAAGGGCGACACCAACATAGATGTGGACTTACACAAAGATATTTCTGAAAAGAAAAAAACTTACAACTTGATCCATAAATTTAAGGTCTCCATCAATATTTTAATAGTCTCCTTTCCATTTCATTATCTGATCCATCCGCCTCGCTAACCACTGTACTTCTCATTAGCCCGTTGTCGGGGTGATTCCTCAACAAATATCATTTAGATTCAGAAACAAAAGTTAAGTGCAATGATTATGTGCACCTAGCTAGGTGCATTATATGTAGTTGCATGTCATTGTGGACTCTTGGGTCTCAAGTAAAGTTACTGATTAGAACGAAATATATAATTCTTTCGTAAATATAGTAAAACGTCCGACTTGAAACGATGACTAACCATTTCTTATTATCAAACAGAGCTTAAGCTTTAATTGAAGTGTAGTGTTTTTTTTTTTTAACCACACAATCAGAACAGTTGGGACCTATGAGTGCACCCACACACACATGAGGAGAAGACACATGCAAATTTGGGGAACAGGTGGACAGCACTCACACTTGCTGGTGATACCCGCTTATACTGGTAAGAGAGATAGACTTAAATGCGCGCAGAGAGGAACTTCCCACATGTGACAAGAGAGAGACCTGCCCTTGTTGAGGCTCAAGCCAACAGGATTAGGGATAGTGACGAGAACAATTTGCAATTACCCCCCACCCCCTCCCAAAAGAAAAAAAAAAAAAAAAAACCCCAAAAAAGATTCTTACTGACCCTTTTTTTATTTATCCTTTAGGTAAGATTTATCTTTTTTCACCAACTTTTTTTCCCCTTCTTTCTAAGATTTATTGCAAATGAAATGATCAAGTTGAATCATGTTAAAACAATAATCATATAATCGTCGACGGTCGGATCACATGATAGAAAGTGAGATTGAAGTGGATCCATCTTGGACCGTTGAACTTACCGGTCCCCCATTGGATATGTCGTAGCCGAAAGAGACAGTCCAACTCCAATTCACTGTGACTGGCAATCCGTCGTATTGTCTGCCTCACTCTTAAACAGATTGCAGACGGACCCACCCCATCAAACAGATTCACATATGCATGTTTATTTCTACCCAATGAAGACAAAAAATGTACATGTAGGCTCTATTGTGCGCCTGGGGGGCGTAAAATAGCACGATGAGTTCATTTGGTATCCTGGGACTCCTGTCGTTGAGAGAAAAACGAAGTGTGAGAAGCGAGTCACCGTCTCACCGAACCGGCCACGCAAAGTTAACAGCTACACGACAGCCCTGAAGAAGCTGGCCGTACACGTTGACCTGTTCAAGTGACGTGTCTCAAATCAAGGGCATACACGTGTCCTGTAAATTGTGGGAGGTTGACGTCAGGAATCGACATCTCGTGCTGTGATGGGATGGGACATGGCAGACGTCGGTGGGGCCCTCGGATGGTTGCTTTCCTAATGATCCGAATCTCTGTTGCTCTGGCCGGGGGGAAGTCGCATTGCAGTCAGGCGCTCGCCCTCTTTTTTCTCTCTCTTTGTGATGTGGATGCAATCGCAGCCACGCGCGGGCAGTTTAATGTCAGCCGTCAATTCTTCTAGTCCATCAGATGAGTCACATCTCAAAATGGACCACATCTACTGTCATCTCATTTATAAGGAACCGGATTCCCTGATTTGTCCAAACAGGGCCACATCTACTATCATCTCATTTATAAGGAACCGGATCCCCTGTTTCGTCCAAACAGGGGAGCCCTGTTTGGACAAATCAGGGGGCGACACATGTGGGGGCGAAAGGGGGTGGAGAAAAGAAAAAGTGCTTTTCCTCTTTCCTCTGCCCCCCTTCGCCCCCGCATATGTCGCCCCCTGATTCATCCAAACAGGGCTCCCCTGTTTGGACGAAACAGGAGATCCAGACTCCATTTATAAACTTCTTTTTAGAGCTCTTTCACTCAGCATTTTCAATCACCTCTGTATATAACAAGTTCACTAACTTGTCGATACGCATGAGATTTTTCCTCCGCGGAACAATGGGCGTCACCTTTGCACGGTAGAGTACTTATTTGTTGAACAATGGGTGTCACCTTTGCATAGTAGAGGACTTATTTGGTCTCAAGCATTACATGATTTATTATTATAGAGCATTTAAAGAATTTCAAATGTTGTTCTCCTAAGTGAAATCCAATAGATGATCTCCACTATTTTATATGACAAGATTGTCATTTGAAATGCCACTTAATCATAACAAATTATTTTCAAGCAAATTAGGTAATTGAAATTTCATGAAGACAACAACACCAGTATTCTTTTTAGCAATTCAAAACAAAGAGAGGTCCTGGCAGAAATGCTTACACCCAAAGCTCAAAGTTGCTCTCCATGCATTGAAGACATATATCGACGTTTATGCTTGGCATCTCTAGGGCAGATTTTCATTTAAGATTAAAATCTCCCACTAAACTATTAGTCGTAATGTGCTAATTTTCTAAGGTTTTTCAAGAGAGGAGTAAGGGTGTCACCCTTAGTTGCTTCTCATTTAAAAAAAACTATTCTTGTTGAAAATGAATGTTAGGCTTTGATTTTACCTAATCTACAATTCTTCACCGTCAAATTGTTGAAGTGTTAAAACACAACACTTGCTTTAGTTTTTATGGTCCCGTGTTTTTTTTTAGAACAAAAGATCAGTTAAATGGTCACTATAACTATAATTAAAGTTGAATTTTTTCTATCACATTGAAGGTACAACAGCGACCTTGGCCATGTGGATTTCACCCTACTGTCTTGGAAGTATTGAGATGCCAAACTAGTAGCTTCAATAGCCATCATTTGAAAGATTCCCATATGATTGCCTCTAGGTAGAAAAATCTTATGGCACACTTGATTGCTGTTTGATTGGATCTAAACTAGTGATTATTATTTCACCAATTCCTCTCATTATTGTCACCAAGAGCTTGTGAGGGACATGAGGTGAGAGATAAATTAGGACATAGAGTAGCAATGTAGAAATTATGACATAGAGTAGCAATGTAGGTCCTACATTGACTTTACTAAAATTTGAATTACCAAATTGATGATGGAGTATTTATTTCTTATCTTTTCTCATTCATACTCGATAACGATTTTTAGATAGTCGTCACCATTGATCTTCACTTTTTAACTACTTACTTAGTGCATAAATTCATATGTGTTTTATGCAAGCAAATAGGTCCTTTTGTAATTAAAAAAAATTCTATGTTGATAATATATTCTATTTCTCGAGTATCGACAGTTGGTGATATTAAAAGAAATGGAGAGAATTGATTTCTATTGAAGTAAAATTGACCATTTCCCTGTAAAAGAAAAGTGCATGCATCTTTAATGGATGAAGCCTCACTTTGCTGTTTCCTATTTCTCAATCACAAGAAGGTGCAAGTGGTACATGAATAGGATCCGGACTCTCTGTTGGATGTCACACTAGCACTCTAGGGTTAGGTTAATTTGTATGACATGAAGAGAGAGGGGTTCGATAATTCTTTCCAAAAACAAGAAGAAAAAGAAGGCCACCACAATGGGCCCACTCTCACCAAATGGCACGCAAAATTCAGGAATGGAATGGGCCCCTCTTTTTTCTGAACTGAAATTCATTTGTACCCTCGACATTGCCCACGATCTTCGGAAACGGCTTTGAACAGTTTAAATATCTTTGTAGGTAGGTCCGATAATCCCGTCTACGGACCGAGTCAACCCAACGAGTTTTGATTGAACATAGAAGAAGTCCACATGAAAACAAAAGTGCAGTCGCTAAACTCCCCATCGCACACTGCGCTGCGCACCCCCGGACACGACAGCACAAGCGTCAGAGACGCACGAAAAAAAAGAAAGTAACTGAGTTAAACAGTTGAACTGCAGTAGTAACAGTACTGATCATTTCAGTAGAACACTTTCAATTGAAGGACCAATTGGTTTTTGGAACTTTAACATAAATATTTATGATACTTGGAGATGCAGATGCCCTATCCTTTGCAACTGGGTCCCATGTTCTGGCATCAATAGTGCGTCCTATTTTGGATTAGGGTGACCCAAAAATCTTTGAGAATGGAGGATCTATTTGCTTCATCTCTCACCTGAAAAGTAATTTTGAATATATACATATATGTATTTCTTTCCTTTCTTCCTTTTTTTTTTTTTTTTTTTTTTTTTTCTGTGCTGGGTGGCCAACTGACTAAGAGATGAGAAGATAACCTGCCCCATCATGGGATCGATCCTCGATATTTACATCCCTTGTATTTGATGGGTATATGTTTTTCCCCTTTTAGTCTTGGATTGGAATTGAGGATAACCAAAAACACACATGATGCTGCGCGAGGTCATATAAAATTTGGCAAGAATAGTGGCGTTTGACAAAATGCATTTATAAAATGATTGAAGAGTAGTGTAGATAACCCCAACCCCAAAGGCATTCCTATTACCAGAGTTTTAAATGCCAACAGGCATTGGAACTTTGCTTGAATATAGAAAACCCATGAATGTCAAAACTACAGAATTCCATTGTCACCTCACTCTGATTTATTTATGCACACCAATGACGGTGAAGGTTTGACAATTAGAAAGAGGTGATTAAGAGGACCTTGTTTTAATAAGCATTGTTATTAAAGGGTCTTAATACTGCTTTTGTCTTGACATCGAGTGATCCAATGTAGGTTTAACTAACACTCTTTATAGTGAGATTTCCACCATGGATGGAACTGGCTAGCATCAACCTGGCCATAGATGAGACTTTCACAATGTCATCGTATGTAAAATACACGAGCGCTTGTTTGAAAATGGTTATTATCCATCTAAAGCCCTATATTGTGACTATCACTTGGGCCAACTGGACCAAGACAACTTGGGGATCGTGTAAATGGGAGTCCTTCATCAGCCTCGTCCTCGTCAAAGCCTTTTTCGAATTATATTGGAGTTTGGTCATATAAATTTTATTTTTCCACTATTCTGCTTTTTATTGAATCAAATTTTTATATAAATTATACTTTCTCCTATCTATCCTTGATACTTTCGTACATATGCTCTGGGCTCAACTGTTTTTCTTGGCTTGTCATCAACCTCTTTTGGATAGGGTTCTAGGAGCCAATCATGATAACATGAGACCGAAGTGTCTCGTTCATCCGGTCACGTGTCAATAAAGCAGCATGCATACACAAACATGTTGTCGGCAGGTGATTGGGCCATTTCAGTCATTATGAAATAGCAGGTAGGTCCAGAACAGTAGTGACTGAAGCTGGTAGCAATCGTGATAGCTGTCAGTGGACCAAACCTTGTTGCTTCTCTGTCCAATGACCCAACAGTACTAGGGCCCATGTTTTCCACACAACACTTTCAAACGAGAAATTATGACTGGGCCTGGGAAGGACATAGGCCGTAATTTAGCTGGCGTGTGGGGCTAAATAATTAATTAAGACTAACCTGCCTAGCCTTACCTGGTCCACATGCAACTAGATTCTTAATTTCCAATGTTTGATTAGATTGGACACTCGTGGCGAACATGACATCAATCAAAATATAATTCAAAAGACATGGAGAGAGAGAGAGAGAGAGGGGCTACAAAGGTCACCTAACAGTATCATGAGTTATATGAATAGAGGCACCAAGAATCCCACCAACCTGGCATTTCGGCATTTTAGCACCTCATGTGACCGGCAGCGTTCCAACTATGAAGTGAAATCGAAGCATGTCGGATCCATTTGGAAACTCCTCTTCTCAAGTAACTACACTTGTTACTTTATGAGAGTCAGCAACCTCCTCAGTATTATAAAGAAAAATGGACACAAACAAGGGAAAAGTCAGATGCCAACATACAAGAGAGAGAAATATCATAAATTAATCTGTCGGAGCATGGTTTTTCATTCACATGCACCCACCACACCTTAACACTGTCGCATTTGGATATGATGACTAAATTGCACAAGTAGAACCTAAAGTCAAGGTGATGATCCTAACATCCATCCTTTTCTTGTCTAACAATCTATCTAAAGTCCAAACAAAGGAAGTGCTTGTGTTGGATAATGTGAAGTAGCATTCAACTTTCAAGTATGCATGCAGTTAATCTATAAATCTGATTTTCTGTGTAATTTTGTTTAGCCATACTTGATTTTGACAAAAAGAAGATCAATTGTAACATATTCCATTAAAAAAAAAAAGTTTGCCAATGGGTCAACCCTAATTTTGTGGTAAACCAAACCAAGTTAATTGGACTATGTTTGGGAAGAACTAAATATTTTGTCTATCCCATTTTTGTTATTTTTGTGTTAATCTAATTGAGCTATGGTTTGTTATATTGGTTAATTAGTACTCATTCTGAAAACTTAAATCACATGAGAAATAGATGAGAGAAAATTGTCCATGGTAAGATAAAATCTTGCATGAGAGGATTGTTTCACCTTTTTTACATACTCTCACAGCTACAATAAATATATATATATGAAGTGAAATATGAAGAGTTGACGACAACCTTACTTTTAGTGCTAGCTTTAAACGCAATTGAGAGAATCTTAGCAGTGTATTTAGAAAGTGAAAGAGCATCTATTTATAAACAAAATTACACTCTCTATTTTAGATAAAAAAAGTACTTTGTTTTTAAGGCCTCCAAAAGGCTATCACAGCTAGCAGCTATATGAGTCCTATAAAACTTGCAACTTACTATCTTTTACAAAAACCATATTTCATTACTTCTGTCTTGAATGCATAAGAATGAGAACTCTTGAGGTATTCTTTTGTTTGGCTGTACCACAGGTGCAGTTCTAAAATGGACATCCTCCAAGCAGCTTGGTGCTTTAGAAAACTTTAATCTTAATCCATTCTAAGAACAAACATGTCTTTAAGTATACTTGCCATGTTGTTCAATCAATACATTGTCTCAACATGCTTCTTCCCTTTGCAAAATAGATCTAGCTAGTGTCACATGATGGAGAAAACACCAGAGCCAAAGAAATTTTAAAATGGCAACCACCATGTGCCTAGAATTTTGTCTGTGGCCCACCTCTTCAACACAGTGAATGCACCTAATTAACAATCAATATCGAACATGGCCTAAAGGTTCGCCCCAATTAGATAATCTCAACCGTGTGATAAGAAGTGATCTAGCCCTTAGACCATATCAGTGCTTATATACTCATAGATCATTCATTTAAGTTCTGCCGAAAAAAAAGAAGAAAAAGTTAACAACAATAACAATATAAATTTTTTCATCTCATTGACTGGGAGCTCGCATCAGAACCGTCACCAAAGGTGGGGCCCTCCGAATTGACCGCATCCTACGTGATGAACATCATCTATGAACATAATAGACTGCATGGGTGCGCAGGAGAAAATAGTTGAATTAAAAACAAATGCAATTGCAAATGGTGGTTAGTTGATTCCCAGTGCCATTCGCAAAGACCCAATCCTTGTGCCGCAAGCGTGGGATAAGAAAGATAGAATATCGGGATTAATGAGAATCCATAGTTTATTCTTTAATTAATTTATATAATAGGGAAGAGTAGAGAGGGTGAAAGGGAGTGGAGGAGGTACCGCAGGTTGCGGGACAACCAATTGGTGTGGTCTGCCATGCCCTCTCAAGGACAACAAAGATTCCCCGGTCATGGCAAATACATTCTTGCACGTGTAGTGGGTCCCACAATCAATCAATTCACCACGTGATGCCACGTCACTGATGCTGATTGCGTGCCGGTCTCTACGGCCGAGGCCGGTGGTGCAGTTGGCGGATTCTTCCAGGGAGACTTCCGCTTAGACGTCGCTTTGTCGTGGAGTTCGGATGGGCCATTGAATGCAAGGTGAGGCCCACTAGTTTGGGCCCAACCTGTTTGGCCTATTGGGCCATTTTTGGCCTTTTAAATAATTGAAAAGTAGTAAATGGTGTTGCTGGACATTTCTTTCATTTTGTAGTATCTTAGAATTATTTTGATCATCTATGAGGTCTCCAAAGGTAGGTGGAAGAATTGTTGGGCCTATTATAACCATATATTCATACTCTTTTGTTATTGTGCTTGTTTGTGAATTCTGATTTTGGATTAGATAATGCAACAACAATATTATTCCCAATTGTTAGGTGCCTCTAAAATCACAGATTTTTATGTGTGGATGAGCCTTTTTAAGCATTCTGGGCCGGCAAGGCCTAATAATGGAATAGAATAGGATCCATTTACATAAGAGTTTTTATAATTGCCCATGATATCATAAAATCTATGATTGAGAATAGCACAATATTCAGTCTTTATTATGTTGTTGGTTAAATAAAATCTTGAATGACCCATCTTGTTTATTCATGATATGATTAGATGATGGGCTTGGTTTCCATATGAGCACAACTTGTCTATTTTATCATCAATATTCTTGTTCTATATGGCTCATAATGATGATGTTGATTAAACATGATCATCTACCAGTAAACTGAATGTGAATATGACTAATGTCATGTGATCCTTTTCTAGTCTAGTTTAAGGCTTAATTAGCCTATATGGTGTACCCATTTTGACCTTCAATTATCATGCTATATAGGATCCTAATTAAGAAAACCAATGTTACACTTTATGTACTTTGGAAAGATAGAAAATTAAACATCATTTACCTTAAAGTGTGCGGTAGAGGGCTTTAGTTTGGCTCCTGGATCCTTTATCATTTTGACCCAGTTAAGAGACTTTTAACTGGGTCAAAAAGGCCTTAAATGCATATTTTTTATAATGCTTGAAATAATAACGCTTACTGGTTCAGCATGACCCTAATAGTATTCTAAATAACAACACATAATTGAATCTTCAGATGTTGAATGTCTTGAGAATAACTTTTGACTCATTAATTTCTATAATTTATAATCAGGTAAATCAATTGCCTTTTAAGGAATGATGAACACAGAGAGTGGTTTGGTGGACTCTAGTAAACAGGTTGGACTAAGTGGAGCCAGTGAACTTAGGATGAAAATAAAGACCTCGAACAAATTCAAACTCTAACTCTAGTTCTGACTTCTCTGTGTAACACCCCCCGAAACACGAATCTGAGTTTCACGGTGTTAACTTATACAAATACATGAGATTGAGTGAAATGAAAAGCAACAAAATTTCTTTTCCAATGATATACTGGACAAGCTAAAATCACCATTTTTATTCAAAATCAAGGAACTACCAACTCGAAAAGTCTAGAAATTAAAGTTCATCCATAGAAATACCATCAACAACCAGTGTCCGGTTTATTTGGTTGCAAGCATTTCTAATATAATTTCTCTCATCTTGGATTTTAGACAACAGGAAGGGTCTGTTTGTGCAGATGCTGATTCAGCGGAAATAGGGTACATCCAGGGCCTTCTACTGCTTGTTTGGTGCAGCGAAGAAAACCCAACACTTTCCACTATTTTCCTTTATATTTTGTCACTAGAGGGGAGCCCGGTTTCCCATCTACCCCCGTCGGAAACCCACAGCCACGGGTTTCCTATTCCACCGCTCTGTACAAATAGACCCTAAAGTTCTTTTCTCCCTCAAATTATAAATGACTTATTTGATTGGGGAGAATTTTGCAAACTTAAATTTCAAATGACCGTTTTAAATGTAGAATTCTAATATGCCCACTTTGTGGAATGCTACTCAGCCCTTATTATTCGAGACATCCACTTGAGGGGATTGCATTTGGAATTCTGTAGTGCTCCTTGCAACTAAACAGGGCCAAACATAAGTAATCACTGTAAGCTCAACTCAACACAATATATTGATATCACTCACAAACTAGAAACTGCACATTTTTTATAAACAGGCTTCTTAAAACTAGATATTTAATGCATGGTTAACGATCACTTGGACATTCAGTTAAACAGGGAACCAGATATTTACCACAAAGGATTCGAATAACCAATATTGGACTAGATCAAATGATGATTTAGACTCATCACAATTTACATCGATCACATAGCATCAGACTAGACCATGTAAGCATATGACTTGTGGCAAATCGCGAAGTGGACTTTGGGTAGGAAGGAATTCTCTAATTTTTGTCTTCATGATATACTTATTAATTGGGAATGTGTATGGGGTGTGGCCCAATCAAAGTAAAAAAATCAATTCTTTGGTCTCCTCCTCCTATTGGTTCGTTTAAGTTCAATGTTGATGGGCCCACAAGAGGGAAGCCTGGACCAGCTGGTATTGGAGGGGTGTTTCGGAATTGCAATGGGGACGTTCTATTTATGTTCTCCGAATATGTGGGGGTTCGTGACTTTAATGAAGCAGAAGTTTTAGCTATTCTAGAATCTCTTTGGTGTTTTTCGAGGTACTACCACGGCAATCTTATTGTAAAAAGTGATTCTTCTAATGCAGTGAATTGAGTTTCGAACCGAAAGGCTTATCCATGGAAGTTTTAGTTCCTCTTCAATGAAATCTGGTTATTATCCACCACTATTAATGTTAGCTTTCAGCATAAGAGTAGGTCATCAAACATGATGGTGGTTGCTTTAGCCAAGTAAAGTGTTGAGAGAATTTCCCCTTGGGAGGGTTTTCTTATAATGTAGTTGTGGTATGAGGGGGTACATTATAGTTGTACCTTTGTGTTTTCTTCCCCCTTTTTTTTTCTTTTCTTCTTGTATTCTCTATTTGTATTCTATTCTCTTTCAATATAAGTTATTGTTACCGATTAAAAAAAAAAAAAAACATTCTGGTACTGGTGTTGCACTCTCTATTTTTGCCAAGAATGACTTTTATTATCTATGTCTTAATCATGTCCCCGCCAATTGGGGTCAACAATTCCTAGTTGCAGTTTTAGGATAGGCACACGATCCTGGCTAACCTGTATGATAATGCCTCACAAAGCCAGGAGCCAAAGAAACAAACCGAACTAGGGTCATTACAGACTACTCTAGACATGAGTTCTTCACTAAGTTGTGGACAATGTAACTTCTACTATAAAATTCATTTACCGGCCCAACTTGGTCAGAAATTGTCTACATATCAGAGATTCACTCCTCCAAATTTGACACACAACAAAAATCAGATGACCAAGATATGGACGCTCAAAGTTTCCACAAACTACAAATTATATTCTTTGTTACTTATTAATTATGGCACTTGGTCGTTCTGTCGCAAGCACCCAAAACTAAATAAACCTTTACTCCTAAAAATATATGTAGAAGTGCGAGTAAGGATCGTTCCTACAGAGAGTGTTTAGCCAAATTTCATGCTATGTTATTAAAGATGAGGGGTTTTTTTTTATGCTGAAAGAAAACATAAATAAAAGCAAATAAAAAGAAACAAAGTAACGAACTCAATTAAATGAGCAAGCATTGGTCAAAGTTAGCATCCACCATTGGAAATTCAGAAGTGATCATTGATGCAAAAATAAATCAACTAACACTTTGAATATTCATCGTTGGAATTAAATTCCTACCTCCTTAATTAGTTAATTAGAAAATACGCGCTCTAATTAACCCTAATTACTAAACAACCTAAGGCAAGCGCTATAGATTTAATTTAGTAACAGCATTAAAATTAGAGAGATCGATGAACCCAAATAATATAAGCACACGCGGTTGCATTTAATCTAACCAAGTGTTCTTCCTAACATCTAAGAATCACTAACGCAGTAATTTATTAAATATCAGTTGCTTCGCAAATTAGAGGGATCAAATAATTACGGATTTGATTTCTAATTTAGCAGTAGATTGCAACGAAAAATATACTAGTATGCATACTAGCAATTAAACGAAACAATCATGATAACAAATTAAGCATAGGAGAACAACCCATATTCAAAGCATAAATTGAACAATGAAAATAAATTAGATCTCACAGTATTTATTCCGAGGCTTCAGTCTCCTTTGACCAATTACAAAAAATTAGTCACGCAAGGCTATAAAAGAAACTTGCAAAACTAATAAAAGAAAAGAAGAAAGAGAAAGAAGAAAGAGAGAGAGGGAGAGAGAATACGTGGATGGAGAGAGAATAAGATGATGCCTCCTCTAGGGTAGAAAATGTGTGGTGTTTATAGATGTGAAGTAGGGTAGAGTTAGGAGAGAAAAAATAGGGAGTTGGGCCCATGTGATGGAGAGAAAAGGAATGAGGGAGAGATAAAGTAGGAGAGGATGAGAGATGAAAGAGAGAATAGAAAGAGTACGCTGGAGAATCTACTAGTGAGTTTTGAGAGAATTTGAAGTGGTATGGGATTGGAGATGGAATAAAATAATCAATTAAATTCTAACTTAGTCAAAATCTTTTTCTTGACCATATCTTCTCACTCGGGCTTCCGTTGGACTCGACCCAAGAATTAAAGTTGCATCATATTTCGTTCTGCACAATATGAGCCCAATATTGGATATGTTTCGACGAACTCCTGATTTCTTCAAATTTACCATAATGCCATTCTGCTTGATTTTTCATCCATTTAGCATCAGGTACGAGCAGTAACTTCAAGCCCGATTTCGACCTTGATGCAGCCAGTATCTCTCAAAACTCAAAACATGAAAGTTGTAGATCTTTTTCTTGGCATTCTATAGAATCTTGAATCACCTCAATTGGAGCTCGGATGAGAGAGTTATGCCCAGATTACGATGCGATGTCCAAACTGTTCAGAATCGCCCAATTAGCTTCGTTTTGCAGTTAATGCCTCCATTTGCACCTAAATAAAAATACAAGAATAATGAGTATATTTAGGCATCAAATAAGTATAAAGCACTAAACATTAAGAGAGAAAAATATGACATTTTGCATTCTCATCAGCACTCCATCCTCTCAACTCTCAAGGTTTGCAGATCTCATTCAAAATCTTGATACAGGGCCTAGGTGGAATCAACAGAGAATCAGAGTGACCAAGGAAACGTATTGCTTTCGCACTTCTTCCAAGTCCAAATAGGAGGTCAGGAACTGATTTGTTGGAATGATGAACCAACAGGCATGTGCTCTTTAAAGAACATAAATAAATCTCTTGAGCCTCAACTTTTTGGACCTCACTGCCATTGTAAAACTCCTCGGTCCCAGCCTATTAATTCTTAGCTAAAAATGTTCGCTTGGCAAATATTGCGTAACAAACTTCCCACCACCAGTTACCTTAATTCTATTATGCGGAATGTTAATTCCTTGTGTATTTATTGTCGTTCGGCCATAGAAACCACTGATCATTTATTTACCACTTGTTCTTTTACTAGATCAGTTTGGTCGAACACTCTAAACCATTATTGTAGACCCACTTCTTTTCTCAGTAATAAAGATTGGTTCTGATCGATCAGCACCTACTTTTGTGGGTATAATGGTGATATGGTATATTTGGAAGGCCAGTAACAACTATATTTTTTACTACCATCCCCTTCATCCAAAATTAGTTTTCTCTGCATCTTTAACCTCAATGATGGACATTGCAATGGTTTTGGCAACGTTTCCCATCCATCGGTGTTACACCCCGACCCAGATTAAGCTTGATTAGTACTAATTAATTATGGTTTAATTAATTAAATTATACTTAGTTACTAATTATGATAATTGGAGTAAATTAGTTCTTGATAGGCTAAGTTAGATGAGCCTTGAGTCTTGAATAGGTAGTTGAAACCGATTTGACTCGATTGGGTAGGATTGAGAGCTTTTATGTAATTATCGATTTTCTCATTTTGCATCATATGCACGTCATCTTGGCGTCATCGCATATATTTCGTCTAGCACATCTATTTTCGTATTTGACTCTACTCCATTTGATCACTTATTGAAGAAGTGGGCCTTCATTTGACCCAATTTGGAAATATGTAAACTTAGTGGACTTAGTTGCAAAAAGAGGGCAAACTCATCCCTTATAAACTTTTACCCAATTTGCTTTGGCTAAAAACCCTTTTCTTCATTTCTCTTTCTCACTACTCTTTTCTTCTTCTCCTCCTTCATCATATATTGAGAGAGAGTTGAGGGATGCATTGAAGACAAAGATTGAGGCCATTGCTTCTCCCTCACCTTCTCCATCTTCTTCCTCTAGTTGTTGGCAAGAAACCTTCATCTTCACCTCATACACTATCCATTTTCGGAGTTATTACTAGAGGTAGGAATCAAACTCATTTCTTTTTGTGTTTTTGAGTTGAAAGGAGTCAAAGAGACTCTATGGTAGCCATTCATACCATTCATTGGCATTTTCATTTGATTTTGAGATTAGAGTTTGTTATTGGGAGTTTTTGGGTTCATTTGAGCTAAAGAGTGAGAAAAGGCTTGGAAAGCTTGATTTGAGCCATGAAGAAAAGATTAGAATGAAAAGCACCAAAAAGAGGCAAGTAATGAGCAATTTTGATTAATGCATGTGATTGTTCATTGATTGAGTAATATTATTCCATTGAATGCTAATTCAGCTTTTTCCATTTGAATAGATTGTTAAGGTAAGAATGGGTTCTTTTAATTTGATTATCAAAGAATGGGTTGTGTCTGTGGAAAAGATATGGACCATAAGAGCAAATAGAGGCTCAAATTGGTCATGATATGATGATCTTAAGAACACTTTAGAAGCAGTTGGAAGAGTGGGAATGAATAGGAGTGAGAATTCCTTCAAAAAATAGAGTTCTGCTGCTGGTTCGGGTGCCAAACAGCAAGCCATCTCGCTATAGCGAGATCTGGGTTCGCTATAGCGAGTTGGCTTAGTGGGCCTGACAGTGTCCACTTCAAAGTGCCATAACTTTTTACCCGTATGTTGGATTTCGGAGTTCCACATATCGTTGGAAAGCTCTTGAAGCGTGGAGTCCAGTGGCATACACCACTTAATGACCAGAGATTGGGATAGAATGTAAATATTAGGGCCATTGAACCGGGACTTATCTCTTTTGGAAAAAAGGACTTTAACTCTAATTGGACTCCTAGGTTGGAACCATTGGCCACTAAGGGAGTTAATCTCACTTCAAAAGGCCTAAACTCTTCATAATCAGTCACTGAGGATGATTGTGACATAAACACTAAATTAATAAGGTTTTTAGGTTGTAAAGGATTGACCTTATAGGTCCATAGAATGGTAACCATCACTGATTACCATAATCCAATGGAAATTGTAACACATGAGAATCTTTGGCTGAGATTATCTCATATGCTTATCCGTCTCGTCTATAACTTTGCCATGGGTGTTGATTTAGAGAAATTCGATGTACCTCACACATACACAACGTGACATCAAGAAAATGTAGCACGTGCATCGAATTATCTAAAGCTACATTGAAATGGACGGTTAGAGACGACGGGTAATTAGAATATGATTGACTAGTAAATATTTTTGATTCCATTAATTTATTTGCATTCGCATATTGGGATTAATTCATTATTGCCCTCAAATATTCACATGATTATTATTATTGCATTATTCATATTATTTCACAAATTGTATTACAAATGTTATCATTCATCGTTGTGTTATTCAAAAGGAGTAAGTATGTGATTTGATTCAATTAGAAATGATTTGAGACTAAGAAATGAAATAATGGATTCGATTGAAAATGATTCGATTCGTAAAGTCTTACTCCAGTTTATTATTATTCGATTCGAACGGTTCGACACTACTTAGCTTCGACCTTGTGATACCCGATGGGGTTAAACTTAGTTTAGTTATTCGAGACTACTGTAGTATGTCGTCTGGAGCACCGGAACTCCAGGACCGGGTAGCCAGCTAGCCTTTGGCCAGGCCGCTGGTGACATCCCAACTAGATTCGCTCTCTATTGAAGAGGATGGGCAAATGTAGTAGCCAACTAGAAAATGAGTATTCGATTATTGATTCGATAAAGCATGATTTATTCATAATGCACAATGTGCCTAGTTGACATTTATTTGGTCTCTTTAATCTATTCGTCTTTAAATTCGAAATTTGAATAACATGTGTTGAATCTTAATTGCTCATATATATTGTTGAATCGTTGTATTCATGGTGCTACACTTGGTGTCACAGGAATTCATGTTACCAAAGGGGATAACTGATAGCTCTACAGATTATTGATTGAATCGGTTAAGGTATTGGTTAGCTTGACTCCGGAGTACGTACAAGAGTGGTATTGATGAGTTTAAGATTAGCCATTTACTCTTACTCTTAGCTTAAGGTAATGCATATGATTAGTTCTATTTTACATTTGTGTTAGGATTATGTTTCTTTTTAGATAAGCATCTAGTAAATATTCATTAGAGTACTTGTGTACTATGCATTTAAGAGATTAAAATTATTAGCTTTGTTATGGACTAATGGTAATATATTTAATTGATTAATAGACTGCTCATGGTTTTGTTATTGATGACATACATGCTTCCGCAAATTAATGTTGTTTAACAGGTGTCAGAGAGTAATTCTCACACGTGAAATGTGAAATTTTCTCCTTCGTGAATTTGGATTTGGTCCCGAACAAATGCGAATTCACGGGAGTACGCGTGTCACACCTCGGGTACCACCCTAATATGGAAATTCTCGGGACCGGAATGTTACAATCGGCCTTACCCTATTAGTTTACTGGTCATGATTTTTTCAAGCTGAATTTTTGATGGGGCTTTCTTACCCAGTGATGGCCTGTCTTCCATCAGCGCAATCATTAGTAACCGCATTATTGGCTTATGCTTGTCAACTCACAGGAACTTCTTACTCTTGAGTCCAAATTACGTGCTCTCCTTCAGGGAATGCTTCTTGCAGACAAACACCATATCCAGCATCTAATTATTGAAGGAGATTGTTCCACTACTTTTAACCAGGAGGGAAATGTATGTTGGAACCTTATGCACACATTGAAACAAACCACAAGCTTGTACAAACGGCATAAATCATGGCGGTGTTATTTATGCGTCTCATTTATTACTACTTTCCTGAAGTCATATGATTTCAAATTAATCTTTCTTCTCATATCATTGCAGCTTGTCAGTTGGATGTACAGTTGTCTCAGCACCGAGCTGCTCGAGAGCTCTTGAGCAGATCATCCGGTATCACTGCTGGCCAAGTTTATGTAGCGGATCCTGTACAGGCAGCATCTTTTAGAGGACCACCAGAATCAGTTTCAACGGGTTTCAGATTCCGAATATTAGCAGTCTGAGCATCAGAACAGTTTAATAGGCAAGATGATTGTGGTCCAAATGCTGCACCTTGGAAATACAAAGACATCTTATAAATATTTCCTCATAGATTTCTTCTTTCTTCCTTCTGGTTATATCTACTAAGTCCACTTATACTCTTCTTTTCTTGTTGTAAACTCTCTGTAATCCTCCTCCTAATAAATACATCATGTTCTAGCTAAAAAAAAAGAAAAAAAAGAGAAGGGATTTCAACATTTTTTTCATTGTCTGGTTTTTTATATTTCCTGCAGAATTCATCTTGGACTAATTGTTTGGGCAGAAATAAGTAAACATTTTGGGGAAGAAGCTTGCCAAAGATGAAAATCAGATAACTACATTTAGCCTGCCCTGAAATATTAGATTTATTAAAAAGAACGCATCTGGAATTATTAGAATTAAAAAACAGGAACCATCAAACAATTCTTCTTGCCATCTCAGACAACTATTATAAAGATGGACAACAACACTCCGACAAGGTTTTCTTAAATTATCATGCCATTTTAATTTAACTACAACTGCAAACGCAAATGGATGTTTCAGCTGTCTTGGATCCAATGCTGTCGTGGATCCAAAATATAGAACATAAATTAGAACAAATAAGTCGTAAAAACAGATGAGAAGGATAAAATCTTGAAGTTGAGACTAGGAGTACTTCATGGTGTGAGCCAGGCACAACAAATCACACAACTACTCCACATCCATGGAAACATCTTAGAAATCGAGTGAGTGCGTCACTCCATCCCTGCCCAGTTCGAATTCCACGTACGAACCTTTGGTACGATCATTCGCCTCACACATTCGGGGAGCAAAATTAGATGCGATTCCCTTCACGACCCATCTCACTGGCACAGACCGAAACTGAACTGCCCTCACTCAAGAACAACATCCGATCACCCAAGTGTTCAAGCTTGATCCACTCCATCTTAGCTAAGTCCGCTCGAAATACATCACAACTGAGGCGACGGATACGATTCCCCATCATTCTCACCAACAGTATCTCCCCATGAGATTCCACCAAAAGAAATACATGATGCTCTGGCGTCGGTAGTACTTGAGTTTTATTTCCTAGTTTCAATTTCATTTTCATTGTAGTAGTGTTACCTGGAAAGAGAGGGTCGACACGACAGCAAGACTCCAATTTTCATCATTCCAACTCCAATCCTCATCAATCAATGCATTCAACTTTCTTTTTCAAATGAAAATGTATACAGCTTTCCTTCATGGAAAATGGTATTAGACACAACAACACTTCCCTTCCATTCATGTTCATGAAACTGTCGATCACAAAGTCGATAAAGCAAGAATGTGTTGTCAGACTTTCTGACAAAGAGAACACCATCAGGATCCGATGGAGTAGAGAAGAAAAGGCAATCGAGATAGTGGAATCTTCGTCTATCCCTCGGAAGGGTAACACGTTTCTTATCCTTCACTAGTAAGGTCTTGTATCTATTAATGGACTGCAACAACATCCAACCATCGGAAGACGAAAGGCAGGAGGAACGATCAACAAGTTCACACACCGGCATTTTGTATGTTCTTTTGTCGAAGAGACTGAGGATTTCAACAAAGCCTTTTTCGCAAGAGCTTCGATAAAAAATCATGAAGGGAAGTCCATGAGTACGAGGGCAGTGTCTCTGCGTTATGCACCATGAGCAGCATACGGAGCTAAAATGAAGGCTAGGAGGTTTGGTTAGGCGCTTCAAGATCAATTCAAGTAGGCACTGGGGCAGATCTGACCAGCTACTAGTTTCTGGCATCCCAAACAAAACAAACAGAGGTTAGGGCAAAGTCAAGATTCCCTTATAGAGGACAAGCGATGGTTGACCAATAATGTCAGTAACTGCTTCACCACAGTTTCTTTCCTATCAACAATGACAAAAAAATGTTAAATCCTTTTGATATGGTGTCAAATAAAATTAACGAAGGAAGGGAATTGAAAGGCCCTCATAAAACATAAAGATACAAGAAAACATAATAAGTTGCATGCATATAAACAACTCTACATTACTTGCTTATAAAAGAGAATTCTCACTTAAAAGTCATTTCTCAGTTCCAAAAGACAATTCTTTAAAATTGTTCCAAAAGATAATTACAAGCCTTGCATGATCACATGAACATTGATGTTACTAAAAATATTTTTCTCTTTATATGTAAATCAAGCACATATAAAGCATCCTATTGACAAGTATCCAACCACTAAAGTAACATGAGTGGGACATTAGGAGTAAACAACAGAAGAAGCTCACACCAACCAACAAATCAAAAGAAGCACGGATTTTAAGCATGGGTTGATATTCTAAATGTAATTAAAAAAATAAAATATTAATAAAAAAAATTCTAAGGCCGGGGTGGTAAACATGTCGGGTTGAGTGAAAACAGTCTGGTTGTAAATCAAACACATATATAGCATCCTACTGACAAGAATCCAACCACCAAAGTAAAATGAGTGAGACATTAGGAGTAAACAACAGAAGCACGGATTTTAAGCATGGGTAGATATTTTAAATGTAATTTAAAATATTAATTAAAAAAATACTAAGATCGGGGTGGTAAACATGCCAGGTTGAGTGAAAACAGACTGCGATGACCAGGGATGTCTATGGATTAAAGCCCAACTCCCATCGAACCCATTTTTGAAATGGGTCAGATAACCTCCAACAGCACAATCCATTTGGTTGTAGTAGAAATTTGTGAGAGGAGTTGGGCTGAACAAGAAGAAAAACAACAAATTCCTGAGGGGTAGGATTGAAGAGGTTGAGGATGGAACTTATGAGATGGGTCGAAGGAGAAGAAATTTTGAGATGCCTTTGATAAACTTGAGAGAAAGAATATTGGGAGAGAAACGGCTTGCCCTTTTCCTTTACTATTAACAAGAATATATAGATACAATGACCTAGCTAATTTAGGAAACTCCTAAACAAACTCCTAAACTCACGCACCACCCAAGGATATTTACACAATATACATAAATATATCCTATTACTCCCCCTCAAGTTGGAGCATGCAAATCACAAATGCCCAACTTGCGTAACAAATAACCAAACTGCTGACGTCCAAGAGCCTTTGTCAAAATATCAGCCACCTGATGACCAGTAGGAACATATGCGGTGGAAATATTCCCAACTTGCAACTCATCCCGAGCAAAATGGCAATCTGCCTCAATATGCTTCGTACGTTCATGAAAGACGGGGTTCTTCGCAATGTGCAGGGCAGACTGACTATCACAAAATAATCTCATAGGCTTAGAATGAACAACACCAAGAGAACGTAACAATGACTTTAACCACTTAAGCTCACAGGTTGTAACAGCCATAGCACGATACTCTGCTTCTGCAGACGAGCGGGACACCGTAGGTTGTTTCTTGGTTTTCCAGGAAACAGGAGACCGACCAAGAAGCACAAAATAACCAGACAATGACCGACGAGTCAAGGGAAAAGCTGCCCAATCACTATCACAAAAGGCATTCAACTGCATATCACTAGGACGCAAAAAAATTCCCTGACCAGGTTGTCCTTTAATATACCGTAAAACACGAATAGCAGCATCCCAATGAGCTATCTGTGGGTTGCTCAGAAACTGAGCAAGAGTATGAATAGAATAACTCAACTCAGGTCGAGTAACAGACAAATACACCAAATGCCCCACCAAACGCCTATACTGTGCCGGATGCTCGTAGGGATCACCTTCCGCATACACAAGATGATGATTCTACTCCATCGGAGTATCAATAGGCTTACAACCCAACATACCTGCTTCCGTCAGAAGGTCCAAAGCATACTTACGTTAGGAAAGAAATAATCCCTCATTACCACGAGCCACTTCAATACCCAGAAAATATTTTAACACATCAAGATCCTTCATATGAAAACAGGAACTTAAATATTGCTTGAACCTCAAAATCACATCATGAGAAGAACCTTCAATTATCAAATCATCCACATAAACAAGAACGTGCAGGGAGACATTACCCTGCTGATAACTGAACAAGGAATAATCTGCATACGACTGTACGAACCCAAATTTCCTCAAAGCGTCAGACAACTTAGCAAACCACTGTCGAGGAGCCTGTCGTAAGCCATACAAAGACTTACGTAACCGGCACACCTTCCCTGGAAGAGGACTACTGTACCCTGGAGGGAGCTGCATATATACTTCCTCCTCCAAATCTCCATGAAGAAAAGCATTGCAAACATCCATCTGATGCAACTCCCAATTTTGTGCTACAGCAACGGCAAGAAAAATACGAACTGTACCCATTTTAGCAACAGGAGCAAAAATTTCATTATAATCAATACCTGCCACCTGACGATTACCAAAGACCACGAGACGTCCCTTAAGACGTTCAACATCACCATTTGCGTGATATTTAATTTTATACACCCAACTACTACCAATTGCCTTCTTACCAGGAGGCAAGTCTTCCAAAGTCCATGTACCACTACGTTCAAGGGCATCAATCTCCTCTTTCATAGCCTGACGCCAACCTGAATCTTTAACTGCTTCTTTGAAGGAAGTAGGTTCTTTACGCTTAGTAATTGCTGCTAAAAAATGTTTATGTCTCACAGAAAATTTATTATAATCCACATAACAAGCTATATTGAACTGTGTACCTGAGGAACAAGACGAAGCAGGAGAAGCAGTAGATGAAGCAGGGGGGTCTATTTTTCGAACAACAGTGTTGGTAACAAAATCACGAAGTCTCGTAGAAGGCACACGAATCCGATGACCCTTACCAAGCTCCTCATTATTTTGCAATGGAACAGTAGTATCTACATTTTCTCTAATGTATGGACTCCCCCTTAAATGCAAAGGTGTCGTAGTATCACAAGGTACCTCACCAACCATCACCGTACTCGGCGGATCCATCAAACCACCACTATGCGTCACGCCACCCGTCGGCAGCCCAGCACCCCCAGCAGGTGCGCTACCTGACGCCAAACTCCCTGACGCAGCGCCACCCACGTCGACAGCACCTTCACCACTCACTCCAGCACTACGCACTTCGCCAGCCTTAGACGCATCACCCGACTCACTAAATGCATCAATCAAAGTATTTTGGGACAAATATTTTTCAAGGTGGACAGTAGTAGAACTAGGCGCAGGTTCAGGTTTGGAAAAAGGAAAAACATGTTCCATGAACTTCACATCTCGACTAACAAAATAATCACGGGTATCTAAATCATACAATCGCCAACCTTTTTGACCATATGGGTATCCCACAAACACACACCTCCGAGAACGAGGTCCGAATTTATCGTTAACACGAGGCCTATTAGCAGCATAACATAAACACCCAAATACCTTAAAAGCAGTCAAAGGGGTTGGACTCCCAAAAAGAATCTCATAAGGGGTTTTACCATTCAAAATAGGGGTTGGTGTCCGATTAATAAGATGACAAGCAGTCAAAACACATTCACCCCAAAAATCAATAGGCAACTGAGCTTGAAAGCGCAAAGCACGTGCAACATTAAGAACATGTTTATGTTTTCGCTCCACTCTACCATTTTGTTGTGGAGTATCCACACAAGAAGTTTGATGCAAAATTCCCATTTCAGCAAAAAATTCTTTTAAACATAAAAATTCTTGCCCATTATCACTCCGTAACACCTTAACATGCTTATTAAATTGAGTTGTGACCATTGCACAAAAATTCTTAATCAATTGGCCAACTTCATACTTGCCAACCATCAAATACACCCATGTAGCGCGAGAACAATCATCAACAATGGTTAAAAAATAATGAGCACCACAGCTAGAAGCAACACGATACGAACCCCAAATATCGCAATGTATCAAATCAAACAAATCAGATGCTTTATTCGTACTTAAAGGAAAAGAGTGACGAGGCTGCTTAGCCAAAAAACACACTTGACAATCTTCATCACAAAACTTATTCAAACCACTACTACTGGCTACTCCAGGTAAAGAACGCACCACCTTCATAGATGGGTGACCCAAACGCCTATGCCATACCAAAGCTGAGTCTGCAACTGTTGAATTATTTGCTTGAATACTACGAACGGGACGAAAAAGATAGACCCCATTACATTGCTCCCCCGCTCCAATCAGGTTCCTCAAACTCCGGTCTTGAATAGTACATAGCTTGTCAGTGAAAAAAAAATAAATTTCTTTTTTTCTAAAAATTGAGACACAGACAACAAATTACAATTTAGAGCAGGAACGTATAACACATTGTCCAGAATTAAGTGTTCACTTAATTTAATACGACCTTCTTTAGTTGCAGTAGTATGTTTACCATTGGGAAGACCAACAGGTTCCGAAGAAATATCGTGTACATCAAAAAATAAATCAATGTTACCGGACATATGGTTTGATGCACCTGTATCAATAATCCATTGCTCTAGAGTTTTCTTACCATGCAACTTTGGAGTCGAAGTCGAGACCTTAGAAGAAGTTAAAGCAGCCACCAATTGCTGGATTTGACCATCAGATAGGGTAGGCACACTTGCACGATCTACCTCACTAGCACCATTCAACGAAGCCTGACGAGTGCTGTCCATAGCAGCAGCAAAACCACCTCGCCCACGGCCTCCTCCACGGCCATTATTTCCGCGGCCTCCTCGGCCACTCGACCGACCACCACCACGACTACCACGACCACCATTACCAGCCCACTCGGGCCACCCAATCAACTCAAAACACTTGTCTTTCTCATGACCTTTTCGGCCACAATGAGAGCACACACGAACATCAACACCACCCTGCGCCCTACTTTGCGCCACACCATCAACCGCAAACCCTACCACATCATTACGAGAATCTTGAGCATCAGTCATAGATTGGTGTCTCTCTGCAGAGAGCACCTTACCATGCGCATAGGAGAGCGAAGGCAAAGGATCAAGCATCAACAAACCAGAAGCAACGTCACGATATTTTTTCGAATCAAGACCCATTAGAAACTGATGCAATTTTTCGTTTTCTAGAAGAAAATTGTACTCACCAGCAGCGGAACACGTACAAGAAGGTAACTTTAATGCACTTGCCAATTCCTCCCACAAAGTACGCAATTCACCATAATACTCAGCAATAGATCTACCACGTTGTTTGCAATCAGCTATCATATGTTTTAGTTCATGAATACGAGGACCATTACGAAGAAAGTATCGATCACGTAGATCATCCCACAATACTTTAACGTGATCAGGAAAAGGAACAGTTTTTCTTATTGAAACATCAAGAGTGTTAAAAATCCAAGCCACAAGCATAGAATTAACTATTTCCCATTGATCATAATCCGGAGATTTAGCATCCGGTGTAGTAATAGTCCCATCAACAAACCCTAATTTATTTTTAGCACGCAAATTATTACGAAGGGAACGTATCCACTTATCATAATTATTCCCTTTCAATAAAATAGGACTAATCACAGACCCCGTACCTTCCGATGGATGAAGATAATAAGGAGTAAAAGGGTCATACCGAGAGGAAGGCGGTGGAGTTTTATCATCACCAGTCATGACAGCTGCACACAACGACAAGCACCAAACAAAATCCAAGAACACGTATTGGATTACAGGAGTACACACCCGCACAGGATCGAAGAAAAAAAAAATTAGCCCTAATTCAAATGGCGCTTTGATACCATGATAAACTTGAGAGAAAGAATATTGGGAGAGAAACGGCTTGCCCTTTTCCTTTACTATTAACAAGAATATATAGATACAATGACCTAGCTAATTTAGGAAACTCCTAAACAAACTCCTAAACTCACGCACCACCCAAGGATATTTACACAATATACATAAATATATCCTATTAGCCTTTGAGACGCCTTCAAGAAGATGAAAAAGAAATTCTAAGGTGGGTTGAGCTGAAAAGAAGAAAGTACTAAGAGCATGTTGAAGAAGAAGTAGAAGAAATGGGTTATTAGACAGGTGAAAGGCCACCATAATCCAAAAGTTCAAGCAAGCCAGGTTTTCTTGACCAGTGTATGTTGCTGGTCGGCCAGGCTTAGCAAGGCTACCATAATCCAAAAGTTCAAGCAAGCCACGTTTTCTTGACCTGTGTATGTTGCTGGTCGGCCAGGCTTAGCAAGGCCACCATAATCCAAAAGTTCAAGCAAGCCACGTTTTCTTGACCTGTGTATGTTGCTGGTCAGATACAGGTGTCAAGTTGGGTTCTGCACCCCCATTTGTACAGCTGACGCCAACATATTCGCCATTAGCCTCTATGAATTTCAAGATTTTAATTGTGAAAAATGATCCTGCCCAAAAGTAGTAAAACTGAATGGACCACAGAATTGACCTGGGGCCTCTCCTTTTCCTGAAAACTAGATTGGGCTCATTGTCGTCCACACTGATCCAAGACATATATAATGGACCTAGACATGTATATGATAAGGGTTGAAACCTACAAATATGATATATTACTATAAAATATATTTTGAAGCACAAGCATGAAAATACTTATTTTGAAGAGCCAAATAATTATAAAAGGGTAGAGAATACAAAGGCAAAAGAGTAAAACCCACATATATAAATATATAAAACGAAATTTGTCTCAAAATAGATTAAAAAACTTTAGTGAAAAAAAAATAAAAATTTGAAGCATGGTAATTTGTATTTATTTCCTAGGAATTTCAACTGAGTGTTAAAGTAGGAAAAGAAATACGGAAAATGAAAATGTGAGATTACGTAAATAGGCAACAACTGAAACCAACCCGATCATAAAGATTTTCTGACCTTGAACCCCATAACATTGTGAAAATTGATTCCCACACAATTCAGACAGGCCAACCTGGCCAACCCGAATTTTCAAAATCCATAAAACCCACTAATTAATAAAGCTACAAAAACACCAAAGGCACAAAAAACCTAGTCCCTAAAAATCACAAAATTCAAACACCCAAATCCCTAAATAAGTAGAAATAAATATCATAATGATTCTTTGAATGTTTCCTCACGTGAAAACTGAAGGAAAATTGATGTTGCTTCTGTACGCAAGAAAAGGAATAAGAAGATGAAATATTAATCAAATACCAACATACGTACGAGTTGCAATAGGAAAAATAATCAAACATGCCACTTGCTACTTCGTGGGTTTTTGCCAATCTGAGATGTAGAAGGGCTGGGCTGATTGGGACTTTATTTTCAGAAAATTTTATCAGTAGCAAAAGAGTGTTTTTGAAAGAAAAGAGAACAGAATAGAAATAGTGGTACTGGTTAGAGAGAGATAGTATTATAGTGGATCGGAGAGTCTAGATCCTGTGAGGTTTTACCCCACGGTGATAGTGAGTGGACCAACCTATCATGGTCCGCCACGTCACCCTGCCTCTGCCCAGGGCTGTCCACGGTGACATGGTGGACCGTGATTCTATCCATTCACAGTTCACCGTGGGTCAAAAACCTCAAAGGATCCTGGTTTCTGGATCAAACCAGAAATACAGAGATTTGCGGAAAATTGTAAGGTAAGGATCCCTTACCTTACCTGGCTTTTCTAATTTGCAAGACACTCGTACACCTCTTTATTTCCAACTAATAAAACTTAGAAGGCTACCAGGACTCCCAATCATTCTTAAATTTCTAAAAATAGAAAAAAGAAAGGAAAAACAAAGTTCGTTTTTTGGAAAGTTGTGTAACATTCCAGACAGCCAGCACAAAATCTTTCATGGGGCCCACATGCCCCTGAATGAATTGATGAAAAATGGTTGCAATGGTCCAATTTGATGTATATAATTTATGTGGGCCGGGCTTGGGCTAGATATCGCCCACCAAAACAACCCTCATTGAATTTTATTAAGTGCATGTATTGGTACTGTTTGCAGCCCAATTTGTCCTTTGGCTCCCTTGTTTATGCATGTGTGTGTGTGTCCCAGGTTCTGCATGCTCAATCAGAGGAGTCCAAAGTTCAATTCTTTTTTTTTAATCTTCATCAATTGGTGCAAGTTGATCTGCATCAAAACGACAGTTAGAAAGCAAGCATTTTATTGCCCCCCTTTTTTGCTTTAACCATGCATCTAAATTGGGCCCACGAGCTGGACCGCATATCATAGTAAGCGGTCAACATTCTACCACAATTTATATAATTAACCGCCCAACTGAGAAACATAAAAAGAAGACGTCCATCACGGTGCCTAGATGTACTACACAACAATGGCATAGTGTGGCTTGTGCTGTGATTTGCTTTAGGCATGTGGACTGTGCATGGGCCTACATTTTCTACAGATAGCTAAATAGGCTAGGGTCATAAAATTCTTTTGTTTGGGTCTATTGATTTCCATTTCAACGAAGCAAAAGAGTGAAAGCATCGTTTTGTTTGGGTCTTAATTTCAAGAAGTTCTAATTTCATTAACAGATAAGTTTTTAATTTCATTAGCAGATAAGCTCCTAATTTCATTAGCAGATAGGGTTTAGGGTTTGGATCTCTCGTATCAGGAGTACAATTGTCTATCTTGTCATTCCATCTGCATTCTCACCACCCAACTGCAGTAGACAGGTTTGTGAATGAAACACGGAAAATAATTTTATTCTATGTTTCTCCATCTGGGTTTCAATTCTTTACATTTTTTTATGAAGATGGGTTCTAAAAAAAAAAGTCCTTTTTTATTGGGTTGTAAAAAAAAAACAGTCCTTTTTTATTCTATGTTTCTCCATCTGGGTTTCAATTCTTTACATTTTTTTATGAAGATGGGTTGTAAAAAAAAGTGTCATTTTTTAATCTATGTTTCTCCATCTGGATTTCAATTCTTTACAAATTTTTTTTATGAAGATGGGTTGTAAAAAAAAGTGTCCTTTTAGTGATCTTCCATCCTAATTATGTGGTCTTGGATCTTACCTTGATTAGTACTGATGTCGGTTTTCGATTTCACGTGTTCCAATTCTAATGGTTGGCCTTGTCAATTCAAAGGTTTGGCCAATGCCAATTCAATGTGTTTTAGATCATGGATGACCATAGTGTTTGAAACAATCAACATGCAAGTCACATTTCACACAGCCAAGCATAAAGAGTTTATATATATATATATATATATATTCACGTTTCAAATAATAGATTTCACAACTATATATAATTAATGAAGCTCTTGTGATAGCACCAGTAGACATCACATACAGTGGGATGAGAAACAATTTGGGTTCAATCCATTCAAACTTTACATTTGATTCATAATTGCTTCAATTGAAACAATTTCAAACTTATTACAAATTCAACCCATGAACTGTAGAGCCAGCCACAATCGTGCTCTCTTTTAAGAAAATCCCATTACAAAAATGCGACATATCTCCTTCATGTCCCATACATGATATCCCTCAATCATTAACGATCACCTCTCCTTCATGTCCAATGGCAACAAATTCACAATTGCTTCAATTGAAACAATTTCAAACTTATTACAAATTCAACCCATGAATTGTAGAGCCATCCACATTCGTGCTCTCTTTTAAGAAAATCCCATTACAGAAATGCGACATATCTCCTTCATGTCCCATACAAGATATCCCTCAGTCATTAACGATCATCTCTCCTTCATGTCCAATGGCAACAAATCCTGATCCTTGTGAAAGTAAAGAAAGCAAAAGCAAATGCCAAAAGTCGACTCTAAGAGTAGCTCAGTTGGCCTAAGACCATGATTTGCATCTAGAGGTTGCACTATGTGGATTTGTCCAGCCCGGGGGGGGGGTGGGTGGGTGGGTGGGTGGGACATTCTCCGTTATAATAAAAATAAAAATAAGAATAAAAGCCAAAAAGTCAAGCAATGCTGCAAGCATAATACATAAAAAAAAATGGAGTAGAAAGGAAAGTTAAAACAATCACATTCTCCATACAAATCCAACAAATACCCATATAGTGGTTCATCATGTACATGTGTAGATGCAAATTTTTCAATGAGAGTGTACCATGTGTCGCAATGTCGCAAGCATAATACATAAAAAAAATGGAGTAGAAAGGAAAATTAAAACAATCACATTCTCCATACAAATCCAACAAATACCCATATAGTGGTTCATCATGTACATGTGTGGATGCAAATTTTTCAATGAGAGTGTACCATGTGTCCGTAGGCTGACATCTAAGCAAGTTTAGATCCAAATCTATCTGTTTTCACAAGATTCAAAACCCCCAAAAACTCTTTCATTCCACTGTCAAAATTAAAATAATCACATTCTCCATACAAATCCAACAAATACCCATATAATGGTTCATCATGTACATGTGTAGATGCAAAATTTTCAATTAGAGTGCATCGTGTGTCTGTAGGCTGACATCTAAGTCAGTCCAAATCCAAAACTGTCTATTTTCACAAGATTCAAAACCCCCAAAACTCTTTCAGTCCACTGTCAATTAGGACTAAGAAACCCCCCTCAAAATGCCCGACCCTTTCAATCCCTAACCCAGTTACCAATCTCCATGATCTCGAATCTAGCAAATCTCCATCTCCTCTAACTCATTGATCTTGTCTCCACATATGCCACACCTATCTCCACAGATGTCACTCTTTGCTAGTCACACCAGTTCCTAAGCTAGTCACTATGTGCTGCCTCCTTGCTTTGGCTGCCATTAGAGGCTGGTCATTACACCGACTGGATGTCAATAACACTTTTTCCTTTATGGGGATCTTAAGGAAGATCTATATGTATATATGAAAATTCCACCTGGATTTTCCAAACAGAAGGAGACGAGTTTTGCTCTTGAACAAAACCAAACATAGACCTTGACCAATTTACCAACAGGCAAGCAACCCATAGGCTTCAAGTGAATCTACAAGATTAAGTATAGATCAGATGGCTCCGTTGACGATATAAGGAGCCGGTTCTCCTAAGCTCAAGTTTAGGATAAGGTAAGCTCAAGTGTGTGGTGAGGCCTACCTGGGGACCTACATGGGGATGGGGGGATATCAAGGATCCCAAGGACTCCTTCAAATCCTCCTCTCTGCAAAAAATCAGCCACAACCATGATTTCTATCATCTTCATATGAGCCTAAAAGTTTAATGGTCAACAGTCCATTCGAGTCGATACATAGTTGATCCAACGGTCTAGTAAATTTGGATATAAGTAAAAGTTAGTGGACATGTTTAATTTAAGGGGGTCATGTGTTTGGTCCATTTGGATGGACCAAAGGTGGGCTTCACAAGTATGAGCTTACTAAATTTTCTCCTAAGCTCGAGCTTAGGAGAGCCTTCAGCCAACTTTCGCTCAGATCGAAATGAGTGTTATAAACTTTTTTCCCACCTCACAAATCTATCATTCTTCTATACTATTTTTCTGGCTCTTCGCTCTCACTATCATGCTTCTATACTATTTTTTTGGCTCTTCGCTCTCACTATCATGCTTCTATACTATTTGTCTGGCTCTTCGCTCTCACAAACCATAGAAATTCATTTTCTTCATCACTGTCACGCAATGGTCATATAGCTTCATCAAGTTTGTCTATATTCTGATATCTTGGTTTACTACCTAATCTCATAATGCAATAATACTTGTCATAGAGGTTTTTAAATAGTCTTAACAGTTTCATTCATACACAGTATTATATAATAATTTAGCACAAATAATCTTCTAAAAAGAAATTTTGTGTACATTAGCTTACATGTGGGATCAAGCAGTAAGGCAATTTCAAAAATTCTATTATCCTTTGTCTTTATAGCCATATTTCTAGTGAACAGTATTTAATTTCTCTACTAGTTTCTATTCATAACTCACCAATCCAAAGACCAAAAGCATCATAAGTAACTAGTGAAACTCATCAAGCCAAACACTACCAGGTTCCAAATCAGTGAAAAATAAATAAAAAATACCTCAAACCCAAATAACCCAGTTAAAAGAAGCCAAACATCCCTGGTCGGCATTTCTACTCATAACCCACAAATCCAAACAGAGTATAAATCACAACACCACCGTTGATGTGTGTGTTTCCTTTTTTTCCCCCCTAAGATGTGTGTTTCCTTTTCAGAGTATGTTTTTTAGAATTCAATATCACTTTTCCTTTTTTTTTCATTTTTCAATAAGATGTGTGTTTCCTTTATAGAATAATCCTTTTAATCTTTATGAAAAAGTTAGGCCTTGCTTTCAACACACTAGTGATCAGGTGCGCCCGACCCAACTGATGGTCCATCTAACTCGACACCACACTCCCTGAATTGTACACGTGCGCTGAGTATGCAGTTTGCACCCCCTTTCAAATGGACGGACTGTTAGGTCACACCAATCTGATTGAACTCTACATCCATTAAATGTATGGGGCTCGGATGGAGATGATATAGTATAGAGATGGAGCCTTTTTTTTTTTTTTTTTTTCTTTTCAATTCCCCTCTGTCTCTGTCCCAGCCCCAATCCCAAGTGGGGTCCACGTCAAGTTGCCCCTGATCATCCGGTGCGCGAATGACTTCTATACTTTGACAAATCATTTTTTTTAGGAAAAAGCTGTATAAAAGTTTTCCATAAGTGTGCACCCATAGTGGGGCCCACCTGACGGTGCATTCGATGAGATAACATATACATACGCCCCTTCGATTTGCATTCATCTAAATGAACTGGACCATTATATCAACTATATAACAATCTGAGTGGATTGAACTTATGGGCATTGGATGATATGTTTAGGAGGTCAGATGTGACCTTTGTTTAGAGAGGAGGGCCCCACCCAAATTTGGCCCCTTACCCTACCCTCGAGGGTCAGGGCCGGGCTAGGGCAGGGCCTAAAAAATAAAAATAATTTTTTTTTTAACATTATTACCAAAATCTGAGTGTAATCGAGCGTTATCTTGTTTAACTTCAATTGCAAAGAAACAATTAAGAAAACATATGTTATCTTGTCTAACCTCAATTACAAAGGAACCATTACGAAAATATTTGGAGAATATAAGTTGTCTTTAAAAACGTTCTTTTATTAGAGAAAAATCATACATGCTTTGGTGACTTAGGTTTTAGACATAATTTTATTTATTTTGTCAAAGAAGGAAAATCGTTAAAGAGTATGATATATTTCACACCTTTCATGTGAATTTTCAAGTATGAAATCAGTCTCGTAGTGTCTTACTTTTGAGATTTTTAAACCTCCCCTGTCTCAGGGCCAAATTGACAAGCTTAGTTGCAACTGAGCTTGTCAATATGGCCTTGAGACAAGGGGGCCGGGCAGCCAACCCTCAAAAAGTCCTTATAATGAGGGCTTTTGTTTCTAACAAAAACCGTATGGTCGAGCTTGAAAAGTACTAGGCTCGGCTTGCATTCGGGTTTAGCTCTCCTACTTTTCTTTATTTTATATTATATATATGTAGATATATATTGAAATGCCTTTGTAACACCACTAAATAGTAATAAAATGGAGATCTGAAAGCAATTGCATGCCCCCATATCCAATACAAAATGCCCTAAAAGCCCCAAGTACACACATACTAGTTCATTTCATTTTTATTTAATTATGTAAGTTATGTATTATAACTAATGCATAAGTAATAAGTGATATACAGCTGCTTCCAATCCCTTTCTTCTATTTTTCTCACTTTATTTAGGTTTTTTATATTATTTTCGTATATTCTTATTAGTGCAAAAAGGGGATATACTCATGTTAACATCGAGCATATAGGGTGATCCAAATATCATTTTAATTAGATAATTATAACTCCCGATTTTTTAAAGTCTAAACTAATATTGATATTATAAGTGTATTTATTTCGGTGACTGAAATCCAATAACGCCTAATAGTTAGATTAGCGTTAAATATAAAATAATATCAATTTATAAAAGGTGGGTGAATATAAACATTTTAAATTTCTCAAAGATAAGACTCTACTCCATGAAGTAAAGAGAGCAGAAAAAGTTTATAGCCCTTGCGAAAATTCTTGTGAAAGGCATGAGATAGATTAGACTCCATAGCCCTTCTCCTTCTTTGACAAAATAAGTTAAATGGTACCTTTAAAACCAAAGTCACCAAAGCAAGTATAACTTTGTCCGATAAATTAGACTCTCGGTTTTTCTGAGGAAAAAAAAAAAAAAACCACAAATCAGCCCTTCAAGTATGAGGGGGCCGATCACTTATCCGGATAGACCATCTCTACCCCGGCCTCTTAATGGCATGGATCACATGGGGTTGCACTATCCCGTCGGTACTATACTACTGGACCACTCTTTATATAGCATTTCAGAGAATTCACGATGGACAAGATTGACTCAAGGTGGGCTCGATGACAAACAAGGGAGCATTTTTAAAATGGGAGTGTTTTTGGAGAAGAAACCATATATAAACTTGATAGCCACACAAGGGGTTAGTATCAACTGATTTGACTTCAAATTCGATATCTGTGGTGTAACCAACTGGATCTTTCCATCCCCATACATCCTATGATTTGTGGTGCCCTAGAAGAGTCCAACAGTATGCGAGACAGATGTACAAGAGTTTTGCCCATATTGAAACATATTGGTCAAAATAAGAATTAGTCAACAGCGGCTCAACTGATGCAACTGATTTTTGTCATACGGCTAATCTATACAAATACCTTCTAGTGTTTCATGAAGTCGGCGAGGCCCTCCAACACGCAACTGAGTGACTTGGTCAAATCACACCAGAGGAGTTCCCCTTTTAGTAAGCCTTCTAGAAGAGATCCTAGCCATACATTAGGAGGGGCTCATATCCAAAATCAAGCGAGTCAAACAATCCAACCCACCAAATCTGAGCACTGTATTGTGTCCCCACTTCTTCCCACAAACCCAGCACCACGGATATTGCCCTATACATGGTGACCCCACCCACCCGTGGCTTGAATTTCTCACACGTCCTCACCTCACACATGTCCTCTTCATAAATACGAAGAATTCTTAGTTTCAATAATCTTTGAACTCAGAACTGCAGAATCAAATTCAACGATACGATGATTACAAGTAAAAAACAGAGAGTTACTGATCCAGCATAAATTTTGCTCACTTGTATCACCACCAGACACTATAAAATCATTTATCCCGGAAGAATGACCTCTACTTAAAATGAATATTAACACCACAGCTACTGTAACTACTATCAAGAACAAAGAAAAATCAATGGAGTTTATGTTGCTGCAGGTTTTCTGTACAATTCAATCTGATCGAGAAAGAATTACCAAGGCAGCTTGTTCAATGGACAACTTACAATCTGCCTCCATTGCGTTTTCTTTTGTATTTGGTGTGGGTACCTTTTTGGTCCCCTAGAAGTAGAAGAGAACTTGCATATGGGAAAAATCAAGGTTTCACTAAAACTGATTTCGAGGCATCCAAATGATTTAAGCGGCATGTCCCGAGGAGGAATTCTGGAAGCTCCTCTTGAGTATTTGCCTGCACAGGATACATCCAAGGTCTACGGCTTAAGAAAAATTATTAACAAAGATGAATAACAGAGAGGGCCCGGATAACAATTAGTAAGCTCTATGACCGCTGTAAAATTGGGGATGTCTATCAAGAGTTTGCAATGACCAAACAGCAGGGGCCACCTCATCGATGGTCAATGGTAAAATGCTTGCGGTTTGATGTTCTAACCATTTTGGTCTATTGATACTTTTCTGGTTCGTAGTTCTAGATCTCTGTCAATTGATTTTGAGGATGACATGGTAAAATGAGAAACTAGGGTTTAGAGAAGAATAAGAGGATTTGTGAAGAGATCAGTTGTCGATATGACTGAGGATTTGTGACACCTTTTTAATAACACAATGAAATGATGCTGAGCATAGAAATTCTTTGCCATTTGTATTTGATGAGTAAGTACAAAGATGTCAGTGCAGTTCGTAGATAACTTTACTAAAGAAACATTTAGCTACATGATGAAAGATTTTAGAAGTTACATGAATAAATAAGAATGCCTGAAAGTCTCTGAAGGTGCGAGGTCTTACCTGTATCAAGAAAGCCATTTCTATGACCAGATTGCTCAGGTAACCAAGGACAAGACTGACTACACCCCTTGCCACAGTGGATGAGCCAATATCGATTCCAAGCTGAAAATTACATGTTTCAAGTTGGATTAAGACCATAAATACTACATAAATAAAAAAAAAGGGAAAGGAGTCAAAATCTTGTGCACTTGATTCCAATCTACAATAAGGACACTTTCCTTATGGAATGATAATTGTCAAGGCAATTTTTAAAATGCAAAAAATTGTGCAAGCTTGACAGAACCTTTCTTGTGGAAGCTCTCATATATTGTTAATGAGGATCTAGAACCCATTGTATAATTTAGGTAGAATTTAGCTCTTCTATTTCGGGATAACATTTACCCTTGATTTTGAGAAGTCCACCAAGAAAGGTAAGCAATCTAAAACAAAGAAAACTAGGAAAATCCTCTACTCTTTTTTAAATGCTAGGAGCTATAGGCAATCTTATACTGCTCTTTCTCATCACTATTTTAGAGACTAATGAGATTGCTGACTCTATCACTGAAGGAGAGATGAGAGGAACGCTTGTACTTGGATCCTCCCTACCTCTTTCTTAGTCGTTTCTATTCAGTGGTTTTTACTGATATATATATATATATATATATATGGGACATTGCACTTCTATGTTTTTTAGCCATTTACATGCATGGCTCTAAGACATTCCTAAATTTTAGAAGCTTTCCCGTTTTCCTATAACGTGACACAATCATCGGTGTGTGGCAGTGTTGCCACATTTAGCTGACATGAAGTGTGTTCAGTAAGAAAAATAAAATTCTATGTGTTCAATACTAAGGTTAAAGAAAGGAGTGCTAATTTGCTTCAAGTTTATACCTCTATGTAGTTCTTCCCATGGAAATAATTTATTTCTAGCGCTTGACCCACCAGGCATGCTTTCTTCCCAACACTCTGCTTTACTATCCAAGATCCCTGAGAACACATTGAAGAACAAAATAAGAACTAAACTTGGATATGAAACAAATAGAAGTGGATCAATCTCTAAACAATAGACACACCTTAGAAATATACGGTATGAGCTTGAACCTTGAATTCCGATATGTGTCATCTCCATTGACAAAATTATTTAGCAGGGGAACGCTTTCCACAGGCTTATCCATCATATAATACAATGCAAGATTGTATGTTGTTGAACCAGGAACCTGATTTAGGATAAAATCGGGATTAGGGAAGACAGTATTTTATAAATAAATATATAAAAAAGAAAGGAAAAAAAAGTGGGAATCTCTACTCAACTATAAACAGAATCCAGAGAAAAAGCTTAATGGATTACTGACCCCACTATAGTAAAGCAATATATTTGAGACAATGATACTGTAAAGATGAGAAACCTGACCCAGTTCACAAGTCAAGCCCATGACTCACATTCTGTATTATGTACAGCTTAAGTCATAGTTCAGGCCCATGATTTGTGAGACCCGATCTGTATTTTGTATATACATTGAGATCATTCCCAAAGGGGTTTGTGATGGCTAATACAAAAACCCATTTTCCTCTTTCGAGGCTATGTTACATGGTATCAGAGCAAGGTTTCTAGGGTTTCAGATTTCTCAAAACAGAGATTCTTTCGACTCATCTCAAAGATTCAAGGGAGTATGTCGTTCCTCTCTTGGCTAGGATCATGCTGTCGCTAATCGTTGTCATCATCGAGCAAGTTCCCACATCGTGGCTGCGAATGAGCTCAGTTTCTGCAATCGGGAGAACTCAACGTCTTCTTTCTTCCGTCCCGGCACCTTCTCCAGGGTATTTTTCCAGCTGACATCAGCCTCGTCTTTATATTGTAGCTGCTTGTTCTGGTTTGCAACAAGGTACTGGTTTTTCTGGTTTGCAACCAGGTTTTGGTTCTGGTTTTGGCATTGTCAGTCGCTTGCTTTCGTGGGAGATATCACTGTGGTGTACTCCTTTTGCTCACTGGTGCATTTCCTTTTCACTTCTCTACCTTATTCATCTTGAGGTGCCAAGGTGCGTTTGTGGTTATTAATTTTCTGCTCCAATATCATTTTTTTGAGATTTTCTTTCTCTCACTTCTGTTATGGAGAAGACTGATGTTATTCAAGTTAAACTGATTGGGGCTAAAAATTATGCGAGGTGGTCATTCCAACTCAAACACTATATTCAAGGACACAACTCAAACACTATATTCAAGGACACAGATTGATAGAATTTTTGGATGGTTCGACTGTTGAACCAACTGAGGACAAGGCCAAGGTTCTATGGATTCAAAATAAAAGTGATCACCTGGATCCTAAATTTAGTTGATCCCCAAATTATCCTCTCTCTCCAGTCTTATTCCAAAGCATCTGGCATGTGGTCCCACTTGCGGAAAATTTATTATCAAACAAACAAGGCTCGGAAATACTACATTGACAATGAACTAGCTAAATACAGTCATGGGGATAAATCCGTTCAAGAATATTACAATGGGTTCCTTACTCTTTGGCATGAAAAGGACACTATGGTATTAGACACCGTCTCTACTGCCCTGCGGCCTGAAGCTTTAAAGCTTCAAGAGGAATCTCATATCAATCAGTTCTTAATGAACTTAAGACCAGAATTTGAATCGGTCAGGGCGGCTTTAATGAATAGAGAAACTTCTCCAGACTTGGACACGTGTTCAGGAGGTCCTTCAAGAGGAACTTAGGTTCCAGTCCCAAAATTCTGTGGTGGAAGACCCCAGAGCCTTTAGGCCTCTTTCTCTAACGAAAATGCACTTCTTTCTGCAAAGGGAAAACCTCTCCAATGTTATGAGTGCAAGGAGTGTGGCCACGTTTCAAGGAATTGTAAGAAGCAAGCCTTTTGCAATTATTGTAAAAGAATTGGCCATGTTATTTCTGAGTGCACAAGGCGTTCACAAACGAGGAATGGTGATTTCCACCGTCGTCTGAATCCTAATCAGAACTCTACTGCTCTTCAAGCTCAGGCCCAAGCTCCTATAGTTGAAGCCTCCTCCTCCCAAGCTATTCTCATGACTCCCGAGCAAGTTAGGGAATTGGTCAATACCTCGATCGCATCTGCTTTTTCATCAATGGGTATCAATGGTTAGTCTCATTTCATTTCTCCCTTTTCATGGTATATTGATTCAGGGGCTTCCAATCATATGACATCTGTAGAAGCCAATCTTAGTGCATCTTACCCTTATACCGGAGCTGAAGAAATTATGGTTGCAAATGGTCAGAATTTGTCCATTTCCGGTATTGGCTCTATCAACATCGCCACTCCACGACACCAACATCTTACTCTGTCAAATGTTTATTTTGTTCCCAACTTATCTGCTAATTTGCTTTCTGTTGGTCAGTTAGTTGATCATGGATACTCAGTGAACTTTGACTCTTCTGGTTGTGTCATTCAGGATCGACACAGTGGGGACTTGATCGGGACGGGGAGTAAACGTGGGAGGACCTTTTTGTTGGATGTTGGCTCCAGATCATTTTTTTTGCCACTTCTACGATGAATCGAATGTGGACCATTTGGCACCGGCGCCTTGGCCATTTGCATAATGATAGGCTTGTGTTTTTGTTTAAACATGGATTGCTAGATTCTTCTTTTGATAATAAATTACTTGGTTCCATTTTGCATTCTAAATGCTCTTCATGTTGCCTAAGTAAAAGTCATGTTTTACCTTTTCCTGTTAGTTATTCTCGTGCTTTTGCTCCTTTTCATATCATACATTCTGATGTTTGGGGAATTGCACCCAAATCAAGTCGATTAGGATATAAATACTATGTCACATTCATTGATGATCACATGCAGTTCACATGGATTTATTTCCTTTGGTTTAAATCTGAGGTCTTTTCTACATTTAAAGCCCTTTACAACTTTGTGGAAACTCAATTTAATAACAAAGTTAAGGTTCTCCGCTTTGATTCAGGGGGAGAATATATTTATGGAGGCTTTGCCACTTTTTGGTCTGATAAAGGCATTCTTCACCAAAAATCGTGTCCATACACACCTCAACAGAATGGCGTAGCAGAAAGGAAAAATAGGCATATTTTAGAAACTGCTCGAGCTTTACCATTTGAAACAAATGTTCCCTCCATTTTTTGGTGTGAAGCTATCCATACCGCAGTTCACTTAATCAATAGATTTCCTACCCCAGTGCTAAAACACATATCCCCATTTGAGGCCCTTCGCCGCTATCCACCATCTTACACCCATTTACATACGTTTGGTTGCTTATGTTTTGTTCATCTCCCTTCGTTAGAAAAACATAAACTTTTCGGTCAAGCTGCTAAGTGTGTCTTTTTAGGATATAGTGATGAACACAAAGGCTTTCTATGTTATGATCCTATAGCACGTCGATCTCGTATTTCTCGGAATGTTTTCTTTGTTGAACATGTTCCCTTTTATTTTTTGAAAACTGATTCCAAGGTTTTGGATGTTTCTTATCTTCCTTTTTTCTCTAGTTCACCATCTCTTTTTATTCCTAACAAACCTTTGCACGTTTACAGCTGATGCCGGCAGCCTCCTCTTGCTCCTACTCCCTCTCCCGCTCCATTGCCTTTGCCCGATCCCGGTACCCTTCTTTCACCTCCTCCTCCACCACCACCTGCACCAACGTTTCGTCGTTCCACTCGTATACAAGCCCCTTGACTGGTATGGTTTTTCTGCACTTTCTACATCTCTCGATTTTGTTATTGTTCCATCCTCTTATAACCAAGCCAAAGATATTCATTGCTAGCAAGATGCAATGACCAAAGAGATTCTTGCTCTAGACTCATATCAAACTTGGGAATTAGTTCCTCGACCACTTAGTGCTTCTGTCATCGGGAGTAAATGGGTCTACTCCATTAAAGTGAAATCTGATGGGAGCCTCGATAGATACAAGGCTCGTCTCGTTGCTCAAGGATTCAAATAGGAGTATGGCATTGACTATGAAGAAACATTTGCTCCCGTCGCCAAGATGACAACAGTTTGGACATTACTGGCTGTAGCAGCTATACGTCAATGGCAACTTTGGCAAATGGATATCAAGAATGCATTTTTGCATGGTGATCTTCAGGAGACTGTTTACATGAAGCCACCTCCAGGGTATGCTTGTCCTTCATCTCATGTTTGTCGTCTTCAGAAATCTCTATATGGTCTCAAGCAAGCGCCTTGCGCATGGTTTGACACATTTCGAGGAGCAATTGTTAAAGCTAGGTTTTATCAGAGTCCCAACGATCATTCTCTGTTTGTATGACGCACAGCACAAGGTTGTACCTTGTTACTTCTCTACGTAGATGACATGATCATTAGTGGTAATGATGTCATTGGTATTACAGCTCTTAAATCATATCTCATGCATTATTTCAAGATGAAGGACCTTGGACATCTAACCTATTTTCTTGGATTGGAGATTTCTTGCACTCAAAATGGCATCCGCATTAAACAAAAGAAATATGCAGAGGACTTACTTTCTTTGGCCCATTTGACTGATTGCAAAATATTTGACACACCTTGGGAACTCAACTCTAAACTTCGCAGAGAAGAAGGTGATCCTCTTCCTGATCCTACCATCTACAGAAGACTAGTTAAGAGTCTCATATATCTTACGATGACTCGTCGTGACATCTCTCCTGCAATCCAGATTGTTAGTTAGTTTGTAAGTAATCCTTACAAACCCCATCTTACTGCCGTCCATCGGATACTGTGGTATCTTCGTGGAACCCTTAATAGGGGACTCTTCTATTCCTCGACTTCCTCTCTAGTTCTACATGATTATGCGGACGCAGATTGGGCTGGATGCCCAAATACTAAGCGGTCGACCACCAGTTGGTGTATGTTCCTAGGCTCCTCTCTCATCTCTTGGAAGTGCAAAAAGCAAGTTACAGTGTCCAAATCTTCTGCGGAAGTTGAATATAGGTCTGTGTCTTCTGCTAGCAATGAGGTTCTTTGGCTTCACCGCCTCCTTCGAGAATTTGGTGTTCCAATTCGCGAGGCAACTCCTCTCAATGGTGATAATACAAGTGCCATTCAGATTGCAAGTAATCTCGTCTTTCATGAGAGGACCAAACACATTTCGCCAACATGTTCTCTCTAGACTTCTCTTTCTTCCTCATGTTAGCTCTCATAACCAGTTAGCAGACCTCTTTGCCAAAGCTCTACCAAGACCACGCCATGGTTTTATTGTTACCAAATTGATGCTTTCTCACAACCCGGATCAATTTGGGGGGGAGTGTAAAGATGAGAAACCTGACCCAGTTCACAAGTCAAGCCCAGGACTCAGATTCTGTATTATGTATAGCTTAAGTCATACTTCAGGTCCATGATTTGTGAGGCCCAATCTGTATTTTGTATATACATTGAGATCATTCCCAAAGGGGTTTGTGATGGCTGATACAAAAACCCATTTTCCTCTTTCGAGACTCTGTTACAAATACCTTATAATAGTCAGTGGTTGTAACGGTTATACAGTGGTAATAACCATTATGCAATGAGGAAACAGAAAGTGGAAGAAAATTAATAAAAGGGAGAAAGAAATGGAACTCCAAGGCTTAGAAACAGTGAAATCGAAACATTAATGATTTATTTATGACCTTTTAGAGCAATGGGTTTCCCTTTGGGGTTATATCCACCACGTAAAATTGTTGAATTCACACATTCTTTGAAAGAAAGAAAAAAAAAAAGAGCAGCCATTAAGTATTTTAACAATAAGAATTGCTTATAGAAACAGCCTTTATTTAGTAAAAGATGTGCCTCTTTGTGAACCATGGGGTAATTACATACACAATAGTATGTATCAGGGACAAAATACAAAAGATATGATGATTACTTTAGTCTTTAATAACATGATCTTAGTTTCAAAATATTCTATTAATAACGTAGACTACCGGTTTCACAAATTCAAGAAAAGAAAGTGAATAAACCTATGATACACGGATACTTCAAAATGGGCAATGTATCGTGTCATATCGTATCCGATACTTCACTTTTTATGTGTAAAATCCATGTCCCTGCCATGTCTATGACGTGTCCTTGCCATATCCATGCCGGTATCTGTGCATCAAAGGAATAAACTATAGAGAGATGGGTCATCAAGCTTGCCTGTATGTTGATGATGAAGAAAAACTCATTCCCACCCTGCGCTGCATATTTCTGCACAACTCAAAACTTCCCTTTTGAGAACAGAATTTACACACAGAAGTAGCATGAAAAATATCATTCAGTTGAGAAGCAATGGATGATTGATAAATTAACCTGAACAATGCTCCCTGGACGGCCACCAAGGTCATCTTCTCGCTTATTAGATCTTAGCCAATCTGCTGCAACCATTTGCATCAAGGTACCTTTGGCCTTGAACTAATGAATGGATAATCAAATTATATAATGATCAAGATTGTAATTTCAATGACTTATAAGGAAGCAAAATAATAGAAGGAAGTAAAATAATAGCAAAGAAAACAAGAACATGATTGCACCATAAACCATTCATAAGTTGGTAATCTGATGCAGATAGCCCAATTGAGATTGAAGATCGAGAAATAAAGCAGGCATTAGCATATATGAAGGCATATGATTAAGCACATGCAATCCCGTGTGCGATTGCCTGACCTTGATTGGACCCACAACAGCCCCAAAATATGATTTAAAACACACTATCAGGAGCTATTTTAGTATTACAGAACAATTCAGGGGGCTTGTATTCAAAAAACACAGAAAAGGCGGCTGTTCGTGCAGGAGTTTTGGGCCACCATTACTGGGCCCAAATGGGACCCAGATCCAAACCCGACTTAGCCAAGCCCCATCTGGGTTGCCCAAGGGTGCATGGCCAATAGGCAGGGCCCACCATCCCATCAGGTGGACCATGAGAGTCCCTTGGAGGGAAAACTCCAGGAAGCTCTTGGCCATCACACTTGAGCTGGAAAGTTGATTTTCTTCCACAATTAGCCATCTATTAGGATAAATCTATATCGTAGATTTAAGAAAATAATGATTTAAAATATGAGCAGATGATATTAGAAATTAGATTTGATTGAATTTTTTCTTCTTTACATAGTGTACTCCACTCAGACTGTGAGGGTCATTCCACAGTCGACAATCTTTTGGCATGAGCAACAGTGAGTTCTTTTCTTTGTCCTCTCCATTGTTTCTTCTTGCAAATTCCTTTATGCTTATGGTGTTTATGCATGAGATCTGGCCCTGGTAGATCTAAAAACTCCCACTGTTCCATTTTCCCTTCAATTCGTACAGGACTACAGTATAGCAGTGTCTGACAGTGTATCATTGTCTTTTGGTTCCTTTGAGGCTTCACTGAATGCATTTTTTCATTCTTTTACGAGCAACAAAAACTATATCCAACAAATAAAAATTGCATCAAGAGAGTAGAATTTGTTTCAATACAAAGAATTGGCCTTATGATGCATTGGCTAAGACATAACCAAGCTCATTTGCATCTTTACCATAAATGAAACATTTACAATCACATTATTTTGCAAAATCCATGATTACTGTTACTAAGTGTATTCAGAACAACACATAAATGGAAATCAGATTACGTAATTTTTTGCAAAACGGATGATTATCTAATCCTACATGCATTTGGGGCAGCACAGAATTATAATTCAGATCATGTAGCTTCATGGTTCCAAATATCAGAATATGTGACCACAGCTAAGCAATATATCATATGTTCACCTTATTAGGGGAAAAAATCGCCCTGCATATCCAAAAACCCAAAGGAACTGGATTGAGGAAAAGTGAGTATGGTTCCCACCTTTGGCCCTGTGTCTGTTATGACAACATGACTCAAACCCACAACTTCTAGTTGCAGCAAAGAGATCAAGATAATATGGCAAAAGAGAACCTAAGGCCCACTTAAGAAAATAAGGCATCCAACACGATGTAAACCAGACAGATGGAGCAAAGCTTTGATGATGGTGGTGGTGGTGGTGATCCCTTGTATATGGAGGGCCCCTTTTATTTATTTATTTTTTTCCTTCATTAATCCTTAGAAAGTAACTGCCGTTTTAAATCAATATAAAAAGTAATTTCTCCATAAGTGAAGTGTTATGTAAATATCAAAGCAATTGCAAGAAGAAAAGGGCACCTTCTGATGGTCTTCCAGATAATTGTCTCCCCGGATCAAAAATGTGGAAGGATCTGTCATTGTCCAACTACAGAGAAAAGTACAACTCGGGTCTTTTGGAAGAGTAGCTCCATATCTACATGACATGCTATCTTCCCTTGTCGCCTCATGTAAATCCATGTAACCCCTCTTTTGAACTGCAACACGGGTGTGTCATCCAGTAATCAGAGATACATCATTTCATTAGAGAAAGATACCGCCCAAGAGAACAACTAAGTTCAAGAAATCTTTATTTGTTGAATTTTTTAAAATTGTTTTGCTTATTCATAACAAACCTGCCAGATCATGTAATTTTCTCACAAAAACAGCAGCTGTGGATAGTTTGGGATGGCGGAGATCCTACATTGATTGTATCAAGGAGGGAAGATTAGATATAGAAAGTTATTATAACTTGATTGAGGAAAGGAAATCCCAGCAGCCACTTCTATAACATAAACATGAGTAAAAAAAATACATTGGTCATGAAGCATAAATTGTATAAAAATGAAGCCACCAGAAAGTTTTTTTTTTTTCTTTTGTTCTTTTTTTTTTTTTTTTCTTCTGTGAATTCATGGAGAGTGGACTACTAAGGCATGGATATACAGCCAAATTTTCTCCCACAGGATTCTGTAAAGAGAGCCGTGCGAAATTCCATCCCTACTATTAATGCAGAGGTGGGCCCTTGCTTTAAAAGCGAGGTTTCATGCATGTCTCTCCTTGTGGATCCCACAGGAGAAAATCTCTCTCTCTCTCTCTCTCTCTCTCTCTCTCTCTCTCCATGTATATATGTATATGTAATTATATACATGAAAATGCTCCTGCACATCTATCTCGCAGTGCAAGACAGCATGTGAAGCCCACCTGGGCACTGATCCAAATGGTCCATCAAACCCATCCCCCCTATTTACATTGTGTCTATTGGGTTAGCACCCATCTGGATGGACTGAGCCGTTGGATCGAGGGTCAAAACATATATTCTTTTATATAAAGCCATTAAACATGAGAGCCACAGATCAAGGGGTTAGAGGCGTCGTATTGACTTCAAATTCCATATGGATCTTTCCATCCCCTCCATGATCAGTGGGACCTAGGTGGGCCCCACATCTGTTTCGCATGTTACCGTGAGAGACAGATGCACAGGAGCATTTTCCATGTGTGTGAAGGACTTTAGTGTGAGTTTGGGTCCCTGTCAATTAGTGAGCGGAACTTTGGGAAGAGACTTCAAGAGAATTCTAGAATGACGGGAAAGTGCAAGGAACCAAACACAATCTGTCTGAAAAATACATTCTTAATGTCATAAAAAAAAAAAGGGATTTTTCGGCAAGAAAAATCCACCTCTTCTTGAAGATCCAGGATGATCAGCTCATGAATGGACCATGACCAAAAAATACCTAACTCATCAGAAAATATGCCACACAAATATAAAATGAGTGGATTTTTCTTGTTTAGTATGGACAGTCAGGGTTAAAAATGTTTTGTTTGTTGTTGTTGTTGGTTCATGAATTTCATACCCAAGGCCCTGAATACTCTCTCTCTCTCTCTCTCTCTCTCTCTCTCTCTCTCTCTCTCTCTCTCTCTCTCACACACACACACACACACGTAAGCTTAACCTTATGAATCCTTTGAGGAGAGATGCCTAGCCAATGTACTCTATTCACATAATTGGTTCACGTTCTAACTTTTGCCTTCTTACGGAGGAATTATTTATAGGTCCACAAAACTAAGTTTTTTATGATAGCTTTATACAAGTAAAAGAAGATATTATTTGGGATTAGCATGCTTTAAGCAAAATCTGAACATAAGACAAAAAGTTAACTCCCTTGGTTACAATTTGTACAAAAGGGGTCACGTCACAAATTTGATTATCATGCGATTCCAAATTTCACAAAAATAAATAAATAAATATGATAAGATTCTTAGAAAGGATTTGCGCATAAAACTCAAAACCATTCTGTAAGCTATGATCCAAATCGCACATAGTAAGGCTCCGACAACAAAGTCTAACAACTTAGGTATAATTTTTTTATACGATATTTTGATATTTTCTAAATGCACCATTAGAACATATAGAGAATTTAAAGCCAGAATCTTTAGTCCAATACCGAAAGAATTGTTCCAAAACTTCCTGATTGTTCCAGAAACTTGATCAAGACTTCTAAGTTTGACTGTAATAAATTATTAATATCGAGCCCAGACTGTTTGTTTATTAAGTTTTGCTTACTCAATCACATTTTTTCTGAAATTAGGTTTTCATGAAATATGGAGTTAATTATCTCTGAAACAAAGTACCAGTTGCCAAGTTAAGGTCTAAGTTGAAAGTAAAAGATCCAACCCTGGACTAAAAATGAGCAAAGTATCAGATTGGAAAATACCTGTGACTGCATTTCATTTCCTGAATCAGAAGACCATGAAGTCTCAGATAAGTCATACTCTGATTGCTCAGGAACGTCGAAAAATTCATCAGCTGCATCATTCAGTTGCAAAAAAGACCCACCTAGACTCGAGCATTTGGTGGGTGATGCTTCCACTACTGCTGCTGAATCCTCAATATGCCTTCTCTCTTCCAGTTGTTGAACTTCAGCCTTGATGTTCTCCTTTTCATTTTGTAGCAACCCAATCTCTTTCGCCAATTCACCCGATGAACACTCAGAGCATGAGTGGTTTCCTATTTTGGTCTTGAAAAGTTCTCTTAGTGCTGCAAAGGGAAAATAGAAAATGCTTCTCATACCATGATCAAAAGACTCCAGCACAAATATCAGACTTTGAATGGGTAAAAGAAAAAGGGATTTTGACCATACACTTGCCTCTAGAATTAGATATGCCCTCTAGCTAGCTGGTCAAGTTTCAAATAATTCTCCAGAGGAATGTTGTACATGATGTATACAGGAAAATCACTGCAATCCCCGTCGTCGTGGGATATTACAATATGTTGGACCAGCCTTTTTTCTTCCCTCTTGTGTATTGCTTTTTTCACATTTCTCTACTCCTCCATGCTGGCACTATCACTACTATTCTAGGCATTTTCTATCACCACCATTACAGGTATGATGGAACCTTTTATAATCTTTTAAGATGATGGATCCTTCTCTTCTTTTTTTGGAGATTTGTTTTTCTAGGGATGAAAAGTTAAAACCTGTGAAACATGGCTCAATGTACTTTCTTCACATACTATTTTTTTGAATAAGATAACTTAAAGGGTATGTGTCTTTTAATGTAGTTTAAAGATATAATATATGGTTGTGGCATTGGGTACTTGGATGAAGTTAGAATTACAGAATTACAAATCTATGTTTTTCAACTGCATATGATTTTTTGGGAAATTTTCAAAAAAGTATTAACACTTTAGGCTCATTTTCAAAAAAGTACATGAAGGTTTGAATCTTCAAAAAAAGGTATAAAAGTTGTCCACAATTCTTTCAATCAAGTCTTCTCCATAAAAATTTTAAAAAAAAGGTTTAAAATGACAAAATGACCTTCCCTCGTGGCAGGTTTTTGTCTTTTATTAACCCTTTTCCTCCCCAAAAACAACCAATTTGATTTGGAGTGAGCCCCACTAGGTCATTTGGGTTGGACTTGATCCTTTCCCTTAAATGATTTATTAAAGGGAAAATTTGAAAAATGACATGGTATTTTTATCATTTTTTGAACTTTTTTTCCTGGTGAGTGCTCGATTGAAAGAAATATGGAAAGCTTTTCTACTCTTTTGAAATATTCAAATTTTCATGTACTTTTTTGAAAATTAGGCAAAAATTTTATACCTTTTTGAAAATTCCAATTTTTTTTCCAAAATCAAGACTTCTTGCTTGACCAAACAAAAGTTAGATAAAAAGAGAATTTAGTATAGAGAGATTCTACCCATTGGATAAGAGGGATTCTTCTTGTTGGATTGCAGGCTCAAATCAACGACTACAAAAGTATTATAACTAAAAAACATATTAGAAAGGAAAAATGACTCTACTGAAGAATTGGGTATAATAGAGCTGGACCTATTTTAAACTTCTTGATCCACTAACATGGGCAAGAATAAAACATGCTTAGCAATCAAATAAAAATGTAAAAATGTCCTCCAAGAGTTAATTGATGCAGGGTCCTATCCCAGGCCCTCAATTGGACGTGGGTTCAGATATAGACCTTTAAATAAGAATCTGAAAAAATACAACCAGTCCATTACCTTCAACACATGCCAGGTAGGATCCGATTACACCACAGATGATGTTCAAACCAAACTTGTTTTGGTACCTAGATGGGCCCAAACTATTTCTTTTTCCATGTTTGCTTAGAAATCATCACTGATTGGCGGGCCCTATCATAATCAACTAATAACATACCATTTCCTCTACAAGTCTCTCATAAACACCATGGATCAAATCCTTGTGAGGCTCGCTTAAAACCCATCAAAAGTCTCCTTATAAGCTGTTTCTTTTTCAGAAATCGCACATACCGCTGCAATATCCGGCCGCAATGGGCATTTCATTCATTTTTCCAACATACAACAAGTGCAACACACCTCTAGGGAATTATTTGAGATTTGAAATGAGGGAGGGCATATCTTAAAATAAATGTAAGTGTACGGTAAAAATTCCAAAGAAAAACTGTACCCGCAACTCTTCCTAGCATTCGGATGGTTATAGACTTTGCAGACGAAGGCAATAGGTAAGACTTCCAGAATTTCCAATCAATTGCAAGCATGTGCTTTACAACTGATTGTTTCCCTCGGTTAACAGGCGATATCACGTATCCTCCACCTGCAACAAAAAAAAAAAAAGTTTCATTTTTATGTAAACAAATTTTAACTCTCCACCATGGATTAAAAAATCGGCTGAGTCCGTCGACATAAACGAGTCGGGTCCTATGGGACTCAGCCAAGTGCCATGCGACTCACCCGACTCGACTCGGACTGGCCTTGGGTGAGTCGGGTCCCAAGCCCGAGTTTTTTTCCCTTGCTCTCCACATCTTTGCAATATGCATAAATGAGTTAGGTCCTCTAGGACTCGAGCTTGAATTATGGGACTCAGGCAAGTCTCATGGGACTCGGCCAAGTCCCATGAGACTTGGCCGAGTCCCATGCAACTCGACCGACTTGACTCGGACTCGGTCACTCGGGCACTAAGTGAGTCGGGTCCTGAGTCTATTTTTTTCTTGCTCTCCAAATCTTTGCCATATGCATACTCCCATGACTTAGAAAGAATAGACTCTGCAACTTATAATTTACCATAGCCCAGCACAAGAAGCTGCACATAATTGATGTTAACCTTTTGATGCCCAATCTGTTTATATGATGGGTCCCATCATGGATGCAACAAATTAGGTGGGTCCACCTGTATTATTTCTGTTTTGATTTAAGGAAAAAAGTTTTCTACGTCTTTTTTTTTTTCCTTTTTGTAGGTGGGTCGTGGTTTTTTTTTTTTTGGTACGTGTTGTGTGTGTGTGGGTTTTTTTTTCGTCGTGGGGTGGGGGGGGGGGGGGGGGGGGGTGGGGGATGGGGGATGGATTGGTTTTGTTTGCAATTACCATAAGGAAAAGCAACAATTACTTTAAAAATTCAAAAGCATACATTACTTTACTTTTAAGGCAGGCCCGGACATAGCTCCTCTGAGGTAGACACTTCTTGTGAAACACGGAATGGTATAAAATTACTGTGCCAAAAGAAGAAGAAGAAGAAGATAGAGTCAACTTCCGACAAGGTCTCAAGCCTAGAAATAATTGAAATTCAAATAAAGCTATTACCATATGTTCCGTCATCTTCCCTTCTCCAATAACGCCGCAAAAGCAAGTCTCTTTTCTTCATTCCCCTGCATACTACCCATGGCTTGTTAAAATTAAAGAATTCAACTACATGTGTTATTGATAGTTGATACAGATTCTTAGAAAGGAATTGTGTGGCTCCAGGTGAAGGAGGTGTTCATTTTCCAAAACATTCATTACCATACAAGTGGGGCCTGCTTTTCATTCATTTGGCTGATAGGCAGGGTATGACTCAAAATTGGCCCAGATTTGACGATCATAGTTTCCACTTTTTGGGCATTTTATAAGTAGAATTTGTGTTACTTAGGATATTTCCAACTGTAACATTTTTGGGGTGTTCCCATGGGCGGAACCGGGTGCGCACCCCCACCCCCCCAACAAAAAAAAATAAATAAACAAATAAATAAATAATAATACTAATAAAAATTTAAAAAAAAAAAAAAACCCTTGTATATCAAGGAAAATTTTACATTATAAAAAATTAAAGCAATTTTTTATGGATTTTTCACATTAGCTCCTCTAAGAAGTTTTCAATTTTACAGTGGCCTGTGAAAGGGAAAATTTCTGGTTCCCCCTCCATGTTGCAGCACAACAACATAAACATGATCTGCATAACCAAAAATTGAACCCACAAGAATCAAAATCGACACCTCAGTAAACTTTGCTTGGTTAAGGCTCAAAACCTTTACTTAAGAACCAACTTTTTTTTTTTAATTTTATATGACAACTTAAGAACCAAATTATTGATTGTATTAGAAGCTTAAAAGAGTTTCAGAATCTGACCAAGGTAACCAATCGCCCTTTAACTGCTTATGAATAATATCAGTATGACCATCAAGGTGCTCAACCACACAACCTCGTGAAAAGCAGAAGTCCCATCTGTAGAATAAGTACTGGAATTAAGAAAACATGCGTACGTATCAAAGCTTTGAACTAGCAATGCAATGAAAGATTCATCAGTCTTACTCTGATCTGGATGGACCAAGCGACATTATTGTCTGGAAAATGGCCTCTGAAGTTGCATCAACAACACCTACTGCCATTATGGCTGGATGGTCATCCCAATGCTGAAGATGGAAGCACATTTCAGCCAAAATCAATAATGTAATAGATCAATTACCTATATATATAATAAATGGTACATACTATTCCATGGGAATCTCCATCCTTTGCTTCTTTAAATAGCCGTAAACCTGCATTAACTTACAAAGCTAAGTATCGATATTTGGCTGATCTAAGATCAAAAGAATTAAAAAAAAAAAAAATACCATTCTGGCAGCCAAATATTGCCCAAGGAGAAGGGGCAACAACGTCAGATGTCATTGGATCAGTATGTGCAGATGAACCAACAGTCCAGTCTATAAAAAAGGAGAAGCTGAATAGTAAGGCATTCCAAACAACCGAAAGTAAAAGTATGATTTGAAAGAGGTTTATATTTTTACTTTTATTTGAAAGAGATTTATATTTTTACTCTTCTTAATCAGTAGAAATAAGATTCAATGGACTAAAACTATAACAGGCTTTGCAAGGCTAAGCACTACATAAGAAGCAAAACCAATTATAGAACTGAGAAGCTTATCAAAATAGTTTACAAGAACGGCATCAATAAATCTCTTCAAATCTTGGTTGATTGAAAATAAAAAGAAAAGTTGTTCTGTAACAAGAATTTTCCATTTTGAGGGTGCAGGAGCTCGAGTCCTCTTTAAGCAAAAAAGGACATTTCATTTTAATCAAAAAAGTTCTCTTTAATATGCATTAGCATACCAATATTGCTGTTAAGAAGAGAAGTTAATTTAACTTCTTCCATTTTTTGTTTTATTTAACCTTGACCTGTATATTTTCTGTGGCTCCAAGTTGTCCATCTATGTACTGGTATTTATAAAAGCCATTTGATATTGAAATAGAACTGAAAAGAATGAAAATACATAAATTTTCTAGTGTGGCTCATGTATCTGAAGTGCCTAAGTTACATGAAAATAGAGAAACGATTAATAGCAATCTTACCAAAGGAGTCCATACGGCTTGTCCGTTTACTACCGTCCAACCTGTCAAAACAGAATTCTTATGAGTTGCCAATTTCAAAATCAAAGCAGACCATATATGGTACATGATGTCTTACAGTTTGTAGAATAAACAAATAAGCAGCTAAAACATTTACACCTGACACCAATAACGAAAAAACCAACATTATCACTTATCACTACCCATCCACTAAGATGACTGAATATTAGCCACTGGTACAATGGTATCAGTGAACAAACTATGCCCACAGATATTAAGAACAATAATAAATGCATGTATTCTGACAAAAAATTAACAGCACTGTTAGTCTACCTTAATACATTCTTGAAATCAAAGATTAAATAAAAAAGGAGAAAATATCATGCAAGATATTGCAAAGAGAAATACTTTAGTGGCTATTGTAATATGAAATCTTCTGCCAATTTTTCAGTCACTTTGTGAAAACAAAAAAATCACAGATAGATTTTTCAAGTGCAATTTTTTTTTTTTCGAAAAAGAGAGTACAGTTGTTTAAAACCTCAACTTACCTGAAATACTTCCATTTCCTTTTGGAACAAGCAACACCATTCACTCCTTGATTTGAACACTCCTGCAATTGACATTTGACAAAGCAAATATTTAAAATTGCTGGTATTTACTTTCTAATGCATTGTGAAAAAACCAACAGAAACAATCTATGTGGACTACCAATAAAAGAAATCTATGTGGAAGGTTGTTGTTGCAGTTGCGAACCTTTAATGCAGCTTCTTTGAAGGAACGGATCCATCCTGCTGCTTCTTCCGAACTCGTGGCCCCTAACTGCAATGTTTAAGAGCTCATGAGCTGTCGACTATAGAAGAAACCAAGCAAGAACTAGCCAAAAGGTAAATGCCATTTTAAGATAGAAACTACCACACCTTAAGCTGATCGTTGTGATTAGAAGCATTGTAAAGTGTAAAAATGAAAAATACCTGCAAATTGCCATCAAACGTGTATAACTTGGCAGCAAAACTTAGAACCAATTTTTAAAAAAAAATGAAACGGACAAATATCATTATTAAAGTGCTAGGAAACCAAGTACGTCTTCCCTGATAAAGTAGCACCAGTAGTGTTCATACCTTTCTATGAATGCCCTCTCTCCCGTTGTCAGTGACACGTATGCAGGTATCAATAGCTGCCCTTCTAATAGGATCCTGTTAAAATAACAAGTGCTTATCAAGAAATAGAATTTTGCACGCTTACTAATTGTTTCCATGGATACATTCTTGACAGAAAGCATCTTATATATTAAAAGACTGAACTAGAAGAAATATAAATAAAATGCAAAGGTTGAGTGGCTCTGTTACATCACAACCAATGAAAGGTCATAGTCCCTGCACATTATTATAAGCACGAACTAGCAAACGGGGACTTTCAACTTCATAGTACAGAGATTGTAGAATATGATCCAAACCTAGGACCCTTCATGAGACCTTTTTTATTAGAAGACCTAAAGAGTGAAGACCTAAAGAGTAAAGACCTTCCCAGAGCCACCTTTCAAAGGAGAAAAAAAAAAAAAAAAAACTTCCAAAACCACAGAGGTCACCAATATTTTTTATCCCATTAACTACAAAGCAGAATTGCCAGGGTATGGTGCCGTTAGTTTGGCTTCTTCCATCTGAACACTATAAATGGACTTGCAAAAGCACAAGTGAAAAACCTCAAGCCTTCCACTATAGTGGCTAGGATTTCTACTGAACACATAAATGAAAAGGCACATTAAAATCTCCAGAAAAAAACAGTTCCTAGTTGATAGCTCATAGGAACTCTTATGTGGGACCCACCGTGTAGCATCAATCTGGACCCTTTGGCTTTTCACACACACCTACTACTGGGCCTTGCATCGGTACACAGAAAATTGATCCCAATCTTATCGTATTTACTGTTGAATTACTGAAAATTTTATATCTACATGACATTTGTACAAGCAAAAGAATTGTGATTAAGAAGTGAATATCAGCAGGATAGGGGTGGATTTTTTTACCCACTCCTAATTCACATCAAGAGTTTCCATCCACTCTACCACCATGCTTGGCATGCAGCCAGGTGGGCCCCACCATATGGTTCTCAGCTTCGCCTTCTATTTTATTTCATCTTTTCATTATCTCCAGCTCTAAAGGCCCCAGACTCCCTATTATGCTTTCATCAGTATTGAATTTCCAACAACCAGGTGCTGGTCTGCCATCACCAAGATAGAACTTGCCAACTAATTATCACTTCCACTCTCTCCAAGTTGATGCATGAAAAACTTTTAAAATGCTTCACCATCGGCCCTCAATGAGTGTGAGTCGTGATTTGGTTTCTCCATCAGTGGGCCCCCAACCAAGCACCTCCTATCAAAAATTCTTTGTTCCTTTCCGTCCAACTTCCCAGATAGTTGTGTAAGACATGCATGTCTGCCTGTGTTTATCTTATCACATAGTTGTTAGGAAACCTGTTTCCTTGGATATAGATCCACTTATTGCTTCATGTTTCTCATGTCTGCTTGAGTTCTGCAGTAGTGTTTACAAGTGAGATATTTCTAATACTGTTTCCAGAACCTGTTTCTCTGCCAGTAGCTATGTTCTGACGTGGCAATTGTCAGGTAATATGATGTCAATGGTAAATGGTTCTTGTTGGAATTGCTCTAGTATCACAATTACTACTACAAGTAATGCCTGCTGATCAGCAACAACTAGCTGACTGTATGAATACAGACCAAGGTCAACTAATAAGTTCAACAAAGTCCTGCATAAAGGCTGGAAGCCACGAGGCCTTGACACAGATTAGTTACACAGAAGGATGCACTGTGAAGTTCTACAAAATATCACAACAATCTGTACACGTATCACAAATAATAAAAAAGAAAAATTGCAATGACCTCTTCACCTGAGTTGGGACTTAATATCAATCAAGTTACAAACAAAATTGATGGAAAATGGTTAGCAACATCATCATCGGCATCGTCCCCATCCTCCTCCTCGAAGCCTTATCACATCAATGGATTTGCTCTGTGAGTTCACAAAGCATTCCAAACAATAATGGATAAAATACGAAATAACTAAAAACCTCATTCTGCAACATGGTTTATTTACATCCTGAAAACCTCTTTCTGGTCTGGAGCATGATTTACTCTTAAGACTGAGACCGAAATAAATGGATTGACAATCCCCTGATTCCTATCTTCTAAAAACCAGAAACACCTGTCTGGACAACATCAGTAATTCAAACACCTTCAACTAAAATATAGCTTGAAATTCAATCTTTTACGTGAAGATAAATTTGATATTAAAAAAAAAAAAAAACTCCCACCAGAACCTGTTATTCCAAAAAACCAAAATCCAAACAAATGGATTTAAGAAAATATCTAGAATGCTTCCAAGTATTATTCTAGCTCGAAAGTGAATTAAATTCTTTGAACATGGCGTATTCTTATCAATCCTCACAAATAGCGGCTAAAAGATCTGCCTTTTCCTATCACTCTAAAATTAAGGGAGCATAAATAATAAGAAGAAGCTGAGGAGGGAAATCCAAAGCCTAGAATTAGAATGTCAATACAAAACTAACCAAAACTCAATCAAATTAGAGGTAAAAAAAAAGTCAGTTCCACTCACTCTGCCTTTCAGAAAAAAAAGATGGGTTATCACATAAACCTAATATTTCCTCATCAGCGACATGGGTTAGCACAAAAACCTAATATTTCAGAGAACAACTTGAAAAATGGCATTATTTCATTTCAGAATAACTTGAAAAATGGGGTTATTTCATATCATCAAGCACCATAGATAGTTTGAAAAAAAAAGAAAAAGAAAAGAAAAGGAAAAACAGAGAGAAACAAATAGCCCCTTGATTCAAATTTCAAATGATCTCCTAAAATAATACCTCTTTCTTGGAGATGGGCACCGATTTGAAGCAATTGAGGCAATTATCTTCCAGAACGAAATAACGCTTCTGCGAGTATTGCAATCCAAAACGATTGGACCGAATGAGATACAACCATCCTTCCATCTTCCCCTCCTTCTGAGAAACACCCATTTCCCCTGTTTTGTATTTAACCTATAAGAATCCCTTCTTTTCTCTTTTCAATATCACAAGAAGCTCAAGCCCATGAAAAAAGAATCTAAATCTGATCTTCCTTTAAAAGTTCATTGCAAAAGCAACAACAAAATTATAAATAAATAAAAAAAAAAAAAAAAAAAACAGAGCAGAGCAGAGAAGAAGAGATAAAACGACCCTCTGATCCCAACCAAGAGGAATCAGAGAATCATTTACAGGAAATTACACCAACTTCAACGTGTCTTTTTCTTTTTCTTTTTCTTGTTCTTGTTCTCTGCCCGAATGAATACAAATAAGATACAACAAGACAACTCTGTTCTTCTCTCCCTCCCTCGTTCTCTCTGGCTAAGTAACTGAAATGGTTTTTTTTTTTTTCTTGTCAACATGCAATCTATCTACATATAAGAGAAGGAGTGTCAGAGAATCAGAGGAGAGGATTAAATGACGACTTTGCCCCTAATTTTAAATGGAAGTTGGACTGTGTTGGTTTGAACGTGTTAGAAGTCTAGAGATGGAAATGAGCTGTGCTTTGGCAGAAATGTGGGATGGGGGATATTTTGTTTGCCCAAAATGCCCTTGATTGATTCATTGAGTTTCACGTAAGTGGTTTGGTGGTAACAGGTGAGAAGAAAATGGCTTTTGTTTTGTATTGCGAGAGGCTGGAGAGACGTGGGGTGGGGTTTTTTTTTTTTAAGGCAACGGCTCCTTTTTGGTGTTATGAATTTTAGGTTTTTTCTTTTTAAAATTTTTATAATGGAGGGTGTTCCAGTTCTTTGGGCCCGACTAATATCTACAGGTTCAAAGAGAGCCGGTAAATCCCCTATGGCCCTAGTCTGATAGCATAGTCTTGAACCCTCAACTTCTGAAAATAAACTGTGGTCTTAGGCCAACTGACGCACCCCTTATGTCTCTTTCTCCTTTTTTTGTGTTTTTGGTTAAATTAGAAAGTAATTTTTTTTCTTTTAATATTATTTATTATATTTATTAAGGTTATATTTCTTTACTAGAATTTAAGAAATTCATGTGTAAAGAATTTATAAATTCTCCAAAACGATCTTTTTTTAGGTAGAGGATCTGTAAATGCCAAAGAAATTAAAATTTTGAAATTTCCAAGGGCCTATTTGTTTTCATTAACATACATAGGAATATGGATTTTCTCAAGTGCTTAAAAATGAGGCATAAGGATAGTTATTCATTTTTAAATCTTCTTTTGACTCTATTTTCATAAAAGAAAACGTTATCTTATGCTATTATTTAAAATTAATACACATTTAAATTTCATTTTTAATCACTACAAAATATACAATGTGTTGAAGTCCTATGTATTTTAATGGAAACAAACATGACCTAAAACTACAAGGTTGTGATTTTGCAAGTATTTTATAAAAAAAAATTTTGGATTTTTCCTTTTTAATTATTCTGTTCGAAATATTAAAAGGGAAAAAGATGGGTTAAAGATAGGAATAATTAATTATTTACTCACTGAGTCTACCCCACCATGGTGCCGGCTATTTCTCTAATAAAGGGATCTAACCAATAAATATTGTTGCAGACGGCCAATAGTTCAAGATCCAATGCTAATATGATACAATATACATCAAATTAGAGGCTCTATACATAGAAAATGATGAAATCGCATTGTAAATTATAAAAACTGAGTAATACTTTAGGATGTTTTATTTTTGTCATAGTAGTGGATTCAATTAACCTTATTCGTGACCCATGCACATCTCTATCTTGATACATCAGAGTGTCTGAAGGATCAAAAAGAGGAAAAGAATCTAAAAGGATTATATATATATATATATATATATGAAAAGTACCCACAAAACAATAATCTGGTTAAACAGTTTAAGTCCAATTTATGAATCATGTTTTGCTTGTTCCGGTCATTCTTTTAAGAAAGAATCTATGAACTATTTGTTATATTTGACCTTAATCACATGATCACCTTTAGCATTTCAGATATGAATAATAAAATCTATGAATCACCCGAGTACCTGACTCCATCAAATGTTGAGTGTGTGAAGAAGAGCAAGCCTTTGTGCCGGAGTTTACAACTCATCTGTATTTCTCTCGTAATTCATGCGAGTGATGAAAGAGCCAAGCAATAATCTTTTGAGGTAAAGCAAGTTACCCTGGACCCATATATTTATAGATCCATGTGATGGTTCCTTTTCATCATGGAACTCCTATTTTATTAGAACCATCTCTCTTATAAGTAGTTCGAGGAGAAGTCCAATAGAGTTTCTAAATTACCAAAATAACAAGCAATCTTTAATTGCATTGGACTCCAGAGGTGGGACCCATCTGGTCAAGTGGACCAGGCGTCCCAAATTCTAACACTATGGTCAGCTACACATACCTTGGCTATAGATATTCATGACTTTTGAATATTTCAGGCGCATTTTGGTCAAGGTGACGACACTACTGGATAATTCGAAACTTCCGGAAAAAAAAGTAAAGAAAAATTATGTTACCTTTTAGTAAATTATTTTCTATCTAATAATTGCTTTGCAGTCAATGTTTTGAAACCTTGTGGAGTGAACAATTTGGTTGAGTGCGTGTTTGGATGTACACAGAATTGAAATGAGGTGAGATAAAAAGTATTTATTGCCCAGACAAGAAAAAACATAGGGTTATATTAAAAGCGCACAAATTTAAAATTTTCTTCTTCTTTTTTTAAAAAAATTTGTAAAAAACATTTTTTTCCACTAAACGACAAAAAAAAAAAAAAAAAAAATCTCTTTTCACACAAAAGTAAAAAAGATTATCTATCAAGCAACTAAAAACAAAAGCCCATCATAACTCCTCCCTTATATTTTATGCTCTCTTGATTTGATCTTTCACCTCACTTTACGTCAATTCACCGTACATCCAAACACGTTTGAAGAAGACAGAAAAGAAGGTGGTTAATTTTGATGGGGTTTTTGGGGTATTTCTAGCAAGGGAGGCTGACGATAAAAAATAATAATGATAATAATGAATTTACGGAATCTTATTCCATGTTTTCATGTTTTTCTTCTTGTATCCATTTGAATAGAATATCTAAGCTTTATTTTTTCATTAAAATCACTTAAATAATTAGTGGAGGGTCCAACCAATTTACAATTGCTTACATACTTTTGACCGAAGTGCGCTGGTGGGCCTTTTTTAATCAGTACAATTCTTTTTCTTTAACCGGACCGGTGACAACCTTATTAGGTTCATGGGCCAGGAGCCGCCTTATATATAGCGAATTTGTGCTTTGTAATATCTCCTAGTAGCCATGATTTTGAAAAATCAAAATACGATGAAAGGAATGATTAAGACAACACTCATGAGTATTAATATTTATACTTTGAGCAAGTGGGGCTATATATATGCTTTGAAGGCTCCTAATTAGAAAGGCTTAAGTGGAGCGAGGGACGTGGTCAGAGAAAATTTGTATTCTAGCTTTCTGTTTGCATCGCCAAAAGCTTTACAGAAGAAGCATCAGCTGATGCCTCTCTCAAGTCCCTTTCTTTGAATTGCATCTTTCGGCCTTCAGAATCCGAGTGTGGGCTGTGAAGAGCATTCAACGATTCCACCAATGCTTATTGGAAATGATAGAATGAATAGAGGAAATGTGCAGTGCACTGCTGTAAAGTTGACTTCAACTGGTTGGACTTTTGCATGACCTATTTTTGTGCTGATAGGAAGTGACCTAATAATGCACCGGAAGTCTACAAATTGTGTAGGATCCTGACCATTCATCCATCCTATGGGCTTGCTTTCTTATATGATATGTTCAGATTATATATATCTGTGGTTTTTGCTCCATATAATTAAGCTTTTTCTAATGAGTAGCACATATGATGCCTCTTGGTGGAGTCAAAGTGGCCGCTAAAAAAGCAATTGGTGGATTATATATACATTCATCAATACTAGCCAAATTAATAGGATGCTGCTAGGCGCATCCAGTCAGAGGTGGTGGCAATTTTGAGCAGTATATTGGTTTAATTATTTATTTCACCACCTTTATTAATGAAAAATGTTCTCATATAAGCTCAATGATGTCCACTTGGGTCCACCTTTGATCAATGCAACCCATTTGATACTCTTGTCATTACATGTTTTCAGCATTAGAACCAATTTTGCTCGTTGAATCTTCACTGGCTGTTGGATTGAATATCAACAAAATCTATAGTTAAGACACCATGAAGTTTAAGGTTGTTAAATCAACAATTAGAATAATTTGTTCGGGTAGATTTTATTGCTTCCCTTGTTTATAAGGAGACTTTTCATTTGCCTTTGTCCCATTGATATTTGATAGACACACATGTAAGTGGGCTCCACGAGCTGGACTGTACATGAATAATATGCGATCTGCTCATAGGAGAACATTCTCTTTTTACTAAGATAATGAACAACATGAATGAGATAGATTGCCCATTAATATCTAATCCATATAATTACTATTACACGTTAACTTGCACTATATGTCAAACATGCCTTTCTCGGTTCTCAATTAGGCACAACTAAAAACTTATTAAAGTCGTATGATCCTTTTTTATTTTGTTTTGTCAATTTTAGCTTTATATCTTTTAGAGGCCCCATGGAGAGTTAAGATTCTCCCACTTCACTTGTGTTCGACCCTCGCCTTAATGTCTTTGGTTATCTAGAACTTTGGGCTCTTAGTACTAACCTACACCTACAATTTATTTGAGAAAAAATTGGTTGTCTGCGTAATCACCCTTGATAATTGAGTTTTGAACTATTTTGAACCCCACATCTACCTATAGCTACCATTATCAAAAGAGACTGGCTACAAAAATGCCCGGCAATTTTCCTGAGCTTAAAAAAAATTCCACCTGCGAGGCTTACCTGATGTCACGAAAATGAAAGGGAAGTAGAGATGTCTAGATCTAGACATAACTTAAGGCCAAACATTAGAACAGCTCCTTACCCGAGTGGTAAGGAGCGTCAGTTCATACCTAACTACATCGGATATGTCACTTCTTTTTGTTGGTGCGGGCTCTTTTCCTACTTGTGTGAGCTTTCTTTCCGCATGTGCAGAGTTCCCGTATGCGGGCTTTCTCTTGGATCCCACTCTCCTTGGCTGGGGTCAAAAAACAAAAAAAAAATGCCCGACATCACTTGATCATCAAACAGTTGTAGCTCTAAACTAAGACCGACAAAAGTAATGGGTTTGCAATAGTATGAACCTGTTGTGATTAAAATCCAATGGTGGTAATAGTCTAATTAATGCCAACTTTCACAAACAGTAAGATATCGACCATAAATGCGGTCCCATCCCCTCACCACCAACAACAAAATTGAAAATAAAGGCTCGGAGTAATTATATAGACACAAAGCGGTATATCAAAATAAAAATTCTGTTGTCATCTCATCTCTCTCCTCATTATTATTAAAATTATAAAGAAAATGCCTACATATTGGACAATATATATTTTGTTTTGATGCATCATCATATCCATTACCATGCCATTGCTCTCTACACCAAAGCTAAGCCGGAAATGAATTGTTTGCAAAATTACATAAATGCTAGCATTAATGCAATCATCACATCATTCCCATCCATTTACATCATTTGCAAGCCTAGCTAGTTCTAATTGGGAAAAGAACACATGCCTTGATGCACCCTGTCATGCCATCAACATCATTACCCTTGATAACATGGCTTAATTTGTTAAAGAAAGAAAGAAAAAGTTATCATACTCGTAACGAGGGGTAGTTGACCCGCCTGTAAATTTGTGAAGTGGAATAAGGTATAGGTTTCCTCTCCTCTCGTCTTTGTGTTTTGTCATATATGCGTTTGTATGGATTTACTGGGCACTGATAAAAAAAATAATTTTGTTGGGTTAAAGATTAAAGTTACCCACATCGTAAAAGAAAGAACTTTTTTAGTGGCTCAGGGTGGGGTTTTGAATGTGTTATAGTAATTTTCTGCGTATGGGTTTTGAGGTTTTGAATTTTCTGTAGTTATTATCATCGTTGAGGTTGCGGGGGAGAGCACGTGCATCTACGTCGACATGCTTCATCATCACCTCAATTCTTAAAAGGAGAAATAGCATGCATGCATCACTGTCATCGCCATCATCAAGACTCTGTTAACCATTGTCTCATGCAGTACAATATATTAATTGGTTTCAGGAGAAATGTAAAAATATTCGCCGCTTTGTGCAAAAAGAAAAGTTATATGGTTGGGAATTGGGATATGCATATTGAAAGCAACTACAAAAAGGCCACTTCCCACATGGATGCACGGCAAATGTACATGGATACAAGGCAAATATGAAGGTAATTGGAGTGGGTGGATCTGGATATAGATTGATAACTGATGATGGACGGATATAACTGCAGCTAAATTATTTTAACCTATATTTTGAGTGTTAAATGAGATCATGGAAAAAAGCCAATGGTGGATGACGGTCGCATTAGTTGCGAGCAAGAGCGTTGCATATGTCTATGAAGGAATTTGATTGATCGTAGCCAGGTAAGCTCTTTAGATGAATGACAATAAGGGTGTAAACCTAGCTGATAACAAATACAAGCTTGGTTGAGTAAGACTTACCTGATCCATGGCTATGCTTTTAATCATGCTGATCTCTTGCCGAACCAAGCTGAATAAGCCCTAGTTTGAGTTTAGATTATGAGCTAATGAAGCTGAGTTTTTAGCTTAACTCAAATAGCGCTTATACCGAGAACGGCTACTTAGGTAAGTGGCAGCAGTTCTCACCTCATTGCCCTGGGTTCAAACCCTGGGTACATTCTTCCAGCTTGTGCGGGTTGTCTGGCTCAGCTTGTTGACAGCAAAATTTTCTCCTACAAGTACATTACAGTTTTATGAAGCCAACTTGAGCACACCTTTAATAAGTGTAGCTCTTTTCTCACTCTTATCCGATCTGGCACTATGCCCTGTTTTATGCTCATCAACCCTTTACTAACTGTTGGATTGATTAAAAAAAATAAATCAGCTGTTAACAGGCCATTAAACTTTAATACTATTAAATTAAGGGCTAGAATGACTTGATAGAACTGATTTCTTGCATGATTCTTATCCATAAACAGATCGCTCTCTCCATTGTAATCCCCAAAGTGGGCCCCATGAGCCAGACCACATACTGTGTATATTTAGTTTGCTTGTAGGTAGGGATGTCAGATGGGCCGGGCCGGGCCGGCCTGCCAGTCAACGGCACGACCCACAGGGCACGGCTCATGCCAAGGTTCCTCGGCCCGTTGGCCCGTTTGGCACGGCCCTCCAGGCCCGCTAGATGGTGGGTTGCACCCAGCGGCCCGCTAGGCCCCCTGGGCCCGCTGGTATATTTTCCTCTATTTCAAGGTAGCCAACTAAGACCTTAGATTCTAGATGGGTTACTCAGTAACTGCAACTGAGCCAGGCTAAACCTGAAACGTAACAAGCTTGACCCAAAAAATAATGGGTATGGGTCCAACTTAAAACCTGGCGGGTTGGGTGGGTTTGCGTCCTGAGTCCAAGATCCAATGGGTGTGAATATGATAATAGAACCAACTTAGACCAAATATAATAATAAAATTATATCACTTTAGTATATTTCCCAAATATCTAAATACAGTCAATGTTATAACCATGAACCCAACCTAGACCCAGGTAAATACAAATAGGTTCAGATCCAGGTGGACCAGTCCCAAGCTAGCAATTGGTTACATCCCTTATAGTAATATCAACAAGGCAGCAACCAGCACTTTGATATTTATTTATTTATTTTGAGTAAATAAGAGAGATTCATTAAAAGGAAGAAAAACAAACAACACAGAACCAACCATAGAACAAAACCTCACTGCATACCACTCCATATTGGCCATGCTTGTAAATGATGGGCTGACTTATTAAACTTCCTAAGAATAAATATAAAGTCAATACTAGCAAAGTCCTTAGCGGTCTCAATAATATCTAAAACCACATAATTAATAGACAATTCCATCTCTCCTTTGATCAATCACTTCTTTGGCAATATAATTACACTTTGATATTTAGTTGGTTGCATGAAGACATCAACAACAAACTTCTTTCACCTTCAGTGATTTAGACATAGAGCCTGAAGTGAACAAATCCACAGGTTGGTTATGCTAGCTAATTTTTCAGTAGCTTCCTTTTATTGTGTGATGGTGGGGGGCCAATTTTAATACTGAAAAGACAAAAAAAAAAAAAAAAATTGGGGAAAAAAAAGAAAGAGGCACGCCGGGCATGGAGGCACGGCACGGCCCAACCCGCTCCAGCCCAGCCCATGGCGGGCCGTGCCGGCCCAGCATGGCCTGTTTGACACGCCTACTTGTAGGTGAGAAGCTTCCCTTGCTGACAAACTTACGCAAAAGCATAAAGATGAGACAAGAAATGTAGAGTTTTTTTTTTTATATTTTTCTATTTCTTTAAACGTGCATCCTCATTCCTATTGCAAAAACCACAAATCTCTTAGTTTCTTGTGATAATTTTCTGATATACTTTCTTGAAGATTTATTTTCACAATAATATCATAATAATTTCAATTGTCATCAATGTTATGATATATATAGGTTGATTATGGTTTTTGATTCATGAAAAGAAATCAATTTCAAAATTGAGAAAATGGGGGTGAATAAAAGTTACTTTTAAGATTGAGCCAACAACTTATTGTTGTAATAAATATAGATCTTAATTTGACATTAGAAGAACTTATAATAGCTTGTTGAGTTCGAGTCATAAGCTTGCAAGCTATATTATAAACCATCTTACTTGTGTGCATTTGTACATATTTCACTTTTCTCTAAGTAATTTGTTTTCCCAATCTTTTATTTTTTTTTCCTATACATTCAACATTTACAAAGCTTGCTATATTTTTTAGTCTAAAATTTATTTTTAAGTGATCTTTTTCTCATAATATTATGATAAAAAACACCAAGTTCAAAATTATTTAATATCTTCCACATAAGATTTGCAACATTCATGTACAGAAGCTCATTCCTCTTGTAGTGCATGGATGGTATCAAATAGACAGTATCCAATGTTCCATAACAGATGCACATGTGGCATCACGACTTTGATTGATAATGATGGGTCACCCTTTATATAAGATTTACTTATAAAAATATGATGGTTATTGGCGGCCAATCTACGGCTCTTGTCGAGAAAAACACCGAGGTTCTATCCTCGGTAAGGGAAGAAAGAGTTTGCCTCAAAGGGGCAAATAGCATCAAACGAGTAGTCTTTTTTGTTTAATGGTAGTCTCTTTTCTAGAAAATCAAGAAACTCCAAGTCTAATCCTTTGGTCTTTCTTTTTATCCCTTTCTGGTAGAAACAAGTGGTGGGAGAGTGATACTCTAAAAAATGTAAGGATTTTGGATCCATCCTGGATTTCTCTAGTGATAGTGATGCTAAGGTACCTAGAGTACACGGCTGTAGGTAGTCGCACACTTGTGTAATGTGTACCACCCCGACTCACCCATCTAGCAGAAAAAAAAAGAGGAGACGTGGAGATCTATTTGTATTGCATTATAGCCATTGAGAGATTTAACGGATCTATTTGCATCTGTCTCAACTTATGGGATTAAAAACCTAACCCTAGAGTTCCCTTATCACTTATATAGACAAGCCTTGAAGAGTTACGCTAACTAAAGACATACCGAGAAACCCACATCCATCAGAGTCATCAGAGTCTTATGCGGGATAGATCAAATTTTAATCTAAGTACTTGGGTGTCTTAATCTCTACCCTTTGCCATGCTTGATCCGACGTGAGGGCTGTGGCATGTGAGTTACATGATTTTCTATATTTTGATGCCTTCAATGCCTCTTTGGCAAATTCCTTTACTTTTTCTTCGTGCAATGGATAGAAAAGATGCAATATTTACTTTTTTTTAACAATGGCTATAGGCATTAAGAGCTCTAAAGTAGCTAAATTTATGAATTCAGTGGACAGTGATCGTCAGCTCCATCCATTGATTGCTGGGCATAAGAAAGAAAAAGGGAGAAAATGAAAGAAATAAAAGAAAAGCTATAACTTTCAATAAAAATATGCCATATCCGTCAAGTTCTAGTTCTTTTTTTAAGATGATTTTTTAAAAATATCTACTTTTTCCATAAACTCCATGCACCTCTTTTGCTGATGATTGTGATTGGGCGGTCGCATGGCGCAATGTTTTGGATGCCGTCTAATTCAAGTTTACCGATGAGTTTCAAGAGTCCAAACACATACAGATACAGGCCAAAAATAATTCATCCATTGACTTCGGGTTCCACCCCCCATCAAACTTGATTCGTGCCCACTCGTTGTTGTTCTTATTCGTCTCTCCATCTGTAATTGAGCAATTAAATACCAAGGAATGGGGTCGTCATCACAATTGTGGTCCATGTCCCTTCATGCTTGGACCAAGTGAACACACTGTTGAGATCTTGTCAATGTCACCTTGTCAACCACATACATAGACAGCTAGAGTTGCAGGCATTACAGACTTTATTACAACTAATGCATCATCAAGGTTGTGGTCCTTTCAATATTTATCATCAAATTAGTTTGGGGGTGGACTTTGGAAATTGAACTTCGGGCCTCTTATGTAAAATTTCCCCTTACTCAGCCTAAAGGGTGTTTTTTTTTTTTTTTTTTTTTTTTTTTTTATATTATTTATAATATTTTATGGGGATGGGGAAAGTACAAGGATAATATATATATATATATATGGCGATGCTCTTGTGAAAGCATCTCTCACCTTATTGTAAAAGATGAGGTTGGGACCCTTATATTTAAGTTATTGGCATTGGATATGGATGTGAGCACCCTCACTTAATCACTGATGGGCCATTTTTTCATGTGTTAGTAGCTGTTAAAGTGCAAATTGGAACACATATTCCAGTGGAGAAAAACAGGTAGACGGGTCCACTTTAGATATGGGCTATGTATGGATAATACAAATGGACAGTTATAACGACTGATCGCTAAGCATGTGCAGCCCACAGTAATGAATTTATGGCATTTATTTATGTCAGGACCGAATACTTCATCCAACTGTATCATCAAATCATGGTCTCCACAAAATTAGATGCCCTGATGCTTTTGGTTGCAGCCCTAATTGCGACTTAAATGGATATGGTTGGCAAGAAAGTAGAAAACCCATCATCCGAATCCTTTCTCCTAACTTCTTTTTTTTTACCCTCTCATATATCTATATAATCAGTACATCCAAACAAATTAACCCAATTATTGATAAAAACAACTATTGATCAATTTTTTAAAATATTATACTTTGTTGTCCACTTCATATGCACACTAGTGTTTATTTTTGGGGTGCAGGTGCCACATTGCCACGTCATATAGAGTCTTCTGTGTTTTGCGAGACTCCAATTCACACATTTATGTACACTCCACATGTACTTGACCAGCTGACTAAAGCTCAAAACCTTCCAAAATTATTATGGAGTGGGCTCCATCCGAAACTTCATCCGAAAGAGAGTATTGAAAAATATTTATGAAATCTCTACTAACCCCTCAAGGTTTTAGTACGAATAGTTAGCGGAGGAAACTTAAGAGGGTTCGAAATCCCTACTAAAGCCTCCCCTTTGATCACTGTTTATTGATAACAATTTTTGAATGTGCTTGATAGGTAGAGAACTATCTTTAAAAAAAATAAAAAGAGTTACACTCAATTTAATTTGACAAGTTATTATAAACGGTCGTCTCACACAAACCCTCTGCCTATTCCAAGCAATGGAAACTCCAATGCATGACGAATGAGCGGCAATGGAACTGCAATGGAGGATGATTGGGCGGGCCATTAGAACAAAGCGCATCTAGGGACCAAACACATGGTGAAGTGACAAAGGAACCATCTCCCTCAATAGGTTTGAGAACAAACTAATTCCTTTCTTAAGGTATAATTACTCCTTTTAAAAGCATGATATTACTTTAGACATGAGGAATCTTCACCACTCCTCGAAAGCTACTGGAGTGCCTTTTAAGCATTTTTATTACCTTGGAGGCAAAACAAGGCAATTGATGATGGTTGCCTTATATTACAACTTTTTTCTACTATTGGGATTCAAAGGGAAAGTGTATTTTTTTTTTTAATCTCGTATAGAAGTCTAGTCATGACAAGTACTTTAATCTAAGTAAAAATATCCTTCTTCTAAGGGATGATTATCTTACCAGGTCCTATTATTTATTTGTTAAGCTTGACCCAAACCAATATTCTATCAAAGGAAAAAATTGATTACTTAGAAGATTTTGGACCAAAGGATATTTGTGGACAAGCAAGGCCCATATTTTATTTCATAGGTCTCACAATTGATAGATCTGCGTAAAAAACTCCCAAATGGGGCAAACCTAGCCCTTCAATTGAAAACCATAAAATTGGATAGTTGCACAAGAAACATGGCAGTAGACACTAGTCCTCATTCAACAAAGAAAATGACCAACTTAGAGCTCATTGATTTTTAACATGGGATTCCAATTGGCGCGTGTACTTTATTTATTTATTATTATTATTTATTTTATATTTGACTTAAAACTAGTTGAAATAGAAGTTTGAGTGATTTAAACTATTTGACAAACTTTTGTCTATTTAATAAAGCAACCAAAAGATAACTTTAAGATAGACATGAATGTCTAAATCTCGCGGACACATATTTTGCTCCTTTTCTTTTCTTTTCTTTTTGTAAGTTTGCTCATATTATTTTTACGAAATGACACGTTTGCAGATACTCCAACTTTATTACAAATTTACATATACTACTTTTGCAATATGACAATCTTGATCCTATAAGTTTTATGTTATGACTTGTTTGGTTTTCTAAGTGAATAGTTATACCATACAATCTTATTTATAAGAGGGTCTAATTAAAATAGCTCATAATTTCCTATTTAAAATAGACAAAACTCGCCCCTGTAGTGGGTCCATCGAAACAATGGTCCAGAGTGTGTAACCATGGTCTCCACCCCACGTATGCAGAACTGAGGCCCAAGTGCCCATCCATCTCCTGATTGACATCATTAACCTCCTCTCCTATAGTTCCAGGTAGTACAAAATCAATGGATCAACGGATGACAGTTGGCACCATCTGTCAGCGCGGTGGAGATTGAAAAGTGGAGAAATGGTCAATGCTCAGTCGTCATTATCAAGCACAAAGTCAAAGTAGGGTTATGGGCTCAAGAAGTGAATATGGTGCCACACATGGCTACTAAATTAAACATATAATAGTTTAATGAGAATTATACTCTAAACCCTGTCTTCTACTTTTTAATCACACTAATCTCTAAAGTTTGGCCTTCTCCACAGAAATTTATCCTAGAACACAGGAAGTCTCTATCCATAAAAAGGCTTTGGAAGCTTTGGATGTTCTTGTTCTTTACATAATATTAGTAAATCTGTTAATCATGGACTTGTGTGAAAAAGGAAAAAATAAATAAAATGGAAGGACCTATTTTCTGTAATTTTGGAATGGTTGGACTCGTATGAAATTAGGCAAATCCAAAGGGCTGAAAGAATAATAGGCTGTAGATAGAAGTTGAAATGTAAATCTTTTATTTGGATTGAGTTGATTCTTCCTCTGACTTGATTTTTATTTAACCCTTCTTACAGTACCAATAGTATAATAGTATTATTATTAGGATGTGGTGTTCAAAGTTTTTTATTCATTCACCTGGGTTGCTAATTACATTTGTCAATGGAACCACAACCAATCAATGTCTTTTTGGATTCTACGGCAAAAGTTTCTTTCTTTATTCTTTAGATGATTTGTTGATTTCTTCCATGGCCCACAGAATAGGGGGTTTACAACTATTTTAGAATCACTTTCCAATGAGGGGTCCCCTCTTTTTGAAATAATATTGGTTAGTAAGGCATCAAAAGATGATGTGAGCTTCATACCAAACATTCACAAGGCATAGAAGAATTCCTTCTTTTCTTACCTACCATGTTAGGCGTCTTACATGTCAAGATTCATGAAATAAATTATCTTCTATTGCCTTCTTAATTTAATGTTACTATCAGTTGTTGTCGCTGTTGTTGTTTGAATAATACTCTCAACTGATTTGGCTGGGGAAGCTCGGATCATGGGAAGTTTTTTTGTTTTTTTTTCTTCTAATCAGGGGTGTCCAAGGCTTCTTTGAGCACCTGACTATCCCCCGGGGTGGTGGCCTCCCCCTATTTCCACTTATCTGGTTCGTCGGGCTCTATAATAGCCTGGGGTCCCAATGCATTGGCGGGCTTCGATGTTGAAACCTCCGAGTGGTTACGGAGTGCCCCAACCAACGGCGCTACCAAGCATTGGTGGAACATGGGAAGTTGGCGTGAGGAAAATGAATAAAAGCCCTGTCAACAGTTGATTAGCCTTTTCCTCTTTGCAATCTTTTTTCTTTGCTATTCTTTAATTAATCTGGTTTCTGCTAACAGTGTTTTGAAGAGTGGGCATGTAAGGATGAATGCAGGTTGGATTTTGGTCAGGCCTGGGCCTGATTATGATCCACACCCAGACTGGACATGACTTTTCCGGGTCCTTAAAGAGGTGTTAATCTGTCTGTTCCAGCTCACAATACTTGTAAGAGTGGTCCATCACATCACATGTGAGGATGAATGCAGTCTGGGCTTGGGTCAGACGTAGGCCTGAAAATACAATCTGTAACCAGACCCAAATCTTAGGTTCCTTGATAGATTGGAATAAAAAACATAATTTATGTAGCTGATCCAATGCTAATTGGGTCCTTGATAAATTGGAATAAAAAACATAATTTATGTAGCTGATCCAATGCTAATTGGGCAAGGCTCTCACAACAATGAGGATTTAAATGCCCACATATATATTCAATCCAATCCAATCCAATCCAATCCAATCCATCCACAGATTACACCTCTATCTCAGTCTATTTTTCAATGAATTAGAATTGAGGGGCCATTTTTCATTCCATGGCCTCGTACAACTTAGGCATCTGAGAAATAATTAAAAGTTCTCTACATGGATGTCTGACACGCGAACCTTGTTGTTCTTTTCCCTCTCACAGAAGAAAAAAATAAGAAAAGTAGCAGTCCAATTCCGGACCACGTGAATGTCATTGGATTGGACCGGCGGGGACTTCTTTGTTTGTCCTTTTTCTTTCTCCTTCTCCCCTTCCAATGTGAACCGTTTTGCTTTGGAATGAGGACCCTCCATCTCCATCTGATGGGTGCATTTTTTATTTTTTTTTTATTTTATGGCCCACGATTTAGAGAGCACAACTCTACCCATTTGATCTGGAGTCTCAAGGCGGCTCATGAAACTGGATGGATAGGATTGTCAGAAAAGAGACCATCCATGTAATGATCTAATAATAAATAAATCTATAAATCATTTGGGGTAAAAGAAATAAATAAATGATTGAAGCATCTCATCATCTTCAATTAAACATTATGTTTTCAGGAGACAGAGAAAATTAGCAAGGGTTTATAAATTTTTAGTTTGGGTCGATTTTTTATTTTGTTTGCTTCTTATACAATTCCAAGAAAAAAGAGTTTTTCCAGTTCCCAGTGCCCACTAGCAAATATTTCAATAATCTTTAGCTGGTGAAGTGAATTCATGGAGCGGTGGCTTCCTGTTTAATGGATGGAAGATGAAGTAATCAGAAAGGAAACTAAATAATTTTCAATGTTGCCCTTGTCAATTTCTTTTGGTAGAAAGGTGGATTTTATTGAAAGCACACAGCATTATAGACAGGTTGAGTTTTTTTTTTTTCCTTTTCTTTTTCTTTTTCTTTTTCTTTTTGAGGAATTTACGGTAAAAATCCTCGTAGGGCCATATACACCAATCAGAACTCCGTATCATATTGGACACAGGAAGGGTCCTCATGTGGCCCTTTTAATTATTTTTTTGTCATTTTGCGATACGGTCAATATCGACCATTATGTTAGTCAGATTTTTTTCTCACTCTGTAACTGTCATATTTGCTGAATAGAATATAATGGTCGATATTAATTATTCTGTCAGTCATATTTTTTTAATATGTAACTATCTTATTTGTTGAATACAATAAAATGGTAAATATTAACCATATCGCAAAAAAAAAAAAAGAAGAATCTACTAGAACTTTGGTACTTTTTTGGGTCCTTCCCTTGCTCTGACCTCATTTTTTTAAACAATCAAAGAAATGATTCTGATAGAGAATAAGACCTAAAAACTTCAATAAAATTAGGTAGAAGATTCAAAGTGCAATATCATCCAAATCCATAAAAACCCACATAGAAAATCAATCGAAGATATGATTTTTAAGAGAAAAAATCGCTAAAACTTCAATAAAATGAGTAAAATAAAATTGGCCAAATGGCAATCCAAACCCATAAAACCCACAAAGAAAACCGATCAAGGGTATGATTTTTAAGAGAAAGAATAGCTAAAACTTCAATAAAAATGAGTAAGATCAAATGGGGGAAATGAACAAAACAAACTACTAAAGTATTTGAGCTCGTTGGCAGTTTTGGCCTTCTTGAGTATCTTGTTGAGATCTTTCTGGAGCTAGAGTTTAGTATCCCATTTCACGAGCTGGTTGGCGAAGATTGCGCCGAGTCCCACTTCGAGGACGTGCTCCCAAGGATCTGAAAAAACTAAGAAATGGGTGAGGACTGAAATATTGATTTCATGAAAAAGGAGACATCCAAACATCGTCAAAGAGAGGAAATTGAGATGGGGGAAGAGAGAGGGAGAAACGACGCCTCATGAGGGGTAGTTTCTGAGGGTATTTGAGTAAATTTGAGTATTCAAACCCATAAGAGCTCCAATCAACGTAGTTGTGGCCGACATCTCTCTCTCATCCATCTTCTTATTATTCTCTCTCCATGGCGATTTCCCTCCTCCTCCAACGAAGATGATCCCATGCTCACCGCCTTCCATTCATTCATATCCTCCCTCTCCCTTAGCCGCATCCACTGCGACCAAGAGAGAAAATTCAAATTTCTATTTGAGTTCTATAAATCAAGAGCAACCACCACAGAAATGGTTGAAATCGACCATATTGCTAAACGAAAGAAGAACAAAAATGCACTAAGAAGGCCCTTTCCGTCTATACGGTGCTATTGGGATCTCATCAGTAGTCTGAGATTCTATGGGGCTTTTACCCGTAAAATCATCTTTTATATATATATATATATATATATATAAAACTTTCATCCCATCCTTATAAGTTGTGGATAGGATTTTCATACTTATGGTGCACGTCAGTTCTTGGTGTTTGTGGGTTGCCATTGAGGTCAATTCATATTTAATAATCTTTCAAATTATTAGGTAGGTTAAACTATACCAAACCGCATACGCGTGGATCAGATGCCGGTTGCGTTACACATTGAACAAATGGGTCAATTTCATAGGCCGGGTTAGGTGTTCCCACCCTTACTTAGTTACTTTGATGCCATTGGTGTTTAATGGATTCCACTTCCAGTTGTCCTGCATAACACCGCCCTTTGTTACGGAGTATGTTATCAAGACTCAAAAACCAAAGACTTTGAAGGAAGAAGGAAAAAAAAAAAAAAAAAAACCCTATTGATTCAATATGAGTTAAACAATCTAAGATATTTTCAAAATATTTTTATCACCCTCTGGACTTGAGTTACACGTTTCATGAGCCGGGTCGGGCAGGATGGGCATGCTCAAGCTGGGCCCTCCTTCAGAAACATAGGTCCATATTTGGCCCAAGCTCCACATGTACCATAAGTGGACACCCAAGCCCGACCTGGATGAAAGATATCATCAGGCCTTAACCTGCCCATTTAGTCAATGGGGCCTTGAGCAATGGGCCGGGCCAGTTCAGGTTTTCTATCGCTTGTTTGTGCTTTCCATTACTTACATAGGCAAATGAATCACTAAACTATAAGCATCACTTATTCAATCCGGGCCAGGTTTTGGGCTCTCCATCATTTGACCCAATGCCAGCCTAATTATTATAAGGGCCCACATTTTAGATCCAGACCTGGCCCGAATACTAAAACTAAAGATTCAAACTCGATCAAAAGCAGGCTGTGAATGGGCTGGCCCTGCCCATGAGCACCCTTGATTGGTGCCAGTGAGCAAACTACCTTGTTTTACGGATTTTGGCTGCTAACAAATATGAAAGCAGCACAGACAATCATTTACCAAACCTCCAAATTATCAAGATGACAATTTTTGAATGCTAGCCCCATGGTAAAATCCCAACTGTTAACAAGAGCAGTGCGGTGCTGGAGGATAGGGGAGGTAAATCTACCCCAAGAAAGATGATTGTCATTGACCACCTTATACATCTGCCATCTTCTGCAGATGTTATGTGATATGATCTTGAGAGGTGCAAAAGCAATTTATTAAGGGCCCATTTGTCTGGATAAGAATACAACGAATTGAATAAATAGGAATTCTGGGACTTGTATTTCTAAGTGGTTAAAAGTAAACAAATTAAGGAGAATATTAAAAAATGACCATAAAATAATCTTCTCTTTAATAGAGGAGTGGGAAATGGAAAATGAATCTGCGGCCTTCACCTCAGGAATTTAAATCCTAACAAAGTCGAGATCCAATCTAAATCTCCACCTTATTTCCTTCAACCTCTTTAATAATCCTCAGTTGGAGCCCATTTGACCTTGAATTCCAATGTATTCAATTTGATGCAGACAAACACCCCCTAAGAAAGCAAAAGGCTTGACAGGGCAGAGCTTCAACCAGATGGGAGAAAAGTTTTTTTTTTTTGTTCATAGACACCAGAGGCAGTAATCGGCATGTTTTATATTGCAGTCTTCTCCTCCATTCTTTTCCTGGTGGAAACGTTGGTTTCTCAAGCTGCTTGAAATCACATTTATATAGCTTTGCTAACTTTGTGCCGTCTGTGGGTTCAAACTGCATTGCTGAAATGGTGACAGGTTGAACCATGATGCCAAAAACTGTAATCCACTGGTTTCCGATTCCAGTAACTTTTCGTCCATTTTGTTCCATGAGGGAAATGGTTGCATGGCTCTCAAGAGGTGCTTGCTCTTTTTGGATGAGACCACTTGAATAACTGCTTGCAGCCCTGCTCAGATTGTTGAATGGAAATACCCCTAGCTGGAGAATGAGTTTCAACCAACCAATTTATGCTTCTTTGATAGCATGCGTTGCATTTTTTTTTTCAGCCCAAATGAATGCCTTCTAGCAATATCTCACATCCAACTGCAATTCCTCTTCCACCTTGGGGCCCTTCATGTGCACCCACAAATGCCCAAGCACCATATATATAACCTCCCAATATGGGTGCACTCTATCCCCACATACAAACTCCCATACCCTACTATCAACCTCAATAACACTGCAGCCAACTTCTTTTTTGTTGCCAGTCCTTCTCATCATTCCCTTGACCCTTTCCACATCTCCCCATCTCCTCTCCCCAGCATACATGTTCCTGGCTATGACATAGTTCCCCATATTCCAAGGCTCCATTAAAACTGCCTTCCTCATCACCCTCTCTCCTCTCCTAACATCCCTGTGGCATGCACAAGCAAATAGGAAAGAACTCAAGACTATCCCATTCACTTCACCAGAAATGCTCTCAATCAGCTCCTCTGCTTCCTCCAAACACCCGGCCCTCCCCAGAAGATCTACCATACACCCATAGTGCTCAATCCTTGGTTTAATCCCATATCCTTCCATCTCTCTAAACCATTTCTTTCCTTCATCAACCAGCCCTGCATGGCTGCAAGCGGTCAAGACTCCTATCATTGTTACTTCATTTGGCTTAACTCCTTCCTTCAGCATCTCCAGAAACACTTCCAACGCTTCATTTGCACATCCATTAACTGCAAACCCGTTGATCAATGCATTCCAAGAAGCTACTTCTCGTTCATGCATCTCATAAAAAACCTGCTGCGCTTTCCATATTTCACCGCACTTCGCATACATATCTACCAGTGCAGAGTAAACAGTGCTGGTTCTGTTGAGTCTCTTTCGTTTGACATAGCCATGGAGCCAACTACCCAAATCCAAAGCACCCAAATCAGCAATTGCAGGAATAATGCTCACAACAGTCACTTCATCTGGTTGGAACAGTGAATTGGACTGCATTTCTCGGAACAACTTGAGTGCCTGATGAGGTTTCTTATTCTGGCAATAACCGCCAATCATCGCATTCCAAGAGAATAGATTCTTCTTGGGCATTGCGTCGAACATAAATCTAGCAGCATCTACCTCTCCATTCTTGCAGTAACCACAGATCAAGGAGGTCCAAGAGACCACATTTTTCTCTGGCATCTCATTGAATAATTGCTGTGCAAGGGGCATATTCCCTAATTTTGCAAATACATCAATCATCGCATTGAAAGACGGCAAGTCCTTTTCTGGCATATGGTGAAACAACTCCTTTGCTGTCTCCGCATCTCCAGACCTAGCATAACCAACTATGACAGCAGTCCAAGATGCAGGGCTTCTGTGAGGCATTTCATCAAACACCCGCCTCGCTGACTCTACATTTCCAAATTTGCCATACATATCGACCATCGCGGTCGACACAAACATATCAAAACAGAAACCCATCTTGACCACTTGATTGTGCAGCTGTTGGCCCTCTATCAGGGCCAATCCAGAGGCACAAGACTTCAACAGAAATGGGAAAGTGTAGTTGTCAGAAGTGAAACAGCCTTCCCTCTTGAGGTCTCGATAAAGGGTGATAGATTCATGGAATTGGAAGTTTTGAACATGAGCTCTGATCATAGAGTTGCAGAGGAAGGTGTCCTTGCCACCGGGGGATTGATGGTCGAAGATTCGCCGGGCATGTCTGATTCCCACAAGTGGGTGGCCTGCATCGGCCGCATCCGAACATGCAGAAATGAGTTTGGTGACGAGGGAGAGATTATTTTCAAGTGCATGCCTGAGCATGAAAGCATGGATCTGGAGAAGAGAATTCCGGGTGTTGGGCCGCTGCAAGAGAGAGATGCATTGCTTCTCTTTTGTGCTCCACAGCATAAGCATAGATTCTCTCATCTCCATCTATGTAGTTGGTAAAACAGCATTACTTTCTGTAGCTTGGGTAGATTTAACTTTGAACTTGACAAAATATGGATGATTGTTTGCATGTGCATGTGCATGTGCATGTGCATGTGCCTGTGCAGTGTAACAGGAAAACCAAGATTAGATAGATGAAGCAAAGAAGGCAGAGAAACAAAGCAGCCAATCCAAAGAAAGAGACCAAACTCAAACACTAGGACTAGGAGGTAGGGAAAAAAGAAAAAAAAAAAACCAGTAGGGTAGAAGAAATAAACAGTCTAGCAAGAAACTCAACTCAAAACAGAGCTTTGAGATGTTATTTACAGAGGTGTCATTACATAACATAGGGAAAGGTTGTTAGCATGTGAAAATCTCAATGTGACCTAAGTTTAAATGAAGGGTTCCTAATTCAATTAGACCTTTCAATTCCTAAATCAGGTTTTGAAAAGAAAAAAACAAAAAAAAAAAAAAACCCTAAAAAAATCTTCCTTCATGAATGTGTAAAGAATTATGAATGTAGAGGTTTTCAGTTTGGGAAAGCCCAAATTGCAGGAGCAGAAAGGCATTCATTACCTTGGTATGCAAAAAAGAGGCATTGAAGAGGAAGGAGACTCCTCTACATAAAGATTAAAGATGAGATATTTCGATCGATGCCTCTTCCTCTGCAGTTCTGCTCAAATGAACTGACGCGGGAAAGAAGGCCACTTTTTATTATAGGGCAAATGAAGAAGGAAAAACACAACTGCTTTTTATAAAAAATTGGGGCCTACTTCCGCCCGTGGGCATATCAACTTCAGGTCATTTTCATCCAATAAAAGTCTAGATGCTCTCGATTAATATGAAGACATTAAATGGTTTGAATTATGAATTAGGAGCCAAGAATAGTGCAAAAAATTAGATGTATGAGGTTAAAAATCTTGGGCATTTTCACAAAATTTTCAACTAGATGGACAACACTGATTAACAATTTGGGGTCACAAAAAAGTGCAAAACATATGTTGTTGAAAGGTTTGAAGTTCGAACCCACAAGGACACTCCTATTGCAACAAATACCACCGCTTCTCACTTACACATAATTGTATAGCACCTCCTGAGTATGTAAATAAAAAGTTAAAAATGACCTTATTTATACACTATTTTCAAACCTTATTTATGCATCACATTCATAAAATGAATGCTAACAGACATGATCATGCGAAACTGGTAGGTATGTACATAATTTACAAACAAATGACTCGTTATGAATATTGAATCATTATGAGACACCCTTTGCTATCAAAGTCTTGATTGTACTTCCTTGATCAATTGCTTGATAGACTTATCAGATATAACAAAAAAAAAAAAAAAAAAAACAATGGACTGTTTTTGTGAAATAAATCCCAGAATAACAGCCACTTTGGCTGCCTTGATACAGAAAAACCCTCCAATCAAGGGCCATTCAACAACAATGAAATTCCTTTCTCCACTCAATAATCCTCCCCCAATATATGAACACAATCATTAAACCAATTCCCGCTCCTCTCCCCCTGCCAAACAAGTTATAAATGACTGTAAAAGGCTTGTTGAAAACAAATAATAATAAGAAACACATTAAACTTGCGGCATTGCTAAGGCAGACCCGTCCGGTGGTTGACTATGACAAGCTCTGTGGTATTGCAAACAATGACATCTTGGCCGAGTTTTGCCCCTGCGCTCTTCAATCCCTTCAAAGAGGTGGCCTGGTCGAACAGATTAAGGACAGGTAGCTTCGAAGCCGGTGGCATTTTACCTGCTGGCAAGAATTGCCTGAAGTCCTCCCTCAACAAAGGCACCTCAGAATCTGCTTTGTTGTGCTTTACCACATTGTCCTTTGCGCTGATGTGGGCCCTGGGCTCCATGTGGTTGGTTGAGAAGCTCTGCTGGTTTGGGAAGTTGGGATAGAGGCTAACATACCCTCTCAAATACAACATATCAATAAGAAACTTCTTCCATGAAGCTTGCCACCCATTAGTTCTAGACTTTGAAATCTGAACTGGATTTTGCTTTGCATCTTCAGTAAACCTCATGTTCATGTAGACATAGAATTCTCTCCAGTGCTTTAGGAAGAAAACAGCACCCCAACTGCAAGGTAACTGGTGCAGATATGGTGTATTTGGGTGCAACTTCTTGAAGAAATCAGTTGCATTCCACTTTGGCCTGTCTTTTACCACCTCGACCAATCTAGGGGTGTAAAGGGAGATTGAAGAAATCTCAGGGAGGGAGATATGTGGGTCGTAATGGTAGGGTAATAGCGCATATTTGATCCATAAGTAGTAGTATGGGGATACTTCCATGTCATCTTCTAGCAGGAGACCGAAATCATCATCAGATGGCGGGTACGAACTCTCACTGACGGCACGGATCGGTCCTCCTTGGATGATTCTCCTTCAGAGAGATTTAGGTCCATGGGGCCAATTGAATTCGCCAACAAGCCTCAGAGTGTCCTCATCCACTTTGCTGTCCATGTTGAAGCTGAGAGGGATCTCATCCCTAAGATAGAAGGCTTCAGTGAGAGATTTGAGAAGCCTTCAAAGGGATGAAGCGCAGCTTTGGGTGATGATGTTTATGGAAATTCGCATTCCATTCCAATCAGCACAAAATAATAGCTACTGCTTGAATCGTTATAAAAGGAAATGTAGTAAAAATGGTAATGGTATCATGTCTCAGGGATGAGGCCACATATTGAAGGATTAGAATAGCAATAGCGCTCCTTCATGTTCCTAGATTTTTCATAACTAAAGAAAAGAACATCGCAAAAGATATAATTGTGTTTCTTACTTGGCAATGCTGTTGATCTCAGATCATCCATCCACAGAACCTTGGCACGGCAGATCTTGGCAATAGAACCAGCGTCAAATGGTTTGAGTTGCTCCCCACTGCCATTTTCAGAGCATTCTTAATATTTAAATCAATATCGGTGACAGTGATCAGTAAACTGGGATTATGGATTTTGATCAGCCCTTTCATACTTGAGTATACAGATTGCAAGATGGGCACCTCAGAATTGGATATTCTTGTGATGGAGCCAACTCCCAAATCAAAGTTCTTGAATCACCTCTCTTTGCAAACCAACTTGGGCCAGTTGAGAGCAGCTGCAGCACCCTCACATGGACAAAAATTGCCTCCTGAAACAGCAATATAGGCCTTTTTGCTGACAGTTGAACAGAATCTCTCTAGAAGGGGTGCAAGTGCTTTCACTTCATCAAGAGAATGAGCATAAAAAAGTGCATCTATTTTTTGAGGATACATTGCAGCCCATTGAGTAACTTAACCAGTTGAGAGAGCTCGCCGCCACTGATCATCTCGGACTTGAACGATATCTTTGAAAATTACCGTGGTCTCAGAGACATAAGCAAGTCGATGCTCACTATTGCCCCAAGTTTCCTTATCATTTGGATCGACAGGTAGCACAAAAGAGGCAGCATTTCTATACTTCTGAAGTTGGTAACTGTACAGCTTTAAGTATATTCATAACCATTAGAAAGTGGAACCTCATCAAAAGCACAAAAAGATAAAGTCAAGCCTTAAGGGATAGAAAGAAAAACAACTAGACCCAAACAGCAGTACTAATGTAGAAATAATTGGTCTGAATTCAGAGGTGAAGTATATGTAGCCTCCTCACATGAATACAAAGTTCTTCCCCACAGCGTTCAAATTGAGTAGCTGACCAATAATGATAAATGAGTAAAACAGATTGAAGGAACAGGGTTTAGTGAGTCCCAATAAAAAAGTGTATGAATTGTCTATTGTCAAGCAGTAAAATTGGATCACATCCCAGCCAATTTACGCTGTTGGTTTATCAATCCTAGAGTTGACGGAGGTGACCAGATCCTAAAAGTTTGATCAATAACCCACAAAAGGAAAATGAAGAAAAAAATTACAGGAGTCTATAATAAAGATCAAAAGATTGGATGGCAGTGGTCTTTCAATTTGCAAGGGCACAGTTTCATCACTTTCACATGCACTAATTGAATGCAATAAGACACCATAGAGGAGCTAATGAAGCAAGTACCCTGTAAATTTTCTTATGAGTAATATAGATTCCTTTAACCAAATCTTGAGGAAACTCTGAATTGAGAAGATAAAATAAAATTGCAGAAACAAACTGATTATCATACATGATCATCAAGTTGGAAATTTAGAAACTTGATAAGGTACTCAACAAAACTTATGCTCTATGAAGATGACTGAATTTTAAAACCTAAAATACTAAAACAAGTACTTGAAAATCTGGATCGACTTTTCTAGATTGCAGGATTAAAAAATTCAAATGACTTGATTGAGCTCTTAAAAGCAAGAAAACTCGAGATAATCATATTGAATTAGGAAAGCTCAGACATAAGTGTATTTGAGATTGGCAGAACTCAAATTCCATCATTAAATTTCAGACAAAGTTCAATTGTCGGTGCCCTGTCAACATGATAAAATGAAGAAAGAATACAAGTTGTTGTGGGGAAGAGTTGATAAACTTGTCTATTCTAAAACTATTGATCTAATTATACTGTCAATAGGGAATCAACACTATGATTATTCTACTAGTCTTCCACACTAAGATGAAGTGAAATGGATGAATTCATTGCTCGGGAGCAACTGCTTACCTGAGATGCAGATCTTCGCCAGTCATGAAAGTCAAAGGAGACTCTACAAACAACGTCTTTACAAGATCCGCGGACAAAAACCAGGAGCTAGACAGAAAATCCACCTGGACAATCCTATTGACTATGATATCATAGGCAGGATCCGGCAAATATAACCCAGCCTCCTTGGATCGAAACGTTCTGTAACTTGGAAATGTAGAGTCCTGTCTAAAAGGCAAAATTCTCCCTATGCTTCCTAGAACTGAATTCTTATACTCGTCTATCCCAGCCACATGTGACAATAATTCTAGGATTTTTTTACCAGGAATCATATCGTCATCGAGAATTTATATACAATCAGCCTCTGATTGTAGAGCCATCTGAAACCTACCATAGTACTTGAAATCATAGCTTGAACTGATGAAGCTGATCTTTGAATTGTTGTAGCTACCGACAATTCTTTTCAGTGAATGCTCATTAGGACTACTGAAAGCAAGAACCCAAATGCTGTGGAAGGGAACAGTCTGATGAAGCAGCGAATCGAGTTGAGAACAAAGTGTTTTCCTCGTGAAATGATTCAAAATAACTGTAATTTTAGGGACATTAGGACCGCGGGAATCCCATCTTGATCTCATCAGCATCTGTTCTGGGAGTGTTTCAGTTCCAAAGGACTTGAAATTTCAACACCTGATCGTAGAGCCCCCTCTTGAACTTGATCATCTGGTTGTCGTTTGATTTCATCTGTAAGAAATCTATCTTCTCACTCTCACATACTTGAGATGGACTAAAAGACTCGGACTGAAGAATGTAGTTCTTTTGGTAGTGTCCGAGAACGTTGGGATGAATGATGAACTGCTTCCAGCGTTGGGCAATTCGAGTTGCCCACGCAAGCTCTGGTTTGGTGCGTAAATCAACTGTAGCGCCCATGTAATATATAAGACAAGTGGCATAGATTGCAAAAGTAAATTGAAGGCAGGTGAGGAAAGCAACGAGGCGAGATGAAGTGCTCTTTTGTGCTCTCCTCTTTGCTTTTCCAATCCCACCAACATAATCATTGATCATTCCTTCCAAGTAGTCTCCACTTCTCATACTTGTACTTCTCACGAGCCCCATCAGACTAATTCAACTGCAGAGGGAATGAATCTACACAAAATTCATGAACAACACAACAAACCAATAATCAGAGGCCAATCTGAGAGTATTGAAGAAGAGAATTCTTTATGAAAGTAATACAATTATGTAAGTTTTGAGTGCAAAAAGACCGCGAATCCAAATAGAAAAATGGGGAGAAAGTACTGTTCAAATCAAATGAAGTGATCTTATTTGTGTCCCTAGTTGAACTTGCTAGGGACAGAAGTAAAATTCTTCCTCTCTGATTTCCTCCCTCCAATCTCCTGTTAATTTCTTCCCCTCCACAAAGCCATAGCTGAATCACCCTCTAGTTTCGCTGTAGTCAGTCATAAAAAGGCCAATCTCTTTACACTCGATGTCCCAGAGATTGCCCTCAAGTGGCACCTAGATGTGAGGGTGTGGTGTTCAGGCCATAGTTTTGGTAGTGCCAAATCTTGTCCAAGCTCAGCCCATTGATATCAGGCCCATATGAACCTCAAAGGCCCAAAAGTAGTACTCAGGCGCAACCCACTTACGAGATATATTCTTTCCTTTGTAATAAATATTTTAGGCAGGTTCTGAACTTTACACATACTAAGAACCAAGTTAAGCCCAACGTTCTTTGGGCTGGAAAATGAAGCCTGGGACCAGACCACGGGCCTAAAAAGCACCTGCAAAGCTCAAGTCCAGCCCAGTTTCGGCCGGGCCCGGGCGGTACTTCATAGTCACTAGCAATGAGACAACAAACCGGTGTAAAGTTAAACCTGTTGCATGTCTAGCAAAATTAGTTTAGAACATACCAGTTATGTACAATGTGCAGAAAGTTGAGATCTGGAAACGTTATATCGTTTATTCCAGGCTTCAAGACCTTTGTAAATCACCACACCTCTTTGTCAGCCTTTGAGCTTTGACCCATGAACCTGAGCCTGCAGTGGGGGCCGTGGGGCAATTACTGTTGGTCAACCAAAAATGTTTGAATCAAAAGAAGTTTATAGACCCACCAGAAGAAGTTCATAGACCCACTAAGGGTGTAAGCTCTACATATAAACCCATTCACTTTCCACGGACCTCACGGTTTTGTTTCCGATGGGTCAGAACCCATCAAAAGGCCTCATACAAGGTAAGTGTGTAAGCTCTACATATAAACCCATTCACTTTTCTCTCTATAGTCGATGTGGGACTCCGATGCGTCACAAAAGAAATGCTCAAAAAGGAGAACACAGGCAGTTAAAACTAGAAGCAAATGGGGAAAATGCTTAGTAGCATTAATACAAGACATATTCAACAGGTGAGGGGAGGATGAGTCCAGATCCTGTGAGGATTTACCCCAAGTGACCGCGAGTGGACCTATCACGGTTTGCCACATCACCGCGGGCACCTTGCCATGCACACGGGGTTGCTGCCCTATGCTTAGCAAGGGCTACCCATGGTAACGTGGCAGACCGTGAGTGGACCGGGAAAAGCCTCAAGATGATCCCGATTCAGGGAGGTTGGTGGAAATGAAGATAGATCATGACTTTTTTAGAATTTAATTTACTATGCGATGATTGTGCAAATGCCAAACTATTTGAAGGCCCCTCCTAGGAACCCAATACCAAGTAGACAGATGGGCTCTATTCCTCAGCAGAATTCAATAACAACCAAGAGACCTCGACCCAAAAATGAAAAGAAGAATATATACCTGCATAAAACTGCTGAGAAACACAAGTTTACAGATGAGACACAAGGGGGAAGACGAAAGAGAAGGATGTGCTGAATTTAAGGTGCCCTGGATCGTGTGCCAAAGGTTATAAATAAATAAATATATATATATATATAAAAGAATAAAGGTAGGTTTTGAAGTACCCCTTGAAAAACTAGTACAGGGGTCACATGGGTTGAACCCTGAGAGAAACACAAGGAGTTATCTTCACACCTCAATTCATTTTTCACTTCCGACACCATTAAAAGCCGGTTTTCAGGGCGCTGAATAGGCAAAAAGCCATGAGTTTTGTTTACAGCTTTCACCTGTTGGGTGCAGTGCAATCTCTCTCTCCCTCTCTCTCTCTCTCTCTCTCTCTCTCATTAATGCAAAGTAAGGTATCAAACGTTAAGAATGTAAACTTCAATCAAACCGTAACGATGTGTAAACTTGACTCACAATGGTGCCTCTGTTTAGTTGTTAGTTTTGTTGGGTCTTGTGCTTCTTGTCCTCTCGTTTTCTTTCATTTCTTTTTTTCTTAATAGAGATGATAAAGGAAAGGAGCTGATGATAAGCGAACCGGTCATGCACAGGAAGACTCCTTTCATCATCAGCTCCTTTCCTTATCATCTCTATCAGTTCTCTGTTGTTGGTTTTGTTTGTTTTCATTGACTCCCCATCAAGCGAAAAAAAAAGTGCCTTTGTCATGCTCAGATTGCATATTTCTTCTATGTGCCAAAACATACAGTTCAAAAGAAAAACTGCAATCAGAACTGAAAACATCATCCTCCAAAGCCGATCCTTCTCCTGGGACTTAAATAAAATATACAATTACTAACTATGAAGTTTATTTAGCTAACCATTATTACCGAAACCTCAGGCATTAATAGAGGTGGCATAAATACTTTATAATACTCCTCTTTGGGTGGAGCACACTCCTCAATAGTAACCAAGTTTGAAAATATGAAATCTTAGAAGAAGAGTTTGTTGAGCCATTCTCCCTACCAAAGATAAGATAACTTCGTGATCTAGCCATTGTTGTTTGTCTAATAGTTGACATATAGAGGGCAATGCTTGTAACTCAACCTTCTGTTTTATCACTTTTTGTTGGACTGTCATTGATATCCAGTGCACCTGAGTTCTTGTAAATGGCTAAAAAAGACAGACTCTTGTATCTGGGGGAGCTTTTGTGCCAGAAACCTGCTACTACTACTCTGTTCTTTCTTGTTCTTTTTTCTTTTCTTTTTCCTAAGTTGTGCTGCAAAAGCAGCAGAGGATATCTATCCTTCCTACTAAGATAATGAAAGACTTAGATATTCCTGTTTATGCTCATAAATTGAGTGAGAGTCATCCAAATCCAAAAGCCAAGATTTAGTAAAAAAAACTGAGCAAAAACATGATTGCCCTTCAACAAAACATACTCAAAACGTGACAAACTAACCATAAAAAAAGATCAAGTTTTTCGAAACCAAATCCCAAGAAGATTGCTCTATGCCTCCAAAAGCAACAATGACAAAATCCCTCCATGCAAAAATAAATAAATAATAATTACATAGACAAGCTAGCAAAGGGGCCGGGGGAGGGGGAGAGGGAGAGGGAGAGGGAAAAGAGAGAGAGAGAGAGAAGCTCCTCTTTTCTACCTTACAAAAAGAGAAATCTTTTTTTTTCCCTCCTCTCTTGCAGCAAAGCAAGCTAATACCACCACATCCCACCGCCATTAGTGGTTCACTCAATCGACTTTGATGTTTGAATAAAGGTTGAGTCTATGGGCCGGAGGATTTAAGTAGAAAAATAATAAAATGTTACGTCTGACCTTCCCAAATGAATGAAAAAGCAAGCAATTTGCTGTAATGCTTTTTTGCCAAACTTTGGCAAGTCGTTGAAATGAGAGGTGGCAATAGCAGCCATGGGGGACGAATTTCGATTTTGCTTGGGATTTGGAGAATTCCTTCCAACGGGTTAAGTTTCTAATTCAAGAAAGTGACAGAAAAGCCTTCTTTCTCCGTTCTCCTTTCTCTCTTCCAAAGTCTTTTCATAAGTGATCAAGAGGTGCATTCCTTTCCCTCAGTGAAGGGTTTTTTTTTTTTTTTTTTTGGTAAAAGCCTCAGTGAAGTTGTTTCCACTATAGTGGCAGAAAGTATAGTTGAATGGCCAATGGAAAAACAAAAACGCATGAAAGAGGGCTTAAAATTGAAGCCCCTTGGTAATATTTACTGTACATGGAAAGAACATGTTGCAGTTAACTGTCTGGTTCATACAATCTTAACCACTGGATCAGAGGATGATGGAAAAATAAAACCAACCCACCACCTTTGATTGCGTTCTTTGTTTAAATGACTTCGATTGTACGTAGGGCTTAAAATTGAAGCCCCTTGGTAATATTTACCGTACATGGAAAGAATATGTTGCAGTTAACTGTCTGGTTCATACAATCTTAACCACTGGATCAGAGGATGATGGAAAAATAAAACCAACCCACCACCTTTAATTGCATCCTTTATTTAAATGACTTCGATTGTATGCAGGTGATTGTACCTAGGGATGTAAATCTGGGCGGGCAGCCCAAGCCCAGCACAGAAAAACCGTGCTTGGGCCGTGCCTGAGCCCGTTGACTTGGTCTATGGGCCGGGCTAGCTGTGTTGGGCCAGGACTGCCAGGCCCGAGGCTCGGCCCGGCCCGACACGAGTAAAACTCTTGCCGTGCTGGGCCAGGCCCGCGGGAGGCTCGGCCCGGCACGACGAGTCTCTGTTTTTTTTTAATAACCTCCCCTTCGCCACCCCCCCCCTACCAAAAAACAAATATATATATGTCAGATCTGCACAAAGTCAGAATCTACAAGCATATCCACATGTAGTTCCTTTAATCAAAGAGCAGCAAGTTAAAAACTCTATATTTAGGCCCTACTTGTTCACAAAATACAAAGTTTCACCTCATGCTAGCCAATGTCGTCGTTGAAACGGTTGGGCATTGCTTGAGCTGACAACGATACAAGCTCATAGCAGCTACCTTGTGACCCCATCAATCTTTCCTTCAATCTGCTCTTTATCCCCAAGCAACTGAAGAAACTGACAAACTCGTAAAAAAATTTAAAACAAAAAAAGAAGGGGGAGGGGGATTTGTGGGCCACTCATGGGCTGCACGGCCCAGCACGGCATGACCAGGGCCGTGCTGAGCTGACCCTCAAGAGGTTGGGCCCGGCACGGCACGGCCCCCATATCAGACACGGGCCGGCCCTGCCCTGCTTGAACGGCCCAAATTTTCACCCCTAATTGTACCTCAATGATTGAAGAATTCTCTTTCTTTCTTTTTTCTTTTCTTTATTTTTACTTCATTGGTACTTCATTAGAACTTGTGTTACGAAAGAATGTTATGCGGATGGAATTTGAGTTCCCATGCTGTCATCTTGTGTTGATCTATGAGGATAGTTTTGCTCAATTCAAGCCATTCACACCAAATGTCTATTAAACGATCTATGAGGATCTTTGCTCAATTCAAGAGATTCACATCATGTGTCTTGGTAAATTTTCTTGGCCAACGATTCATACCAAAACCTCAAGAAGGTAATTGAGGTAGCATAAATACTTTTTAATATTGCTCCTCTTGTGGGACAGCTATATATACACCTTTTGTTTTCAAACGTCATGTTGTTCTTTTTGGGATTCAAACTCACAACTGGCTCGTGCTAATACCATATTAAATTTTCTCAACTAACAATTCCTACACAAAAAAAAAATAAAAATAAATAAATAATAATAATAAATAAATAAATAAAACCTCAAGGCATTAGTATAGACTGCATAAATACTTTTTCAATACTTCCCCTCAGATAAAGCTCCCCTCCTTAATAATGTCCTATGGTGAAAGTACCAGTGTTTATTTTGTTTGATCCAAGTCATCCACATCAATTAATAGATTTGTCAATGCAATGTATAAATAGATTATATACTTAAGTGAAAGTTGTGCTAGCAACTACTCAATGTGAGTCATATGTAATGAAGCTTGGATTCAACAAAGTTGAACCACAAATGGGTCGACATGACAGGAACTACGATGCTGCCATCAACATATAGGATGGCTTCTCAATGTTAACCTTCACTTTTCATACACTAAAACCAGCTGATGGATCCAATACCTTCATTATTGAGGCCCTTGTGTTTCTCTTTTTTCCCTTTCTTCTTTCACTAGATCGGTAATACTGGGTAATGAGATTATCGAAATCAATCATTTTGCTTAGGGATTGATCCTTGGCGGTCGCATGAAAATAAGTGCGTATGCCACTGAGCTACCGGCACGCTTCTTCTAATTTTTTTTTTTTTTTTTTTTCGTTTGGTAAATCACACTTCTTCTAAGTTGGTTCTTATTGCTGGTTGTGTAAACGGATCCATTGAATGCCCTATCAAAATTGTTTGAGATACATGAGAGTTGAAACAACAATGGGATACAAAATAGCATAGTGAAAGTCCCTGATTGTTGTTGATCAGCTGGTTAGGGCATCCTATAGTGGGCATAGGCGTGGGAGGAAGAGCCTCTTGTAGTAAACTATTTTTTTTTTTTTATGAAAAGCATTGTAAAGAGAGAGTAAATACCCTTTATTTAAAAGGCTCAACATTTTGTCAAATTAGAGAATTTAAAATGAGATAGATGTCTATCAGGGTCCACTTGGACCGACGTAGTGTAAGAAGGTTAAGAAAACAACCGGAATAAACTAGCCATATCAAAAAAATTGAGCTGGAGACAGGGTTCTGGGCTTCCATTTTCTCTCATTTTTCTCCTCGTTCCCAACGAGACCTTAGATTAGTGAAAGCTCCAAAAAGGGAACACCGCCACTTGCACTTGTTACCCATACAAATGATCTGAACCATCCATTTGGTACTTGATTCAAACACTAAATCCATTCATTCTTCAAATCTTAGCAAATGGCTTTAGAAAAACATTGGATTATAAGTTTTAACTTTTTTAGTCAGAACTATTTACCAAAAAAAAAAAAAACATTTTTAGTCAGAACTGATGCAAATCTGAAAGTAACCAACTCCTAAGCAGATAGTGCCATTGACCCATCAATCCTTCACACTCACTTCCTCCCACGAATTGAAGGCATCCCAAGTTGACACTCATCCGACATTTAATTTTCAATGGATTTTAGTACAAAGACATATTTTGTTTGAAGGTAAAAAAAAACTAATCAGACTTAAACAGTGAGTCAATGATCAAAATGATCTGATCCGAGAACTAGGGGTTAGTTGGTTAGCAACTTCCTATCTCACCTAGGTATCCAGGATTCAATTCTTGGATATGCTACAAATTTGCACTTTTGTGGGCTTCCTTCCTGCATGTGCGGGCTCTCTTCCCACTCGTGCATACCCTTTCCTTATACGTGCATGTGCTATCACAGATACCAGGCCCCTTGGCTGGGCACAAAAAAGAAAAATGATCTGACGTGGACCATATACATCCTGCCTCGAACCACACTAAGACTTTCTACACTATGCCTCCTGCCCATGTGATTCTAATTTACTCCACAAAGTTGACAAATTACAATTGTGAGACAGGTTCTTACTTAGAAGCTACTAATAAAATGCCTGATCTTTGATCAATTTATTTAGAAGATTCCTTGAGGGGGAGAGGCACTACACTAGAGCTAGAATGTTGGTGGTCATCCAATCACTAGACAAACACATCATTCCAACTTCAGAGCTTGCTCACTCCATGTTTCTATTATGCATTGATCTAGCTAAGATCATGTGCACATGGTCTACTGCTGCTTGGAGGGAGCTTCATTTAGTGGTCAATGCTTTCTGATGTAAATTTCCATCCAGTTGTCTAAAATGCATTATAAAATGCCCATTGATGGTGGTGAAAATCAGAAAATTTAACACCCTCTCACGTGCACGAATCCATGCACGTGATAACAACACGTGCACATGTGAAGCATTGATTACGGGGTTTAGGATCATGAGACCTTGATTAAGACAGTGGCAGTGTGGCACTTTTATCCAAAACATTCCTCCTTTTTGTTTTTGCTTCTCTGATCATTCATTATTGATGATGATGATGATGATGATGATGATGATGATGATGATGATGATGATGGAGAAAGTTAATGTCAAGCCCGGAATTTGAGATCTTTGGGACCCTCATATTTCTGAAATGCGACAGTCCCAAATTGAACATAAGGGGTCAATCCTCTTAATAAACATAGAGTGGACAATCTAAATCAACTTATTCAAATTAATGCATCAATGAACAAACCACTATTAAATAAGTTGAGCAATAATATCAAAGGTCAATAGTCTCAAAATAACATGGTCCATCTAAGCCACTACAAAGGAAATGAAATTTAGGGTGCTAAATAGTGGTTCATCTCTCAAGCTTCACTTGTCCCTGCCAAGCTAAGATTCTTCCTTGTCGGAGTCAACCTCAACATCTAAGGAAAAAAAAAAAAAACACATATGAGCATAAAGCTCCACAAGTAAACAAACTATAGAGCTATAGCAAACAATTATTCAATCAAATGATAACATTTTGTGTACGATGAATAAATACAGTTAATTCAAGAGTATTCCAACAAAATTGAAATGCTAGGAAATGTTAACAAGATAATTTGAACAATGATGCATGAATAATTTTGCAAGGATTCATGAATATTGGTAGTAATTATAGATTACATGATCTAATCTAAGAAAAGGCATATCCACGGTCACAATACAAAAAAGTACCCGTTAGAATTAAGCCTTGACCAGGTACAATATGATAACACATATAAGGGTCGGAAGCCATAATAACATACACAAAGGGCTCGAAGCCATAAGGGACTAGCTGCAGTCTAGTTATCGCGCACGAAGGGGTTCCCAAGCCCCAATGTCATACCCACAATGAGTGCTAAGTCCGTGTTTGGGTGACCCCACATCGCGTTGCCCAATATGTTGGATGATGTCTTAGAGATCAATGTTTACATTCAAGGGTAGACCATAAAACTCAGAATTCAGGTTTCTAAGAAAAATATGATTTAGAGCATTTTTCCAACATAAATGGAGTTGTGTCATGATTTTGAAGTACAACCATGATATAAATATTTCTAGCAAGGATTTATATCAAAATTTCTATATCTCATGATAGCATCAAATGAACATAGAACAAGTTTAATAATTACAATTTTGATCATTGATGAGTACACAAATTAGTTCATAAAAGTAATTATATCAATAAAATCAATGGCCCTAAATAAGCTAAGATGCTAGGACCGGGCCCTGCATGAAACAAAAGGATTGTATATCAATTTAATATATTTGAAAGCAAATGTTAGAAAACTCTAACAACTAGAGGACCATAGTAAGGTTACTTGCATCGATTAGCGGTGGATAATGGATTTAACCCGGCCTAACTTGAATGCTGTGGTGACTCGGCTTGGGTCCCTGTTAATGATGGGTCACAATTGAATTAGCGATGGGATTTGAAGACTGGATTCATGCACCAATTGTTTGACTTGGGTCAGGCTTGAGTCTAGGTCATGTGTGATGAGCTAATACATATTGGTTTTGGGTTCAGGTTACTAAGTAGTGCAAGTGGACCCTGTATCGGGTTTATGCATGCTTATGAACCAAGAGGATTGAGCTTGGAACAATGGGTTGTGTGTTAGGATTGTGAATGTGCCCAAAGTATTGGGTCAAGAACTTGGGCCTACTTATCATGGGTGAACCCTATATACTAGGTGAACCAAGGATAGTGGGCCGAAGTAATACTCAGTTTGACAATACCTCCTTTGGACCAGGACCATAGGTTGAGTGAACCAAGGTACAAATGGATTAAAGTATGGGTAGAGACATTATAAAATTGAGCCCAACTCATTTGGATAAATGCATGTGGACCTCACAATTTAAGTTGAATTCATCATGCACGTCATATGGTCCAAGTATAATGGGCCTCATATCTCAATTAAGCTGGACTAATTTATGAGGACATAGGAATATGTAATTAGGATCATAGGTGAGATCAAAGGTTGAGATGGCCTTCGTTTATTACACTGTGGCCACTGATGTTCATTTAGTAGAAAGTGTCAGTACGAGTACATATAGAAGTATTTCAGTATTTAGGAAACGGATTTACATATCAGAAAGAACAGAACAACAGTTATGAAATAATCGTGTAAAGTAATGCACTTATTGTTTGATGGGAGAAAAATAGAGAAACCTTTTGTTGGAGTTAAGTGATCCGAAAATCCTCAAAAAAAGGTTGATCAAGGCTAGTGTTAAACACTATGTCCTTAAGACAAATCCACCCCCCCCCCCCCCCGCGCAACGGTGCTAACGAGCTTCAATGGCGTTTGTCTCCCAGGATACAATGATCCATCCACACAATAGCAGCACTATTAACTGTGTGACTGTTGAACCAATTAGTGCAACAGAACTCTCTCTTCTTGACTCTGAATGATGACCCAATGCAAGTGCAAGCAGCAGCGAAAATGGAATGATCAAAACAACATGAACAAGATGCATATTTATAGCCTGTTTCAGGACTCTTTCATGGTATTGCATCTATTCAGAAGTGACTATTCAGTGAACAGATGCTTCTCTTTGGACACACCTCTTGGGTTAGACACACCCTTTCACATGTGAAAGGACACAACTCTTAGGACACACCTCTTGAGTTGGACACACCCTTTCACAAGTGAAAGGACACACCTGAAAACCAAACGTGGGCCTAAGAGGGCCGACCCAGCCCAACTCGCGCATGAAGCCCAATCCTAGGCTTAGGCCCAGAAATAGTTAGTGGTGTTTATGATGCAATTTCTCATTCACTCCTTAATGGATTAGAGCAACCCAATACATGTCCTTAATCTACTCATGGAGTAGATTACATTCCTATATATTTCCACCTAAAAGGATAAGTGGGTCCCACTTTTATTTTGGCTCAAAGATGACCAAAATAATGTTTCTTTATCCATTTTTTCCAACAAAAAGAAAGAATGAGGAAAAGATGAGCGGGTAAGATGGTGGGCATCACACATGCATATAGGTTAAGTAGGTTAGACCTAGGCAGTGGGCCACATAAGTTTAATTGGGTTGGGCTTGAATCCATAACCTTGTATTAATGAAAGAGTGAGCACGAGAGAGATGGAAAGGAGGTACAACCTTGAATAGAATTGAGCTTGAGATGGTGAACACAGAGATTGATAAAGGAGGAAGTGGATATGCATGTTACAGGTAAAGTGAACAGAATACAGGGACGATGAATATAATGAGATATGGATGTTTGCTATGAGAGGGTGATGAGGTGGGTTCCAACTCTGCAATAGTGGTGGCAGAGTTGCTCAACCTATGGTGGTTGCTCAGTCGAGGGGTGGTTCTAGGATGATGTGGATTAAGTCTCCTGATTGCAAGTTGGTAGTGATGATGGCAAAAGATCAAGAAGACAAGGGGGTTTGATGAAGAAGAAGATGGGTGGATGGATTTCATTTGCTGCAGAAGCAAGAAAAGGAAAAAGAAAAAGAAAAAGGAAAAGGGAGAAGAAGAGTTACAACAATCTATGTTTGGAATGATGGTGATGGGAATGAAACAGGAAAAAAGAAGCAGGGGAAGAATGAAGATAAAGAAAGAAGGAAAAGAAATTAAGATAGGCTGAATGGGGTGGAGTTTCGTTGGGTACAATTTGTGAAGTGGTCACAAATGTTAAGGTGAACTAGTTTGTATAAATGATGGTGGCATGGAGTGATGACGAGGTTAGGTGATGGTGGGCATGGGTTGGGTATCTTGGTTGCTGATGTTGGGGTCATGCACAAAGGTACTGTTGCAAGGTACGAATTGTTGATGTAGGTGGTGAAAACACGATACCCACTTAGATTAAGATGAACTTTGTAGATCAAGGAAGACTGAACGCCGAGAACCTGAAAAGGGAAGGAAAATGGCTTGGATCAGAGCCCCTGGCTGCCGTGAGTCGAAGGCACTCCGATGCCTGAGTTAGTTATGAGAAAACTAAGCAGGAGGAGGAAGAAGATAGTGAGAGATTGTAAGTTGTTTATTGCATACCTCCATGGGGCTGATCCATTGTGTATATGTAGATTCCTCGTTCATTCCCTTTGTTGAGTGGGGGTAAGTGGGGTAAGGTCCCATCAGGCCTTTCCCTGACACTCGGCGGTAGGTAAAAAGGGCACATCCCATTAGCAACTTTTATGCTTTCGGTCAGTTGATGTTAAGGGATGATAAAGCTAACTTCTTATCGTCATAAATGAGCAATCCTATCGCCATAAATGAGCACCCCTATCTGTCAGGGCGTGCCCGTACTTATCACCGGAGTGTGATGGCCTACTCTGCCTTCAGTACTTTTATCGGGACCAGGAATAGTCCAGCTGGGCTGGCATTTAACTGGTACTTACGCCGGGCTGCCGAGCTGAGTAACGCTGAGCCGGCACTCTTAACCGAGCCACCGAGCTGCCGAGCGGGGGAACCTCGAGCCGATGCCTCTTGCCAAGCTGCCGAGCTGCTAGGCTATGGTTACTGAAACTGGGGTAAAAGGCCAGTGCTTTACCGTAGTTCTTAATCTCGTTATTATGGTATTTTACCTACACAATTGCCCCCTAGCTTTTGACCTCTGAAAGTCTTCGAACTTGTGGAGGTCGGAAACTAAGTGACTGCCTAGCTGGTGCCTCTACCAAGCTGGAGAGATGGTTGCCGAAGTATGAGAAGAGTTTACCGAGATGACGGAGTCCCGGTTCAAGGAGGAGGTCCCTCCTTATCCTGATGACCGTTGCTGACGTGCAGTCTTTATCAAGATGTCCCTTCGCCTGTCCGAGGCATTTAGTAGTCCTCAGGAATTGCGCTAATGGTGGCACGTGTTGCCGCTTCAATAGTCACGCAATCGCTTCAAAAAGACGGTAGGGCTGCGCGATGCGACGTTAGGGCTGCTTGAGGCGACGCCTCATTAAAGGCGCCTCTCGAAAGCCAAAACGGCGCCTCTGACCCTTATAAATTATGGCTTCTCCTTCGTCCTTACTTTCTTCTTCTTCTACGCTCTGTCGAAATTTCGGTTGCACACTATTGGAGAACTTCTCTGTTGCCTGCAAGTTGCTAGCATTCTCATCTGCGCAGTCCCCCTTGTAGGGTTTCTTTCTGCTTCTCTATTTTCCTTTCTTCTAGGTAGATTTTCGTCTGGGTAGAGAATGGGGATTTACAGGCACCTATTAAGAGACCCAATTTTCATAGCCATCTTTAGGGACATGTACAAAATCCCTGCCAATGTAGAGGTTAGACCAGATGGCCCTGAGGATGGCCTCACCTCCGACGATGGCTGGATGCCGTTTTGACTGGTCACCGTCGTGGAAGCAGGGGTCTGGTTCCCCCTCCATCCGCTCCTTAGGGAATGTCTCCGGGAGTGGAGGTTGTGCCCCTGCCAACTACGACGATGGCTGGATGCCGTTTTGGCTGGTCACCGTCGTGGAAGCAGGGGTTCGGTTCCCCCTCCATCCGCTCCTTAGGGACTGTCTCCGAGAGTGGAGGTTGTGCCCCTGCCAACTACGATGATGGCTGGATCCCGTTTTGGCTGATCACCGTCATGGAAGCAGGGGTCCGGTTCTCCCTCCATCCGCTCCTTAGGGACTATCTCCGGGAGTGGAGGTTGTGCCCCTGCCAACTACTACCCAATGTATACAAAATCATTATAGGGGTAGTGCGGCTGAACGAGATCCTGGGGATCGACCTCGGTGTCCCGGACATCGAGGACTCCTATGACCTCTGCAAATCCGCAGAAGGGAACACTCATTGTCTCTGGCTGAGGGCTTGCCGGGCTGGCTTCGTTACCGCACTGGAGGACTCCAACAAGTACGCGGGCGATGATCGAGTGTTCGTCAAAGGAGAATAGGAGTTCGACGAAGGAAAGGCTAGCACTGCGGTCCGGATTCCTCGAAAAATAGGAAGTCCTCCAAGTAAAGGTCGAAGTCTTTTCAGTTTACAGTTTCACTTTCTTTTGTGCCTACCTGACTAACAACTCTCTGTTTAAGCAGATTTTCACCAGAGAAGGGAGGTAGGCAAGAAAAAACGCTGGAGGGTGAACACCGACTGGCACGAGAAAATGAGGAATTACGGCGGTCACGACTGCCGAGCTGCGTGGTCACTACTGGGGTATACGCTGCACTACAAATCGTTCAACACCTCGAGAAGGGTGACCGGGATAGACTCCGTGCTGCGCGGAGAGGGCACCAGCTTTGAGCCAATGACGGTTGCGGTCCCCAGTTCGGAGCTAGTGACAACCGTGGTCCCCACTGGGCATCTGGTCGAGTCCGGTGACCGGGCTTCAACTCCACTCCCAGACCCAGAACCTGCCGGGACCTCGGCAGCCGAGGCCGGTCCTTCGCGGAGGAGGAAGAAGCTCGTAGCATCCTCCAGCACATCTTCGAGTTCGGCATCTTCCAGCTCGGAAGAAGAGGAGGAAGAGATGTTGCGCCATAGTCGCCAACGCTACACGGCAGAGGACTTGTCAGCCGTGGCTTTCGAGGACGTCAAGGGCGAGGCCCTGGATGCCCCCCAGGCTGCCAGTGTTGCTTTGGCCTCGACACCTACTACAGCTTCAGCCGATACCCCTTCTAATGCCCCTGTGGCCAAGGTCACTCCTGTCATCATGATCGAGGTTGGCTCCGTTCCGCCCCCAGCGGCTATTGTCATTGATGACTCGCCTCCTGACTCCACTATAAGGGCAAGAGGTCGAGTCCGCTCTGCCGAGGACGCTAAGAAGTGTTGGGTCGAGAAGAGGGCGAGGGTCGAGGTCCTGCCCGGTCCTTCATCACCGCCGCCCGCTGAAGAATCAATTCTGCCCCCTCCACATGTTCCTTGGAGGCCAAACATCAAGGGTGTGCTGGGGATGCAGCTGGCCGAGATGGACCGCGCAGTCAATCCTTAAGTGATTGCCGTGCTGGGGCGAGCTTGCGCCCTTCCCCAGGACATGGCAAGGTGGGCGAAGATGGATAATGAGTCGCTGCTGCTTTCGTCAATGCGGTCGTTGGTAGCGGTAAGTTTGACATTTCTTTGTAGTCTTCACTTCGGTATTCTTTCACTGACGTTTGGTTTCGTTCTACAGCTATTGCAAAAATGCCAAACGGGCATGGAGAGGCTGGATGCAGCCGAGGCCAGGGCGGCCGACTGGGCGGCCGAAAGGGCGGAGTTGCTGACATCTTTCGCGGCCAAGGAGGCGATGCTGGTAGAAAAGGCGGGTAGGAATGCTAGTCTTGCTACCAACCTTGACGATGCTCAGGCCATGGTGGAGCATTTTAGAGAAGAAGCAAAGGAGGAGGCAACCCAGAACGCCCACCTTTCCTCTGAGCTCGACGATGCCCGGATCGCACTGGCGTGGCAGGAAGAAGACATGCGAACCGTTTGTGGGACAAACAAGAGGCTAATCTCGCAGCGGAACATCGCTAAAGGCGAACTGGAGATGGCCCTTAAGGGGAAGGCGGCCGAGCTTGAGTCTGCTATGTCGAAGCAGGAAGCCGAGCTCAAGGTGAAGTTCTTGGCCGAGCATGACGCCGCCATGGGGGAGGAGGTGGGCAAACTACCAGCGGACTACAAAGCTTAGTTGCCAGGGATCCGGGACCGAGCCTAGGAGCTCGGATGGAAGGCAGCCTTGAAGAAGGTTGGGGTTCCTGGGGATAGCCCTATTTTCAGGAATCCCCCCAAGTTCCTTCCCTGTCCATCTTCTCAAGCTCCCCCGGCTACGAAGCGCTGAGCCCGAGGCCCGCGCTGCCGAACCTTCTTACCCCGAGGTGCCACCAGAGGCGCCTCCAGCGATGTTCGTAGCGCCCGAAGCCCCCCAGGCCATACTCGAAGTTGCTCTAGAGAGGTCCCGAAGCAGGCGTGGCCGTGGCCGAAGCCCCTCCAGAGATTGACTGCAATGTTGATGCTGGAGTACTCTAATTTTTGTATTTTTTTCTTTTCTTGTACTGTACCTCTCCCATTTGCTTGTAATCAACATTCATATCAATGAAAAAATGACTTTTTTACACACTTAGCTTCTTTTTCCTGACTGAATGGGTGCATGGATGTCTTTCTTTTGCTCAAGTAGTTGGTCTCGGGTTCCGTACTTCTTCTAAGCTTTAAAATTGGGCCTTTGTACTCAAGTAACCGAGCTCAGTTTATAAACCGGAGTCTCAGCGACTTGCGCCCATGATTGAGGAAGTGAGCCTATCTAGTCTCGACTTGGCGAAGGATTCCGCCTCGGTTCTTCAATCCCAAGGTTTTCCTAAGCATCGAAGTCTGTTCCTTCGATGTTTTTGGCTTTGTTCATTCGATGTTTTTGGCTTTGCCGTTGTAGCTGGTGCTAGCACCGAGTTAAGGACGGTTGGCACTCTGACCGAGCTGCCTAGCCGGGGCAGGGACTGTCACCAGGACCTTGATGTTTTTGGCTTTGCCGTCATAGCTGGTGCTGGCATCGAGCTAAGGACGGTTTGCACTCTGACCGAGCTGCCCAAAAAGGGCTGGAACTGTCACCTGGCCCTTAGAAAGCTGGCATTGCTGCCGAGCTATATAACTTGAAGTAGTTTGAAAAAGAGAGATCCGTTCCAAAAGAATGCGCTTTTATAGATGTTTGAGTCATTGAGTACATTTTTCAGAAGTAGAACTTTTTGAGGTGCATTGCATTCCATGACCATGGCAGCTCCTTGCCTTCCATGTCTTCAAGTCGGTATGCGAATCTCCCTGCTGCTGAAAGTACTTTGAACGGCTCTTGCCTGTTAGGTGCTAGCTTGCCCTCATTTGGATTTCTGTCGTTCAGAAGTGCTTTCTTCAAGACTAACTCTCCCACCGTGAATCTTCTTTCTTTGACCTTCCGGTTGTATCCCCTGGCCAATTGCTGCTGATAGGTGGCCAGGCGGATAGCTGCCGCTTCTCTTCGCTATTCATCGAAGTCCAACTCTCGAGCCACGTTCAGATCATTCAGCCCTTGGTCACAGAGTTCCAATCTCAAGGTCGGGAGGCTGACCTCAAGTGGAATAACTGTTTCCATGCCGTAGACAAGGGAGAATGGCGTAACCGAGGTGGAATGCCTTAGAGTCGTCCTGTATGCCCATAGAACACTCGGGAGCTCTTCTGCCCACCTTCCTTTAGCTCGGTCGAGTCTCTTCTTAAGTCCATCGAGGATTACTTTGTTAGAGATCTCAACCTGGCTGTTGCTTTGTGGATACGTCGGGGTGGAGTAGACATTTCGGTTGCCGTGCTCCTGGCAAAAGCTCTTGAAAAGGTTGGAATCGAACTGCGTCCCGTTGTCCGAGATGAGAGTCCGAGGGATCCCAAACCCGGTAATGATGTTCTTCTATACGAAACTTTTCGTGTCCTGCTCAGTGATGAAGGACAGAGGCTCGGCTTCAACCCATTTGGTGAAGTAATTGGTGGCTACTATTAACCACCTCTTGTTCCCTGGAGTTCAGTGAAGCGGTCCTACGATGTCCAAACCCCACTGAGCGAAGGGCCACGGACTGGAGAGTGAGCTCAGGTCCTGTGTTGGCTAATGGAGCGAGTGGGAGAACTTCTAGCACTTTTCGCATCTTCTGGCGTAGAGCTGGGCATCCTTCTGCATGTATAGCCACCAGTACCGTTGGCTGATTGCTCGGTAAGTCAGCGACCAACCTCCAATGTGACTACCGCAGATCCCTTTATGAATTTCGTAGAGGAAATCGTCAACTCTGCTTGGGTGAACGCACTGGAGGTAGGGCCCGGTGAATGACTTCCTGTAGAGTTTGCGATCTAGGGAGAGCCAAAACCGGGTTGCTTTTAGCCTTATCTTCTGCGCTTCCGTCCTGTCTTTGGGTAACTGGTCGTCCTTCAGGTATGCGACGATCGGATCGATCCAGCTCGGACTGGGGTCGACACACATGAGTTGCCGAGGTCGTTGGAGTTCGATGTGGGCTCTTGCAGGGTTTCTACTTCCATAGTTCTTTTATTACCGGATTCGACAGCCGAGGCGAGGCTGGTGAGGGTGTCTGCATGAGAGTTGGACTCTCTGCCGATCTGCTAGACTTCAGCTTTTTCGAATGCTGAGAGGAGTCGCTTCGCGTGAGCTAGGTAGGTCGCCATCCTGTCACCCTGCGCTTGGTAATCTCTGTTGAGCTGGTTCGTCACCAACTGAGAATCACTGAAAACCATTATGCGCCGAGCTTCCAAGAATTTGGCACTATTCAGTCCGACGACAAGCGCCTCCTACTCGGTCTCATTATTGGACGCCTTCAAGCCGAGTGTTAGAGCTTGCTCGATGACAAGGCCCTCCGAAGACTGGAAGACTATGCTAGCGCTAGCCCTCTTGGACGTTGAGGATCCGTTGACGAAGACCTTCCAGGCTGAGTCAAGGAACTTCCTCCGGGACTGCTCTTGCTCCGTCTCAGTGACTGCCCCCATATCCATGTTGCCCCCCAGTTCGGTGTCGAGCAGGGTCGGTGCTGAATTCTGAGAGATGAACTCCACGATGAAGTCTGCTAGAACTTGGGCTTTGATGGCCGTTCTGGGTTAATACTTAATATCGTACTATCCTAGTTCAACAGCCCATTTGGAGATTCTGCAGGAGAAGTCTGCCTTCCGGAGGAGAGCCTTGAGTGGGTGTTCTGTCACGACCACTATTGTGAAGGTTTGGAAGTAGTGGGAGAGCTTCCGCGAGGCGCTGACAAGCGCCAAGGCAAGCTTTTCGAGCTGCAAGTACCGGGTCTCAGCGTCGAACAGCATCTTGCTCGTGTAATAGATAGGCCGCTGCTGGCTGTTTTCCACTCTAATAAGGACCGAGCTCACTGCGTGATCCGAGACTGCCAGGTACAAATACAACGCTTCACCATGGGTTGGAGTCGTCAGCAGCGGTGGCGAAGAGAGGTAGTGCTTGAGCTGTTGCAGGGCCTGATCGCAGTCCGGCGTCCATTGGAATTTGGAGCCTTTTCACAAAAGCCAGAAGAATGGTCTGCATTTGTCAGAAGCTTGGCTGATGAAGCGATTGAGCGCCTCAGCCATACCGGTTAGCCGTTGAACTTTTTTTGCCGAGGTCGGACTTTGTTGCTCCTGGATCGCTGTGATCTGATCTGGGTTTGCTTCGATCCCTCTTCTTGTGACCAGGCATCCCAAGAACTTGCCGGAACCGACATCGAAAGCGCACTTGGATGCATTAAGCTTCAACTGGAACTGGCGCAGGATGTCGAAGATTTGCCTGAGGTCGGTCAAGTGGTCGTCTGACCTTTTAGACTTGACGACCATGTCATCAATGTAGACCTCCACTGTCTTGCCCGGCTACGCTTGGAACATCTTGGTCACCAACCACTGGTATGTCGCTCCTGCATTCTTTAACCCGAAAGGCATCACCTTGTAGCATTAGGTACCCCTGGGGTGTGATGAAGGACGTCTTCTCCTGGTCTGCTTCGTATAAGGGAATCTGATAGTATCCTCGGTAGGCGTCGAGGAAGCTCATGCGGTCATGTCCGGCGGTGGCATCAATAAGCTGGTCGATCTTTGGAAGAGGGAAGCTATCCTTGGGACAGGCTTTATTCAGATCGGTGAAGTCTACGCAGACCCTCCATTTCCCCGTCTTCTTTTTGACCACCACTGTGTTGGCCAACCACTGCGGATTGTAGACCTCATTAAGTGCCTCTGTCTCGAGCAGCTTCTGGACCTGCTCAATCACGGCCTCCGTTTGCGGGACCCCAGTTCGACGTGCTTTTTGGATCACAGGCTTATGGCTGGGGTCTACGTTCAGCTTGTGACACATGACTACTAGGTCGATGCCGGGCATCTCATATAGTGTCCATGCAAAGACCTTTTTATTCTTGAGGAGAAGGTCGAGTAGCTTCATCTTCTCGGGCCCGGGGAGCTAGCTTCCTATAAGGAAGAATCTGTTTGGGTCGGCAATGTCGATTTTGACCTCGGTGAGGTCCTCTATGCTCTTCTGTGCCGGAGCCCTGCCAACGTCCCCGAGCTCTGCCTCTCTATCCAGCTTGGCCATGTGTACTTGGGATGATTCGGCTTCACCAGGCAGCACGGCCAGCAGACACTGCCTGGCCATGTGCTAGTCGCCTCTCACAGTGATCACGTCAGTCCGGCCAAACTGGTTCTCCATAGGAAACTTGAGTTTTTGATGGTAAGCGGAGGGCACGGCCTCCATGGTATGCAACCACGTCCACCCCATTATTACATTGTAAGGGGAGGGAACGTCGACTACTAGGAAGTCGACCTCCCTGGAGGCGTCTCCGACTTGGACTCTGAGGGAGATCTTGCCCTTCGGGTACACGGGCTTGGAGCTGAAGCCGACCAGAGAGGTATGGACTGTCTGAAGATCCTCGTCTTTGAGCTTGAGCTTTTGAAGCAGTCGTAGTAGAGGATCTCGGACGAACTGCCGGGATCAACAAGGACTTTCTGAATCAAGAAGTTTTGCAACTTCAAGGTGAGCACTAGAGGGTCGTTATAAGGGAGTTCGACGTCCTCTAGGTCCTAATCTGAGAACCAGATCTTGGGCCCCTCTGTCTTGGCTTTCTTCGCAGCCGGCTCCGGTGCAGCAGTTAGCACCTGCTTCTGGTGTGAGGCCCTCCTGGCCTCGGCACGGGCCTAGGAGCTTCCCTTAGCCGGAGGGGCAAGGTGAATGACGTTGATGATGCCCTCCGGTTCACAGTCGTCGTCTTGGTGGTAAGGGTGGCTACTGTCCCCACCGTCCTCCTTGATGTAGTCCCGCAGGTACCCGTTATTCACGAGGTTCTCCAGGTGGGACTGGAAGCTCTTGCATTCATCGGTTCTGTGCCCGTTTTGTTTATGGTAAGCACAGAACTTGCTCTGGTACCGGGAGGAGGATTCGCCTTTCATCGGCTGCAGCCACTTGAAGAAGGGTTGCGTCTTTGTTTTGTCGAGGAGCTTATAGATTGGCTCCTTGAAGACCGTGTTAACGGCTTTGTAGACTGGGGCTTCGCGTCTGGACGCCCTGCCTCTCCTTGAGGCTGCTGCCGAAGTGAACGGATCTCCATGACGATTTGAGGAGGGGGCCCTGCGTCGGTCTGGAGACCGGGCTCTGCGCGAATCTAGGGACCGCGTTCTGCGACAGTCCTCCCTCCTCGAGGACCTGCTGTCTCCCTTGGGGGCAACCTTCTGGGTGAGGCCGAAGTTCTCCCGACCTCGGACCTCGTCCTCTTCCGTTCGGATGAACTGGTTTGCCCGGGTCATCAGCTCTTTCATTGTGGCCACGGGTTACATGACCAACTGCACCCGTAGCTCGATGCCCTGCTACAGAGCTTGCTGGAAAGACTTCACGGCCATTTCCTCAGAAGCGCTCTCGATCTGGCTATAGATAGTCCAGAATCGTCTAGCGAATTGGGTGACGTTCTCGTCCTCTCGCATCTGAAGGGCCATCAGGTCGGCATCTGTCTTTGGGATGACACGATGAGCCTGAAACCTCTCCAGGAAGGAGGTCCGAAGCTGCCGCCAACTAGAGATGGAGCCTTCAGGGACTGAGCAAAACCATCGGAGGGGGAGATCTTCCAGACTGGAGGAGAAAACTCGACAGTTCAGGAAGTCATCATCACCCCACACCGACATTCGCTGGACGAAATGTCGGAGGTGCATTGCAGGGTCCGAGGTTCTGTCGTATAAGGTGAACCTTGGGACGTTGAATTTCTCCGGAAAGGAGTATTTCCTAATATCCCTGGAGAAAGGGATGCGTCCATGTCTACAGCTTCAAAGGCGCTATACTGGTCTTGGGCGATACCAGCAGTTTCCATATTGTGGCGGATAGTCTGCTTGATCTGCTTGTCAAGCCACTGCTTGAGCTCCTCTTCTTCTTCTGGTATCTGGCGCTACTTCTTTGGCCCTTCATGCACATGGCTGCTACTAGAGTCTTCTTCTCCGCGGACCCGATCACGCCTCTTATTATTGAGGACGTGCCTCAGGTCTCGATCGTGGATCGGAGCTTGGTCGTGCTTAGGTAGAGGACCCAAAGCACGGCTATGCACAGGAGGCGGGCTCGGAGCCCTTTTATCTTGGAGCTGCCGCTTGAGCCTCCGGATCAGCTCTTCTTGTTCCTGGATGAGGAGGTTTTGGGCCAGGACAACATCCTGGAGAGGATCTTCATGGTCGTCGGGGTTGGCCTGATGATGAGACTTAGCCCGCGCGGACTTCTCACCTGGCTGGGTGACAGATTTGTCACCTTGCCTGGTATGCTCTTTGTCGTGGCGGGGCTGCTTTGGAGGTGGAGCATTATGAATAGAAGGCATTGTCAGCCATCTTGACCACGATACCGATTGGACCGTGAGGGACCTTTCTCCTGACCTCCTCTGTCGAGGGGGTGGATTTTGCACCAGTACAGGTTGCATGGATGGGCCTTTGCCCTTAGAGGGTCCTTCACCATTTCTGGTTTTTGGAGGAATGGTGTTTGAAAGCTTTTTGTTCAGTTTCCCACAGACGGCGCCAAACTGAAGGTGGTGAAAACACGACACCCACTTAGATTAAGATGAACTTTGTAGATCAGGGAAGACTGAACGCCGAGAACCTGAAAAGGGAAGGAAAATGGCTTGGGTCAAAGCCCTTAACTGCCATGAGCCGAAGGCACTCCGATGCCTGAGTTAGTTCTGAGAAAACTAAGCAGGAGGAGGAAGAAGATAATGAGAGATTGTATGTTGTCTATTGCATACCTCCATGGGGCTGATCCCATGTGTATATGTAGATTCCTCATTTATTCCCTTTGCTGAGTGGAGGTAGGTGGGGTAAGGTCCCATCAGGCCTTTCCCTGACACTCGGCGGTAGGTAAAAAAGGCACATCCCATCAGCAACTTCCATGCTTTCAGTTAGTTGATGTTAAGGGATGATAAAGCTAATTTCTTATCGTCATAAATGAGCGATCCTATCGTCATAAATGAGCTCCCCTATCGCCATAAATGAGCACCCCTATCTGTCAAGGCGTGCCTATACTTCTCACAGGAATATGATGGCCTACTCTGCCTTCAGTACTTTTACCGGGACCAGGAATGGTCCGGCTGGGCTTGCATTTAACTGGTACTTACACTGGGCTGCCGAGCTGAGTAACGCTGAGCTGACACTCTTAACCAAGCCGCCAAGCGGGGGAACCTCGAGCCGACGCCTCTTGCCGAGCTGCTAGGCTATGGTTACCGAAACTGGGGTAAAAGGCCAGTGCTTTACCGTGGTTCTTAATCTTGTTGTTACGGTATTTTACCCACACAGTTGATGAAGGCCATGATGATAGTTGATGAATTCATGAATATAGGGGTTGTTAATGCACTTATTGTAAGGTGGAGGTGTGGCCTAGATGCAAAACGTGGATGGGTCTCATTGGTGTGATCCAACATGCTAAGGAAGTTTTAATAGGAAATAAGCAACAAGAAGATAAAAGCCTACCATAGACATAAATGGAGTGAAGCAATAATGAAATAACATAAGCATACATAGTAAATGAAATAAACGAACCAGAAAGTGTGAAGGGAAGTACTTGGAATAGAGAGAACTTGAGATGGAAAGGAGATTCGTATGAGAGGAAGAGAGATTGAAAGGTGACGTGGGAAAAATGGGCTATGCAAGTAGAATCCGTCTAAATAAGGAAGAAATGGAAATCTAGTTGGAGGAAAGATCGTGAAGGTGGAGAGAGTGCTCTAGCTAACAATATCTACAGCCTGGGATCCCAATTTGATTGGGTCTAATTCCCTTAATGAAACCAAGTATAATGAGATTTTAATCTCCATTATCAATATTGGGTCTCACTCAAAATATGATGAAATTACACAAAGCACTAATTTAGTTCAATGAATGGGTGGGGTCCAAGCATGATTCAATCTATAATCAAAATTAAATAGCAAAAACAATAATAATAATAATAATAATAACAATCATCACAGTAAAGACCTAGGGATTGGGTCCTCACAGTCAAATACACAGAGAAGTCAACTTTCCATGAGGCCACAGTAACCTAAGCAAATGCCAATGGTTTTCTTCTTGCCAGGTTGCATTGTGTGGGGTGGGTACCAGAGACCTGATTGAAATATCACACCAATCCAAATGCTTCCGCTTCCATCAGGACAGTACAGATGTGGATGAGCCACTGTATAAAAGCCACCCACAAGTTGGACGGTCTTGATTCACAGTTCTCTTCCAGTGAAGGGGGAAGGGAGTTAGGGTTGGTTGCAGGTGCAAGAAATCCATGTGGAGAGGCCTCTTTGGCTTCAGTTTAAGTAGGGTAGAATATGGTTTTATTAGCAGTATCACGTGGGCAAGACGTTTTCTTTCACAAGGGAGACTTCCAGCTTCACCCCTGACACTACTATGAGGACTTTCATGCGGATGCTGTCTTCTCTGTGATTAATTTATTAATCAATTTGACAAATAAGACAAGTTACTTGGCATTCAAACATTTGGCCCAGTGGACTGAGGTGGAGTAAACTTACCAATCTAGGGATCAATTTCTGGGTGGAGCTGTGGGACCGAGCGTGCTTAACCACAGTGACACTATGTGGTTCCCCATTCAAACATTATTTTATTTTGCCATCACATTTATGGTGTTGGCAACTTGGTCTCACACACATTGGATTGATCTTTAGATCCTCAGGTTGAAGTGCCACTCCCTGAATGGCAGCCCAACGCGGCAAAAAAAAAAAAAAAAGTTTTGTTTTATGTGTGGAACCACCTAATCTCTTTTCCCAGCCAAGGGATTAGCTAGGATCCCTGAGAGACCCTAGCCATGGGGACAGAGCATCCGCTCAAGCATGGAACTTGGGTGAAAAATGGGATATCCAACCGACTATCCTTGTGTTCCCAACTACCTGTCAAAAACATGGTAGAAACATTAAAACCCTATTCTATTGCTAAGATTAACCCTGGATCTGGCTCGAGCATGAGCCAGAATCTCATTAAATTAATGAATTTTTGTAAGTATTATATACATAAGGACATAGACTCTCGCAAGAATGTTTTTCATGAAAGGCATTTTGCAGATTCTTCTTTTTTAAATGCGTGGGACCCCCCCTCACACTCCCTACCTCCCATTATTTGGCACCAGCTTGAATTTGACATGCATCAAACTTTTATTTACTGTTGGATTGAAATCCTATACAAAAATAATTTCTTCTAAAACTAATCAACCCGAGGGCTATGGATAAAGGGGATAAGAAGATCAATTGAAATTGATATTATGGAAAGCACTAGATCTTGTTGAGATTTTTCTATCCCTCACTTCCCCATAATTGGCATGGCCATATAGGTGGATCTTATTGAGATCTTTGTGTGTGAGTGTGACTGTGTGTGCGCCCAATGATAATAGAATCCATCAAATAATCAAGCAAAGCAAATAGTTTAATCAGAATTGCCTAGTGATACTGATAGAAAGCTTTCAACTACCTATCTACACCCCATTTGAAGTTTCTGAATGCTATCATAGACTTCTGGCTTCTTTGATTCTATTGGTGCATCTTTTTTCAGTCAGAGAGATTTTCCTTGTATGGAGCAATCATAATGTCAACTTGTTTGGCTTAAAAGGCACAACCAAATTAAGGATCGCAGGCCATGTATGTTTTGAGAAGATCCCAAACCCTGTATCATGTGCATCTTTCACTCCTCTTTCCTTATGCAGCTCTTTCCACATTCAAATAAATCAACCTAGGCCATAAGTTTTGACAACGTCACTACCACTTTTAACCAATTCATATGTAGGTGGTACAGTGATAGTCAACAGTTGGATAATTTTAGAAATTGGAGCTCACATATGGAAGATAGGGCGCTGCAACTCGGATGGGTCCGGCTGGGTTTGGCAAAACCAAGCTCAATCAGGTGAGATGTAACGTACATGATGGTATGGCTACTGTCCTCACAAAGTAAATGGGGAAGCTGTGGATCAGCTAACCCACCAATCAGATTTGAGAATAATAAGCACATCTTAATTTTGACTGTCTATCTATGTCAAGCCTCAATCAGATGACTGAAATTGTGTGATGGAGCTAAATCTTTTGTTTTTCAGATGGTTGTTACCAAAACCTTCATGTATTTACTGCATGGGCCAATGGGGGCCACTAACATGCCACCTGTTGCATTAAGAATCTGAGTCCTCTGATTCTGAGCATCTAGAGAGTTCTCTAAAAACGCTAGGCAGATAGTTAGATAAACGTCGGTGTGTACTTTTACAAAAAAAAAAAACAAGGGGTCGGTACCACTTATGGAATCCAAACCACCCACCTAAAATCAGAGTCGTCGTATGTATTAAAGGTGGCCCCACTTTCAATTTAGCCAGAGTTCAGCCCCACCACCAGATTGATCACTACTTAAGATTTCAATTTAATCAAGGTTTTAGACCCTCTGTGTGACGCCCAGGAATTCCACATCGACTATAGAGAGGAAAGTGAATGGGTTTATATATAGAGTCTACACCCTTACCTTGCAACCCTTACTTTGCATGAGGTCTTTTGATGGGTTCTGGCCCATCAGAAACAAAACCGTGAGGCCCGTGGGCAAAAGCGGACAATATCATGCATGCGTATAGGGTGGAGCGTTACAAATGATATCAGAGCCGACTCTCGACTAGTTTGAGTGTGGGTCCCCTGCCGTGGTCTGGTGTAAGTGGGCGGGTTTCCATATGGGCGGGGGAAGAGGGCTGGCAGGCTACAGGGACTGGCAAGCTCATGAGGCCTTTTGATGGGTTCTGGCCCATCAGAAACAAAGCCGTGAGGCCCGTGGGCCAAAGCGGACAATATCATGCATGCGTGTAGGGTGGGGCGTTACACTCTGTTTTGACCGATCTGACAACAGGGCAAATCTAATTGAAGTACCAATACATGAGGGATCATTAGTCTTAAGTGTCTAGGTTTTTATAAGCGGTTCCCACTGATGCTTTATGGGCCCTACCTCATGAGAATATTTCTCTGTCTTGACTCTTGCAAGGAGGGTGCATGTAGGGCTACTTGTCATCTGGCCAGTCCAGTCGGAAACAACTGCGGTCTGCTGGACATGGCGTCTGTTGTTAGGAAACAGATTTGCAGTGAAAAAGGAATGATCAACCAAGCCCAAACCCCGTGTGGTGCGTTGGGCGCGCGTGTGGTGGTGACCCCACCTTGGTCTAGGTCCTCACTCTTTCATAAAAGTGGAATGTCCCTTGGGGCTCATCCTATACTATCAAGATAAGCATATTTATACCCAAAGAATGTTTTAATCTTAAGTAATGTGGAAAGCAAATTCACCATCTCCTCTTGTTCTTAGGTTTAACATGTTCAAGTAGTAGTGTTTAGGAGGCAATTTTTCATTCACTCCTTAATAGATTAGAGCAACTTAATACATGTCCTTAATCTACTCATGGAGTAGATTACATTCCTATGTATTCCCACCTAAAAGAATAATTGGGTCTCACTTTTATTTTGGCTCAAAGATGACCAAAATAATGGGTCCTCTAATCATTTTTCCAACAGCGTTAAATGCTAGCCTTGATGAAACTTCATTCTACAATCTGCGTTCTCATTTCAGTAACTGTAAGTTTATAATTTTTTTTTTCTTTCAATTCTAGATTTATAGTTGCGAAACAAAACTTTTGATATACCTTGCTAGCAGGATGAACTCCAGCGCCCCCCGAAAACACCGGCAACGAAACCCCACCTACTTGCACAAGGTGAAACATACGGAGTTACAGATGAGGTGGGCAAGTCAGAATAGCCCACCTGAATTTGCACCCTTTTCATGAAGTGTTGTGTTGGGCAGGCATGGGATTGAGGATTCCATAGCAACCTGTAAAGTCCCTTTACATGTTACCTTGTTTGTTGCCATGGGATCGGAGGGCCTATTCCTTTTGTATGATTTGGCACCATGTCCATCTGTGACAGATTCTGCACTTGGATATATTTTCTATGTATGTATGCGAAGGCTAACAACTGGATGAAAGGCTATAACATCACCTTCTAAAAACAGTCTCCTCTCTCCTTCCCGTTAGAGCTAAACTTTACAAAATATCAACCAAAGGCACACTGGAAGCATTGGTTAGTTACAAAAAATAAACTAAATTAAAAGTATCAACCATCGACATATACTAAAACATTATGACATTTTTTTTTTTTCTTATGTACAGAAGGTGACATTTATCATGTAATGTAATCTTATATATATATATTAGATAAAAGCAACAGCCACTGCCACTAGTGGCCATGCCAACTATACACCACCACCAAACAACATCCCTAACCTCAAATAAAGAAAGATTATCAGACCCAATGGCCACTACCATCAGATTCCAGTACCGTGTGGGGTCACACCCATCACCTACAAATCTACATTTTTAACCCACCTCCTTCTCACCACCTTCAGCTGCTAGACCACGAGCCCATTTAAAGATGGTGGGGCCCATCATCTCTCCAACAGGCCAAGGCCCAGGCATAAGCAGAAGCCCAAGCCCCCCACTTAAACCCACGTCGGTACGCGAGCCAGGTCCAGTGTGGTATTTTAGGTAAATCCGCACTACTTAGGTGCCTGTTGACTTTTCCAAGTCATCCCCGACGACGACCGGCTCGACCTTAACGGCTAACAAGCTCGGCTGCTCCAATCCATCCTTGCAAACGGCTGAGCCATCGGCTTGGCTTACACTGAGCGCGAAATTCAAGAGGGCCCTCGCACCACGCATCTTGTAAGCCGCCCGATCGTACGCCATCGCAGCCTCCTCGGCCGTATCAAAGGTCCCAAGCCACACCCTCGCGCCGTGCCGAGCCGAGTCCCGAATCTCAGCCGCGAACTTCCCCCACGGACGCTCCCTCACCCCGCGATAGTGGGGCCCCCTGCCGCGCCTCTTCTTCGGCACCGCGGTCTTCCTGGCCGGCTTCGGCTCCGCCCGGGTCGGCGCGACCGGCTCCCAACCTCTGAGCGTGGCTTCCTTCAAGACTCCGTACAGAATCATGTCTTCCGAATCGTTCTCATTTAACGGCAGCATCTCCGAAAAGCAGCATGGGCTCATGCAGTCGTTAATTCTAACGGCTGCTAGGTCCAGACCCGTCAGCTCGCAGCTTCCGCGATTGCTGTTGCTGCAGGAATACGATGGAGGCGTGAGAGTGAGACCCAACGGCTGGAGGTGAGTCCTCACTGCCATGTCAGCAGCAGCGACGGCCCAGTCGATCTCCAGGACGCTTTGGACGAGCCGTTCGTCCTCTTTGACCCTGGTCTCCTCCTCGTCCGTGGAGAAATCAGGGCCGTTGTGTTTACGGCTTTTGGGAGGTGGAGGGTTGGATGAGTCCGTGGATTCGGAATCGGTTAGCGAGGTGGCGGTTTCATCGAGGAGATGTGAGCGTATCAGGTGGAGTGCAGCTTCCATGATTAACGGACGGCGCAGATGACTTACAGACCACCAGATCAAGGGAGGCCAAAAAAAACACACAGAGAGGGAGAACTCAAAGAGGAGAAGAAGAAGAGAGAGCAATTTTTAATAATAATAATAATAATTAAAAACAGATTTAGTCCTCTGTTGTGATTGTGTTGTGAGTTGTGAGTTGTGATTGTGTTGGGTTTTGGAGGAGAAAAGGGAAGGTCAGGGGTGGGGTTTTATATAGCAGGGGGAGGCCTGTTGTCTTTTCCGACCTTCTTTCCGCCATCCTTAACGGCGTTAGCTATTCTCTTGGCCAAATTACTCTTTTGGCCCCCCGTACTTTTATTATTTGTGATTGATTTGATTTCCTTTTTAATAAAATTCATATAATAAAAAACCCCACATTATATTAATTAATTAAGTTTAATAATAATAATTAAAAAAAAAAAAAAAAACAATTGTGATTCCTATTTATTTAGGACTACATGTACATGTGATGCTTATATATAATCTCTCCATGCGAGCCAACGAATGGTCCCAAGGAAGAGTGAGATTTCAGGGATTTGGATTATTCAACATTCAAAAGCTCTCTGCACTGCACTGAGTGGTCCATTTCTATCTATGACTATGAAGTTTAATGGGGTCTCACCTTTTGGTGACAGCCAGTCCGGATGAGCTCTCTCTCATTAGTCATTACAACACCTCACCCCTGGGGCTGTCAATCCAGCCCTTTCACGAAGGGGCCCGGTCCGGACCGACTGGTCTCGTAAAAATCCTCAAAGCAAGGGCTTCGTTTTTTATCCTAAAGTCTGAGGGTGGGGTAGTGCCCTATTTTGAAATGTCCGCAATCTTGAGGGCCGAGTTAGGGCTTAACTCATCCGGCCCTCAGTTTATTAAATATATAAATTTTTGATAGTTTTTATGAAGTTACTTTAAAATTCTTAATAAGTGAGTACCCACCTATTCATTTATTTTTACCATAAGTGAATAGAATACATAGTTTATTGGTATAAAAGTTAGATAAAGTAGATATATTTTGGAGAGATATAGTTTTTAAAATGAAGAAAAAGAGTAATATAATAAATTATTTGAAATGGTTATACTCGTTGATCCTCAATGTAAGTTATTGTATTTATGGATGCTTTAAGAAAGTTATATGGATCAAGTGAAAATATGAGTATTCATCGAGGTAATACTCTTAGACCCTTTTGGAGATCTTCATAAAGAGTATTGCGTGATTTATGATACACATATACTATGACATTGTCAAATGTAGATAAAGTTAATTTAGTAAAAGTTACTAAGTTTGAAGATAATTTTTTAATATTTGAGGAACAAATGACTTAAACAATTGCTTTAAAAACAAAATCTGAATTAGATTATTATTTTGAGGAGCTAAGGGATAAATTTATAAATTTCAATATATTGAATTGGTGGAAAGTTAATTTAGCAAAATATCAAGTTATTTCAATAATGGCTCGTGACATTTTAGCAATTTCAGTCTCTACAGTTGCTTTTGAATATACATTTAGTACAGAAGGAAGAGTACTTAACCAGCATAAGAGTAGTGTGAAATCTGAAACAGCAAAAGTCTTAACTGCCTTTACATTGTCGGTCTTTTATCTAGAAAAAATTGGAAGATTAGCATTAAGTTGGAAGATTTATTTTCTTAAAAAAAAAAATATTCTTTTCTTTTGGCCCGGCCCTTGTGGGTAGGATGAGGGCCTAAAAAGTGTAGACCCGCTGTAAAAGATGAGGGTTTTTGCTTGCTTAGGCCCGGCCCACATATGTAATGGTATAATAAGGGCTTACCTCTGCGCGGCCCAGGCCCGGCCCTTTGACAGCCCTACTCACCCCCAAGCCCCAACCCCAGACATAAAAGACAAAGAAGAAAAGAAAAAAAAAAAAAAAAAGGCTGGTGCGTGCTTGGTAGTTTGGTAATTAGAAACTTCGTCTATTGGAAGGAAAACGATAATTTATGACATAATATATGGCCCGTAGCCTGTCGGTAAAGGAAGTTAATGATATTAAAAGGATGGGTAGTTTGGTAATTTCAGTGATTGACAAGTGGCGGCAAAGAACGTCATGCTTCGTTAGAGTTGGTCCGTAGAGTGACGTTGCGGTCCATGTCAACGTGGCCCCACCTTGACGTGTTTCAAAGGGCTGAATGGAAGAAAACAGCGAACCAGACAATAGAAGACAGAGACACAAGAGACCCCACCCACACAACAGTTACCATGGCTTGGGTTGGCCCCATCTTAGCCTCCCTGTATCTGCATTCTCTTTATTCGGCATTATCTCCCACTGATCTTTATTCACTTGTGTCAAGTAGAATAAAAAAACAAATGAGGTTCGACCCCAAGCTGATGATAGAGCCCATCGGGGTGTGAGTAAGAAGTAAGAACGCATGAATTCAAATCTCCTATCTATGCACAAAAAAATGGTTAAATAAAAAAAAATAAGGTTTTCAATGTTATTATTATTATTATTATTATTATTATTAAACTTTAAAGTTGAGATTCAGTTAAAAAAAATACCTAGTTCTTGACCCTCGTCTAACCACGTCAACAACCCCTCCCTATAAATGTTTCGTAGGCTTTTCATCAAGAAACACATCTCAAGAGAAACACACATCTTCATCAAGAAATACATATTTCTGAGTAAATGAGTTTTCCTCATCCTCAAATAAAACACGCATTTTTTAGGAAATAAATTTCCTCTTTCTCAATCGCCGCCTTTCCTCTATTCCAGGCTTAGTGTATACTGTCCCTTCTTCTCTCCTTTCTCTGTTTTTCAGGGCTAAGGTTTCGATATGTTCCCAAATCTTTAAGTCTCATCTAGAAATTGCTCATTTTTAAAATTTAATTAGAGAAAAGCACACAATTTGAAACCCAAGTTACTAATATAATACTTCCTCTTATTAGCTGATCTAACCCTAATATTGTCTTTTACTATTTTCGATCCCTACTACTCCATGTTCCATTACTCCTTTCTTGTTAGATTACATTATTTATTTACTTTTCTATTTTTACAGTTCTTCAAAAACAATAAACCTCCATAGTTGTTTAATTAATTTGCACGATATTAACATATGCATAGCACGGCGGCTTATGCTAGTTATTATTAAAAGCTGAGGTTGAGGGTTCAAGTCCCTCCCTAAACTCCTGGCTTCAACGTTCAGTGGTATTAGGTAGAGTAGGCAGCAAGTGAAGTGTAGGATTGAGGCCACAACTAGAAATGTAAAATAGGGCATGCCATATCGTGTCGTGCCTAAGATGCCATGGCTTCGACCCAACTTTCCGTAATAAGCCAAGCATGGGCCTAGCCACTGGCCGTGCTACAAGCCTGGGCACTTTGGCCTAGCACGGCTCGTGCCTAGAACGAGCTAAGCCGGGCTGCGGCACATTGAAGGCATTTCTTATTTGAGGGGGCCGACCCATTTCACATCCCTAGCCAAAGCCTTTCTGAGTTAAAAAACAATTAATCGCAGCTATCACGCATATGTGGACAACCAACTCCACAATCTGTGGTTAAGCTCATTTATCGATGCTCTTCACACCTACAATATTTGCATATTTATTTTCTTTGCATCTTTCACTTATTTTAAAATTAAAACTTGAGGATTTCCCCAAAGCTGTTGAAAGTCATTCAGGATTCTTGTAAACCAAGAATTACAATGTGTATAAGATATACAATCTGTAGGCGGCGAAAATACGACACCCACTTAGATTGAGATGAACTTTGTAGATCAGGGAATACCGAACGCCAAGAACCTGAAAAAGGAAGGAAAATGGCTTGAGTGAGAGCCCCTGGCTGCCGTGAGCCGAAGGCGCTCCGATACTTGAGTTAGTTCTGAGAAAACTAAGCAAGAGAGGAGGAGAATGAGAGAGAGAGTCTATTGTGTATTGTGTGTTGCGTACCTCTAATGGGCTGACCCCACGTGCATATATGTGGACATTCCTCGTTCATTCTCTCTGTGAGTGGGGGTAGGTGGGGTGAGGTCCCATCGATCCTCATCCTGACATTCGGCGGTAGGTAAAAAGGGAACATCCCATCAGGACCTTCCATGCTTTCGGTCAGTTGATGTTAAGGGATGATAAAGCCGACTTCTTATCGCCATAAATGAGCAATCCTATCGTCATAAATGAGTGCTGCTATCTGTCAGGATGTGCTCGTACTTCTGAGAGGAAGGTGACGGCCCACTCTGCCTTCAGCGTTTTGTACCGAGACCAAGACTGGCTTGGCCGCGCTGGGCACTGTGCTGAGCTAGCACTTACGCCGAGCTGACCCGTCGTGCTGGCACTCCTAACCGAGCTGCCGAGCTGCGTGGTGGAGGTCTCTTGAGTCGGCGTACCTTACCGAGCCGCCGAACTGCTGGGCTGTGATTACGAGGCTGAGGTGGATAGCTAGCACTCCTACCGCGATCCTCCCTTAATCTCGTCATTACGGTGTTTTACCCACACACCATCATTTCCTTTTGTGGCTTGTCCTTTTTTTAAAACTGTGTTAAAAAATTTTCAAAATGCAAAATAAAAAATATTTGGGAACCCTCATTGTTGTCCTAAGTTGTAGCTCAGCTGATAAGAGATGTGAATGTATGAGTTATAGACTTATAGTACAAGCTCCGAAAGTAATAAATATAAATATAAAAAAAAGGGGCATTCGGCGGCAGGTCCCTAACCATTTCACTTTATAGCCTTACATCCACAATCTTTTTTCATAGTGTGCTAGGTCCTTTTTCCAAATTTGAAGACCTACAATGTTTAATTCATCATTTCGTTCAATCATATCCCATGATTAGTGGGATATCCCATTAATAATTGTCAACTACCATTTAATTGGCCACGATTAATAAGATTTTTTTAAAAATTTAAAAAAAATACAAATAAATTTCCAAAACACAAATGAATTTAAAAAAAGGCAATAACTTTTTTTTAAAAAAAAGCAATTAATTTCAAAAGAACGTAGAAAAATTTTAAAAGATGCAAATAAATTTTAAAAGATCCAAATAAATTTCAAAATATGTAAATAAATCTCAAAAGACTCAAATACATTTCAAAAGATCCAAAGAAAATTAAAAAAATACAAATAAATTTCAAAAGACGCAAAAAAAATTCAAAAACGCAAACACATTTGCCAAAACTAAGATAAACCAATTTTTCAAATTTCAAGAAAAATAACCAAAAACTCAAGTATTTTTTGCAAAAACTCAGTTAAATTTATAATAAAAAAACGCAAATAAATTTCAAAAGAACAGCCTGAGTTTAGTTCAAAAACTCAATTAAAATTTGCCAAATGGAGATAATTTGTAAGAAGCTCAGCTATATTTTTTTAAAACTCAAATAAATTTGCCACAAACTCGGATAGATTTGTCCAGAACTCAGATAAATTTATTCAGAGCTCAGATAAATTAGCTAAAAACTTAGATAGATTTGTCCATAACTCAAAGAAATTTATTTTAGAACTCAAATAAATTTGCACAAAACTCAATTAAATTTGACAAAAAATGAAAAACTCATATAAATTTGACAGAAACTCATATAAATTTGTTAAGACTCAGATAAATTTCATAGAAATTCAGATAAATTTCATAAAAACTCATATAGATTTGTCAAAAACGATGTAACAGCCTTACTGCGTTCCTTCTCTGGCGATGGAGTAGCACCGTCGACCACGTTCGGATCTCAAATCAGACTCCAGATCATCAAGATATTGTGAAAACAAACTTCAGTTGTTGATCACCTGTTTGCTTTCTGCTGACGTTAGTAGCTGAACCGGCGACTTTCCCTGATTTGCTTCTGGGCTTCTACACAACGGGTCAAGTCTGACCTGGACTAGACCCAACCCGATACTTAACCCAAAACAAAAAAAGAAGATGGGTTCTTCTTCTTCATTATGTTTCTGCAACCAGACACAAACTTCAGTCATTAATGAGAGGAAGATGGGGATGAGGTCGCCTGGGAGATGAAGGAGGGAGGAGCATAAGTGGTGTCCACACTTTCGCATACACCCCTAGGTCAAAACGATGTTCATACTTTCCCATACACCCCCAAGTCATCTAATTCCCGCATCATATTCAAGTTGAAACCACCCACACAGAAACCATCCTAAAACGATGGGTTTCTCCTCTACACACCCGAGGTGCTAGGATAGTGGGTCCCACTGATCAAGAACCCATGATCAGTCCCACCAACAAAGTTGCCCATGGCCTCTCAACAAGATCTATGGTCCATATTGCCGTTGGTGGCCCACCTGGACCCAACCGTCTCAAAAAAAACGGAATTACCCCATTCTTCTTTAATGTCGTCAGCCTCCCTCTTTGGTTACTGGATGGTGGACTGCACCAGGGAGAGGATGAGACGAAATATGGGTGGAAGAAGAAGAGGGATAATGAAATATTTGAAATTTGAAATTTCAAAATTTTATACCTAAAACAGTTGAAAGGGTAAATCAGTCGTGCCAATTGTGTCTAGAGACTTCTCGCCGAAATATGTTCACCAACATGGAATACAGGCCTCAGAGGAAAAGTTGATGGACTGGATCCCTTACAAGACCTCTATGACTATGAGGGACCTTTTGCTAATTTACCATAAATAAAACCCCTCTGTTTCAAAACACACTCCTTTGGAAAAAGATTTGAAAACTTCAGCTCTTTAAGTACTCATTACTGTAGTCATTTTAAGAAATGGTCAGATCTTTATAACAATCCTCGAAGGGATAGCAATTTAAAATGCCTCCTAATGACCAACAACGTAATTGAAAAAAACAAAAGAATGTTTTTAGGGCTTCAAATTGTCATAATCCTAGCCATAAAATTAATTAGCGCAGTAGTCAATTTGTATCATCAGATGGGTATCGTAAATTGGAACAATGCTAATGCACACGGATGGGACCTGTATTAATTACTAATAGAACAGCTAGTCAGAAACTCTGACTCACTGAGTTATAACAACTCAGCTGTGACTGTGATGTTTAGAGTTCAGCTGTAGACTGCTGTCCCTTTTGTGAGTATGTTCTAATCGATTCTATAAATAGAAAAGCTGATGCAAATGTAATCTATCTTAAAACAGTGAAATCAGAGAAATCTCATTTTTTCTTCCTCTTTCTACTTCATCTGTGTTCTCACTCTTCTTGTTCTCTTCAACTATTACGAGTGTGAAAGACTTAAATAATTGGTCAATGGTAGGGTCCTGGCGGGCCCACTAAATAGAGATTCCAAGCTGAAATTGGCACTTCTTTATGTGTTTGTTGGCTGCAAATAAAAACATAACATTACAAATTAATAATATAGAACCTTTGTATTTATGTTTTGGACCATATACTCAGTTAAACTTATTGGTTAATAACAGTAACCTCTTTGGTTAATAACAGCAGCATTCATTACATTTCATTATATGCTTTTAGTAGGATCCCAATTTTCACTTCCGTCCAGTGGCAAACCACTGCATAATCATACTGGGGTCATAGGGGATTTACCTGGCTCCCCTTGGGCCCATAGGAATTATTCTGGCCCAAAGAATTGGGATGCCCTCGGTCACACAAAAAAAAAAAAAAACCCTGCACCGATGTTCTATCCCCATGTAATTTCAGAAAGTTAACCACAATATATTGTGCATTTTCAGAATTAATCTCACGTTCTCTTACAATCATTCAAAATATGTATGGATACAATTGGGATCCTTGCCACGTCAAATTTTCAACGATTCCCTCTGCTCACGCTCCCACAGTACTTGATCTTAGCCAAAAGGCCGAGAAGGCTGCCTCCATCACCCGCAATAGCTTTCTGGGAAATTTTCAAATATGGCCTTAAATTTTTGCCTTATTTCAAAAAAGGACACAAGTTTTGAAACTTTTCAAATTAGTCCTTAAGCTTTTCAGTAAATTTTCAATTAAGGACATTCGGCCATTTAAAGATATTTTGTGGTGACTTTTTCCCTCAATATTTTGAAAAAACCCAAATTACTCTTCATTTAAAGCCATGACATGGTTTCGGCAACCATTACATACAGCCAATCGCTGTGGGAATACTGGGTGTCCTTAATCACCGTGAGGCAACTAGCAAGGAAAATGGAGAGAATATAGAGGAAGTGAATAAGGGCTTTATTATAATAAAGGGTAATTTGGGTATTTAAAAAAAAAGAAAAAGTTGCTTAAAAATAACTTTAAATAGATGGAAGTCCTTAATTGAAAATTTTATGAAAAATTAAGGGACTAATTTGAAAAGTTTTGAAACTTGTGTCTTTTTTTTCAAATAAGGCCGAAATTTAAGGACTTTTTTGAAATTATCCCTAGCTTTTTTCAAGGGATAATGAGACAAATTAGTGGCGGCTGTGGACCCACCCGGACAAATAAGTATCCGAAGGCAAAAGGCTATGCATAGGTTGCAAGGACGATCTGGTTATGCAAGATATAAAGCCCATGTCCCAAAAGCTTAATGGTTAATAACAAGCAAGCTCATATTATGAAAATTCAAGGATATAAATTTTACGTCTAAATTAGAGTAAGACTAATACCAGTGCAAATTGGCCGTGAGTAAACCGGCCTGGGAGGATTGGATTGATCATCGAGCTTTTATTTTTCTTAGGTATCTGTCAAAGGTGGTTGGGCCCTCGACTAGGAAGAAGATCACATGCATGTAAAGGAGAGAGTATCACTTAAATATGCAAGAAAGAGGATGCAGGATCAAATTTTAGGCAGTTGGGTGAGAACTGGACACCCAACAACTGTGCTATCCCGATATTCATTGATTTTTCATAGGTGATTCCCCTGTTGGGTGGCGCTGCGGAATACCTGCATTCAAACACAACCCAAATTCAACCCATGGTAAATTGAAAAATAAACTTGAATGAAAGGGATGGCACGTTTGCATAGGTAAATTAAATGTCAATCCGAACTCGATCCAAATCCAACCCATTTATTAACTGAGTCAAACCCAACCTGAATATGGAAAAGGGTCGGCCACAACACATCCCTGAAACTTCTGGTGTTTGGTTCGGATCAGATCGGTGGGCCGGGGAGGGGTGTTGATGTATCGCAATTGTTCAATTCGCATGATATTGATAAGATAATGATATGTTTTGGGATATTTGATGATATTTGTGGCATGCGTAGAAGAAGACATCATTTGACAAATGGGTAGTAAAATATGGTTTATTTGGGACACAATGGACCGATGATGCCTACTTAGTTTAGTGTACCGACAAGAAAGTTTAATGCTGTTTAATAGCACAAGTACTATCTTTGTTGGATTTTGTTTTTGTTTGAGATGAAGCGTCTTTCAGATCAGATCAATATCCACTGACCTAATTGTGTATGTTTCCGGTGTAAAATGGACTCACATAATAAACCTTCCAATTCTACATCATTTTCAATGCCTCCACTAGTCCACTAACTGGTATTTTTATTCATTGATGTGTCGGTGGGGCTAACATGAAGGAGCTGGAACCCCAGCATATAAATCCAAAAGAGAGGATCCCCCAGCTGTTGTCTTCGAGCCAATGAAAAGAAAAGCTTTAGTTGGCTATTGGATGGCATTTGATAAAGCTACTAGGCACTCTAGTGGTAAAGCGGGAAAATTTTCCATGACTTGATTGTGATGTTAATTTAAAATCATTAAGAATGCGTTTGTGCATACTCGAGGGAGTAAATAGGAAAGAACGTCTGAAAAAATCATGTGCTTACTTCAGCGGGATGCTTGATGGTGGGGGACAATTGTTGTGGACACAACGTTTGTGATATGAGAGGAAATTCGAGTCCGACCTCCATTCGTGCTGCCGTAAAATAGGAGTCTGACTTTCCTCTTCCACCACTACTGACTGATGCACAAATAGGACCAAATAGCAAGACACAGAACAATAACTAATAAGGGGCCGGTATAATCATTGAGATATATTTATATACATACGCGCGCGCATAGTTACCGGCATAATATCCCGGGAGATAATATCCCGATAATTTCAAATTCTGTGTTTGTTATTAGGATATTATCAAGAAATATTTTAACGTAAAAAATTCAAATTCAAGTGCACAAGATAGTGGATAACGGATGCCAAGCAATGGAAGGTTGCCAAGTGCCAACTATCTCAATCAGGGTGGTTGAATTATAGAAAAGGAAAAGAACATATTACTTCAGGAGTAGGATTCATTGAGAAAGGGGTGATGTGAACTCTATTTTTAAATGGGGATTTGATCGGGTGGTATGCACTGATTTGTGAGCGGAAGATGAGATGAGATTTACAAGGGGGAGGTAGTGTTACTGTTTCAACAGACCACATGGACAAGGGCCGAATGAGAGAATTCTTATTATTCTTATCATCCAACTACAAAATATTTTCTGAGGCTGAAAGTTTACCTCAGATTATAAGGTTTGTAATTCTGAACAGGTGTGATTTGTCATAGAGCATCCTTTTTGGGTGGGTCCCACACAACACATGTGGGCTCCACTTAATTTATACAATTAGTAAAAGAAAAAAGAACATAGAGAAATGGTAAAGTTGTCAAGTGGAACTTCAAGTCAAATAGTAGCAAAAAGGCAAAGTTGTCAAGTGGAACCCTGCTAAAAACAAACAAGGTGGTAAAGCCAGGGAAGGAATTATTCATTTTAGGAAGTCGCCTTGCTATGAAAGTTACTAATAGAGAAGCCCACCTTAACAACATTATAAAATGGGGGGAAAAGTTTTCTTCTTTTGGCTTTGAACAGGTGAGATTTTGCCGAGTTGTCCCACCGACGAGCAACAGGATGGGACTCAAAGAATCAGAGGCGATCAATGTTGTCATGATGGAAAACAAGGGGTAGTTTAGTAATTTTACCATGTGGATATTGATTTCTGCCTGTTTTATTCACCTCTCGTGCCTTTGACTTTCCACTGCTCTTGTACGAAAAGTCATAGGAAGATATTCCTTATTCCAGCCGGGCTAGAACCGCTTATCCCTTCATTTATTTCATCCGAAGGCTTTCATTCCGAAGAAATTAGAGACCCACCGATTAAAATAAGATTTTAATATTCCAATTTCAACCACTCCCTGATGAATGGAAACACCATCAATTCATATCCTTACCCGTTTGTTGTAAGAAATCAAATTGTTTTAAACCAAGTTCTCTATCCCATCCATCACTCATGGCAGCTGATCAATTCGAGTTTTGAGAACACTTTCTTCTCATAATTTTACCGTAAAATCCATTGACATAAAAAATTATATTTATAAGAAAGTACTAACTAACTATATCCAAAGGCTAAAGACAACCTACTAATATTCCTAAAACCCTAACAAACTGATAATCTTCAACAGACTAGAGAGACTTTTTGGTCCATACCAACTAAGACGTAGCAAGTATAGAAAATGTTTACTTTTAGAGTTTGATTGTATACATTAGAATATATAGGAATTGGGATCATTAATACTATAAGTAGTTAAAAATAAAAGGCCAAAAGGTGAGCCTCTGGGAATGCCCATCAAATAACCTCCGCCGATCATTCTTTCACGATCTTCACCTGTCACCTCCTTAAAATTTTTAATTGAGCATATTTGACCTTGAATTCCTTAAGTAATCTAATAAAAGCAAATTCGCCTTTTCGTTCACCAATCACGCAGATAGTTGAGTGGTGTATGGCACCCTAGTGTCTCACATATGGCCAGGGATGGGTCCCTTTCGCTGAGACAACGGACACATTGGCTATATCTGGGCCAGTTATCGAATGGCTCATACTGACATAAACAACACCACAATACCTGGTCCTCATTGGAAAAGGACAGGATCCTGTAAAGCAGATTAGCTGGCCCAAACGTCAATCAGGTTGGAGTTGAAAGTTGATTTGGAATGGTCTAATACTCTACTGGGACTAGCCCAAACTCTAACATAACGCATATGCTTCCCAGTCTGGATAGGAAGTGACAAGTGAGTGTCTAAATCAGTTGGCCCACTTTATTATTAACTGGGCCCCACGGTGACTAACAACCAATTTCCGTATATCAATTTTTAATGATTGCAACCACCTTCGATGATAAAAACTGGCCGATTGTGATTGTGACCCCGTTTTTGCAATTGGCCAGTACAATACAGAATAAAAATAAAATAAAGGTGAATTATCTGGATGGCCTAAACCGACAAGAGAAGACCACTGAATTGACTCCTGAGTATTCTTGAAAGGACTAGGCTCCAATGTCCACACCCATGAGTGACCCATCACAGTTCAAGAGCCCAAATGCCCCAAATTGATCTATCCCATTCCCAGAGATTCACAACTAACTTAACTACGTCTTCAAATGATCTTAAATAAACAACAACCACTTCAATTGTATTATGGTGGACCAAGTAAGAATCTAATGATTTGAACTGTTCAATTTGTCGAACCAACTTTAATATGTGTCTTTTTTGTGGACCAGGCCACTTGTGTCTCAGTTTGGATAAGGAGCACGACACCCGATGGTTTAGAGCCCCACGTTTAGTTGAGGCTATTAATTAATGATGGTCGTCAGTTTGGCCCACCTTGAGTTAATTGTGTATGCATACCACCCATATACGGGTGACGTGAGAGTGATACTCGCTAGTCTCCAGGATGTGATGAATAATGATGTTCTTCATCATATGATCGATCTTACAATTGATCCAACTTTCATTTGAGTAAAACTTAAGAACATGTCATATACTATGAATATGATTGCTTTCAATTACAGTATGGATTTTAATTATATGATCCTTGCTATGGAATTTCACTCCTTCAGCTCCAAAATCCTCCCAAATCAGGTATTAAGAAGATCGGGACTCACATGATAATAGGGACCCAAACAGGAGAACAGGTACATTGATGTTGAGCATTTTTTTTTAATTTTTTTCAAGTGAACCCAACTATCAAGCCTCTTGAATTTCTCTTGAGCGAGAACCTCACAGGATGAGGCCCAAAATCAATCATGTGTACGTGAAAGTAAAAGGCTCTGCAGCAGGTAGATCAGCCCTATGTCACTAAAAATATCTGGTTTGCATTTTGGGTGGGTGGCAGGCCACTAGATTTTATTGTTTGACCGGATCGAATTCCAGCTATGATCTCATCAGTCATCACATACAGCGTTTGGTGGGTCCCAACTTCATTAATTTTGCTTTAAGGTAGTAAAATATTGGTTCCTGAACAAATCAAAACAGGAGAGAAAGCAAAGCTTATCGGGCGAGCCCCCACCAGGGATGAAACAGGGCCTGGGCCTACTTTAAGACAAAAATCAGACCTGTCCAACAATCAATCCTGACCACTGATTTAGGAAATGAAGAACAGAAAGTTGCTTAAAATAACCCTATGAAAGAAGTAGAAATGTTTGATTTGATATGAATGGGCCCCTCAGACAGAAGGAACGTGTCAACCGTCAAAACAAGAAATCGTCCACTCAAATGAGATGTGGGATCATTTGTAGTCTCTACAGGATGGAAATGGCTGATCAAAGATAATGGCGGATGAGCCCATGCAAGAGATCCATTACAACAGATGGAAAAAGATATATATATATATATATATATATATAGAGAGAGAGAGAGGGAGGGAGATACTCGTTTGAGAGATATCTCTCATCTTATACAAGAGATTGGGTGGGGCGCTCACATCCATATCCAATACCAACAACTTAAATGTAAAAGCTCACACCCCTATCTTTCATATAAGGTAACAGATATCTATCACAGGAGCATCTCTTATATATATATATATATATAAATATATGGGACATTCACATGCATCTATCCCTTACCATAGGGTGAGGGCACTTTCCCTTTTTGCACTTGAATCCCCTTTTTGTACTTCAATATATGTATTTGAAATCCCCCTTTTATATTTGAAAATTTCCATTTATAGAAGCATCCCTCACCCTATAGAGTGGGGGTTTCCCTTCCCCCAACGAGAAGAGAAAAACCCATCACTCCAAGGAGGTGGGTGGATATAAATGTTCGGACACATTTGAGGACCCTATCAAATTATCTTAACCTTGATTTTTAAGCTCTTAAAGTTTAATAGCTATACACAATGCAGTTTTTCAGTAATAGAATCTAAGAGTGACTAATCAAATGTGGAATTGTGCCGATTCATAGGAATAATATGTGCATGCACGCATGTAATTTTATGCATGGGAAGGTGGAGAATGGAAAGATCTAAATGAGTCAACCTCATTGGATCATCCACATTCCTCGATCTATGGCCCTCAAGTCTAATAGTTTTCTAATGTATCATTTTCTTTAATTTTCATTAAAGAATAATACTTGAATGAGTGTAAAATTAGAGCTTGATGCAATTCATGGGAGGTAGTGTGTAAAAGAAGTTAACTTGATCACTAGTAGGCTAGGTTCCCAAAGAAAAGGTAAATTCATAGAAAAACCATGCCACTTAACTATTTTTTAATATATACATAAATGAAAAACAAATACTTATATAAGGAAAATCCACCGCCGAGCACCAATTTTCACGTTATCGTGAGCACCACACCTAGTGGGCCCACTTTATGATCCATCCGAGTGGAGCGTAAAATAAGGAGAGGACCCCTTGATAGTCACTATTCCCAAGCTCGATACCTATCGGAATAAACTGAAATGTTGAGTTGACTGTGCACTCGTTTGGATGGTGGAAACTTGTGGACCGTTGATTAAGTGCTTAGGATGATTATTTGGGGGTGTGGAATCCCCGATGCCTCTAGTCCCATCCCCAGGTGGCGCCCCACAAGAATTGATGCCCAGCGAAGTGGCGTTGTTTATATAAAGGAGTTTTACACACACACACACAAAAAAAAAAAAAAAAAAAGTCCTAGACCTAATTACACAAATTGAATAAGGACATTACAACATCAAACTACGATGTCATACTTAGTCACAAGACCAATTTGCCCAACAATGATATCGTTAGGGCTCATTAAAAAGACTCTTTTATATTTTTTCCCTTCTTCTTCCATATAAGGATATCGCTAGAGCTCGTTCAAAAAAAAAAAAAAGTCCCCTTTGCAACTTTTCCCATCTTCTTCCTTGGTTTTTGTTTTATTCTTTTCTTCGCCGTGGACGAGAGACAAAAGAACAGATCAACCACTTCTTTCACAAATACCAAAATGCATACTAATAATCTATTCCATAGGCCTTGTAGGTTGTACCTACAATTCTAGCAGTAAATTCTTTGATGTTGTGAGAGCACTATAAATCTGGATCTCTCTTTACAATTGATGGTGGAAAGGGTACTTTTCCAACTACTACTTGAACATGACCTTAAAAGTAATAATGTATTTGTTATGCACAGAGAGATTGTAGATTTTGAAAAAAGAAATGGAAAACGAAAGTGGAGAAGAGATAGGTTTTGAGTTGCGCAGAGCAAAAGAGGAGAGGCAAGAGAAGACGATGAGTTTCTTTTTTGGACAGAAAACGAAGATATAGCAAACGATATCGTTTAGAGAAGAAGAGGGAAAAAGCATTTAACAATGAGCCCTAACGATATCATTTGGAGAAGAAGACTCTAATAAAAAAAATTCTTTTTAAATGAGACCTAACGATATCGTTCCAGGACAAATTGGTCTTTTAGCAGCGTACAACACCCTAATTGGATGTTTTAGGGTCTTTCTTAATCAATTTGTGTAATTACGGTTTATGACTGATTTCTTCATAAAAATCTCTTATATAAATATGTATATATGTCGGAATTCTCTACATATTCCACTTTGCTAGTGCTCTTTTTTAAATTTTCTTACTTGAGATCCATTTTTAATCAATCATCCCTATTCATAAATCCAACCCCGGCCGTAGTCTAAATTTTAGAATATTGTTCGCTATTGCCTTTTTAGCAAAATAACATTGCATGGTGTAAAGCCATTAAATTATGAGTTAAACCTGAAGACTAAGATAATTTGATCGACATCGTTGGTTGACACCTTTTCATCACCATGTCCTTTTTAATGCATATGCAACTAGAGGAACCCATGGGTGAACCCATTAAATTCTTTTGAGCGGAATGTTAATGCTCCACTGTGGTTATGGATTTTTCCTTGAAATTGCACACTACTGTGAGACTCTGGATGCATGACAATCGAAAACCAAGGGGTCAATGTAATGAAAAGGTTTGGACACGGCCCGGGCCCGTATCTGACACATATCCTATGCAGGTCAGTCTTGGGTCAGAAAAACCTGGCCTGCAGGAAAACAGATCGGATTAAGATTAACTCGGATAATCGTGTGACCCATACTAAACCGTAATCCTACCCATACTAAGAAGGAGAGGGCGAGAAGTTGAGGAAGAGGGAAAAAGAGCTACATCAATAAATTTTAATTACCTGTGATATCTTGTTTGAGGTACGTATCTCAATCTTCTCCAGCCCCGCCATTTCTATGGTTTGGATGACTAAGATGTTCGCTAGAGTGTGCCCCAAGTGCACATTTCCGGATTCCCTCCCGGCCTCCCCCAATCTCATCATCTCTCTTCTTCTCACGGCAATGAAGGTTCTCAATCTAACGCCTGCATATTTCTCATCTACACTCAACCTGAACCATTTGCAAACCCTAAGTTAGTTTTTAAGTCTTTAATTTTTAAAAGGCTTATATATCATAGAAAGCACTTTTGATAAAATCTACAGGTAAATAACATCTTGAAAAGTGAAAATTCCAAGGTGTACACCAAACCGGATTGATCAAAGAGAACCGAAAAGGGGGCTCCAAAAGAAATAGAAGTCTGCAGAAATTAACGAAGTTATGCTAATAGTAGTCTACCAACCCATGGGGCTCCCACAGCACGGGTGACATGCTGAAATTTTGGTCAATGCAGAGGTCCTACTTTCGTTCGTAGATGCTGGCATCCACTTAGCAAAAGCCGTTGGAACTCAAATTACAAATTGGATGAATACAAAATTGATCCAAATATAACTCACCACTCCCAATGAATTAGGAAACCACAACGTTAGGGGTCTGCCAACTATATAATACAAACTACAAACTAGACGAACTAGAAAAGGGAACGACCGAGTTCAATTTTCTCCGCAACGTGGAAAGAAAACCTACCAGCCTTTCGTACTCGGCAGTCTATAGTTTGTGAAAATATGCAGAGAGACCAAACAAATCACACTGTATGATCCTCACTCTTGGAAAAATGAACGTGTAGCTTTTTCCTACCCAACCCACAAGTTGGGGAAAAAAAACCTCAAGTCTCCAAAAGACAGGCATGTCAATTAAATAATCTTAATGAAGTGGCAAAATAATACAACCTGAGAGGTCATCTCACCCTCATTACAGTAAAATTCCACAACAGCTGCAAGCAGCAGCAAAACCTCACTAAGATTCACAAGGCAAGAAAAATAAACAGAAACAAACAGCCAATGATAATAGAGCCCGAGGGTTAACATGAAAGGCACACAAACCATTCTGTGTAATCTCATTACTAGCAGGAGAGAGGAAAGAAAAAGAAGGAAAAAAAAAAAAGAAGAAGATACAAAGTATGGCTTCCAAAATAGCAACTAGATGAAGAATCCAGAAGCTGGATAATGAATGGATGATTATGATAACAATGGTGCGTTACATGCTAGCTCACCTCCAGCGAAATATCATGCATCTGATCTATCCACCCTTTCCTTGTTCTTCTCTTCCTGTTGATGAGGAGGCAGCTTGAATTCATCATCTATATCCCCCGTATGGTTGTTGGGGAGCATAACCACCTGTGCCCATCATGGGGTTGTATCCACCTGCCATTCCTGGACCAGGAGGCATACCTGTGGAAGGGCGCATTTGTTGGACTCCTTGACCCATACCCATGTTCATCCCCATTCCCATGTTCATGCCCATCGGTTGATTCATACTGGTGCCATAACTGCCCATGCCCATCCCCATCCCCATCCCCATCCCCATGCCAGAAACATTGCCCATTCCCATGCCCATTCCCATTCCCACAGCTGCACCACCACCCATTCCCATACCCATACCCATACCCATACCATGACCCATCATGGGGTTTGGGGGGGGCCTTGTAACAGTTGCACCAGCACGGCCGATGCCAGAACCGGATCCCATAGCTTTACCCATTGTTATAGTGGATGTTACAGGAGTTGCAGAGCTTTTCTCTTTTCTCTTCTCCATCCGATTAATGGAGTCAAAATCAATACCAATATCTGCCAGTGGATTGATCTTGGCTGCAAATAAATGAATTACAAAGTAAGGGTACCGAGCAACAATAGCTGTCATTTTGAGAGCATTCACTGGTCAGAAAGGTCAATACAAAACAGTCCACCAGGTAGAGAAAGAAAAATCAAACAAAAATAGCAGTTAACAGACATTTTCATGATTCTCTAGAAAACAGTGAACTCAGATTCTCTAGAAGACAGTGAACCAAGAAATTCATCAGAAATTAGTGAAGATTCTTATAAAAGAAAAAAGAAAAAAAAATGACTTATTTACTACGGCTAGATCTGTTGAGTCTCAAGAGTGTGGGGGTGGCAGCATCCCATTCTTCCCGATACCATTTTTAATTGATATTATATGAATAACTGATGCATCTGCATTCCAAATCCAATTTGAAATGCAAGCACCATGGTCTCAGGCAGGGAAAGCAGAAAGTAGAAGGGTCCTGATGCATTTTTCGCTTTTCACCCAACCAGACAACAAATCAATTGAAGTCGCCATCAAGATATGATGATTAAAGACTGCATACAGATAGACCAAGCCCAATGAAGGGAGAGAAGGAACAGTGAGCACTTACGTCCAGAGATATTCAAATTGACTAGACCTCGGTTCAAGGTGTCAGCCCAGACAGTCGACTTGGTTTCAAACTTGTCCTCGGGAATTTGAGCTTTAGCAGGTGGTCCAGTTGGAGCAGGAAGAGCTGCCTGAGATACTATAAAGGCCGCAGGACCCTGGGAAGCAGCAGGAGATGCAACGCCGATATGTGGAAGATTTCCCGCAACACCATTGCTTGGCTGTGAAGCCGCCAGCTCTTGGGTTGCAGTAAAGTCTGGTGTAGCAGAGGGAACTTGGACATTGGTGACAGTAGAAGGAACATATGTAATACCATGAAACGTGTCTCCAAAACCCAAGTTAGCTTGTTGGAGAGGTGCAGAAGCGTCACTTGTTGTAGGAGAGTGGAAAGTAGTGGGTGCAAAATTTTGTGATTGAGGTGCAAAATTGTTTGCTGGAGAAAAATTCTGTGGTTGAGCAACAAAAGCATTTGTAGGGGCTATGTTCTGTGGTTGGCCCACAAAATTGTTTGTGGTTGCATAAGTCTCTGGTTGAGATGTGAAAGCGTTTGTGGGCGCATAATTCTGTGGTTGAGCCACAAAATTGTTTGCAGGAGCAAAATTGTGTTGTTGTACCACCAAACTGTTTGCAGCATCAAGACTCTGTGGCTGAGCCGCCAAATTGTTCGCAGGTGCAAAGATCTGTGGCTGGGCCGACAAGTTGTTGGTGGGAGCAAACCTCTGTGGCTGGACAGTGCCTTCAGAAGGAACGGCCATAAAAGGACCATCCCCAAATGGATCTTCACTAGGCTGTATCAGATGTTTAAAAAAAAAAAAAAAAAAAAATGTTTAGGCGGAATGTAAAGGTCTAATCAGTTACAATGGTATCATTAAATATAATGAGGTTTTTTGGATTGACAGTGACAGGCCAAATAGAAAAGATCACACTGATTATCGCAGGAAGTTCCATTGATCAACAATCATATACAAAAACACGTACAGATTGCCTTAAAATATATTTTTCTCCCCCTTCTTAAATTTCATAAATTGCCCATCAAACAAAATTACCACTTTCAGAAGCTTACAGCTGATTCCTCAATCATTATTTAGAAATAAAACTTTTTTCTCCTTTCGTTTTAATGAAGTTCAATGATAATACTTACCCATTCAACTTGAATACAGACAAGGGTATTGTTTTGGACACACATATAAGTAATCAGGCACCAACCACAGATAAATGGGATAAGGTTATGAGTGATGAAATAAGGTGTCAGGCAAGGGAAATTCAAGAAGTCTAATATGCCAACCATGCCAATATATTTTAATAACATCTTTCTATAACTTACATGTGAAATACCAATAAAAAAACATTTTCATGACAAAATTCTATAGCATATCCAACAGTATTAACTATTAAAAAAATCCTATATTAATGTTATCTTTTCCCTACTAGAATTGTCAAGGTACATATGCATTTTTTCTCAAAAATGGCAATTTATAGAAAATCTGATTTGTTGTTACGTAAGCAAGGCCAATTTGAATATGGTACTCTTCCATGCTCTTCCATGGACTCGAGGTTTTTGACAGCAGAACATACCTGATTCAGAACAGCTGATGCTGATGACAGGGGCACAAAAGTGGACCCAAACCCAGAACCCACGGATGCATCAGGCTCGCTAGTAGTGGTTACTGGGACAAGAGCAAGTGAATTAGGAGAAACTGAATCTGAGAAAGCACTAAAAAGATCCATTTCTGCAGGACTTGCAGCAGGCGGAGCAGGTGGAGCAGCTGAAGGAGCACAACACAATTGATTACTTATGCAACTATTGTTGTGTCAACAGCAAAGGCATGTTGATATTCAATGTAAAACAATATGCAAAAGTAACATCAATTAGAGGGACCGGAAAACAAAAAAATAATGCAGAAATTGAAATATATATATATATATATAGAGAGAGAGAGAGAGGATTTCAATTAAGATTCAAAAGGCTCCAATCTGAGGATAAAAATGTAAAATGGCAGACATTTTTAAATGTCAGACTATCAAACTTCAATCGTCTGGAGTAAGGTATTAGGGTTGAGGGAGACTAGGTTTCCCTCACAAAACCCAAATCTTTACATGTTCCAAAAGAATATGCATGTTCCATCCATCTTGGTGTGCAAGGCCAAAAGATGTTGAAATTTTACACAAAATGTTGAAGATTTTCTTAAAAAACTATCCATCCAATATCTTGGGTCTTTTGACTGTCCAACCAGGCAGTGTTTAAATCTTCTTTCTTAACAGTCTAATTGACAACAACTGAAGGATTCTGAATGGGACACATAAGATGGGCACATCATTATCAATAGGTTGCAACACTAAACTGCAGGCTCTAACTAACAAACCGAAAAAAAAACTATAAAATATATACACATATCATGCCTTCTACCCTCTTTCTTCGCCATTGGCAACATATATTCTTTATACACAGCCACTTTAAGATAATTGACATGATGACCTCTTTCCCAAGGTCTTTACACACCTAGACATGAACTTCAGGATAAGTTCTTTCCTGACAGGCAGTCATCAATGTAACCTACAACTGAGGATCATGCAAAATGCAGGCAGAAGAGACAGAGGAACCAAGGAATTGCGCCAATATAATTGTATCAGGATGACTTCATCAACATGCAATAGAATGACCTGCACATTGTACCATCCTCAAAAGATGATAGAGCGCTAATTCACTTTCTTTGGACGCAGAGACCATGTTTCATATATTAAAAACATTCAAACAACATGAGATTGGCAACAAAACGAGCAGGCTTTTGGAGCCATGTTTAACTATGGTGCCCATATGCGGCTTAAATACCGCAGGGGCGCACCATGGATATGGAAGGGATGCAGATTTAAAAAAATAATAATAATAATAATAAATAAATAAATAAAAACGAAGTACCAGATATGATAAAACATTATAGATTGCCTATTTTCAAGTATCCAGGTACCATAGCTGTTTAGCAGGGTTGGCAACACACTGGGCTGGCATGCCAGGTCAGCTGGGCTTAGTCGAGTTATAGGTCCATAAGCAAGGACCAGGCATAAAAAGTAGGCCGATTAACTATAAGGGACAGGCCCGGGCTAGTGTGTTGAATCCCATCAGCTCCGTCCAGTGCTAGCCCATTGACAACCTACTATATATATATATATTATATATATAGGGAAATGCTCATGTGAGAGACACTCTCACCAAGTTGGTCAGAGATGGGTGGGGGCCCTCACATAAATATTTGGGGTCCTTGCATTTAAGTTGGTGAGAGTGGATATTTATGTGAGGGCCCCCACCCATCTCTCACCAACTTGGTGAAAGTGTCTCTCACATGAGCATTTCCCATATATATATTTACATCCAGTGAATGAACTACAATATATAATCATGTTTAATATTATACTATCATTCATTTATAAATTAAGCACAGTTAGTTGTTTACTCCTGTGCTACCAAATCTAACCTAGTATCCTTAATACGCTACTGGCCAATACCTCCCCATTTCAACTGGTGCCTGCCTCCCCCCGAGAGGACTTTGACGTCCTTGACTGAACTAGTAGCCCAGGAGGGTGAGGACTAAACAACTCTTATTTTATAAACATTATGACTTACTAACTCTAACATTGTATATAATGATCTAAACCCGCGATTTATTGCACTACTTGGAAGTTGGAATGACGATGAGCTAAAAATGACTTCAACTTATCTTCAAAAGAGATTTCCATATTTTAGTTAAAACCAAAAGAGATGACGCTAAATAATAATATACACATTTAGTTTCGATATTTAAATAGAAATAATTGACCACTTCCTGATGAACTACTGGGACCAAGCTCAGATTTGAGCTTGACCCTTTCTGCAGGGGCAAAGGGGTATGCTTGCGCTTGACATCTAGGACTGAAGGGCCGGGACAGGCTAATTTTGAAGCCTGATTATAGAAGGGGGCTGGCTTGAACACATATCAGCCCAGCCCCAGCCAAGCCACTGGCACCTCTCCTTTCAGGGAATCCAAGACTGCACAAATTGGAGTTTGAAGTTTGAACAACTGCAAGTTGTGTCTTATTAAGGTATATAGTGTAGATCAGAGGCAACGATAGAGGTATGTGCCTCTCCCAAAACAAAGAGTAGGGTATAAAAAAGAAAAAAATTATCAAGTTTGGAGATTAAAATTATTGAAGGACACTGAGACTCGACGATATTGATTAAATTAAGTTTGAGATTGATAATTGTGACCAAAAGTAAGTGGGTCCTTGTTTTCCTCTTTTTTCTTATTCAATTGGCAACACCACGAACTGTCAAAGCTCAAACCCTATAACTAGTGCATGGAGGGGAGGGCATATTAAAAAAAGGTTTGTCCATCAGCAGCAGGTTTCTTTTTTGGGGGTCATCTGGATGAGAAAGTGAAGTTGAAATTGCTGCAGCACTCTCTTCTCCAGTGACCTCCCTCAGATAAAACTGTCGTACACTTCTCCAATGGCCACTTGGGGGTCATTTTTTTATGTACGCCCTCTCTTTGAAAATTAGATCTTTAAACCTATCAAAACTATAAAAAGAAAACTGAAGACCTATTAATTTTTATCCCTGGAGACCTTTAGGATGGTTAAATCCCTATTTTCTTTTATCAACTTAGTTTCCAATTACATGTATTCACACTGGTGTCTCTGCCCAAAAAACAATAGTAGCAGATTTACAGATCATGGGGCAACCATGTCTGGTAAGTGCAGAAAGCATCCAATATAAGCCTTTTTATGCATTTATTTCTTCTCTTTAACTAAGACTTTGCTGATTGCTTGTAGCTAACATCTAAACCAAGAAACAAGAAAATGGAACTGACTGATACGAGCCAACCCTGACACTGAATAGATGGCTACTAATAAATGACGGAGACCAAGCAACTAACCAAGTTTCACAGGAGTTCTACAAATTAACAGCATTAATTTAGTACTTAGGACAAATGGAAATCAATCATCTGGACTTATGGCTATTGCAGTTATTAGTTATTTCTCTTCTTGATCATCAAAAAATTAAATTATTTAGAAATTGTACCAAAGTCTAGAATTGAACTCAATAAATATGATCACAAAGTGAACCATGTAACGATATTTAAATTCTTTTTATGCTAACTATAATCATATCAAAAGATAAAGAGATGCCAACAAAACAGAAAACAAGAACCAAGAAAACACAAGTTACAGAGCGCCAAAATATGATGAACTTCTCCTACTTTAGATTTAACCACGAAATCTGCCAACATTAAGCTTTCTCAATACATGACAGAAAGAAACATGAATAGGAAAGAAACGAGTCAGACCACTCACTACAATGAAATGCAACACCCACAAGTATGATGAGCCAAGAAACTAAAGATATCACATCAAAGAAATCACTTTCTACTATATAAAAGAAATCAGCAGAAAAGGAACTCAAAAAAGCCTCAAAGCCTCCCTCGTAGACAAAGCCCCCGCCCCAAGAGAGCGCAGATAACTCCCTCTCATCATTAAAAAGAGTTCGCTTAATATTTGCCAGCCCCATCACCACTAAAACTTATAGGATCACATAAGGATTCAGTTCCATTGACCAGCACTTCACCATAACCTGATTTACTGATTTACAACCATTTACTGATTATTACAACCAAAGCCTGTCATTTGATGTTCTGTTTGCTTTTCAATTATGAGAACAATTCCCAAATATACAAGAAGTCACTATTAGAGTTTTCAGTCAAACTTGCATTGTGAGAGGGATTGAAGTATATCATCTACACGCAAGGAACAAATGAGAGAAAATCAAGGAATGCCATTTGAAATGGTTTTGCAGTGAGAGAGAGAGAGAGAGAGAGAGAGAGCATCCCCTGCATAATGTGTTGTGGGGTTAAAACTTACAAGTTCAAGGGATCAAGAGAAGGGCGATGCAAATAATTATTTTGATTGAATAATAACCAAGTAAACGATAGACAATGGCGTAAAAGAGAACATAGCTTTAAACACAGCTACATTGAAAACTAGAACTCACAAAGCCGATCCCAAATGTATGGGATGCAGGGGCAGAGCCAGGATATCATCTTTGGGGGGGGGGGGGGGGGGGCAAAACTTGAATAAATTTTTATTTCACCAATTATTATAACTATCATATTTTTAGGTTTTTTTTCGACATAGTTGTAAGTTCAAGCATGAAAAATATTTTGCGACTCAAGACTAAATTTTACATGAAAATTAAAACCAGTATCTATTCAGCCTTAACAAAAAATAAGCAAAGAAAAGTCATAAAATAATTGTTTCTTAGTACATTTCAACTCAATCATCGGCTTCTAAGTTTTGAGGAGTTTTTCTTTTAAAAAATCCAACAATTGTAGATGATTTTCCCATCTACAAATCAAATTAAAAATCATATTTATTATATGTCCAAAATCAAATAAAAACTATTCATTGTCTCAAAATATGAATCATTCATCAAACAACTCAATAAATACACGGTATGTAAGAAGATCTCTTTTACATACATGATACATGCTTGGTTACTGTGATTTTGGGATTACAGTGGTTAGAGTTTTTTCACTTTCCTTGGGACCCAAAATGGACACTGTCCATCTAAACGATTATAAGGTCGGAAGCCCAATCTTTCCGGACTGGCTTTTTGACGGAGAACTCATGAGGTAAAAACTCAAGCAGAGTGATTCTTTTTTTCTTCTGTTTTGTGATGGGAACTGCCACTGTTTGATAGTTATACACAATGGAGGGAATGAGTGGTGCAAGAGGGATTTGAATTTGATCCATACACACTCTTACAAAGAAACTTTCAAACTATCCATGTTATTTATCCATCACCTGTGTCTTTGCCTATTGCTTTCAAGATGGTTTCATTCAGATACTTTGAATCTTCCTTGGTAGGAATTTTCTTCAGACCTAGTTCAGAAATTAGGATCTTAGGATCTGCCCCCTTCTTTTATTTTAATTTTCTTGGGGTGGGGGGGGGGGGGGGCGCATGTAGCTCCGCCCCTGGCAGCTACAATGATAATAATGGTGACTTTAATAACACATTGAGTTATTCGAAGCATCTATCATCACTTTAGGGATGTCAATGATAGAGGTTTGTACATGGGAAGATATAAATGTTGAATTGGCCTGACAAAAAAACCCAGCTCGATTAGATAACAGCAGGTCCATTTTGACGGCCCTGACAAAAATCATCATCCACAACCCCTCCCCCAGGAAGTAACCTTAATTGAACCTCTTTTCTCTCTTGACATGACTCCTATGCAAGTGGGTTAGCCTTCTCATTGTACACTAAAAACTATCACTGATCAGTCTTCTACTTATTTTATTTTGTTACTTTTTTTCATTTTCGGAATTGCATGTCTACTTGAAGCTTATGCATACTTCAGCCTGAATTCAACTTGGTCATATGATCGCCATATTGCTGGTGCCAAATCTCAAACCCATGACCTAAAATGGGGTAAACCATTGGTTCAAACCATAGAGGCAAGGTAGAGATCGGATCAACTCAGTCATATCAAATAAAATTTGCATTGACCAATATGTAATGGGTTTTTTTCCCTGGATAAATGATACAAAGAAGCAGGTGTGTTTGGTCTTGTCATACAAGAAATGATACCAAGTTCATATGATGCTGAATATTGTTCATCAAAGGTTGGTCCCATGCGGCTATTAATAATTCTCACATAATACTCATAAGTCATAACATCGTCATAAATAATTACAAAATTATGATAGAACACTGAGACATGAACCAGATTAAATGATAACAGAAGGAAATAAGGACAACATGCAACTCTCTGTACCTGATGCAGAAGCAGCACGTGGATCAAATTCATCAAATGTGCCAAATTCCTTGTTGGTGGCAGATGCAGCCGCATGAGCTACAGTTGTGGCCTGAACTTCATTCATATTTTCGGACGGAGAGGATGTTTTAGGTGCTGGTGCTGGTGCTGGTGCTGGTGCTGCTGCAGTGGGTCCTCCATCCCTTTCATTGAAGAAAGGTCAGTAAGTGAATATGATTATGAAGCAATGATGCATAAATATGGAAAAGAAATTACCTGTCTTCCGGAGTTTGTCTCTGAACATCATTTACTGCTTCTTCATAACTAGGAGGTGCACTATGATTTGGTTCAGATAATCTGTGCTCAAGCCGCCTGGTTTAAATTTGAAAAAAAACAAACAAACAAATAAATGGAAGTGCAATATATGAGGTTAAAGGCTGAATCTACTTTGCTCAAAGTTTGGACTACAAAGTGGAAAAACAACTTCTAAGAAGGCAACTTTTGTAAAAGGGTCAATGGAAGTTCAAATTTCTTGAGTCACCTTTCATCTGGAGAAGGTTCATCAGCTCTGCCACCACCGCCTCTGCAAAAGCAAACTTTAGATAACCATTGACTTCAAGATTGGGACAATTATGACCTTCAAGTTAAATGTTGCTTTAACACAGTCCACAAAAGTTGCAATATATTACAGTAACAACCATTAGAAAACAGAGAAATTGGTGCTTCATGGGACAAAGGGTATATGGAAGACATTTTACACCATAATAGATGAAGAGAAACAAATGGTTCCGCTGCTATGATGCCTAGATTATCGTGGTTACAGCACAGACACACCATGGATATAGCTGAGACAAATTTTACGCATGGATTAAGTAAATATGTTGCCATTTTTAAGTATCTGGGCATGATAGAGCTAACTTGCCTCAAAGAGTACGTAGTCACACTAAAGAGCTATCAAAATCAACATGAATTACTTTGTTGCCACAGTAAACAATGCATGGAAAAAAAAACTCAAAAATTAAAAAAAGGAGGCATACCTAGATGAATTCCGGTCATCCTCCTCATAAGAGCGATCTCTTTCTCTATCAGAGCTCCTACTTCTGGACCCATATGGATAGTCATCATTGCCCCGATTTCTCCTGTAATCATCATCTCTGTAACCATCTCTGCCATAGCGTTCATCAGAATCCCTACCATACGGATCTCCATTCCGACTGTCCCCACCTCTACCATACCGGTCATCATCCCTAGAGCCCCATTCTCTGTCTCTCCCATACCCATTGCGGTCATCATCTCTATAACCATAACGGTCATCGTCGTATCTGTCACCATATCCTCTTCCGGGACTCGAATAGGAACTGGGCCTGTACATTCCACCAGTTGATGATGCACCACGATACCTACAAGGTCACATAGGACGAAACTGATGTTAGACAAGTAAAAAAAGAATCACCCAACTGCTTTTCTGACTCTGAAATGCAGACTCACTTGTCCCTGTTGGCTAAAGCTTTCTGTCTAACTTCTTGTATTCTCTCTTTATCGTTCACAAGAGAAACAAGGCTCTGAGATTTCTTTCTGACATTGTTCCCTTGGTCCCTCCCACTAGAATCAATATATTGAAAATCGGATAAAGTCTGCAACATCAGATATATTCATATCATGGCTCAGCAATTTAAACAATGCTGTGATGCATACTAATCACATGTTACAGTTGGAAGGAGTTGTCAAAAGCTTAAAAGATCATGGAAATTACCGATATCTGGTAAGCATGCTCCTTGATCTCATCTATGACGCGTTCAGAACCATTTGCAACCAGGTATTCTAGAACAGTCAACGCCTGCCAGGAAATATAATATTGTAAACGTTGTTTTCTCGGAAGATTTGTTTTAATGATTCTGTTTTCTTGAAAGATAGTAAACTACAAAAATGGTTTTCTTAAATTGATGGTGTCTCTATTGGGAATCCTTTCTTACATATTATTCAATTGTTCTTATGTCAAACAATTACAAAACGAACACTACAGATCCCATTCAAGAAATAAGGGAAAATAGGTTATCAGACCGCACTGAACCACAATTAAGTAAGGCAAGTACAATGCACAATACCTTGTATACATGTCTCCAATTTTTACCAGTATCATTGATTCTCTTCCACAGCACCGCCATGATCATCTGATATTCATTGCTGAAGAAATAGGAAATAAATAAAGACAGTAGATAATTTGAAAAAAAGGGACAAATCTCCGATGCAAAGTCTTACTAGTTTCTAGTAGCCTGTGCAATATCTGCTAAGTGTGATCCATGAGGACCCCATGGTTCATTGTTCGTTGCATCAAGAACCTGAAAATCAGCAGTATAACCATATTGATTAACTGATACCGAGTAAATAGAATTCCAAATATAATAGTAACCAACCCCGTCTAATTGATTAAAATATTTTGTCATGATTCAAATTCTAAAGACCACAAAAAGATGGATAAGGTACTTTTTTTTTTTATAACAATGGATAAGGCACTATAACAATTGATTAATCAATTTGTACAAAGAACCGGTGGCTTCCAATTTCTTTTAAAGGGAAGAGGAGGAGAAAAAGGCAGATAAAGCAGGTGTCTTTACCTTCTGTTCTATCCCAGGCACCTTCAAAACTTTCTTGTTAACTTCTCGTTTACTGCCAAACATCAAAAAGCTGAATGTCATTTAAGTTCAACATGATTTTTCAAACATTTGAGAACATCATAAAAAGAAGCATGAGCACATCATATTCATCAAAAAAAAATTACAAAAAAATATTTTTTTTAAAAAGGATGTCACCAACTTCTTCATCTCTCTTTTCTTTTCTTTCCTTTTATATTCATTAAATTGGAAGGATGCCCCGCAAAGTACCAATATTTATTGGATCCAACCTCCACACACAGTCCAAGCATCCTACAAGGGATCATGGTTTTGGGGATCCAGTTCATTTTGATTAATTGTAACATTTAGGAATCTTCTTTATCTTCGCATTTTCTAATTTATTCATCTTTTTTCTTGTATAAACTTCAGAATGAACTATTTTATAAGTTGGAATGATGCAATTTTCTGTTCAGCCGTGATCCAGAAAGGTAATATATTTGAAAACGCAAGTGTGAATATGGAAATAATAAGAACTGCTCACATATCTCTGACAGTCTGATCAAAGACTTTCTTCATGGTTGCTGGAGATGTACTGGTTTCTTCAAGAGCGGGACTCTTGGAAGTATTCTAGCACACTTTGAAAATACCCTCACAGATTGCCACCTGAAAGAGAGAGATCTGCAGTTTATAAACTATATCAAACACAACATAGCCATTATAATCCAACAAAGGTATGCTGCTAAAAACAAAAAACTTTTTATCAGGTAAAATGGAATATAAAACTGCTGTCAAGAAACATATATGGCAAGAATCACAGTGGATAAATGCTTTCCAGAACAAAGCTAAAAAATATATATATCTTAGATTTCCTACTCTTGAGAATCAGGGCACCTTGCAAAGGAGAAAAAGGAACCATCTTTATATAGTCAGGGTAAAACAAAACAAAATAAAAAATATCATTCATGTTTCGATCTACAGATCTGAGCCTTTAAAAGAAAGCAGTAAATGAAGTTCGGGGGAACATAATCGTAGCTTGATCGACAATCAAAACAGCATCTGAAGCCAAAATCATTTCTTTTTTCTTTTTTTATTTTATTTTTTTTTGAAAAACAAAGAAAACTCGTTTGATCCTAACCAAAAGATTGAAGGTAGTATTACCAAGGTTTTCATTCAACAAAAAATGCAGTCTCAGTCGCTAAAAACAAAACAAACGACTGGTTTAGAATTTTCGTGCATTTTCTATTCAAAATAAAATCACAGCAAATGTCAACAAGAAACACCCAAAAACCCTAACCCAACCACATCTAAAGAGAGACAAGCCCGCCAAACACACCCAAAGTCCGGAATTCAGATCGTTTCTCCTAATTCCAAATACAGTACCTCTCATCTCAGAACAAGTCTCTTCTAAGCTGGGATAAAAAAAAAAAAACCAATGCATCAACCTTCCAGAAAAGAAGAAAAAAAAAAAACAATAGAGCAGCTGAATTCAGATGGAAATCTCATAGAAAATACTTCAAAACAGATCACAGCATTTACCTACGTCTAGAATTAAAAAACAAAGCAGATCTAAATTCGTGTAATTCGCAGGAACATGTTAAAAGTCATAGAAAAACGCCCAAATTGAGAAAACCAGATCCGTTCCAGGCTAATTCAGAGTAAATCCTCTCTAAAAGAATAAGAAGAAGAGGAAGAAGAGGAGGAGGAGGAGTCACATAAAAAAAAAAACATACGAAACGAGTGTACAGCTAAATCCAGACCTAAATCTCCAGCAAACGACATCCAAACGCCAAAAAAAGGGCACATTTTTATACAAAGCTTTCGTCGACATCAAGAAACAGACTAAATCATTAAAGAAAAAAACATAAAACCCGAAGATCCATCGACAGATCTAAGTAATAAATAAAGCACCTAGATCTTCACGCGTAAAAACACAAACCCAACCAAATTCAACAACCAACCCAACCCGATCATCAGCAACAACCAAACCAAGCTCTTGAACTATTCAGATCCGATCGATGCATCTAGAACATGATTCGATCAGAAAGAATAGAGCACAAAAACCTTATAAGAAAAATGAAGAGGAAGAGAAGAAAGGGATCGAATCTAACCTCGAAGTAGCGAGACGGTGGGATCTGGATCGATCGGTCGATCAAGAGAAAGAGAGAGATGAGTTGTTGGTGATCTCTCGATCCAAGGTCAGATCCGGTGGCGGTGAGAAGAAAGGGAAAAGGAGGGAAATCGAAGGATCGAGGAAATCGGGATCGAATAGGGGTGGTGCCAGACCAGCGAAAGGAGGGATCTTTGCGTTGTAGAGACTTGAGAAGAGGGAGGATGGTGGGGGGAGACAGCAGTGCACACCTGGCAGTCGTGGAAATAATACTTCTAATTGTTTGGACTTAGTCTCTTTTTTTTTTTCCTTTTTTCTGCTTCTTCTTTTTTAATAATAGCGCGAGATGACAGTAATAAATGAAAGAAAATCATGTTTACGGGTGGATGGCCGTGTGGTTGTGAAATTACAAAAATGACCCTTCTTTAAGTCCACATCCTCCGCTTACGTACAGAGCCAGCCAACCGTCTAACACATACTTTACCTATCTCATTTTACGAGATTTCAGAGATACAGGGAAATTCCTTAATCCTTTCCCAAATTCCACCAAGAGCAAATGGGCTAAAACTCCATATTTTTAAGCCATTTGAGACCTGAAACTCTTGTAGAAAAATAAGGCATTTATAAATATTAAAAGATAAGCCATCACATCATGTCAAATGAAAAACTCTAACATCTCAAATTTTGGTAAAAATTTCTAGCAAAAAAGACAAATCTATGCATAGAAATATTCTAAACCGTTCAAGATTAAAGACATCCCATGTATAGATTTATTTTGAATGTTGACATAGATACATCTTGAATTCAATCTCGGTTAAATAGATGTGGGTCTCACTATACAATTGATCACATGATGGAAACCATTACTAACAGCTTATCAACAACAAATAATGTCACATCAACACCTAATTGTGTTTTCGTTGTTCGCTCATTCAAACCGTATAACTCGGTCCTTTTGAATTTAAACTTGCGAATATATCGTAGTAGGATATGAAAGTCATCTTGAACGATCCGTATTATCTCTATATATATATATATATATACTCAATGATGGAGTTTCGGGCTTATATGACACGGTTCATGTAAACGCAGCAAGATAGAAACTCTCTCTTTCAAATAAAATAGAAAATAAAAGGCAGCTTCCGCATTATACAAAGGCAACCAATGGATGCTTAAGATCGACCATTTTCACAATCCATTGATCTGGACTAAGGACTGACTATCATTTATATATGAAAATTGACGAAGAGTTATGACCCTTTTATTTGTGACTCATGAACAGGCAAAAGGTACCTATCAAACATCATGTCCACCGTAATACCTACGAAACATGAGCCACACCATAAAGAAATGGGAATTTAGCAAGATTTGCATTTTCTAAAACTAGGGACGTGCAATTCCTCACCATGGGAGCACTGTGCTACGAACTCTGCCAGTTTGTATTGTCATCTAAAGTTTGGGTAAAAGAAAAGGATCGGGTTAAATAGATTTTTATTTTATTTTTATTTTTTTTATACCCCAGCTTTAATAGCTGGGACCCTCTTATGTATATATATAGAGTCCGGTACATCCGGGAAGGAAACTCAACGAAGTGGAAAGAAAGCCCGGCACACCCCGGGAAGGAAACCCACTGAGGTAGGAAGAAAGCCCAGCACATCCGGAAAGAAAAGTCCATCGAAGTGGGAAGAAAGCCCACATATACACATGCAGGAATATACAGGGAAAGGTGGGGGTTGAACCCCAGACCTCCCCAATAAGAAGTGACAATGGTAATGTCAAAAATACATAATTTCAAAACTCCCTCCAAATCTTTCAAAAAAAATAAAAAAAGCAACCTCCTTTCTCCATTAAAAAATAAAAAAACTCCACTTTTCTATCTAAAAAGTAAAAAAAAAAAAATCAAACAACTAAAAGCAAAACAACATCATAACACCTTATATTTTATTCTTTCTTGATTTGATGCTTCACCTCACCATGCTTCAATTCACCGTACATCCAAACGAGCTCATATACTTTGAGAGGTGATTATATTATGAAGAGACCACTGACCTTAATGGCATAATTGAATGGATTATTCATCAACATCCTTGAAGTACTGCACCACCTATAAGCCTGAATAAGTTCGGAAATTTTTTATCCTCAAATACTAATCTTTGTTGACAATGTTTCCTACCATTTCATTTATAGTTTTTTTATTGAATGAAATACTTATTATATACAAGATTAAGATATTCTCTCTCATGCTTGATTCAAGGAATGTTTAATGGCAAGCTATTAAACTTGTCTCACAGACGTGTTAGGTCATGTGTCCACAGTTAAGTGCAAAGCACAAAAGTAACTTTTACATTTAAGATATGATTATTGCCACTCGTTTTTTTGGTTGAATGTTTGTCATTTTGCTCTTCCCTTTTAGGCTCAAGATGAACAAGAGGTTCAGATAATGTAAATATAAAATTCACTTCATTGTCCATGACTGAGATTTAAATATATTTTATTATGTACAGCATTGTTCACTACTAACACTACTAACCATTATTGCCATCTGGGCACAATTATCAACTTCGTTTCTCACCCTACATGCTTTAGTTTGTCTTCCAAACCGAAATGGCCAGATTGTACGGAATTTCGGCAAAGCGTTTATATATATATAATTATATATAATTAAAAAAACAAGCCCTATTTCTTATCAGTGTAAATTTTGATGGGCATATATGCAAGTTTAAATGTTCATGTATATATAAGTTAGATGCATTTCAAGTCTCTCTCTAGATATATATATAAAAAGAAAATATTCATGTACATCCATCCCTCGCCCTATGGTGAGGGACACTTCCATAATTGGCAATTTTTATGTGCAAAAGAGAAAAAGTTATATATAGTCATATATATAAAATGAATATTCATGTGCAAAAAGGAAAAGTTTCCTCACCCTATGGCGAGAGATGGATGCACATGAATGTCCCCCTATATAAAATAATAAAATAAGTTTGATATATTTTAAATGATTTTTGACTTTTAAGAGGTGGGCCTCAATCGCTTGGGCCCAAAACTAAAGGTGCAAGGCCACTAAATATAAACGAGTAAAGGGCCCTTAAAAAGGGCATTTCCATTTTGACAAGGGCATTTTTTCATTTACATCTAATAGAACAAAGGGCCAGAAGGAGAGAAGAACAAGATAAAGAATAAGATGGAAATTGCTTCTCATCCCAGGGTATGTCTCTCTCTCCCATACATGCATGCAAGTGCGGTGGCACAAACACACACCCTAAATGCTAGAAATCAATATTGAATAAGAGATCTATACAATATTATTATCATTATTATTATTATTATTATTATTATTGGATTGGGGGTTTGTATGTTTGACTAGAGGTTTGTATTAGGATTTATTTGGGGTTTTGATTATGGATTTGCATTAGCATTACATGGGGATTTCATTATTGTGTATATTATAGTTTATTTGATTAGGGTTTGTATTGGGTGCAAGGGCCGCTGGAATTTGTTTCTCTGTTGGGACCCCTCCTATTCAATTGTATTTCTTAAGAGATAAAATATTAGTTTTGGTCATTTCGGCCGAAATCTTAGAAAAGGGTGATTCGATTCTATAAATGTATGTACTACATTCATGATCTAATCAATCACAACCATGATGCACTATTAGAACTCTACCATTAGAATACTTCTGAGATCAAACATCCTGCAGGTAGTTGGCCCGGTCAATTTGTTCTTTATGGTATCAATGGGTTACTTTGCAGGATGTTTATCAACGGCCCAAAAATCTAACCTGAATACAAAAATCAAATAAAAATATTATTTAGATTTATGTTTTTTATTTTTATTTTTTTATTCATTCCTTCTTTATTAATATTATTTATTTTTATCATGCAGTTCTATTTTTATTATTATATTTTGATGACGATGACGGTTTATTTAAATTTATGTTTTTTTATTTTTCTGTTTATTTTTAACATTCATTCCTTCTTTATTAGTATTATTTATTTTTATCATGTAGTTTTATTTTTATTATTATTATTTGATGAAGAGGCCGGTTTATTTAGATTTCTTTCTTTTTTTTGTTTATTTTACACATTCATTCTTTTTTTTTTATTAATATTATTTATTTTTGTCATGTAGTTCTATTTTTATTATTATATTTTGATGAAAAGGCCGATTTATTTAGATTAATTTTTTTTTATTTTTTTTTGTTTATTTTTTTACATTCATTCATTTTTTATTAATATTATTTATTAAAACATCCATACTTAAAACATAATTCATTAAATATAAACAAGTCTCAATAAGGTAAAATAAAAACTGAATTTGGGCTGGGCCCAAATGGCTGGTCGACCCATGGATCATTGGTTTGTCATGTGTCATAAGAATGAGACAATATAGGTTTCAAAAGAGAGCTCATGTCAAGTGGTTACCAATGTGGTACAGCTTCCTTTATTAGAGAGGTCCTTTTTTCACATTGACTTACTTTAAAGAAAAAGATAAATTTAGGTTAAATTTATATAAATGCAGTTCACTTCTACCTACAAAGGCATCCCATGATATGTTACATAGCATAGATAGTTCTAACATTGTCGCTTCTGATATCATAAAGAACACGGTAAGTTTTACTCGAACATGATTCGATGTTTTCCTTTTAACGATTGATTTAGATTTATATATAAGATTCTTTTAAAATATTTGCCTTTTAAAAAAAAAAATTTCGTTCCTCCCATATACATTTGACCAACAATTACTTTCTATTTATATTTACTTTCAACTAACATCTCTCTCTATTAAAATCCACCCCACATGAATTAGAAGGCATAAAAAAAATCGTTGGGCGTGGGCCCTGAAGATCTAATATAATAAAAGACAGCAGGTAAATTATTGGGAGAGCGACACGTAGCGCATCTTCAAACTTTTTGTAATGCTACATTTTGGAATCACCCTTCTAATATAATCTTATCACCTAAAATATCTCAATGCAGATTTAAGATATTCTTAAAATAAGATACTTATCAATTTCCTAAAACATAGTATACAATTATAACTTCTCTTTAGTTACCTTCAATGGGTCCCATGTATTATTAAACTAAAAAAAAAAAAAGAATAAAGGCTATTGGGTTATGATTTTAGTGATCGGTGAACATGTATGTATTAAATGTTCTTGCATATCAATTTGTGAGACCCTTATGTCAGATTCAAGTTGCAGAAATTTGGGGCACTTTCGCAATGCAGTAATTTGCTACTTTTTTACATATTTTTTCTTTCAGTATTTGGTATGGTTAATCCGTGGGGATCACCGTTGAAGCTAGTTAATTTCAAAATCCAGACTTAATATATAATCATTTATATTTACTAATTTAACCAAATAAATCTATGAGTTTCATTATGAAACTTAAGTCTTCTTTATTTCCAAACTCACAATTTACGGGGGTCACTTTCTTTTATACCAACATATGAAGAGCTTTTTTTATACCAGATTGGGGGCTACTTTTATAGGTTATATTATGCTACTTTTTTCTTCTTATTTTACTTTCAATATTCAGTAAGATTAATCTGTGGGGCCCATTATAGACATTATTCTCCCTACTTTTCTTTGAATATTTGGTAGGATTAATTAATCTGTGGGACCCATTGTGAAAGCCAGTTAATTCCAAAACCCACATTTAATTATGAAATAACACTCAATTTATGGCTAAGTATAAATATAATCAAATAAATGTCCTAAAATCTTTAATATTTACTTGATCTTTTCCTAAATATTTCAAGCTACCTAAAATTTCTATAATGAGTTTTCATTTTTATTATGAATTATCTATTAATATTCACTTATAATTTATTTAAATATTTAAAAATATTTTTAATTAGAAATTTTAATAATTTTTGCACACAAGCCTATCACACTAGTTTCTCCAAATGCAGGGAGAAGAGATTTTTTTAAGCAAGTGGCAAAATATATATATATATATATATTGCGGTCTTTCGACAAGAGTTGGTGGGCAAACTTTTTAGAACGAACCTAATAACTACTGCATCTCTAGTGAAAGTTCCGGGCTTTTGTATTTAGACTTTATAAAAGAGGAGTGATGTTGACACCCACACCACACATGCGATAAATGAGTTGCATTGTCGGCGGTTTTACAGCACGGCACCAAAGGGTCGACCCGTCGAGGATAGATTAGTAAAGCTGAAAGCTGATTTGAGGGAGAAATGTACAAAATTAAGAATAGAATTTTCTCGCGTGGGGTAGTGTCCTATGGAATAGAATTTTCTCGCGTTGGAATCCAGCTAGCAGGGTCTTATACTTTCTTTGTGCCCCTCCTCTCCTCCTCCTCCTCGATAGTCCCCCATACACGAGACCAGAATAATAAAAAACACAAGGGCAGGATTATGAATATATAAGATAACATAACATATATGATTGATTATTCGGCCTGCCTTTGCATCCATAAATATATATATATATATATATAATCATGCCATGGGGATCCTCTGCCATGATGACTGCCGAGGATCCTAAGTTGTGGGGTGTGGGGACGCCCACGAGATCGATCTGATCCTTATATCTTGCAAGTATGTGCATTGCTGATTTGACGGATGGGCCGAGTAATAACACGAGCAAGCATCCATCCATTATAGGAGGTTGCCAAAAGATGGTCGAATGGCTATGAGAGGAATGAGACAGTGGATGGTGTAGGCAAAGATGAACGAACGGCTTTGGAAAGGAAGGAGCCAGTGGTAATCGGGATGTGAGTAGTTTGGCTTTTAATTTTAATTTTGACCGCGGCTATAGTATGGTACGTAACTGGCACAATTTGCCGGCTATAATAAAAATATAGTTTGACTTGTCTTAATACAAGTGGGAATGGATGGATGTGTGTACATCTTTACATGTACAGGGGGGATCTTGGGACATGTGAGTTGGGGGCTCACTGGCACAGCTGCGCCTTCCATTCCTAATCGTCGTAGGTCACGAGGGAACCACGTAGCTTAAAATAGGAGTGACAAAACATCAGCAACGAATTGATTGTTTTCACTCATTTAAGTTGGCAACCAAATCGGCCGAGATTTCTCATCCATTTTATTTAGAATTAAAAAAAAAATAAAATCGTGTTTGATAATTAAAAATCCTCCAAGATTTGGGCTAATGACTTTCAGCTCCAACCATTCTTGTAGGATTTGAAAGTCTTAAATTTTTATGAATTTACGTATAAACGCTCTATATTTTTTCTCATAATACACCTTTGTACACTAATATTAATGTGAGATCCTCAAATTTAAGATATGTATATCTATGGATGCAGGGCATTCTTTTTTTTTTTTTTTTTTTTATAGAATTTCTCTCTATCTAAAGATTCCTTACAATAGTGCATGTGTTACCTTACTTCTTTAAAATTTCAAATGCCTTGTTTGATTCAAGAGAATTTCTTTAAGTAAGCTCACATTCTAAATTATGCTTTTACGTTTGAAGTTCTTAGATATCAAGAGAATTTCTTTAAGTAAGCTCACATTCTAAATTATACTTTTACGTTTGAAGTTCTTAGATATCAGGCATTTGATATGCTAAACAGCCATAAACATTACATAATCCCACTTTGGGGGCCACAAATGCTTGAAGATAAGAATTTTTGGAATGGTCAAAATCATTCTAGTTGAGAGGTGTTGGTCCATTGGTATCACACACTTGCCACATGAATCAATTATTGATTTATGGTCCAACTTATTAACAATGTATAAAGAGGAAATCATTATATTTATATATATATATATATTTCTGTTAAATATTAATTGTATATCCAAAAAAGCCTCAAAGCTTGAGATTCCCTCGGTAAATATCTACTTTGTCTTGTAAGGACTGTACCTACTAACTACTAAGACAAGATTTGAGAGTATGGCAGGCTAAAAAGTCATCAGAGAAACACTTTCGTAGAGATGACAAATTTCTTAAATATAGATGAGGCCCACAATGTCAGATTGGGAAGCCTCCCATGTGAATTGCAGCTGATCCTGATATCATCACCAAGCGTACATGCATTTTTTTTTTTTATTATTGCATCAAGGTCATATTGAACCAACAATGAATGGTGAGAAGCCTTCTTCTGAACAAACTTTGATTGCATCTCTGATTTCTCCAATTGCCTAATACTCTCCACCAATCACACAGTAGATTTTGTTCCGCCACATCAGAATCATGTATCAAATGGGTTGGCTTTGGTTCACCGTTTTCTGGCTATTATTATGACCCGTCGGTCATTCATCATCGTCTTAGCCTCATTCTATTGGTTAGTACAGCACAATGATCACTCCAATTGGATCATCAATGCTGACAAGAAACAGTCCATATCTTAATGTCCATACCGAAGAAATGGATGGCCTTAATTTGGTTATCACAACTTGGGATCAATCTTGCAGCACTGGTCCGGGAGGGATGGCCAGTTAGAGACAAGCTGGAGCAAACTGGCAGCCCAGAAGAATAGATACAACAAGGTAGGGCCACCATGTCCATACATATCATATGGACCAGTCAATTCAAATGATAATATGTTCTTATAAGATAACAGAAGAAATGGTAAGCGAAAGGGGACGAGTTTCTTTCTTTCTAGAAAGATCCTGTTTCCTTCCTTCCTTCCTGTTTGCATCACTGGCAACGTCAATGCCACGTTCTTATTTTTCTTTGATAAGGTCGTTGGTGCAGCATAACACTTGGGGTGCCTTCTTCACCTTAAATTTTGTTATAAAGAGCCATTACATTAGAGTGCCCACTTGAAAGCATGTCAATCACATAAGTCAATGTGATTGAAAGACCTTGACATGAATAAACTGAATGAGACCCCTCCACTTATAGGAGGAACTAATTTATAGGCTTAAGAGCTGTTCAATTCCTAATTGCCAGAGAAAAAAAAAAGCAGGGGAAGTTTATTTTAGCGTGTGGCCGGAGGGCTTAAATTAAATGATAGGATATGCCAGGTGGGCCTCATAGGCCAGATCGTTCCTTGCTTGATGAAGGCATGTCCATCCTGATATTTTCCTCTGATGTTATAATTTTTAGAAAAAAAAGCTATATTTAAAATGCTTAAGACCAATATTTTTAAAACTAATTCGGGTTTCAGCAGCTTTAAGTAAGTCGCCTGAGTTGGGCCTTAAAAATGAGAATTATAACAAAAATGCTTCAAAAAATATTTTTATGAAACTCAACTTGGCGATTTTCTTTCTTCTTTTTTTTTTATCAACTCTAAAACTCAATAATTATTTAAAACAAAAGGCATAAATACATAGCCAAATCAATGAACAATGCTAGCAAAATATTATGATATTCTCATATTTTAGAAATACTACGGTATATTGAGACTATCATCTCTCGCAACAATATGGCAATAATTTGATAGGGAGGCTTCCAGCCATTATTGGACTATACCTAGGGCTAGTCGGGCCCTGTTTGGCCATCCAGAGGTTTTACAAAGATGTGCCTCATATTGGATGTTAGATTTCCAGATGATGTAGCTCATGAGAGGATTTACTTAACAGTCAATGTAACACCATACTTTGTATGAATCATTGTGAACGGTGGAGAAGATGGTCGTTTTCAATGGTACAGTACAGATGACTGCTCCGGGGTCCCCTAGTAGTGCATGTATGACAGAAAACTCGATACCTCTGCTTTTGCATTCTTTATTTATTTATTTTTCTTGTTTCCTCACACGATGGGAGGTTGGTGAGGCTGGGGGCTACATTCATTCCTTCTATAAATTTCCCTGTCTAGTCTTGAGTCTTGACACATGAACGGCCCTCTTCCCCCGGAAGTCAATTTTTAGTTCTGACGCGAAACAGACCACCCACCACCCACCTGAATGATATAGCGATATATCAACCTCTACTAGTCCTCTCTTCACTGGTGAGGCCCACCATTCAATTCACCCCGAACCTAAGCCAAATCATTCACTCACCCGTTTAAAGATGAATTGCATACTTCTATTTGGCAATGGGGTCCAAAACTGAGCCGGCAATTAGCTACATACATAGAGGCTAATTCAGAGAGGCCAAATCACAGTCCACAATGTTGATAGGGTGCACTCCATAACCGATCAGAAATTTACAGTTCAAACCATCTAATTTTGCCCAGCTGATCGTGTTTTATATATATATATATATATATAATTTATGGTGCACTAAGTACTCCTGAAAGACGAATGAAGGAAGAAAAAGGGCATTACCTCTCCCTCTATGCACATCTAAAAGATCTCCCCCCTCATCTCTCCATCTCTATCTCCCTCCTTTCTCCACCAAACAAGTTTTTCTTCATTCATTATCAAAATGAAACATTCTCAGAATGATGCACGATAATTATATCCTAATGTTTTGAGACCTACTGGCATTTTCTGATTGGTATAGGCAATAATTTTATAATATTAGCATTTTCTTGAGAAAAATAGAAATCACTCAATCTACTCTTGGTTCGCTGTCAAGAATTACTGAAGGGCAATTCGGAAGGGAAAAAAATTAAGACCAGATGAAATGTTTAAAGGTACTCAAATTAATCCTCATTTTCTCAAGCCATCAATGCTAGAAACTAATCTAACATTATGCTGCACTCACAGGAAGTCTAGCATTTTCACATACACCAATCTAAAATAACATTATTCTTTCTAGAAACATGACTAATTAAACAAGAATAAGGATAGAACAGATACTCTGAACGTTTTTTACCTGCTTTGAAGACTACCACTTGTACAAAAATTTTTTGGAGAGATTTGGGCATGACGGAAAATGTCTATCACCAGAATGTTCAACCTGGTCCTTGACCCTTCCCTTGGTACACAGCTTCTAAGCATTCCTTTGCTTTGTGAACTTTTGATTGAAGGTAGAAACTTCCATTCTTAGCGTTCCTCTCAAACAATGTGTCATACTTCTGCACAGAGAGCAATTGAAAAGGTTTTAGTCACATATGCCAGGGTTTATTTAGTCTTAAGAAACTTTTGGAAACATTGCAGTTGGTAGATTAGTAACTTGATCAAGTTGCCTTAAAAAATTTTGATTGTGTCAGAATGCACAAAAAAGCAGGAACAGCGAGAAAACCATGAAAGCAAATGTGAAGAGGCTGAACTCCAGATATCGGATAAAAAAGGACCTGCAATATTTCCTCCCAAGATGATGACTCTGTGACCCCTAAAACTTGCCTTGCCTCCTGTTCAACCATGGTTTTACTCCCTCTGCGAATGGTATTTTGTATGGTTTCTTGAGCAACACCAGTTTTGGCCGCATCTGTGATTACACAAAGAAACTTGGTCAGAAGAAATTCATGCATTTGCATGCCAGAGAAGTAGGTTTTATTGACCCTGTAGAGTCTGTGCTACAAAAACAGAAGTATTTCCTTGGGTTGTGGTTTCATCTGGCTTGCTTCATACAAGAGCCTCGCAAATGATCCACTCAGCATAGCTGCTGCATGGTTCACAGTTTACCACATTCTAAATCAAGAAATAACTTAAACTAGCCATTTATCTAGTTTCCGGTTGATTCAAATTTAGCTACAAACTTTTTATTAGAAACAACAAAATTTTAATTTTAATTTTTTTTTTTTTTTTGTGTGTGTGTGTGTGTGTGTGTGTGAGAGAGAGAGAGAGAGAGAGAGAGAGAGAGAGAGAGAGAGAGAGAGCGAGAGCGAGAGAGAGAGAGAGAGAGAGAGAGAGAGAGAGAGAGAGAGAGGACTATACCTATTGACAACAAAAACAAACAACCAAACAAAAAAGGATTACATGAGAGGTACTACATAAGGACTAGGTCTATCTATTCCTTGTTTAGCCAAAGCATCTAACACCTCATAGGGCTAATAAAACAACGAGCATAAAGCTACTTCCCTTTTGGCTAGTTGATCCACTAATTACATGCGTTAAGGACTTTTCAGGTGGCATTCAAATGCTCTCTCTCTCTCTCTCTCTCTCTCTCTCTCTCTAGCTACCTAGTGGCGCAACCCCGGATCCTTGATCGAACTAGATCAATCTCCAATGGGACTGATCAAATCCAAGGATGGATTCTGAAAACTAGAACACACTTACAGTAATGGGAAACACCATATTGAAGAGAAACTCAGAAATTCTTGATTAATTGTAATAAGCATTGCCATTACAACGAGGCCTAACATCCTCATAAAGAGGAGTTGGCTTGATCTCTAAGAAACAAAACTTTCTAATTCTAACTAAGCCTAAACAGAATAGAAAACTGACTAATATTAATCCTAATCAAATTAAAATACTTAATAAGATTCATAAAGAACTGGATGTTCCATTGGGCCTATGAACTGGGCCCAATGACCATGGCTGACCCATGGTCTGGCCTACATCATGTAGTTTCATATAATCAAGTTTAGGTCAGAGAAAAGGCATCCCTACAGAGTGAACACACAATACAATGATCACTTATTAGTATTTATTACTTCTACAACTCAAAGCAGATGCTAAGCCAATTCAAACTGCCTTAATGACTTATTAACATAGTTTTCAAAATCATAATTGTATCGCAAATTGTTCATACCCATGAATCGAATCGAATCGCAAATCATAGGAATTTTTAATTTTTTAATAAAAATAAAAAATAATTAAAAATTAAAAAAAAGGAGAAAAAAGTAATTATTCATAACCATCCATTTTCCCATTTATAGGAGCATAAATACAATAACAAGTCTATCATATAATTATATCAAGAACACCATGCCATACATATATAAAAAATAAATGATGTCTAAATAGTTAAATAAGTTTAAGGTTATATATTTGTATTATCTTTAAATAAAATCCAAACCACCAATTTTACACGGTAGGTTATCTTATGAAGTTAAGAAAGTGCTCATGAAGGAAAAAAAAAAAAAAAAAAACCAAAATAGATTAAAAAAAGAAGATATAGACAATCACCATATGTACAGTCAAATGCTTTAATTAAATGAATGTTCTTTATTTAGCTTTAAAACTTCATCAAAGTCACAAAAGATTCTTAGGAGGTTTCGTTATAAAAGCGTTAAAAGAAAATAACAATAAAGAAAGAACAAAGGTAAAAGATTGTTAATATTAACTTATTGGCTGCAGTTATTCTCGCTTAGCTGAATCGCTTGATTTGTATGATTGGATGAAATGAATATTGAATTGTAGGATTCACACCCGAATCCTAAGATTCATCTGTAAATGGGATTCGTTGCATAGATACGAATAGTTTTTCTTAAGATTTGGGATACAAATCGTCAGATTCTGATAACCATGCTTACCAATACCTAGAGAAATCCTACAAAACAACCAAGTGATATACACTAGTGAAATTTCATTTATGGCATTTAAGACTATTTAACCTTCTATACTTTATAAGATAATCATATTGCTATTTCTGTAAAACTTGGACCAACTTCATAATGTCAAAAACTAAACGAATGGAAAATGTTTAAAATTCCTTTCTTAATGTTTACAGCAGAAAAAATACAGAAGGAATGCAATACACACTTTCCTTTCCGCTGCCTATGTCCCAACAAGCATGACATTTTGCATAGGAAATAACAATGAAAATTGCAATCCCGACTTGAGAAGCAGCAAACAAGTACTACAATGCTGACAGGAGGATGTACGACAATTGGGAGGTGCTCATTGCCTTAACTATGAGGTTGTAGGCTCTAGGCTCGAACCACATTACCCATCAAAAACTAAAATACAACACTACTTACTCTGAAGTGCCTGACGATATGCTTGCACCAGAGACCTTGCCAATATCCCAGAGCCCATTATGATCAAGTTGGCCAGAATCTTTGCAGCCTGTGCCAACAAGCAACCACAGTAATTTTTAAAATCAGATATTATCTAAGTCTGAAAGATAAATGCCAATACATAACAAATAATTGCAATAATACTTAGAGACGAAATAATAGGAAACACATTTATAAAAGTAAAATTGCATTTTTTCCAAACGTTTTATGACTAGATATATAATTTTTTGGGTCGTGATTCAAACCCACAACCTTGTGGTTGCAATAATGAGCACCTTCCAATTCTTCTACATGCTCTTATGAATACTTTATAAAGTATGCTAATGCAATGCACAGCTGACATAAGGCTCAAAAGTTTGTACTCATCGAGTTGATGCCCAGAGCTTCTTGTTCAGCCTCTCCACTTTGAGTCCAAGTCAGCAAGTAGGCTGTAGGCCCACTTCAAATCATCTCTCATAACGTGTTTTTTGAAGGAAAGATCATTCCCACTTGAAAAATAGAAAAAAGGAAATGCAAGAACATTTAAGGAGTAGCAGAAAGGGGTTAAAACAGGGGGACAACATTTTTTTTTTCCTTTTTTTCCCTGTTGGTGGTAACTGGTAAATATATATTTTTCATATACATGCGATATGCATAGATAAGTTGCACAGTCACCAACATCTAGCTATCAATGTCTAAGGTATTGGTTCCCTATTTTTTCATGCTTTCCATCATAAAGCCGTGATTTTTCAACGTGCCCACTTCATCTTTGAACAGCCTCTTGACATGAAACCAACACTACCATAGGTGACACAAACAACAATCTCCAAGGTTTCTTCTTTCTTGTCACCCACGCAATCATATTTTAGGAATTTGGCACAACAGCCTACCAAGAAGTAAGGAAGGATAACAGGATGACCTCTCGCCCAGGACTCGCTCTCCCTGAGTGCCTAATGCACTACGAGTACGACTTTCACATAAAGGCGAGAGTTGAGAGAGTCATTCTCACGAATATTGTTCCCAAAAACTATATCTGATAATCTCCATCCTTTACATTCCTCATAATGAAACTCAAATTCCAAACTTAAATTTAAAATAAAGCACAAGAAGGTCCTAATTTATAAGAAGTTGAGTGGTGAGATTAGTAAAACAACTATTGATTTCGATGGCCATACAGAGGCAGGCAGAAAACAGATCTTACACAAAGCCCTACCAGCAGCGCCTTATAAAAAAGCACTACCGCTTCATAAAACAATTCAAAGCACCCATAGGGAGACAAAAGAGAAAAAAAAAAGACTCAAAAGGATCCCAAACAGTCGAAACACATAAAAAAACATCATCATATCTGTTTTAATAATAAAAACCTTCCGAGATCGAAATGCTCAAAAGGTAAGGAAGGCTCCTTCCAGGAACACGTACCATGGTTCGTCGTTCACGAAAGCGAAGAGAATGGAACGTAAGGGGCGGCAAACGGGATATATATATTGATGACTAGGAAATGGAAAACCCCAAATCCGCAATCTATCTAGGGTTTCTGAAAGGGAGGGGAAGGGGGGTTTAGATGAGCAGACTAGGGTTTTTGGAGGATTGTAAAGCAGATGGATGGAGTTCTGATGGGGATGTAAAGAATATATTGGAGAGGCGTTTTCTCGTTTTTGATTTTTGGTGGGAGGGAGTGAGTGAGTGGCAGAGAGAGGGAGAGAAGCCCAAGCAAATTGCAGCGATTTTTTTTAAGCCTTGCGCAAGAAACGGTCTGGGCTTTCCCTAATTTACATCCATGTCTGTTTTGTGATGCTACTTATGCTTTGTGTTTTTGAAGTAAATTTCGCATGTGCGAGGGGCAATGCTTTCATCATTGTGGCCCCTTTCATCATCTTTATATCCCATAATCTTGCATTAGGTCCAATTTTGTTCTCCTTGAATCTTCACACGCCATTATATTGACCCTCAAAAAGTATATGTTTAAGATGTCATTACATTATATAGTTGTTAAATCAAGAGTTTTGGTGGGCCTGATCTTGTAGATCCCACTTGCCCATTAAGAGTCAATCTGCCCTTCTGATGATCTTATACATCCATTATGTACCATCTAATGGCACATACTACCTAGTGGGGTCCACTTTATGATTCATCTAAATGAACAATGCATAAACCCAAAACACACCCCCCTTCCCCGGGTTTGCAATGTTCCAAATGGATTGGAGTGTTGAATTGAGATTAAATTCCTTTTATTTTATACATATTAAGTTGTTAAACTTGTTGGTCATAAATGAAGGGGTTAAAGGCGTCTAATTGACTTCAGATTTGATATTTGGGGTGGTCATACTCGGATCTATCGATCCCCCCGTCCCATGATCTGTGGGCTTCTAAGTGGATCCCAACGACTAGTATGTACTATATATACGGGACCAATGTCTATATATATATGTAAATAAATATTCCCATTATGTTTTTGTCACATAGCTATCCCAATATTCTTATTCTGTTGTCGGCTTTGAAAATATAGCGATTTTCCACTATTTTAAACATTTCATCAAAATTTAAAATTTCTTCTGGTTGCCACGGTTGTTAATGTTCCTCTCTCTCTCTCTCTCTGGCCCTTGTATTTGTGGGTCTAATTCTGGTGGTGTTGGTTGGTGTTTCTCTTCTCTTCTTTTTAGCTTTTCAATATTCCCCTCATGTACCATTAAGTTTGTTCAATGAAGGTTAACATTAAAAAAAAAAAAAACATAAAAAAAATGGCCGTGGAGCAAGAAGAAATTATCTCATCCCATTGCAGTAAAGTAGGATTTCTTGCTTCCAACATGAGACAACCCACAATAATATATATATATATATATATATATTTTTGGGTAAGGTAAAATACTCACACTGTCACACACCCACAACCTAAGAATAACAATTGCACTCTGGAGTGGACCATCACGTTAATTCCCCCGTAGATATGGCTTGTCTATTTGGTTGGAACTAGCAGTTTAAAATATCGGTCAATACATCAACTGGATTCTGGAATGAAAAGTAATGACCTTTTGCCTTTCAGCATTGTGTACACTTTATACGCTGAAATAGTTTGGTGACTACTTATCAGCCAGCACTGAGCTAGATATTCTCTGTTCTTGTTTGAGAGGAGTTTGGTCAATGTGTGGATCTAAATTTTGTTACTAGAATTATTAGAAAAAGTGAGAACTTCCATAAAATAACAAGGGAAAATATGAGCTTTATATATTGAAGGCTCGAGCCCTTTGTTGTAATTTACAAAAAATGAATTCTCTCCATCTTCTCTCATAGTGGAAACCTTTGTTTCCCAATTTGATCTTTGCGAAATGCCGTTCTCTCTCCCCCTACACCTGCAAAATCTCTTCCTTTCCTATCTCTATGTAGATATCTCACATTTTGGTGAGTAGCCCAGCTGTTCCGTCTCCCAACTCAACTTTGATGCAACTCTTTCATGTTGGGGAAAATACTCCTACAAACAGAGGACAAGAATTATTTTTTTCCTTTTACCATCTGCTTTCTCATTCTATATAGTACATCAGTAAATACTAAATACACATAATGATATGTGACACCGATCGATTTACAAGCACTATTATGTGTCCATACTTTCATATGTTTTCATATGCTTTTTGGGTGTGTGTGTATGCAAGTCAGTGTACAGAGTCCACAACGACCTCAATCAAATGCATCACCTATGTTTTCATATATAATTACGTGTAACGTATGTATATTTCTGTACAGAAACAAGCAAACACAGCTGCCCATTTAGAAGGATTTGCACAGAAGCAAATCTACTAGTGGGTACAAACATGTAAAAGAATCCAAGTTTGTGATGAGTAGACGAAAGTATAGCATCAATAATCACGAAAAATATCACATAAATAGCTTATGTACTTGAAATACATAGATATGAATATACACAAGTAGAATACGAGCTCGCATTTCTCTGTGTCCTCACCAATACAATTGTATGCATCAATGAATCTTGTACTTAATACATATATGTATGTGACATAAGTCTTCCATCTTATTGTCCCAAAGGACAATACGAGGAAGACTATCATTTCATGGACTTAATTTTGATGTCACATGCAAGAAAGCCAAAATGAGATGGCATTAGCCGATGCAAGACATGTCTCAATGAGGGCATGCATGTATATATACTGTTTCCTCTCTACCGGCTAGTTTGGCTGGTAATTGATGAATCTGTTAAATTCCTTCACGTAAGTCATACTACAGAATACAATAATCCTTGAAAGCAAGTGGTTTTTTTGCCCCAATTATAGAGAGAGGATGTTTAAGAAATATAAGAAATAATCCGTGGGTGGTCCGAAGAATATAAGGTGCACATGAGAAGCAGAAACAAAAGATTAAAGAGTAACATGAATATGACAACCACAATGAAGAGTGTTTTACCTAAAAGAAAAAGAAAAGCTAAAAGAAGAGTGTTTAACCAAAAAAAAAAAAACTAAAAGAGAGCAGAGAGAATGAATCATGGAGTCGAGGATTTTGGTAGCACTATGAAGTGTAAGAAAGGATGTAATGGTGCCTTTTTTAAATTACTTCCAACTGTTGCATATATATCATCAAGCAAGAGGGCCTTTGGTCAAGTGAATATAGATCAAGAGATTAGTGAGAAGTCTTTAATATTTTAGGGATAAGAGCAAGGAATCAGAAGCTTTTGACACAGAAGGTAGGCATGCAAGTCAATGGGCGTCCTAAAGCATTTTAATGATGGAACAGTGCATGACCTTTGCATCACAAACAGGGAAAGAAACAAAATGTAAATTCTTATTGAGAAGCAACAAGCAACCCACATGCCCAATGTCATGTTTTTGGCATCATGATCAGGAATTCAGGATCCTTCTAACTATAGACAAATTATAGCATGACTTGCACTCCATGGTCAAACATTCTACTCATACACGATGCTTGTGTATGGTAGTCAGAGCTTGGATCGATTGTAGGGCTACTCTGAGGATGCGCCATTGACTAAAATATTAAGGTGAATGGATTAACCATCTGGTGAATGATCTCCAAATGAACATTTTTGAGGAAAAGAAAGCCATCGTGTGCCTGTTTAAGAGGAAAGCTAACAATATTGGATGGTCTAGATATTCCAATCAGTTCCATTTTTGGACCATCCAATGGCTATGAGGTGCGCTCTGTAAGTGTGGATTCTAATAGATTCGAAGTTGCCTCATCTACAGTTAAGAAGTACTTCTTGGAAGTTCTCATGAAACAAAAAATATATTTCTATGGCATTTTCAGTTGCTTGATATTATGCAATAGACCCCAAACTGAAAGTGTATTTATATTTTTGGCATGCTATATTGTCATCCATTTTGAATTGCATTTGGGACAGCATTGAATGCCATTTCAATCTTCTGTGCGACCCCCAAAAATACAGGGGGGTGGATATCAATTTGTTCTACCAAAATTTTCATCCATTGCAGATTACATCCAAATGCACTATTTGAGTACAGGCTGAGTGGTTGTGGTCATTGAATATAGGAAAAGTATCATCCGGCAGTTAAAAGATCTATACTATTCATAATGGGATTGAAATAAGCTGCGCTAAGCTGACTGGTGTGGTCACTTTGGCGTGACTGCCCTTGAAATTATGACACGTGGCATGTTGGTGGGGCCATTGGCCATAAAAATGTCAAGATAGAGTGGATATACCACCGACCGGAAATCACCTCCATCGTACATTGTGAGCCATCAGATCCAACAATCTGAAAGCTGAGAATGTCAAAATAAAATTCACCAACTCCGCTTTAGATTGAACAGCCACAAACTTCATCCGGGGCTAGTTCTTGGTAGGAGGCCAATACACAACCCCTCTTTAAATTATTGACTGGTGGGCCCATCACAGTGCCACTTATTGTTATTTTGAGGCTGGTAACTCTGGTAGTGATAAGAGTTTTAGAATGGAGAATGACTTCCATCTCTTGAAAGTTGCAGTTTGGGCTTCTCTAAATTGTAGAATCTCCAAAGGAGCACAAAGAGAAAATATTCAAGGAACTAAACATGACCTAACCGAAAAAACCGAAGAAGCAAAATGTGTGGTTTAAACAACAATCTTATAGAGTATGCGTTCAGCTTCATGATTTCATATTTCAGTTTAGTTAAGAGAAATAGACTTTGAAAACACTCAGATAATTGATAAATACTGATGTGCCAGCATTTAGGCCAGGAATACGACGTAGCAGTTATAAATAAAAATGAGACAGCCTAGATAGATGGGAAAAGGGATTTTATAATGATGATGATGAGTTGTAAACAAACCCAGTACAATTTTAAAAAAGGCTACCTCTAATTTCTTCACTAGTTCCTTTGCTGTTGGTGCAGATACAATAATATGGCGAGCACTTGGGATGATGAATCCTTCCTCCACAGCTTTGTCAATAAAAGAAAGCAAGGAGTTGTAAAACCCATCCACATTCAACAATCCCACCTGTTAGATTTGACGATTGGAAGTCATTGAGTATTTCTTTGAGATGGATCCTTTTATATGCTAAGAAAATTAAAAGATTTGATCTCCATCATGGATAAAATAAAAAACTGACCCTTCTTACATGCACAGAATCAATTTTGGCCACCAATCCTAATTTATCCATGTTATGTCCACTAAGCCCAACTGGCCAAGTGCACATTAATTATTAAGACATTAAAACGTATACAAATGGATGCATTATGTCAAGGATTAGTACGTACATTAACACCCTACTTGAGTTTTAGAACTGAAAAAGTGAGGCAATGATGATTACCGGTTTATCATGTATGCCTAGTTGGGCCCAAGTAATAACTTCAAGTAGCTCTTCAAGAGTCCCATAGCCTCCTGCATGGAAATCAGGCAGGTTCTCATTACATTGACTGCTATCAAAAGGGTTATACGAAAACAGAAGGAAGGACAAATTTATTGGGTACTACTAGTTTGTAGGGTGATGCACTTATGAGAAAAATCAAAACATGGGTACATTTTCTCCTTTTAGGAACTTCAAATGCTGTTTTAGCAACTCCAAAAAAGCATTTTAAGTCGTAGTTCCCTTTTCCTCTGTACTCTTAATTAAAATCTATTTTAACAATTTCTCCGGAATCGAGTACTTTCTGGTTTACACTAACCAGGCAAGGCGATGAAGGCATCAGACTGTCTAGCCATCTCTGCCTTTCTCTGGTGCATATCTGCTACTGCTTTCACTTCCCCCACAGTTTCTCCAGTTATCTGCAAAAGGGTGGCAATAAAATTGTTAAATATAATCATAGGAAAAGGTGTGTCTATATATATATATATTTATAGAGAGGTGCTTCTATAAGAGATACTCTCATTAATTTGGTAAGAGATGGGTGGGAGCCCTCACATTTATATTGAGGGTCATTGCATTTAAATTGGTGAGAGTGGACATAGAAGTGAGGGCCCCCACTCATCTCTTACTAAGTTGGTGAGAGTGTCTCTCATAGGAGCACCTCCCATATATATATATATATATATATTCTCTAAGGATCTTGTCCAAAGAAGCAATGCGGGCTGTTGCGTTGTACTTAATCCAATAAGACTTCTTTATGAAGGTTTTAAAACTTTTAAGGAGTTAATATACACCCATCACTTTTCTCTAGGCGTTGGGAAATAAAGAAAATGAAATTGCCAACCATAGGAAAAGATGAAAAACTCAAAGCCAGAGCTCTTTCATTTTTTTTTAAACAAGAAGAGGTGCTGTTTAAGAAAACAGGGGGAATTATGTACCTTGTAAAACATAATAGAAAGCATTGCTAAGTGGTCATGAGATAGATAAAATCTCCTTGCGCATTGCAACTTGTGTACAATTCATCTAAATTGCACTGTGACTGTGAGGCCCACTATCCTTCATGGTAGACATTCAAAGATGGACGAAAACCATATTGAAAATTTGAAATTGACTCGAATATGAGTCTGGTGGGCCCCACATATATTATATCACAAGTTCTTATAAACCAAACCCAATTGTTATAAGAGGGAGAAAGGAAAAGATAAAAACGAAATAGAAAATAGTGCTCAGAAAAAATTGGAGAAGAAAAGCTGCTGGACTTCTAGCTACCACCAACAGCAACGGGGGGCATACCTCTCGAGGCATAAGCGTCTTGGGAATGACCCTGCAAAGAGACAATAACATGACAGAAGTCAGTTGATCATGAAGAACTCGAACCCCAAAAAGTTCATCATCTGTTTTGCCTTCCTTTTTATTATTATTATCATCCTCATCATTTTGGAATCCATTATAAAAAACAAAACAAAAGAAGAAGAAAAAAAACCCACCCAATAACATGGCGACCTCCATCATATACTGCTTGAGAAACCAATCCCATCAGACCTATACTCCCGCCACCATACACCAGATCAATGTTCCTTGACACCTAAAACAACCCCCACAAAACTTAGCCAATTCACACACATAAAGAGAACCAGAGACCCTTTCTTTAATAATCACATAAGAAAATAAAGGGCCCAAAAGTCAAAATATAGCCCATTGGAAAAGCATATTAAAAAACCCATGAAGAAGTCCAGCACAGAAATTGAAACTAGCAATATATCTCATCACAGATGGAAACTTAACTAGTCAAACAAGATATAAAGAAGAGAAGATGAAGAAGAAGAACCCAAATTACGGTCCAACTTGAAAACAAAGGAGGATTGAAAACAACCCATGAACCCATCTGAACAAGTGAAGTTATCATAAAGAGCTAGAAATTAGGATATTTCTCAAAAGCGTACCAACTCCTTTCCAAGCTCTACTGCTGCATCTTGGTAGCTCCTTTTCTTACCCTGGCTACTCCCACAAAACACACAAATTCTCTTAAATTTCGATGGCCCAATTCCATTCTCTCTCTCCATATCTCTATCTCTCTCTGTGGATGGATGGATGGATACGAGAAAGTGTTCACAACACAATGCAAATATGCACTACTATAGTGCGCCCGCCCATGTGTATTTATAATAACTCCTGTGCAAGATGGCACGCTTCGGTGACACAAATGCATGCACATCTCTGTATTATGTTATAGGTATGGTTCTTGTCTACATGCTTAAGTGAGTAATGGGGTTTTGGGAAGTAACAAAAAATACTGCGTATATTATTCCAGTTATCCATCCCACTTTCTACTGATGGTTGGAGGCATTGCCAGCCATATGCCTTGTATAAAAAAAAATATGTGACTGAAGTTTACCACAAATGGGAGATTGAGTTCAGCCGTTCTAAAAAACAATGTAATTATTACGCAAAGTTAATGGGAGACAAGAAGATCAGACGTTATAAAAACCATGTTATATGAGGCAAGAAATAATGGAATGTTAATGAGGTTAGACGTAGTAAAACCCATGTTACATTAGGCAGAATTAACAGCCTTTACATCCGGAGTGAAGATCTCATGCAAATGTGAAGGTCAAGCAAGTGTAAAACATGTAGGATATATCTTATCCTCCTTGGCCTAAATTTTGCTTTTCTATAGTGATGTAGCTCTCTCTCTCTCTCTCTCTCTCTCTCTCTCTCTCTCTCTGTGAAGTAGATATAATCATATTAAAATTGACCTTTAAAATAAGTTTCTTGGTGCTCGGGAGTTGGATGGTAGCATCATAAAATCGGTGCAACTTTTGGGCCATGATCCATCCTCGAAGGTGCCCAATTTTAGAGGAAACCTAATATAAGACCTTATAATAATGGTGCCATCAACCAAAAAAGGGTATTTAAGTACCTATTCTCTTAAAAAAAAAAGGTAATTACAATTTACAAGAGCCCACTTCATGTCAAGAGAGAGATAGTATAGGTTCATGTACCATAGAGCATTAAAGGTTAAATAAACATTATGTTTCCTGTTCTGCTCTCCCTATCTACATATGTTCCTTGGGCTCTCTCTCGCTCTGGACACCCTTGTTGTATGCATAGGAAACATAGTAATTTTATTAATAAGCCTTCCCATTCCCTATATTCTCACCCTTTCTAGACCAAGCATGCTGTCCCCAACCACGCCATCCCTTCCACAAACTGCATTGCCTCTTTCTTCCCTATCATTTCCCTTCTCCAAATCACATATTAAACAGAAGTTATGTCTCTTTTCTATATTATTTTCACACAATACATCGTTTTCTATGGTTAGATGCTATATGACTCGGTCAAGTTCTTGTGCTTAGATTGGTGGACCTAACCATTCTCTTAAATTAATATATTTGTAATGAATAGGATTTTGTAGGACTTGTGTCCTGTTTACTCATTCCTCAAGTTATGAACAAGTTGTTTATAGCAGTAATCATGGACGACAGAAATACATCTATGTAGGTATCAACAAACCATGCTTGATTCTAACCCGCAGGAGATATATAGATAATGTGGGAATTACCATTTTTAAGGATTAATTAAAGTTGTTAGGTCCCTGGTACAACCTTCGTGTGCATCCGTGGTGGAGTAATGTTCGAATGCCTTTCTAACATAGCCAATGGACCATAAAATAATTATTGTGCCGTTTTCCATCAATAATTGATTTTGGGATAAGTGGTAGTCAATGGGGTCAGAGACCCTATAGAAGTGGCCGTTTGTTGCAAGCATCATCAGCAGATCGTCAAAAAACTCAATCGAAAAACTAATACTTGACTCCTAAGTAAAGGAATTTCAACTCGAAATGACCTGGAATCAGCAAAGTCAATTTCCTTGTCAAAAGTTTCTCGATCATAATTGAGAATTTGATGGTCAGATCATCAGTCATGGTCTTTGGAAGAAGAGGTAAGAAAAGAGAAGTATATAGGAAGTAGGCCTGGGAACCCACATCCAACATTCCACATCCAGAGGATCTGGGACCCCACATCGAGTGGGACACTGTGCTACTTTTGCGTTTTACTTGGAGACGTTTCTTCCAATTTGGATTTCTTACCCTCCAAGCTATTCCTAGTTCAAGCCCTTCACCGAAAATTTGGCCTTCAAATTGATTATCTAAAAGGCCCCTTCAAGTTCAAGAAGACGAAGTTCTAAATCAGAAATCGAAGAGTGCCACTAGAGGACCTGTTAGAGGATTTCAAATACTTCCAAGCATTGGATTGATTGTCCACTAATTGCTTAGTGATGGACCTCATTTAACATGTTAAAAATTCTTCTCCTTCTTATTCGTCCTTATTTTATTTTTTTTATTTATTCGCTCTCCTTTTTCCCGCTTTTTGGGAACAGAGGAACTACTACGTTTTTTTAAAAGATAAATACATCTAAAAATACCAGGTAATGCAAGGAATGAAAATTATCTTAGAAATTTCTATGGGGTATAAAAGTGGTAAGTTACAAAAAGCCTACATTTTCTTTCTTTACTCTCCCCCTTTTCATAACTTCAAGAATGGTCCAATCAGTGTGCTGGATGGGTGGGGAGCTGATGCCTTTGCTTGTCTGAACCTTGAAGTATGATGCAGAGAAGAGCTCTATGATTTTTAAATGAAATCGACAATCAATGCACAGTAGTAAACTTGATATTCAATATTCACAACTTGTTTCAATCAGTTGGGAATATACGCAAGTTGTTGATAATCATGTTTGATGCACATGGACAACAAGGTTTTGGTGACTCAAGTTGACCTCTTATTGGTCAGGTCTGAAACTAATGGGCATTGACAGACATATAGATCTACCTCTTCTCTTTTGCTGAAAATGATATTTTAAATGTGTAAGAAATAAATTATGCTGTTTAGATGTGGATGTAACATAATTATAAATTAATGGAAGAGAAAGTAAAGGTTTAATGGAATTTAGCATTTTGGACCATTACCACAATAACTGTGAGGAGCCAATTGAAATATTGGTGGTGATAAATAGGAGTTCAGCTCATGTTAATGACCCAACTCAAGTCCAATTCGAATTGCATGTGGATTAAGTTTGGTTGGGGTTAAGTTTTGGACCAAACCCTGAATCCCCAGTTGGGGTTAAGTTGGGTTGGCGAGTCAAAGCATTTTGATTGGATTGAGTTGGGCACAAGCTTCCAAGTTGGCAGACCAAACCATATTTAAACAGTTACACCCAAAAAAAAAAAAAGTAGAGCACTACGTACCAATGACAAGACATAGAAGGGCAGCGCAGATTAAAGACTGCATTTGGTCAGATTGTATAGAGTAGTAGATAGAAAATGGATATCTACCTGCAATTTCCTAGTTGTAATTGTCCATTATCTTTGACAAGAAGTTGTTTTGACTAGCATAACATAGGTCAAATTATATTAAAGTAAATTGTGGCACGCTTGTCCTGATTAATCTGCTTGGCGCACTGACTTACACGAAAGTAATTCTCAATTCTCAAATGCAATGAAATGATGGATTGAGAAATAAGAATCGGGGAAAAAAAATGGATAGGCCTGCATCTATTCGACACGCGCGCTCAGGTATGGGGCATTGTATATGTGCCATTCCTTTTTGTTAATACCTCATTCGGCAAATACAAGAAGTTGAGAAAGAGTGTGCCACTTGTTTGGGAATATCCATTCCATCGGCCAATCACCCAGTGACAGCCACTCATCATCACCATCATCAATCTTGAAATGCCAAGGCAAAGGACAAGGTCATCTTGTCTCCCTAATGAGGTAGTTCCTAGTTATTTTTCTTTATCAATGCAATTATTGGGAGATGTGAAATTAATTTCATTTTGTTGTGAAGAAATATGAAAGATATTTCTAAATGCTCTTATACTAGTTTGTAGAAATACGGTGGTTAAGATATTTAAGAAAACACCAATATTTTCCAATGACATATTAAACAAGATAGTATGGTTGGTGTGTGCGCTTATGTGAGTGGGGATGTACGGCGGCTGTCCAGGGACCTACTCTAAATCAATTAGGATTTACGCCAACCACCCCCCCCCCCCCAACAAAATAAAAAATAAAAAAATAAATAATAATAATAATAATAATTCAATGAGATATACAATATATAATGAAGACAAATACATTATTCTGCACATCAGAATAACAAGAAGAATTTTACCACTCAATATACTTGAGTGGTAAGACCTCACATACTCTTAACAAAATAATAACAAGAGATGCTTATATATAGACCACCAAAAGACATGACTTTTCATATTTCGAACAAAATCTCTAAAATTATATTTAGTTTTTCCAGATAACCTTTAGATTTTAAATGTGACTCTTGTATTTTTTTAAAGTTTCTTTTTATTTTTATTTTTTAGATTTCATAATAAGATATTAAAAATGATAATTCTAACAAGCTATGGGGGCATCATGGCAACTAATAAGTAATCCCAGGGGTATGAAAACTCAGCTCAAATCATGCACAAGTTGTGAGGCCACAGCAGCTGAAGTTGTCTGGTGAAAAGTCCAAATGCGGGAAAGAAAAAACACGGTAGATAAGTTGGCGTTAAAGGGATCTGCTTTGTTATCCATTAAAATCAAACAATAAACAAATAAACAAAGAAGACAAAATGAGATTATTATTACACCTTTTTATTGTGGAAATCCCATTGGGAAATGTCCAATCCACTTCTTCACCACTATCCAGCTAATAATTAGTTTTCGAGTAGATTAACACAAGACATTCATTCAACTTGGATATGATTCCTGTTCCACAATTGGCACGTGGGATGTTTTCTACCCTTCCATGATTGCCAAGTGATGATGTCTTATTGATTTATCATAATTAATTTAAGGTTCTCCCATTAAGCTGAGGTCTAACCTATGACTTCATCCACTGCCACCGTCATTTTCTGATTGTTGACTTGTATATGCTTTTTTTACATAAGGGTGGGTAAAGAAGATGGAGGGAGATTTTTCCTTCGTGTGTTTGCCATCGGATATTGAGAATAAAAATGTTCACATTTTCCCATTTATGTTTCATTATTATTTTTGTATGTATTGTGAGCGAGCGTGCGGAAACGCGAATACCTACTCTTAATCAATCATGCCACCAAGAGAGAGACAAGGATTTTATGTAATTCGGTACCGCCTACGTCCACTGCTAGATGGGCAATGACTCACATCTTATATTCTCTATTACAAGACATAAACCCAACACCATGTATAGAAAATTAGACCCCTATTGGTTTGTCCTGCAGTCATCTTTTTTTTTTTTTTTTTTGTAAATCATTAGCTATAACAGGAAAAAAATGACTCCGTGGGTTATCCAAATGATGAACAAATCTCAGCTTATGCACGACCATAGTGACGTTCATTTATTTTAAAGACATCCACTAATGAAAGTGATTGTCCAATGCTAATTTTAAAATATGTTTTAAATATTATAATATTAGAAAATGCTAGAGAGGTAAAAATGAACTTCTCTACAACCTCCCCTGCCTCTTCCGCCTGCTTTTTGTAACTAGAACTTGAAACAGAGACTGTACAGATTCCATTCATTTGAGAAAATGGTTATAATGGAAGATGCCCTCAAGAAGAGAAATACAAGAGACCCCAGTGGGAAGGGTGTGTCGCATCTCACACACCTGTAGTCTCACAGCATGTGTACCACTCACCCATCTAGCAAACCCAAAAAAAAAAAAAAAAATGGCCCTCAAGTATGTCTCTAGCAAACCGATCATCGGTCGTACTTAACCCAAAGAAAGAGCAGTACTCAAGCAGTGTGACATTTGTTACAAAACAATCCTAGGTTATCCAACCGATTCCATTGGAGAGAGGGGTGAAGTAGCACCCATGATGCAGTCTGAGTCACATCAGACAAGAGAAAGCGCGGTCCACGCCTATATCACTCCCTCACCATTGCCATTTCTTGCGAATGCAGACCAATCAACCTATGTAGCCATGGTAGCCATGTCCATCATCAAAGGCACCTTTAGTGTCCACGTATTGTCAAATGAGCCTCTCGTGGCTTAGCAGGTCTCAGACACCCACTCGACCTGGGCCCACTCAAAGGCACCGTTTGGTGAGGGAGGGATTCTAATTGTCTTGACCTTAAAATGCACAAGAAAGAGATCCACGAAAGTAGAAGCAACTGGGGCTGGTTGGGACATGTCTTATTCTTGTTTGCACAATATATACAGGTTACGTGAAAACATATACGACCCTGGACTGACATTGGGACAATGTTTTTATGATTTAGCAAGCACCTTCAACTCTTGGTCGATCCCTTTTGCGTTTTGGATATGATTCTTTACATGACACGATGGCAGAGCATCAACCATAGGAGGAATTAAAGCTAGCTGGGGTGGGGTCGGCCGAGGCAGTTATAATGGGAAGTGGGGCCTTTGGTTCTGGTCTCTTCTTTTGGCAGGGTGTTGGATCATTGATGTGGAAAGCAATAGTCTTTTTTGATGATAGAGAGTGAGTATGTTTTGGCCTTATCCCGCCTAGCATTCAACCAAGGAATCCCATGAATAAAATGATCATAGGTGAAAGATCGAAACCAAATTAGGTAGGTTTTAATCGGGTGGTGGATCCAATCAAGGCTCAACTGCATTGGCACTTAGGGATGGACGTCCAGCATTTCTATATCTTCCTTCTCACTGAAAGTGAGAGAATCCTTTTAGAACATAGTGCATGCCAGTAACGGGAATCTGATGCGCGACAGGTTTTTCTTAATCATAGTGTCTGAGGTTAAGTGCCCTAAGCACCTTGATTATCAACTTAGTATCAGTTTTGCTGCTATTTTGCATCTCTAGAGACAAACTCTATGTGCATAGCCAAGCTATAACTCAAAAAATTGTTAGCAACACTGTCCCTTTAATAAAATTTAAGGATCTATTTTCTACAAGTTAAGAGTAAAGTGTGTTATTTTGTGTCTTGGGTTCACCATAGTTGGGGTTGGGTTTTCCTACAAAATTAAATAAACAAACAAAATAAATAAAAAACCTCAAAAGGTAGTGGGTCTAATTACTGGTGACTGTAACCACACCCACAATATTGTGGTCTTCTAGTAGGCAAAAGAAATTGGCCCCATGTCTCAACCCGAGCCACACACGAGGTTCTGACCCAATGCTCGTACAGATGTGAATGTTTTCTTTTTGACGGGTAAGGTAACTTCTCTCTCCCTCTTTCTCTCTCTGTGCAAGTTGTTAGCTTCAATGGAATGACAGAATACCTTTGAATATGAATTATGGACAGGAATTAAGAGTCAAGGAAACAATGTCCCAACTTGTACTTTTGAAGATGTACCCTAATAGTTTGCTGGTGGATTATGGCCCTTCTTTCTTCACCCATGGCCTTTGATATAAGCTCCTTTTTTTCTTTTTTTATAAATTTCCGGCAACTTTAGTAGGAGTCAAGGAAACAATGTCCCAACTTTTTTAGGAACCGCCTGGTGGCAGAAAGAGTACAGGAGTTGAATTGAAGAAGCTGAAGGTGAAGACACTTCACTTTTCATTTTTGTTTTTACTTCTTGGGAACATGGTTTTACATAATTGGTTTAAGTAAGAATAAAACCAGTACAGCCACCAAATATGTCATTATTAGGGCAGGCACCTTTGTTTGTCACTCAACCCCACGCTACAGGCTTACATAAATAGACCAGACCAATTTGGGTACAGCCTGGTTGGGATTGGATTCAGGGTTGAGATCTTTATAGGGACAACACAGCTGGACCATTTGTGACCTGATGGATAAACAGGCCACCATTTCTCAAGAGTCAACATATTGAACACAAACAGGCCATTATTCTGTGAATGGCACGGGCTAGGCCCGAATTTCGGGCCCATGGACTCTCTCTACATCTGCACACTATTCCTAAGAAGTGGAAGGCTATTAGAAATGCTAGTGATGCTCGCTATGTGGTGATCAGGGACGTTAATCTGATACGCCAGATCCCACAGTTGCTCTGTCACCTGCAAATTATCCCAATAATCACTAAAAGGGTGGGATTCCAGATTACTATCATTCAGGTGCAGGTCCTTGCCTACTAGAATGAAGAATACAGATGTCAATAGCCATCTGATTACCCGGTTATCTGAAGGGCATAACCCGAAGACCCGAGAATAGACACCCTTTCCATAACCGCTTGATAATCAGGTTCTGGTCTAGTCAGGTGTATACCTGAATGCCAGTGTACCTGACTGATCTGTATAAAATTATACATTATATATATAAATATATATATATATATATATACACACACATGAAAATAAAATGCAAGAGAACCTGCAGCGCAGCTGCTAGCTGCTGCATGCGACGAACTTGAGGTCTCAAGCTTGAGACTGACTTCAAAACTGAGTCTGGTCAAGTGCACTGTGACTACAGTAATTGTAGAGTTCATAACCTCCTCATAGTTGTATTTGAGTGACACTTGCAAAAAAAACACACATAAATCACATACGCATACACACCAAACAGATAATCATGAGCAATATGATCAAAGGCTTAAAAAAGTAGACGATTAAAATATTTACTGAAAAAACGAGTCCAATGATCAATCTGAACCATACATCTGATGGAACCACGCTTGGGTATTGACATCACTGCCTATTCAATCTTCATTCTGTGCATTGTAAAGTGCATGGCCACAAAACAGAATAATGTGAATAAACCATGTGATTGATGTGATTTTTGCATCGTGGTCAATAAAGAGTTGGCCGGTGAAATGGATAGTTTGGATTTAATTAAAAAGCTGTACACATTAAAATGACACAAGTACAATAGCTTAGAGGACTCACCCAAGGCATTCCTCTTATTTTAAAACTTGTGACCACTTATCCTGAATACAATTTTTGCCTCAAAAGGGGATTGAAAAGATTAGGAATTCCTTTTCTTTATAGATTCTAACACCTCTTTGATGTGGTGAAGATGAATGTGTAGAAGTACCAGTATATTGATAAAATCCAATTATTCCTAAGTTAATATCAATTACTGATATATACTTATAACGCACCGAAACTGCAAAATGGGCAGGAGTGTTCATGGGCTGGGCTGAGGTATATCCAGGCTTGGCCATGACTTCTAATATATATGTCCAAGCCCGAATCGGGCCCTGAGTGGCTGGACCAAGCCCGGCCATATGAAAACGAGTAAGCCTGGGTCCATCCCGAGTTTACTTTACAAAAAAAAAAAAACAGGGCCTTTTGTAAGATTTGGGCTGGGCCGGGCTTAGGCTCTTTACCATTGAACCTAGCCCGTCTCATCTATTAAATGGGCCTAAATAAAATGCTCGATCTGGGCCTGAGTACAAAATCCTATAGCCCAAGCCTTGCCCAAGCAGGCAGCCTGATCCATGGACACCCCTAAAAATGGGCAAGGTATCATGCCGCAGCCGTATTGTATCTAATACTTTGCTTTTTATGTATTAGATCCATGTCAATGGTGTGCCCCTGCCATATCCATCCTGTATCTAGGCATCATAGCTGTATACCTATTCCAAGCAGATGCTTTTCAAATGGCTTTCTTTAGTGTTCACCTTGTGAATTCTAATCACTTCAGTTTTTCAACTCCCTATCTGGGTTATGAGAATCAATTCTCATATGCCTCCTCTGCTTCAACCTCCTCAGTTCCTCCAAAATAACGGGAGAATGCCACTTCTCGAGCATTTTTAAGCAAAGGCTACCGTCTATATGGAGCACTCCATGTTTTAATCACTACAACAGTGTCAAAGGAAAGTTGTAGAGCTCATGCTTTCGCCAGAACCAAAATTTCCAACGACAACACAATGAGATAAGAAGCATGTCGGGCGGTTTAGACAATGGTGTTGCCACCACGAAAACTGCATTAATATAACTTGCCTTTCATTCCTCTGAACAAAATAATTCAACACACATATCACATGCTAACAACTCCAAAGCCCTGTAGATATTATGCGATTCGAGATGAGTTTCATCCCTTGCAGTAAATGAATGCATCTTCCCCCTAATCTCAATCCAACTACATCCCAACTCTTTCTTTGCATCCCTTTCCCTCATCCGTCTTCTCAACTTCACAACTTCCTCCCATCGACCAACAGCTACATACATCTCCATAACCATCAAACATGATGCTGCATTGTTAGATTCGAGCTCCAAAACCCGGTCAGCTGCACGCACACCCAATTCCAGATTCCCAAAAATCCTGCACCCATTAAGCAGTGTCCTCCAAAAGATGGCCACTGGGTTAAAAGGCATCCTATCAATTATCTCAGCAGCTTCCCTGAGCAGTCCAGCACGTGCAAGGAGGTCAACCAGGCATGAATAATGCTCAATTTTGGGAGAGACGCCATAATCCTTCACCATACTAATAAAATATCGCCACCCTTGTTCTACAAGTCCACTGTGGCTGCACCCCTGAAGGACACCTAAGAAACTAATTTCATCAGGTTGAAACCCAGCTTCCTCCATCCGATTGAAAACAATAATTGCTTCAGCACCGCTACCATGCTGCCCGTACCCTATAACCATTGAATTCCATGTGACCATGTCCAGATGGGGCATGCTAGTAAAAATGAGCCCTGCATTGTCTAAACTTCCTGATTTTATAAACATAGATATGGCCGAGTTTCCGACATGAGTATTATGCATAAATCCTCGCTTAAGAAGTTGACCATAGAGTTGCTCTCCTTTGGAAAGGGCAGCTAAATCTGCACAAGCAGTCAAAGCACTAGTAAAAGAATGGGAATTGGGTTCCACTCCCACAGAAAGCATCTCCCTGAAAAGGATCAAGCTCTGCGATGGTAATCCATTCTGTTGAAAGCCCGCTATAATCGATGACCAGGAGACAGAGTTAGGGTTTGGTATTTGTTCGAACAATTTCCAGGCATCAGAGATTTGTGAATCTCTTGCAAGCCCAGATATTATGGTTGTCCAGCTGATTACATCTTTATAGTTGGCAGGCATGGTTAGGAAGAGCTTCAATGAAAGATGCAGTTTCTTTTCACGTGTGTAAGCCATGATCATGGAATTCCATGAGACGGTGTTCCTTTGAGGCATCCTGTCGAACACGTCCCTTGCATCCTCAACCCTCATGTTGTCAGCATAAACCTTAATCATGACATTCCAAGCAACGCAGTCTCGGTGGGGCATTCTGTCGAATATCTTTCTTGCAGCATCCAGTTTCCCTTCCAGTGCGTAACCTGATATTCTTTTGGTCAGTGAAATCAAGTCTCTCTTATCCATATGCAATTCAATCTAAATTTGCAGAGTGCTGACAATCCTACATATTACTGGTTAAAGCAAAAACAAATGTTGTGAAGAGAGAGAGAGAGAGAGATCTGACAATTATGATGATGATGATGTACTCCTTTGTGTTAGGATGGGTTATGAGATAGGTTAGTTCATCCAATTGGGAAAAAAATTATTAGGATTAGGTCACGAATGGCTCATCAGTTGTGGGGCCCATTCAAATGCAAATAAAGTTCGTCGGAGGAGGAGTCAGGAGTCAGGAGTACCTGTGGCTGTGGAGGACGGGTAGCCTAGCCGGTTTATTCTTTATTGTGTTCAAATGGGACACGAGCTTTTGTGGGGCCGGGAGACCTACCAAGAGGATACTGAGTCGGACTCGGACTCGCCCTCGGGCAGCAGGATCACGTTAAATTCGAGTGATGCGTTGCATTTTTTTTTTTTTTTCATGATTTTGAAGAGGATCCCCTGTGCTACATGGGGGAAAGATGTCCCATCAACACATCCCATCTCCCCCAATAAAATTTTTTTTTTTTCCTCCACGTACAGCAACCCCTGATTATACCAAACACCAAATAGGGATCCTCTTCCTTCATGATTGCATTATGGGATATTAGGATAGGATTGACCTGAAGAGTCTACCTGCAACATTAACTATAAGACAAATGACTAACGCGATGCAGCCAGCCCACTATTTTTACTGTAATAAATGATCCCAAATCAACCATTTCTCACTCTACACTTTCACCAAGAATGGTTAGTTTACTCTCACTCTTCACTATTTGTACTGTCAAAAATGTCCTGTCCCATATCACGTCTTGTTGGAAACGGATCCCTGTTTGGACGAAACCTGTTTCTCTTTTCCTCCGCGCCCTCCACCCCGCGCGTGTCGTCGGCCCCTGTTTCGTCCAAACAGGGGATCTGGATCCCGTCTTGTTTTGTTCCCACAAACATGAAACTACAGCATTGCAAACATTGTCCATTTTTACTAAATTAAGTGAATACAAGAAGTAGTAGTAGTATGTACTGTTCCACAGTTTACACTGCTGTGCTGCTGCATCATATGAATATCTCCCCTCCCCTTCTTACTCTCCCTTTCAATTCAAACACTTAACACCCACCCATTCAAACTTGACAAACTTCATTTAGTCATACATATTATCCATTTCCTCTGCCATCCATAAAAAATAAAAATAAAAGTAATAAATAAATAAAACATGTTAGATAGATAGACACGTGGATAAATAATTTTGGCTTTCCTTCAATGCAGCACACAAACTCAGTCACTCAAGTCCTCATCAACACTAAAATCTGGCTCAGCTGGTTTCTGCAACGAACTCATGACATCAGGATCATCCGACGACCCACATCCCCGGGTAGTCCTTGTGCTCGCAGCCAATCGTGCCGCCGCGTACACTGCAAATCCCCCCGACCCTTGATGACATTGACGTGGCACACCCACAACCCCCTCTGATGATGATGATGATAATGATAATGATGATGTCGGCGGTTCCGCCTTAACAACCTCCTCCTTCACCTCCTCTTGCAAAGCAAAAGCAAAAGCAAAAGCAGAAGGAGCAGCAGCAGCGGATGATGCCACCGATGACGACACGAGCTTGAGCTCCCTTGCCTTGATGAGCTCCTCCGAGTCCCTCCGCCTCTTGTAGCTGCGCCAGGCGGCCTGTATGAAGCAGGAGGCCCAGGTGCGCCACTGGTACGAGTAGAAGCGGAACTTGTGGCGGAGCTGCTTGCTGTGGAGCCGGCGGAACTGGGAGGCGACGAACTTGAGGTCGTCAGCGATGAGTGCGAAGGCCTCCACCTCCGAGATGGCCCTGACGGTGCGGGTGGATGAGGGGAGGACGACGATCGGTCGTGGGTCGAGGGCCCACGTCAGCAGCTCCTCGCCGCAGAAGTCGCCGGGGCCGATGCGGCAGGAGTTGAAGAAGCCTGTGCGCCCGCCGTTGGTGGTGTTGGAGTCGAGGTGGCCGCGGATGATGAAGAGCATCTCGTTGACCGGGTCTCCCTCACGCACCAGGCACGTGCCATCCGTGCACAGCGCTGGCTTCAGCCTCTCGCATATGGCATCCAGCATTCTCTCGTCCATCTGATCGAACAGTGGCACCTGCAATTCAATCCATTCCAATATTAATGGTTGGTTAGTTAGGATGATCCAATAGGATTGACACTGGCATCCCCTTCAAGTGGGCCCCACAGAAAAGAAAAGGTACTGACAAATGGTGGTGGTGCTTGGGGGCAATGCATATTTGTATGTATATGTATATGTATTATGATGATTGCATTTAATAGTTGATAGGATGAAATGGGATGATGGGGATGTTAAGATGTACCCTGCGAACTAGATCGAGGCAAAGATGTCGCTTGATGTCTCTGCGTAGGTCCATGGGGAGGCTTTTGAGAAGAGATTCTTCATCCACACCTCGAGTTGCCACCCATTTGTATTGATCATAACGTCGAACACTCTGCCTCAGATTGGGTGGGAGTTGTCTATGACGCATCCATTGCTCTGTATCCATTCTCCTGATTCTCCATTCCTCAAGCCGGACTGTTGTTGATTGCAGGTACGTCTGTCAACATAAAAAAAAATGTCACATTTTTTAGTGTTAAGATACTAGATTAGAACCCTGAAGATGCGAGATCCAAAGAAAAAAAAAAAAAAAAAAAACTCACTTGCATATTCCCTATAAGCAATCCAAAAAGCACCAAACCAAGAATTGCAATGATGATGGCGAAGATTATCTCTCCAACATAAGTAGTTGTCGAAAGATTCTGTCCCAAGCAGCTGCACGAGTGTTCACAGAAACATAAGTGAATTATTACACATTTCATTAGCCAAAGGAAAATAGTAATATAGATATTACTACCTCAAGTTCTTCAAGCCCCACCAAAAACAGTAGAAGTACTTATTGAAGAATGGTGAAGATGTAACATTGAAGTTTAATGCATCCGCATATATCCCAAAGGGATATAAGTTGTTATTTGGGTTGCATACTGATGCGATATTACTTAATTTGAACCATGAAGCCCTTGAATTATCCTCCACTCGGCAGTCAAAAAATCCATAATAACAATTTGGGATTTGAAGGCTGCAGACCCTTCTCCAACATGCTTCTTGGCGCTCAATTGATAAGAGATACCAACATGCACCCAGTACCTGTAAAGGAGGATGAATAAATTAGGACATTATATATGGGTTTCAAAGATTTGGATGGAGAAAAATGTCGACAAAGCATGGCTGTAAGCCAAAAGCTTCAGTTACTGCTGTTTAGAATCAATGAAGTCATTCAACACAAGACGAATATTTGAGAACTGTTGAAGATTATAGTAAACTCATCAACACTGAACATGACTTATACCAAAACACACACACTGAACATGACAATAAAATATACAGCTACTATGGTCAACTTGCTTCTAGCTCCCCTCAATGAGGCAAATGGTTTAGAATTATTTTTAAAAAAAATACAAATGTCTAATAAAATTATTCTTTTGCAACTAATAGCTGTCCATATGAGACATATGGTGTTCCAAACCATTCATATCATGGCCCTATATAATGGGTAAGAGAGATACAAAAAAAAATTTCCGCTGGATGATCCAAACATCTGATTTCCATCATCAAGTGTGCAACATTGACCATCTCATTCCCCCTATCAGGTGCAGCCCAGATGGCAAATCAAATCCAAGTAGAGAAGTTGCCCTTCTCTCGATTGAGCAACATGAAATGTATAAGCTTGGAAAGCAGGAAATATCAGCATTTATCCCGGAAAAGAAAGCTCAAATCCAACAATGTGAAGCAAATTTTCATATTTTTTTGGGGTTCTACTTCACTTTCTCAATTACAAGAACTATAAGCTTGAGAGTTCCTATAGTGTACTCTCGACTGATGCATATTAAAGCTTCCTAAATTAATTCCCAATGGGAATTCAAGTACTTAAATGGTTTTCATCACATCGACTCAATGTTTTTGCATAGGGAATGGCTATCTGTTGTTCTGCTTTGCATTGGTGGAGTACAAAAATTTTGGAACTGGAATACATGGTTTATTGTTTTCCCTCAAAACAGCATTCTCAATATTTTGAATCTGAACTAAAACGTACTGATTATGGCTTTCACACAAAAGTATCCAACATGTGGAAAAAATCTGATAATCCAACCACAATAATAGACATAAGAAACATAGCAAGTAGGCATTATAAAAGTAAGCACATCAATGTATGTGGAAACCTCTATTAGCCATATAGGTACTACAGTTGTTGAAGATAAGACATCAGCATATACATCATGTGATAGTTGAGTTTTTACATGGATCAAAAAAATTAATAATAATTGAATTTTTATCCAATGGTCAGCACGATTAGTCATTTTGGCATGGTTTCCTAGGAAAAGAGCTTTTTCATATTTGGTGCAACACTTCTTTTCCCGTTAAAATACCTTTTTTCTCAGCCACCCAATCTTCTGATACAAGCAGCCATTGGCCTTATCCTGTTTTCTTTATTCAAGGCCCACTTGTAGCCATCAAACGGCATTAATATTCTAAAAAAACGGTGGTCTTTGGATGTTCTATTTGATTCCCTATTCAACAAACCTAAGACTGCATGACTCTCGCAAGACCAGTTATGATGGATTTAATCTAGAAGCATTAACATTCCCTTGGTTAAGCTAAGTTAGGAGTCCTAGTTGGAGGAGAGTTCTAGCTTTTGCTTCGTAACCTCACTTGAGTTTGAGATGGAGCGAAAGGTATCTTTAGAAAGGTGGCCTTAGTCTAGAGAATTTGAGAAAAGATCATCTTTTGGGTCTGTTTGTGCAGCGGAGGTTTCCGCGGAAACGGATAAGGGGTAGGGCGCCGGATTTTCCAGCGCCTTCCCCATCTTGTTTGGTGCAGTGAAGGAATCCTCATTCCGGATTTCAAGTGCCATTTTTAGACACCCTTTTCCGCGAGAACCATTAGGGGATGAGAAACCAACTGCCGTTGAAGAGGAAACGCAGGTTTCCTCTTCCGCGGCTCTGCACAAAATGGACGACCTATTTGTGGGGTGTGAAGCCAATGCATCAGCTTTTTGAACGTGATCTTGTTTTATAATCTCAATCCCCTTTCATTCTATTTTTGCCATGCTACTCCCACATGCACACAAGCTCGCAGTTTGGTGCCGATAGTAGCTTCTAATTTAACCAGAGTTGATCACAGTTGATTGATCAAAGCTGCTCATATTACACACAGCCCTCTGTAAGGCAATCCCTTTTCTCAATCAATAATGATGAGGTCAATTAAGAACAAGAACATGCAAAAAGTTCTAAAAGAGAATATACCAAGGGAAGAAAAGAAAAGAAAGAAATCGCATGATTGGAAAGGTTGGATGGAGATGGATCTACATAAATCTCTCTCATTTGTGAATGGTTTCCTAACAAAAACATTCTATCCGGCCGTTTTCTGAAACATGACCTGCTCCAACCAACCTTGCTCTATTTCTCTTGTCAAGATTGTCCACACCCATTGAGAAAAGCCCCTTCACAGGGAACTATTTCCTTTAATGAATGCCAAGAAAGCCTTAGGATTCTGAAAAAAGTGAGACTGTGCCTGTGTGTGACTGTATTAATTATAACTAGGAGCGCACTTACAAAATAGAAAAAAAAAAAAAGAGGAAGAAAAAGCCTATGTTCATAGGCCCCTGATATCAGCATTAAATATAATGACATATAATTCCAAACAAATGAACAATATAAAATAGATATGCATATTGGTATCATTCAATTCACAAATCCGTCTAGCCAAACAACAAAAAAGAGAATTCAAAAGTATACTATTTGTCTAAGAATTGATATTTACCATATGGTATTACTTTTTAGCACATAGTTGAACATAAGTTCATATACTGCAAACAGAAAGAAAAAACAGCAAGACAATGCATATTTGAAAGCTAATCATATTGGTGCTTACATGGCTTGCCAGCATGTAGAGCATCAGGTTATATGCTGCCCCTGCCCATGCTGTTTCAGTCACAACCCCATTCGCCTTGACAATTTGTGATGAATGTGGAAATATAAAAAATAACCTTGGGAGGTACTGGAATATGATGCAAAAGCGAAGGACATTTTTTGTGTTGGTCATTGTTGAACCCTTCAGGCTGGGAATTACGGCCCAAATTAATACCTGAAATAGAAGAAAATGTACCCATTTAATGTATGAATTATGCCATTTATGAATGATCATTTCCTAAATTGCAGAGTATCACGACAGCTGATAGGAATAATAAAATGCTTGGGTTCTTTCTTAGGGAAGAAAAATTATATGCAACTTCAATTACTTAAGTTGTCTAAGAAAGTCAACTGCATACTCGAGACACTGCCAAGGTTAGTAAAGGGACAAACTTGTTTTTAGTAAAAAGGAAAAATAATACTGATAAAACCAAATTTTGGTGATATAAAAAAGGTTCCAGTTTAGGTAATTTATGATAAAATCTTGACTGGGTGGACAATGGTAGACTCAAGACTCAGGCCCTCAGTGAATCTGTGTATTGTGAGAATCAGTAATTCATAACATGAAATATGTGACTAGTTTAGGATGCCTTTGGTTGTAGCCAAGATTTGCATTAAGATCCAAGGAAGAATGAATTTTCATTCTACTGTATACTTGAGGAGGTCAAAAATTAGAAATCACATTCGACTGATATTATTTATCTGGCACCAGGTAAAACTTAATGATCGAAACTTATGATAATCTGAGCTGGGATAAAGGAAGGAAAGAAGGATATGACACTATTCAGTTTCCAATTCCTGAAATGCCCAGACCCTTTTGCCAAAATATTCAAATTGCTTACAACTGGTGGTACATGAAAAGGTGCCTTCAAGTTCTTTAAACAATTCCAAATGGAACAGCATGAATTTTAAGTAGAAGCGTTTTAAATGAGAATATCCCAGATGTATGAATGTCTATGCTTTATCTTCAGCGGCATGCTTGTATCTAACCTCTTGATGTTCTTATGCTCTTGGCAGGTAAGTGTATTTTATCTTGTTCATTTCAAATGTGTATATGAGAATGGGTTCCTCATTTCTAATTAATACAAGAATTGCTTTTTAACCACTTGCTCTCAACTTAACACTGTAGAAAGAAAATTAAAGCCAGCTGCATACCTGTGGTAGCGGCAATGCAGCAATGAGATCAATCCAGAAGTTCTTGGATAAATATCTGGAGGCGATCTTTGAAGGGTCAATGACAAGCTCTCCCCTACCAAACACCCGAGAGGACGGAGCAATGAATGCTGTTCGGAACCGAATGAAAATTTGTATCATATAAAACACATCAGTTATTGAGCGTATGACCATGAGAGAAACCTCAAGGGGGATCCCTATATCTATACACATCTCCTCACGAGTACCCGGCAAGTAAAAAAACAGAGGGTCCACAAAAAGAGATACTAAACATGTTATTAAAAAGATTTTGTTCCATCGATGTAAGATGCGGCCTCGAGGATCCAAGATCTTCTTCTTCACTCTCTCATAGTCCTCAGAAAAGACTCTGGACAGTACTTTAGCTTTCAAGAATTTGCCTCTTTTCTCTAGCCCATCAACCTTCTTTGGGGCGGATTCGGGAATCTGTGTGCCGTCAATCGTATACGTGAGCTTAAATTTATTATCTGCTTTGCAAGCAGCAAACGATGCAACTTCAAGATCATCTTGAAATCTGAAATTTATTAGATGTACAGGAAATCAAGATAAATTCTGATGTATGATAGAGAAAGAAAGAAACAATGAAAAAGGCCTTGATTAACAAGTTACTTTACTGGAAATACTCATAAACACTGTGAGCACTCAAACTACTGGTGTGTGAAAATGTTCCCAAGATCTCAGATCAACACAATACTTGGAAGAAATGATGGTTATACATTGCACTCTGTGTTTATTGGGTGGCCAGGAAAATGCAAAATGAATGGTGCAGAGTTTTACTTATCATCTGTTTAACTTTAAATCATGATATGTCATGTGACAGGTCGAAGTGAAACTCTGAACTCATAGTAATTTTGGTGAAAAAGGAGAGCCGCTTGATATTAAAGGTCAGGGCAACTAAAAGCATCCCAATAGAGGACAATAAAATCCCCCAATGGACCCAGCTCAAAACTACAAACTTTACAGGGATTTTCCGCTCCTGATACACGGTGTCCGCACCGTGCAAGGAGAATAAAATCCCACAATATATCCTTCCTCTTGGAGTTTATTCCTATGTAGGTTATACATCATAAACCAAGCCACAATTTTAAGATATAATTTTCGGTTGTGAGTTAAATCAATGACATCGACCAGGATCTTCTTCAATTTCCTTGAACACATTTTCTTCATTCTCTGAGTTTCTAATGGTTAACATTCATTTAAAACAGATTTCAATGCCTGAACATACGCATGATTATGGAGTAACCAACTAGCTCAAAGAACTAATTAATGTTTGGGCAAAGCAACTGAAACTTTTATTCTGGATTATTTTTGTACAGTTCCAGTCATTCCAGCATTCGTATGGTTTTTCTTGTAAATTGCTTCTGTTCGTTCTCAGCTCTAGATCGCCTACATACAAATAAATAAATAAATAAAATGTAAAAAGCAGGGAGTTCATTACGTATTTTTACACTAAAAGCTGGGCAGGCAGTGCTGCTTCCACTAGCTTTACCAGAACCCCAGAAGTAGAAGCATACACAAATCAAGCATCTAACAATAAATGAAGTTTCCAAGAGAAAAACTGCACAATGAGTGAGGAAATCTATGTCACACATGATGAACTGCCATTTATATCAGTGATCTAATGAGCTATATCTAACCTTCCTGAATTTGGGAATGAATGAATGCTACTTTCATGGTGACCACCATTGATTACAATTAGAAGTCCATTTAATACCTCAAGATCTTGTTCGAGTATACAGAGCAATACTCTGACAGATCAATTCAAAATTCGGCTGAGAAATTAAAAAAAGAAAAAAAGAAAAACTATCAAAGTGAAAATATATAGAATGAGTACTGACCTTACGGATCTTGAATTACCAGAAGCCATTGTTCTTCGTATAGACTCCTGGCAGTTACTTCAATTAGGAGGTTGATATGTAGTAGAAGAAATTAAGTGATCCACAAATATCAGGCCATGGAATTGGATCGGCAGAAATTGACATGATATCAATTGTAAGCCACAAGAACAAAGGGATCTTCTTTAACTACTTTCTTCAGGGATCATGTGAACAACAAAAAGGCACCCACTTGGACACAGGGCTACAAGGACCTCTGATCTGTGGTCAAATGTAAAACATGTGATTATTCTTTGCCCCCATATCTTCTTCCCATGCTATTTCCTTTACTTGATGCGAAAAGCTTGTAATCAAACACTCATCATCCCAGCAGCAGCTGCAGCAGCCTATTTTTCTCTCAAAATATCAGTCATCCCAACAGGAATTTCTCATTCATGTTTTATAAACACAACTCAAACTGATGTCACTCTATATAAAGAACACGCCACAGACAAGACAAAACCGGGGAATTCCTGAATATCAACTTACTTTTCAATATTATCTCGTTAGAGATTACTAAACTATTATAACGGTTCCAAATATCTAAACCCTCATTGAAGTAAACCTTATTTTTCTTTTTCTTTTTTTTTTCTTTTTTTTTTTTTTTAAATAAGCCTGAAACAGATCCAAAAATGAGATACTGAAATGTTGCTTAGCAGAACACAGATCAAGTAGGATCAATCCAACCCTCCCTGCAAACACTTATCTTTTACCATGTAAAGAAATTATCAGTTAAAATTAGAGAAGGGCTGCTTCATATTCCTACAGGGGAAAAATCACATCAAACAATGTAAAATTAAATGTGAAGAAGAAAACCAGTAGAAGGAGAAGATTAATGAGAAAGAGCTCTAATCTATATTGACTATTTCAAAATCGAAAAAGAATTAACTGTTTTTATAATTCTTCACTTCAAACATAATTCAACTGACAGAGCTAGAAGAAGAAGAAGAAGAGTAGTACATTGAAACACAAAAACAATAAATTTCTAGGAAACGGGTCTAAAAGATATCGCAATAATTTAGGGAGAAAAAAAACCCACAAACTGTGTAGAAGCTCATGAGCGCGCGCGTGCGAGAGAGAGAGAGAGAGTTTTTTAAGACATCAATTAATAGAATATAGGACATGCATTCATGTTCTTCATCAAATCAGTGGAAAATCACATCAAGCAAATTCACTTACAATTACATATCCGGATCGACGTCTCTCTCTCTCTCTCTCTCTCTCTCTCTCGCTCGCTGTCTGAATATCCTAGGACAGTAGAAAATAGCAAAAAGCCAGATTTCGTCGGCAAAATCATGCTCTTATAACAACAAAACAAAACAAAACAAAGCCATACCATTAGTATAAAGGGAAATAACGAAAAACCAAATTATTATTATTATTTTAACATAAAGGAATTAAAAAAAAAAAAGAAAAGAAAAGAAAAGAAAAGGAAGAAAGAGAACACTCTGCCCCTACCCTATCCATCATTTCTCTCTCTCTCTTTCTGTTACTTTTATTTATTTATTATTATTTGTATATTTGGGAAAATGACAAAGGGAAGAGATGCATGGGGAGTCTGATTTTCCAAGCTACAGGGAGGAAGAGAGTTGACTACGTTAGATATTCATATCCAATCGCGTGGCTACACGTGTCAAGGGTTTACTTTTATTTCCAGTTATTCCGGATTTTCTCCACCCTTCTCTTCTTGTATCTATTTCCTGCTCTTTTGCTCCTCCTTGTCCTTGTCTTTGATGCTTTCTCTTGTTTCTTTCTTTTTTCTTTTTTTTTTCCATCTGTTTGGCCTTTTGCTTTGGCCATGCCAACTGCCGACCAACCAGACGCTTATCTCACTAGTACCCATGCTTTTTTGTAGGATATTGCCAGAGTGCCACTAGTCTAAGACCAGGATGCAATTGTTTATGGTCAGTTTCGTGTTCTGATGTTATTACTGTTAATATTTGATTCTTTTTTGGGGGGTGATATTTGATGTTAGATTAATTTAATGAATTATTAATAAATATCATGCATGATTATGTATTTAAATCTCCTTTTCTCCTTTTTTTTTTTTTTTATAAAAAGAAATTGAAATAAGTTAAATTTCCTATCTGTGGTTCTCAACATGTACGCCACCCAATCCCAGTCCTTAACCAGCAGATATACAAAGAGAGATCAATCCATTGTTGTTTCGAAGCTGTGGATGGGTTGGAGTTGGGACTCACAGGTCATAATGCGTAAGGACGTACGTAGGACGTTGGCCGGTCCGGTCATCTAGGGAAGTATGGATCCGACTAAGCTGGTGGTTACCTTGCCCATCCGGTAATTGGGTTGGATCGAAATGCAACCCTTACCCATCCCCACAGTCCACACTAAAAATAAGAAGGGTAAACTTAACTCTGAGTTGATATGATTGGGTCCGGATTTATCACCCTAGCCAGTCCAGACCCAATTCAACCCAAATACATTTGCTATCTACGCGATTTAAGAATATGGCAATTAATTATTATTATTATTATTATTATTGACTCTATATTCAACCAAAAAAAAAAAAAAAAAAAACTCTCTGTGCGGCGACTGTCAATTACATAATTGTTATACCCACAGCCACAGACTACACTATCAAGTATCAAGAAAGGGCTGTAAATCCATGATACAGAATGGGAAAATAAAAAATGAAGAATAAGGGTAATTCCGTAATTCTGCAGTCACTCACCGACACCCAGCGAGATCTAGCGCCGGACCAGCTTCAAACCATTAAAGCGATGTTCCCTCTCATTTTCTATTCTTACTAAGTGAGAGAGAGAGAGAGAAAGAAAGAGAAACTTTTTTACTGCTGTAGAGCAGCAGAGCAGTTTGGAATCTCGATGCCGCTCTCCTCAGATCCCGACACGTGGCATTATCTTACTCCTTTCTTAAACTGGATCGTCCATGGATTTTCCTGTGATCGATCATTCTGCACCGTCCATCTTATTCTTTGTCCATTAATCAAATCTTCAACCAGCGAAGTTCAAGCAAAAGTTCGAAAAACACCCATCATTTGTCCACGTCGTAAACATCATCATGAGTTATAATTCCAATTCCATTCTACGGTTAATTTTATAAGTACGGTCGAGAATTAAGACATCATGACGGGCCCACCCAAAGCCCCACTTATTACGAGACCAGTGGTCCAGTGGGAATGAAAAGAGCCATACTTTAAAAAATAAAAAGTACAATTTCAATCTATAAACTGTATATTCAATATAATCAGTTTGATCTCCTACAAATGCTCGATTAGGAGAGAGGTGACAATGATTATTACAATTATTATCCAAATTGTAGGGCTCAAATTATCCAATTAGAGGGTTTTTTTTTTTTTTTTTTTTTTTTTTTTTGAGCAAATGAATGCAGTTCGTCCATCCCGACTGTTCAAAGTTGTGCCAAACCAACACTGCGATCTATTAAATAGTTTCCCTTTTTTAAATTCAGTACTTGGCAAATAAAGCAAGTCAAAATAGCAATAAAAATGGCAAAACTTAGAAGCTGATTACTCTCTACACATGATACCATAAGCGTGATTTTAAAACGAAACTAGGTGTCTATATGCATTACTTCTGTGTGGGAAAAATACCGTAATGACAAGATTAAGCGAGGATCACGGCAATACCACCTCGGTCTCGGCAAGCATAGCCCGGCGGCTCGTTGAGGAGCGCCGGCTCGAGAGGCGCCCCGCTGCAGTTCGGAAGCCCGACCATCAGCGCCAGCTCGGCAGGCGCAGCTCGGCATCTCAGCATCTGTGCCAGCAGAGAGCTAGAGCCAGACCGCGGTGCCAGCTCATTGTATCAACCCCAGCAACTCGGTAGCTCTGTTCAGAGTGCCAGTTCGGCAGGGGCAGCTCGGCTGCTCGGCATCTGTGCCAGCAGAGAGCCAGCCCAGCCAGACCGCTCCTGGTCCCGGCAAGAGTACGAAGGCGAAGAGTGGGCCATCGCACCTACCAAAAGTGCGGGCGTGCCCTGACTGTCAGGGGCGCTCATTTATGGCGATAAGAAGTCGGCTTCCTCATCCCCACACGTCAACTGACCAAAAGTTACCGATGGGATGCGCCCTTTTTACCTACCGCCGAATGGCAGGGTAAGGCTGATGGGACCTTACCCCACCTACCCCCACTCACAGTGAATGCACGAGAAAACTCCTTGATATAGACATGGGATCAGCCCCATGGAGGTACGCAATACGCAGCATACAACTCACAATACTCCTCATCGTCTGAGGCCTCTCTCCCTCCTCCTGTTTAGTTTTCTCAGAACTAACTCAGGCATCGGAGCGCCTTCGGCTCACGGCAGCCAGGGGCTCTGACCCTAGCCTTTCTCCTTCCTTTTCAGGTTCTTGGCGTTCAGCATTTCCCGTCCTAAGAAGTTTACCCCGATCTCATCTCCCTCTAAGTAGGTGTCGTTTTTCCCGCCTACAGTTTGGCGCCGTCTGTGGGAAACTGAACAAAAAGCTTGTAAGCCCTATGCCTCCAAAAACCAGAAATGGCGAAGGGCCCTCCAAGGGCAAGGGCCACGACAAAGAGCGCACCGGGCAAGGTGACAGATCTGCCACCCAACCAGGTGCGAAGTCCGCGCGGGTTAAGTCTCGTCATCAGACCACTACCGGCGACCAGGATGAGCCTCTCCACGATGCTGTCCTGGCTCGAAACCTCCTCATTCAGGAGCAAAGAAAGCTCATCTGGAGGCTCGAGCAGCAGCTCCGGGATGGAAGGGCCCCGAGCCCGCCTCCTGCGCATGGCCGTGCTTCGGGCCCTCCAGGCAGGCACGACCGAGCTCCGACTCCCGAGCGAGACCTGAAGCGCGTCCACCGAGAAGAAGACTCCAGCAGCGACCATGTGCTTAAAGGGCCAGAGAAGCAACGCCAGACGCCAGAAGACGAAGAGGAGCTCAAGCATTGGATTGGCAGGCATATCAGGCGGGCCGTCCGCCGAGGTATGGAGACTGCCGGTATCGCACCAGACCAGTTCGGCGTCTTCGGAGCTGAAGACTCGGGCGCATCCCCCTTCTCCAAAGAGATCCGGAGGCTCGCCCTCCCTGAACAATTCGACGTCCCGAGGTTCACACTGTACGATGGAACCACGAACCCTGCAGCACACCTCCGACACTTCGTCCAGAGAATGTCGGTGTGGGGCGACAACGATTTCCTGAACTGTCGAGCTTTTTCCTCCAGTTTGGGAGACCTCCCCCTGAGATGGTTCTGCACACTCCCCGCAGGCTCCATCTCCAGTTGGCAGCAGCTCCGGCACTCCTTCTTAGACAAGTTCCAGGCCAACAGGACCATCCCGAGGGCGTGCGCCGACCTGATGACCCTCAGGATGCGAGAGGACGAGAACGTCACCCAGTTCAGCCGACGATTCTGGACTGTCTACAGCCACATCGATGGCGCTTCCGATGAAGTAGCCGTTAAATCCTTCCAGCAAGCTCTGCGACCGGGCACCAAGCTACGGGAGCATCTGGTCATGTTCCCCGTGGCCACAGTGAACGAGTTGATGACCCTGGCAAGTCGGTTCATCAAGGCAGAAGAAGACAAGGCTCGAGGACGGGACGACCATGGCAGCCACTACGAGGGTTGGCCACCTGAGACCGACGAGCTCCTTCAAGAGGACTCGACCCCGTCCAGCTCGGCATCAATACCAGAGGATTCAGGGGTCCGGTAGCAGTACCACCCCCGCGGCTCGGCGCCTTTGTTCAGAGAGCCAACCGTCCTGAGCTCGGTGCCTCCACCAGCTCTGGCGGCACAGCCATATGCACCTCAGGGTCCGGTAGCAGTACCACCCCCGCGGCTCGGCGCCTCTGTTCAGAGAGCCAACCGTCCTGAGCTCGGTGCCTGCACCAGCTCTGGCGGCACAGCCATGCGCACCTCAGGGTCCGGTAGCAGCACCACCCCCGCGGCTCGGCGCCTCTGTTCAGAGAGCCAACCGTCCTTAGCTCGGTGCCTGCACCAGCTCTGGCGGCACAGCCATATGCACTTCAGGGTCCGGTAGCAGTACCACCCCCGCGGCTCGGCGCCTCTGTTCAGAGAGCCAACCGTCCTGAGCTCGGTGCCTCCACCAGCTCTGGCGGCACAGCCATATGCACGTCAGGGTCCGGTAGCAGTACCACCCCCGCGGCTCGGCGCCTCTGTTCAGAGAGCCAACCGTCCTGAGCTCGGTGCCTCCACCAGCTCTGGCGGCACAGCCATATGCACCTCAGGGTCCGGTAGCAGTACCACCCCCGCGGCTCGGCGCCTCTGTTCAGAGAGCCAACCGTCCTGAGCTCGGTGCCTCCACCAGCTCTGGCGGCACAGCCATATGCACCTCAGGGTCCGGTAGCAGTACCACCCCCGCGGCTCGGCGCCTCTGTTCAGAGAGCCAACCGTCCTGAGCTCGGTGCCTCCACCAGCTCTGGCGGCACAGCCATATGCACTTCAGGGTCCGGTAGCAGTACCACCCCCGCGGCTCGGCGCCTCTGTTCAGAGAGCCAACCGTCCTGAGCTCGGTGCCTCCACCAGCCATGACGGCACAGCCATGCGCACCTCGTCCTTAGCTCGGTGCCACACCAGCCATGACGGTAAATCCAAACACATCGCTGACATTTGACTTCGGCAACCTTCTCCCCAGCTCGGTAGAGGTCCCAGCCCGGCAGTTACTTAGCTTCCGACCTCCACAAGTTGGAGCACTTTCAGAGGTCAAAAGCTAGGGGGCAATTGTGTGGGAAAAATACCGTAATGACAAGATTAAGCGAGGATCACGGCAATACCACCTCGGTCTCGGCAAGCATAGCCCGGCGGCTCGTTGAGGAGCGCCGGCTCGAGAGGCGCCCCGCTGCAGTTCGGAAGCCCGACCATCAGCGCCAGCTCGGCAGGCGCAGCTCGGCATCTCAGCATCTGTGCCAGCAGAGAGCTAGAGCCAGACCGCGGTGCCAGCTCATTGTATCAACCCCAGCAACTCGGTAGCTCTGTTCAGAGTGCCAGTTCGGCAGGGGCAGCTCGGCTGCTCGGCATCTGTGCCAGCAGAGAGCCAGCCCAGCCAGACCGCTCCTGGTCCCGGCAAGAGTACGAAGGCGAAGAGTGGGCCATCGCACCTACCAAAAGTGCGGGCGTGCCCTGACTGTCAGGGGCGCTCATTTATGGCGATAAGAAGTCGGCTTCCTCATCCCCACACGTCAACTGACCAAAAGTTACCGATGGGATGCGCCCTTTTTACCTACCGCCGAATGGCAGGGTAAGGCTGATGGGACCTTACCCCACCTACCCCCACTCACAGTGAATGCACGAGAAAACTCCTTGATATAGACATGGGATCAGCCCCATGGAGGTACGCAATACGCAGCATACAACTCACAATACTCCTCATCGTCTGAGGCCTCTCTCCCTCCTCCTGTTTAGTTTTCTCAGAACTAACTCAGGCATCGGAGCGCCTTCGGCTCACGGCAGCCAGGGGCTCTGACCCTAGCCTTTCTCCTTCCTTTTCAGGTTCTTGGCGTTCAGCATTTCCCGTCCTAAGAAGTTTACCCCGATCTCATCTCCCTCTAAGTAGGTGTCGTTTTTCCCGCCTACAACTTCCTTCTGATTTTGACTAGCTTTTCACATGTGGCTGAGTTGAAATTCAAGTCATCAACTTCATTTTGATTCATTACAATGCACAACAAAAGATTTTAATAAACTATGTTTGAATGATCAATGACTTGCATGATGCATGAGTTGTGGAAAAATACTCTCCCAACTTGAGTATGGAATTAGTTGCTTGGGATGTTGACTTGAGGGTATGCAGACTAGACAATGAAAGAGTCAATAAATAGTAATTTATAAGGGGGGGTGGGGTTGCAAATGTTTTCCTATGAGCTGACTGGATATTGCTTCTTGTGGGCCCACTTAGATGGATTTTTATTAGTGGGGGTGGGGTGGGGTACATGAAAGTGTCTCTTTATACATAAGGTTCAAAAAGAAATGTCTCATCAAATCAACATTGCCTTCATATTTACTGGTCTTTTAATCGTAGATTTCTTTTAGACAATCCAACTCTGGATAAAGATTTGATGAGAGTGAAACTGAAATTGTACCAAATCACAAGGGGATGGGAGAGTGTGAAAGGGCCCGCAATGATCAAAGGTGGGGCCCAATTAGGAGAACATTTCTCTTTCTATACATATGTTGCATCTCAATCCAAATCACAAAGTAACCATTACATATGTTCCAACCTTTCGATCATAAATGGTAACCTAAAGAAATAAATAAACAAGCACTTGAAATTGAAATAAATAAAAGGTCTGTTCTGACAATTGGTGGATTTTGATTGAAGGGGTTAAACTGATGAACTTGAATACCCCCAAGAAGGGGGGAAATTTATATTAGACAGTAACTGAAAGAATATGCCTGAACATGCCCAAACAGCCACACTGATTCTTATGGCCCAGAAAATGGCCGGGGACAGATACCAAAATAGCCATTCACTCCATGGTTTTTTAGGAGCTTTTAAATTTATAGCGAAAAGTGACTAATAGGATTTACCCCAAAAAAAAAAAAAAAGGGAATCATACATTCAACCAGTCCAGATTTTGGTCTAAAACAGTGAGCATCAATTACAAGTTCTTTAACAGTGTCTGAATCACCTTCAGGCCCTGATAGCTTCAATGTGCAACATCCTAATGTTCACACCAACAGAATAAATCACAATTGAGAACAGTCACTTATTTCACTAGTAAATGGGCATTTCATTTATACGAGCTGTCTTTCTGTTGTTGGCAGGCTCTCTCTTGTAATCCAATCCCCTCCACTGGTTTACCTAGAAAAGAAAAAGAAAAAAAAAAAAAAGGAACAGAATAAATCACAATCACCACCGTCTTGGTCCTGGAGGGCTATTTTTTTCAGAAAAAAGGTGTGGATGTACAGAGGGAAAGAGAGAGAGAGAGAGAGATGTTCTACTAACCGTCCTTTCAGTGACAGTCATGAACGATAGAAAGTACAGAAAGAGTGAAAAACCACGACACCACCTTAACAGACCTAGTACAACGCCCCGACCCACCAACCGACCGACCGACCAATGAAAGTGGCCTGACCGGAGTGGTCTGGTGGACACCTACACATCACACTATCCTTTTCCCACAATTGAAGACTTCCTTCCAGCTCGAAATATCATATTAGAGTCAAGTCATCACTAGAGTAAACTTGCATCCATGCTAAAGCTGGAGTTAATACTTCTCTATCCGTCTTACAGTGCTGCATCATTTTTGGTTTGTAAATTGCAATGCTTATTATCCCATGCAAGCTGCCTGTGTTCAAGTCACACGGTTTATTTCTTTCCTCATCCTGAAAGCGCGCACCTCGAGAATAGCCCCGGTTCATTAAACAGAAATGACATTATTAGTTTATGACCACTAAAAACCAATCAAACGATTCCAACTCGAACAGTCTGAATATTACTTCTAATTAGAGATGGGAAGATCTGATCGACTACTGGTAAAAAAAAGGAGCATTTCCATGGTCAATGTCCCATCACAGGCTCACAAAAATGCTAGATCCAGATTCCATGTCCAGAAAAGCAAAAGCCCAAAAACATGTACGCAGATTCCTGTGATAAATCTTAACACTACTAGTTCAGCAATGGAATGGAAATGTACCGAGATTTATCCATGGAAAAAAAATCTCTCCATTAAAACATCAAAAGCATATACCATATACCAGACCGAGATTTAGCTTAGCCAGTCCCAAAATCCACCAAATCTCACATAAACCTCAGATTAAAATGAGCTCAAGCCACAAGCCCTAAAGATAAAAATCCAGAAAAAAAAAACCCTAAAATCTCAAAAGATCTTATCAAATGCAGTACTAAATAGAGTACCATCAAATTTTAAGAAGCAAGATGAAAGCCCAAAACCTACAGATCCTTCAACATAAAACAATTTAAAAAACAACCTAGAAATCCCAGGATTATTAGAGAAATGCAGTCCTCTTAAACACTGCAACCATTCCACGAGTCCAACTACTTAGAAAAGTGAAGGGAAGAAGGAAAAGAGAAAGGAACAAGTAACAGGAACAACACTTCCTCCTTTCTCTTCTTTCTTCTTGTTGTGAATTATGCAGGTTGGGTTGGGTTGACCCACATCATGTGCGGGTTAGGGTCGCTTGACCCATTTTTTGAAATGGGTTGCATACTAGTTGGACTTCAACCTGTAGATGCTCCAGACAAATGCGACCCATTTTTACCTGAGTCAAATCGTTTGCCACCCCTACTTTTTCTATGAAATCCATATCACATGGTAACTGCAATAATTTGTGCAGGTATTACTTGAGCAGCAACCAACCAATACACACTGGCATAGAAATGGACCGAAATTGATCTCTATTTGAGAACAAAAGCTCTTAGATGACTACAACATTTAAACAATGACTGCTGGAGTCTCAAATGTTTTAAGTGCACTGAAATCATCCTAGCACAATCTTTACTTAAATTTAAAACCAAAACAACAAAAAAAGATAGTAGTAGCTTTCATGAACTACAAAAAAACACAATAGCATAAAATGAAAACCACAAACCCCGCCACCTTTCTTGTTTTGATAAGTTTCATTAGCAAAATCACTCCTTTCTCGTGCTGCCAACCCAACCAAACACGGAAGTCAAAACAATGTCTGGTAATATGTTTGGATTCCATATTGCAATAACCTGGCCCGTCTGCACTTTCACCTTGTCAAGCTAGCCAGCTAGGCCTTGTCGAAGAGGCTGAAACTCCAGCTGTAAGAAAGATATACTTTTACTCTTTCTTGCACCGATTAGAAAATGAAGAAATAATTTAAAAAAAAAAAAAAAAACAAGAATCATATCAAAATTCATTTTCTTTACCGGGAGCAACACAAGCCAGCACTCAAAACACACGCCTTGGCCTTGCTTCCGCCACTGTTACTCGGATCTGCCTTCCCTTCAAGTCCTGCACGCATAATCCAATATTATAAATTTATAATACATCCATAAAACAACATAACAACAAATGATTTTGTATGTGTGTGTGTATTATAAACAATGCATAATTCATGTGTATATCATTTTTATCTTCCACATATTTCAACTATTCTACCCTCTGATAATAATCAGGTTTATGTGATACTTTCAAAATTTAACTAATATAATGGAAACACCAAAATATTATTATAAAACATCTTTCACTAAAATATAAGCAATATCACCAACCCACTATTAGATAAGTGGCAATGCAGGCAAAGAAGAGAAAGTTCGCCAGTGTATGGCAAGTGGCAAACCAAGCAAAATAAGAATTGGCAAAATCTGTTTGATTTCTTTTCAAACATTTTATATAGTTCTGCAAATTATTATATATTTTATCTTATATCTATACATGTAATATTATATATCAATTGAAGGCCACAGATGATAAATGTAGTTACAATATAATGTGTAGGTTTTATATATAATATGAGGGAAAAATCAAGCCGAGCTCAAGCTTAACTTGACACCACTCCATTGAACTCAACAAAAGGGTGGATCAAGCTGATCTTGAGCTGGCTTGTCAAGTTTGACTTGAGCCCATGGGCCAACCAGCATGTGGGCCTAGCCCATCCATGTTGACCGGTCCTTTGGGCCCAGCCCACCTACCAGCCCATTTATTTTATGATATTTAGAGTTTAATTATGTTTTAAGTTTAGATGTTTTAATCTTGACCATCAATGTTTGAATGGTCCAAATTAGATTTAGGTTATTCCCTTTTTCTATATAAGTGATGGTTGATGATTAATGAAAATTGTAAGCTTTTGGAATCTTCCCCAAGTGTTCTTCATAGTTCTCCTTGAGTTCTCTCTTACGCCTCCTGGTTTAAAGTTTGGTGAGAGCTTAAAGTTTGTGACGCCTCGAGACCATAGTTTGGTGAAAGCCCAATTTTTTTTAAAAAATTCCGCCTGATCTGTCCCCTATATCTCTCCATTTTCTAGCATTGCTCACCCCACATCTCCCCTCCGTTCTGCATTAACACTTGACTCAAGCTTGAGCTCGAGCTTGGTCAATCTCAACCTGGCACAACTCTATTACATCCCCAATTCAGATAAGGTCTCCGAAAGGTCAGTTCAGTCATTAAGAACAGTTTCACAGATGGACCCATGGCACCGTTGGAAGGTGCTCATTATTGCAACCAAGGTTGCAGGTTCAAATCATGTTACCATAATAAAAGGGAAGGAGAAAAAAAAAAAGAGACAGTTATACTTCATTTAGCCATAAATAAGCAAAAGATATATTTACATATATGCCCAGTTCAAACTCCAGCACCACCATTTCATCATACAAACATGAAAAATACTGAATATATGCTGCAACTCATAGCAACAGGAAACAGGGGGGTAAAGAAAAAAATAGAGAAAATGAAGAGGAGACCTAGAGACAGGGAGGGGTGATAGAGCTTTCATTAGAAGAGATGTAACTTTTGTTGGAAAAAAAGAGGTTGGGTAAGAACTCAAGGGAATAGCTAATGCTTTTTTACCTCATCTAATGGTTTTCCCCTTGGTTAAAAGTTCATTGTCAAAGAGGTCATGCTGGATTAAAGAGGCTGATGTTGACTTGGTTGAAAATAAGGGGCATTAGTTTTTTTCACAGCCAAAAGTAAGAGTCATTCAAGAAAAGGATTTAGATCACTCAATTTAAAACAGCTCGGACCTAACTGACATACTTCAAATATAATTGAGGGACCAATTTACAATCCATCAAAGGCTTCTAAAAAATACAAAAGAGAGGCATAGACAGATGCTCCCACTGGGGAAACTGCCCATGCATTATAGTTTTAGCATCATCTCTTCCAATGACAAAATGCTCATGCTATTTGTAACAATTAGAGTGCAAACTGTTTTTCTTTTCTTTTTTCTTTTTAATTTCACCAATAACAGAGTCCAACTCACAAGCTATATTTAAATTGATAATGACAAGCACATGGCATACACTCAATATAACATTGTCGCAAAAATATTATAACTGAAGACACAGATTTGGAGGTATTCCAAGAAATAAAGAGAAGCATTGTAAATGGCAGAACCAAAACGATGAAACTGAGAAAGAATGGTGACCTAAAATAACAATAACCACCAAAACCCAAAACTATATATTTCAAAATAAAAAAGAGAAAAAACTCTTCGCCCACTCCATTCTTAAACAGAGAGAGAGAGAGAGAGAGAAACTCTAGATAGACATAATACACTAAAATCTCTTCCATCAGTAGAATGACTGAAGAAGTTATTCTAGGCCACATTGATGTGTTTGTAAACTTGTAGATAGTAATTGCACCTCAAAGAACTCATAAAACCATTGATCAAATAAACTCACCACGCCATTTAGAGATGAAATTGCATTGTCAACCTCCTCAGCAGAGCTGTATGTAACGAAGCCAAAACCTCTTGATCTGCCACTGTCTCTATCGTAAACGACTTTAGCCTCCATAACTTTCCCTTGCTCACTGAATAAGGACTCAAGGGCAACATCATCTACACCCCATGAAAGGTTACCAACATAGACCCGATTGGCAGCCTCCACACCACCCCCAACTCGGAATCCTCTAGGGGAAAGATCATCCTTGGGTGGAGGCGGGCCAGAGTTTACCCTCAGTGGCCTCCCATCAAGTTCCTGTAACACAAATTTATATTCAGAAGAGACTCTAAACAAGAACATCTTATCCAACAAAATCCTAAATGAAAGGAACTATTAGAAGCTAATAATATAAATCAAATGTAAGTAAATCAAAAGTACAGAAATATAATTTGGGCACAGAAACAAGACACTACAAAGGGATGGGAAAAGAAGAAATATAAAATCTAGGGGCGCACAAAAAATCCGTCAATCCGATCTGCGGATTTTGATCAGATCCGAAGGCCAACGGATTGGTTACGGATTTGAAATTGTGTAATCCGTTAGCAACGGATCGGTGGCAGATTTCACCCTTAATCCGCGGATTCAATCCAATCCGTTGTCATTAAATATAAATTAAATATATATAAAATAAGAAAAAAAAAATGTAAGGAGTCACTAACCTTATAAATAGAATAGGCATACAACTCTCAACTCATGCCCCTTTAATTCAGTGGCTTCAAAATTTATGGGTTTTTTCTTCTTTCTTTTTCCATGTAATGTACAGTAACGGATTGAACGGATTAATCCGATCCGATCCGCTCCTCCACGGATCGGATTTCAACAGTAACGGATTGGTGACGGATTACAAATCCGTCAATTCGAAGACAACGGATTGGTGACGGATTTGGCCCAATCCGCACCAATCCGATCCGTGTACACCCCTAATAAAATCCACAGTCCCTAATACAATTGCATCCTGAATTACTGATATACAGGAAAATGAAAGGCAATGTGTATTCTCCTCCCATACAATTAAATTTAGAAAATAACAATGTTAAAAAAAAAATCCACTAAATGGATGCAAGTGCTAGCCTCTACTTGGTGGTGATTGGTAAGCCGGTAATACTCAAAACCCTAAAGGGGTAGAAAATAGGGATGCAGCAAGGCATTGGATATAATCAAATACAGGGATGTCCATCATTTTGAGGCCTTAAACTTGAGCTCGACTTAATACCAAATGTGGGACTTGGCTTGGCCCCACATAAAACTTGGTGAACTACTCAACAAGGTTCCATCTTTTTTCTTTTTCCTTTTTTTTTCTTTTTTGAAATTTTGAAATTTTGAAAGTGCTTGACTGAGGTTTTCAGGTATGTAGTCAAGTTTTTCAAGCAATTCAAAGAGTTCTTGATGGGCACTATGTAAAGCAAGTGGACTCATTAAAACACAACCCCAGTCATAATGTGGTTGGTGTGGTTTGGAGTAACCTATTCAACATTTAATTTGAATAACATGCACTCTACAGAAGGGTTTGACTGTGTGGCACATAAAATGCTTCATATAGTCTCGCAAATTTCTCTCCTCTCTGAGATATACACAAGTGGTGAAAACAGTACAATGGCCAATTCGTTGTATCCCTACACTCTAAAATGAGGAAGGAAAGCACCTTTATAAAAGACCATAACACAAGCAAATATGATGGCTGATAAAAGATTACACTAAAAGCATATAAGAAAGCTCACATAGCCATTGAACTGTTGTTCAGCTGCCTTAACTTCCTCAAGTGAAGACATTGTCACAAAACCAAACCCTCGGCTTCTTCCAGTTGTTTTGTCATAAATAACCTGCAGCAGTAAGCCACTTAAGAGATCAAATAAAACAAACATTCGACAACTCATCCACAGGAATCCTATAATTGTACGTCACTACCAAGAACATGGTCAGAGGATGTAGTGAGCCAGAACAACTCAGGCCCAAACTAGAACCGGCCCCATCGTAATGCTATTGGGTAAGGTCTCCAAGCCCAATCACAAATGGGCAAGTACTGAGCCCATGGCAGCCCAGCAAAATACTTACTATTGTTGGGCCTGGGTCTAAGCTGCTGGGCCGAGTCTATCATGAGCTTGATTCTTCAATAAGTGGGCCATGGTGGCCCAAATTATCAAAAATTGTTGGGCTTGGATGCATGATTCTCCATTTAGTGGGCCCCTGTGGACCTGGGTCGGCATGAACAAATGATAAATTTATTTATTTATTTTTAAAGGGAAAAACAAAATCTATCTAAAACCCAAAACCGACACACCTTTTGTTAATAAACCCTAAAAAAGAAATAAGAAAACCTTCAAACGTATTCAAACAAACAAACTAAAGCAGCAGAATGATGATACGATAGAGAGAAAGGGGGAACGAACACCGATGACCCACCTCGACCATCTGGACATTTCCGGCTTGAACGAACAAGCCAGCAAGCTCAGAGCTATCGACGTTAAAGGGAAGGTTCCCTACGAAGAGCTTCAAATCGGGGGAGAAGCTGGGCTCCTCCTCTTCAGATACATCCTCGTCCTGGTCGTATTCGGACGAGACCGCTACGTTTCGGACGAAAAGAGAACTCGATTTGGCGGATCTTGCGGGGAGAAGAGAGAAGGAGGCGGACAGCGAGATGGGTTTCTTGGGTTCGATGAATCCACCCCGGAATAGAGGAAGAGAAAGGGAAGAAGAAGAGGAGGCTTTGGGAAAGGTTAGGGTTTTGGGGGAGATAAAAGAGAGGAGAAGAGACGCAGATGAGGAGGAAGCCATTGAGAATGAGAAAGAAGAGATAAGGTTTTTTTTCACGAGAGGAGAGGAGAGGAGAGGAGAGGACTACTCTAGATACTGGAATGGATGATGCCTCTCTTTGTGAATGTGATAAGAGGAAATTTATAGCCTAGGGGAACGGTATTAGATATTTTGCGGAAAATTTTACAAAAGCACCCCCTTTGTTTCCTGCCATTCACAACAAAGAGCCGAGATACCTCATCAGACATACATTTATAGATTGTCGTCGTATTTGGAATTTGAGGTTTTGCGTTTGTGTACTGGGGTTTAGGGCTTCCGTCACTCCCGATCACCCCACTTTTCCCTCCAAGTCCAGGAATGGATGAATGAGATGAATATCATCTCATCTGAAGCCTTTAGCCCAGTGAAATCCAGAGTTACTAAAAAAAAAGAAAAAAGAAACTCGTGGGAGGGCCAACCTATTTAAAATCTCAACCATTCAAAATAAATAATTGATGGCAGGCCAACCATAGATAGCTTTAGGCAATTCAAATGGATGGTGAGTTGAGGTAAGGTAAAGCCTCCATTCTCCCTTCGTTGGCAAAATAAGACCAGGGCTCATGTAAAAAACACACAAATTTGAAATTCCTTTTCTAAGGGGAGAAAAAAGGAGAAAAAGACAACCTCGTTTCTCCACTAAATGACCAAATAGCATTCTCATTTTAAACAAAAAATAAAAAAAAAAAAAAAATCCTCAATAGCATTCTCGTTTTAAACAAAAAGTAAAAAAAATCCTCAATTAACAACTGAGGAAAAAAAAAAAAAAAAAGGACCATCGTAACCCCTTATCTCTTGATTTAATGCTTTACCTCATTTTATTTCAATTCACCACACATCCAAACAAGCTTCTTTCTTTTTCTACTCTTCTCAAAGAGAAGTTCTGTGCAATTCTGTGGATGTGGGCGGGGCCTAATTGGCTCACTCGGATGAAAGCCCTTTTTTTATTTCAAATACTGGTCCTAAGTAGCCGATCTACATAAAATTAAAATCCATCTCCCAGCAGACTTTGGGACCCGCTTAAAATAGTTTTATGTTTTTTTTTTTATGATGCTAAAAACAGGAAAGTAGGAAATTCACGATACTTTTTTTTGTACAAAGAAAATTACGATAAGAGCTCTGGGAGACTCACCACCGTTTATAAAGTCACCAATGACTTATTATTTGTGTGACAATGTTAAAATCTCATCCGGTCAATAAAAGTATTAATTTGAGAATTTCAAAATTTGTCCAAACTCTCGTCGCTGCAGAAGATATTATGGATGCCAAATTTTGCATGGTGCAACTCAAACAGTGTCAATTTTGGATGATTCTGACGAGCTTATGTTAACAGTAGGGTATGAACCAGTTGGTTCCTACAGGCCAGGCAGGTGATCTTTGATAATTTGTGAGGCCCCTACATGTACAAGACTTAATGACATATTTGTGCAAGCCGTTTTCCTCTGAAGCGGATGTTTCTTTTCAATGGAGAATTCTGACTTTAATGAGTCGGACTTCAGTCTTCGCAGAAAAAAAAAATCCGTATTTCCTCTTCCTCTGCATTACACAAATAAATCTTTAAATAACATATAAAGGAGTCTGTGCAAACACGATTTAAGTAATTTGTCGTTAATTATATTTTAGAATGTCTACTGTAAGATGATTTGAACGCATTTTTTTTTTTTTTTTCATGCCATTTAAAGGTAGGATTTGGGAGAGATTTTTTATATATGGTGGAATTGTCACTAATTAGAAGTGTCAATCTGTCTGGCAAACTTGCTACCTGCTACCAATGCACATCGCCGCATCATGGGTATAGATAGGAAATAGGTGACTATTGTTACACTTTTCCAGCTGAAAATGAAATCAAATGAATGCTGCTAATACACTCAAAATCTCATATCAATCACACGTGAGATGTAAATAGGATCTTTTATCTCCAGCCAATATAAGTTCCAATACCAAATTACCAATACTTAACCCGTTCTCCAAGTACAAATACAATGCCTAACAAATTGGACAAAATGGAAGCAATCCTGAGAGAGAGGGAGGCAGGACTGTGAATGGGTAATGTGTAACACCCTGTCCCGAGTTAATTAAGATTAACTCTAATTAATCGGGATTAATGCTAATTCAACATGTTATATTGAATTAATGTTGATTAGTTGCTAAATTGATTTAGAATGTGGCTCAAATGGTCAAATTGAACTTAACGGAAATAGTAGTGAATGTTATGAATGAATTGGCATGGTTTTAGGTTAAATCATGTGATGTAAAGACTTCTTCGTAAATACGAAATTACACGTATTTCATCGAATACGGAAACTCTTGATACTCACACGTATATCTCGAGAAGTACGTTAACTTCCGTAAATGTAATGATTCCATTCAGCGTGAATTGGTTCAAATGACCATTCATTTGACTTAAATTGTAATTAGAGAAATAGGAAGGGGTTCAATGCAAAAATTGGGATTATAAGATAATGATGAACTCATTTGAGTTCATTCATCATTCCAGCACAGCTCTCTCTCTTCTTCTCTTTCTCTTCTTCTTCTTTCTTCCAATTTCTCTTCATTGAGTGATGATTGGGAGAGTTGGCAAGTGATTGTGAAGAGGGACTCCATCTTCACCATCATCTTCTTCATCTCTTTTCTAACTTTCTTGGAGTTTAAGATTGAGAAAATCTCAAGAGTTCCACCAAAGAGGCTACAAGTAAGTGTTTGAGTTGAATTCAGCACTTCCATGTTTTATTTATTGAGATAGAATGGTTATGGCCCAAAGAATTCACAAGAATGCTATTTTGTGGATTGATTTTGGGTTTTAGGTTCAAAAGAAGGATTGGCTTGAGGAATTCATCTTGGATTCAAGCTAGACAAGGGAATTCATGCTAATAAGTCTTCAAACAAGGCAAGTATACTCAATTATATTGATTTCAAATGTTAAGTGACTTGTTAGAACTCAAGGAGTTCAGTTACAGAAAATTCGGTTCAGAATTTTCTGACCTTCTGGGCACAATTCGGTCAGCCGCCAGGCTGACCGACACCTGACCGAGAGCTGACCGACATAGGTCGGCTAGCCGAAATTGTGAGTTCGGCTAGCCGAGGGTTGACCGCAAGGTAACCGAAAATCTTGTCAGGGTTTTTCCATCAGAAGTTGAGCTTCTGGAAAACGAACCGTAAGCTGACCGCGAGAAATTCGGCTAACCGAAATTTGAATTTCGGTTAGCCGAGTAGGTGACCGAACAGCTGACCGAAATGAGCAAATTCTGGAAAGCTGACCGAATATGGTTCGGTCAGCCGAAATCCATAATACGGCTAACCGCTAGGTAACCGACGAGGTGACCGAATTTGAGGGAATATCAGAATTGATTTCTGATATTTTCCTAAACCTTCATGGGTGTTAGCTAAACTTATGTGAATGTAAATTTCACTAAAAAGTGATGTCATCAGAAATAACACCTACATTGCATAATGAACGTTTCACCCGAATGTTGTTTTAGAAAAATTTAACTGTTTCTGACTTGAGTTGACTTGTCTTCTCTCGTCTATTACTGTTATGCTTCTTGTTGAGCTACCATTGAATAATGGGTTGAATTATGAAATGAAATGTAATGAAATGAAAAGAAAAGAACTGAAATGAACAAACACTGTCATGTATGAAAGATTAAGTCTGCTGCAGTAGATGGAGCGTTCCGGAGCTCCGTGGTGATGCCGGTGATATCTGGTCAAGACACTGGTAAATCCCACACATTTGAAAAGCCACTTAATAAAGTGAGTAATATTGAAATGAAATGAGTCCTTGAAAGGCTGGGTTGTGAATGGTGCGCTTTCCGCCTATGCCAGAGGACAACGAAAAGACACTTGATAAAGTGTATATAATGAATTGAATGCTTTTTTCAGGGGAGAACTACATGAATTGAATAACTACATGAATTGAATGCTTCCTTCAGGGAAGAACTATATGCATTGAATTGAATTAAATTGACTTGAATGGAATTGTTATACGTTGAAACCAAAATGCTACACATATGATTATCATAGGATTGTGTATACATTGTTGAACCGTCGTGTTCACAGTGTTATTGATGACATTACAGGCCCAGTTGCCCGTTCCAGTGGTTCAGAGACCGCGTTCCAGTGGTTCAGAGTCCGCGCCGCCAATGGAGGAGACCAATCCGGTTCCTCCAGGAGGATTGAATGAATGGATGTAAATCGGAGGCGACCGGTTTAGCGAGTTTTGGAAACATTTTGAATAGATTCATTTTAATGTAAATAGTGATCACATGCATTGTATTTGAATATGCATGGTTGATTTATATAGGAAATGAGATGTGTACGTAAACTTTACTTTCTGTAAAGGACTTGTACATGTTAAAGTTGGATGTCAATGTATATATATTTCCGCAAAAATGTACATTTGACAGGTATATGTAAGATCCCTTGTGAATCTCGTATTGGCTTCGGCGATGCGAGGTTTACGGGAGTAAGTATGGTGTTCGCGACTCGGGGTTTGGCTGTGGTAACCCTAATCTCGGGCCCGGGTCGTGACATAATGCAAGTAAATGTTTAAGCCTAATGTCCACCATATCATATTTCAAAGGGTAATATTATATCAAATAGACTAAAGACAGCCTACAAACAGTCAATAACAAGTTCATCAACTCCTGTCTTTTTCTTCTTCTTCTTCTTCTTTTTTTTTTTTTCATTTTCAAAGCATTTTGAAGATTTTTCAGAAATAAAGGGTGTGAATTGGACTGATATCATATCACAGTTTAGTTTGGACCATTATATTAACCATCGCAAAAGTTTTCAGCCCTGATTGAACAGGGTCTGCAAACAATGATTTCAACCCACGAGATCCAAGCAAACCAAAAATACCCATCTGCAAAGGAACTGGACTAATGAAAGAAAGAAACCATAATTTAGCATCTCAGTTGTTCAAAATCACAACCAGTACAAATAATACAAATGAGATTTTCCAGAAGAAACACTCAAGTAAGTTTCCTCCCAAAAAGCTGAAAAGGAGAGGAAGAAAAGAAGTGCTAGATTAGTCATGGTGGCAGAGGTCCCGGCTCAAATAGAGGTGGGCAGCAGCTTGTAAATAGACCACAACAGCAGAGGAACCATAAACTGTCAAGATTGAAAAATAAAAAAAGAGCACACACTATGTCAGATTCACATTTACAACACATACACTTCCCCCACATACAGTGTCAAGTATCGGCATTATAGTTCTGCAGAAGCAGAAAAGTAAAATAAGAGAATTCTCACCATGACCTGAGGCAATCGTTGGGTGCTCCATCAGGAGGAGGAGCCTTTGGGAGAAACGGCTCGTCGGGAGGGGGATCCATCACATACTAGCACTGCCAAGGAAAATGAGAAGCCAGGTCTCGGTTTGTGTTTTAAGTTTCAGTTTTAACAAATGTAGATCTAGGTTGTGGTTTTCTGCACCTAACATTCCTTCTTTCATATTCCACACCTGCTCAGCCCCCATCTACCATTCAATGCTGCAAGCAACAGGGAAAAAGGAATTGCAAATGGCAGTTAGAAGAGGGTGGGAAGTCAATCGTCTTGGGAGGGAAGAAAAAAACCAGACAAGAAAGTCAACCAAGTTGTGGTGAAATCAAATTGCACCATATGTGAACATTTGAAACAGGCAACTTCATCATCACTTGTGTCTAAGTTACAATAGTTTTTCTTTGTTAAAGAAAAGTTACAATAGTTAATATCAATTCTTCTGATACTTCATCCTTTTTCCTTGTACATGTGATTGTGAGAGGAAACTAACGAGACCCTTGAACTTTTTTGAGCCACTGATGTACTGTTGGTTGGGCCCCCCTTATGAATGTTTTGGATTTTACACATTCCAGGTTAAAATGATTGTGGAGGAATACTCCAGAGACTTACCAGTCCATTTTAGGATAAGAGACAAGGTATCCGTGGAAAGGAAAAAAAGAAAAGAGACTTTCTTGATTTGTGCCAAGTTATCAGTCCCTGGTTCTTCAGAAGGGGCCTAAGTCAAAGGGAAACCGTAAAAGGTAGTGGAAAAGATAATGTCTGGTGGTCCTTTTTCTTCAATCAGTTAAACTTTTTAGATAAGTATTCTCTTCCAGAAACCAATGCCTTGAAGTAGTGATTGTTAGAGAACATAAAAAAAATTCTAGCAGCCATCCATTCCCATTTATACCACACTACAAGTCAGCACTCAGATAAGCTGAATGTTGTGTCTTACTTAACTGTTGCTTATATCCCAAGGGATGGCCTAGGACCATGGTTTGCACCCGGAGGTTGTGGGTTCGAAACTGCACACCATCACCGACTTGAAACCCTAAAAGATCCATCACATGATCTACTCAATTTACAGGTTGAAACCAGCAAGAAGAATTGAAAGAACAGCCTTGATAAACCTTACAAGAATGCACATATATCAACGAGGAAATCCAGTGGCTAATTGTTTAGCAGGTTATATAAGTGAAAGGCAAAACTCTGTACATCAAAGTATTATAGATCCACCAGAGCTCATTTGTAACAAATTAAAACTTCACTCCTCTATTTTCATTGAGATTATCATTTATTTTCTTCTTCTTTTCAGTTAAAGCTTCTCAATCAGATTAGCTTTTAAACTTGGATGCATGTGGGTTTTAGATAAAATGTAGTTTAAGAAATCCCTGTCCTAGCTTAATTTTTCAGACCCCTGAAAGTTTGTATTAAAAAAGAAGATGGATCACACTGTTTATTATGTGAGACTCAGTGATATCCGAGTATCCGACAAGTTTCCAGGCAACAACTACCTGTGGTAAGCATCACAGCATAAATTCCTAACCAAATGAAATCATCATGAACTTGAGCTATAAGTGAGTTTGAATTAAATCCAATCTAGCAGCCTAGTCCTACTGTTCTAGTCAAAACTACCATGTTTATCTCTACTACCAAGGCAACAAAGAGAATAAGCGAATGGATTCAATATATCCAATAAAGTCAAAACGAATAAGCAATACTACAGTACATACAAGCCATCCTTCAAATGAAGCTATGTGACAGCATTACAGGTTGGTCTGCATGTGGAGAGGGGCAGCCCACATGTGCAACATACTGGCGTAGCTCTGCTAGCATACTCTAATAGCAACTAATAGCAAACCTCATTGAGGACATTTGACTTCAGTCTTCAAACCAGGCAGTCAGCCACAATTTGGTTCAATAGAATATCACACTTATTGGTGGGCTCTATCATATCATACATTGGACTGGATCAAGTATATCTAAGTATTCACCCTCTTATTAACTTTTAATAGGTTTTGCATACAATTTAGATGGATAGGAATTCTGATCGCTCACATTTTTTTCGTAGGGTATAACAATGGAACTGTAAAAGCGAGCTCACAAGGCTCAGAAGATTAATATTCTACATGCATGTTCATCAATCTTGCATGGAGTCCGACTATAGTCGCCCACTATGTAGCTCACATGACCTTAAAAATCAAGAACTTCTTCATTTGCATAATCCTTGTCATGGCCATTTACAATGATGAGGACTGCAAAGTCGCCCACTATGTTTAAGCTCGTCAGGAAAGTCCTCGTGGCTCACAGGGAGGTAAGGGGAAACACCCTGGCCCTACCCACGTGATCATTGGGCTAGAGAAACACTTCCAGCCAAAAGTCCAGAAACGCAGCCAAATCCAGACTCTGTCCACTTACAAACCCATCTATGAGATTTGTCTTTCTGCTCAGCTAAAGATCAAACCTCGCTTGCCCTATGCATCGCCATTTAGCACCCAATTTCGCTAGCATACATCCTCGACAGTTGAGAGACAGGGAGAGTACAACCCACGAATTTTGCCATTGCAATGATAAAAGAAGGTTCTTAGAAGATCTAATCTGATCTCCATTTATCTGTACAGATGCATTACAACAGAAACATGCATTTCAATACATAAATCCCAAATCCCCAACCATAGATTTCTGGTCCCCGTTTATTTCAGAGGATGATGAACTTTGTCATTTTCTCAAGTTCCTGTTGGCTGTTGCTCTCTCCAACCAGTGGGGAATAACAAAAACCCACGGTAAACTGGGCACATCACCACTCATGCCCGCACTATATATAACCACTCATCACATGCCTGCTCTTGGCTATTCTACGCTTTATACGTGCAGACATGGAGTCATGGTCACTTTAACCATATATGGAGAAGCATTTCGGAGATTTACTTGAGAGAGAGGATCATTTAAATGGACTGACGAGCATTAGCCTCCAAAAATGACTCAAACCGTGGCTCAGTCAAGTCCACAGTCTCCTCCTCCGGAGAATTCTGGGCTTGGGAGGTTAAGAGAACCAGTCTCTCTATATAATCCATGGACAAAACGGTATCATCAGCCTCTTTACTGCCATTATCATCACAGAAATCTCGGTCATTTGCTAATGGCAAAGAACATGGAATAGGCTGTTTCTCAGATGCAGCTCGCTTCAGCTGTCCACTGCAAACCACATTGATGGTGCGCTCTTCAGGCCTCTCTGCAGTTTCTGCAATGCTTCTCATGCTACGAGACATGGAGCTCTGCATAGAACAATCACAGATTAATTACTGGTGTCATGCATCATATTTTTGAATGATCCCACTGAGCATGCTCTATCTCATCATGCTCTTGCTATTGAAAAAGTATTTCCACTGCCTGCTAATATACCTTGAGGTTTTGGTAGAATTGTTTAGCAAAGGAAATTTAATATAGTATCAGAGCAAACCATCACAATCTTAAATGTGCATGTCCTGAAAAGTGTGCCAATCGGGTTCCACCTATGGGGGAGTGTTGAAAAAGTATTTTCACTGCCCCTAATAATTCCTCGAGGTTTTGGTAGGATTGGCAAGCAGAGGAAATTTACTACTTGCCAGTGGAATTTTAATACTTTCCACCTAGTCTATTTGAATTAAAAAATTGGCTAAATGAAGTTGTTGAGGAGTGGGCTCCACTAAAGGGGGAATATTGAAAAGTATTTATGCTGCCTCTACCAACATCTCGAGGTTTTGGTAGGAATGGTTAGCTAAAGAAATTTAAGATAGTGGAATTTTAATACTTTCCACCTAGTCTATTTGAATTAAAAAATTGGCTAAATGAAGTTGTTGAGGAGTGGGCTCCACTAAAGGGAGAATATTGAAAAGTATTTATGCTGCCTCTACCAACATCTCGAGGTTTTGGTAGGAATGGTTAGCTAAAGAAATTTAAGATAGTATCAGAGCCAACCGGTCGCAGGTTCGAATCCCGAGAGGAACGACTTGACGCAAAAAAATGTGTGCCGCCAAAAGTGGGCCGACCGGGTTCCACCTGATGGGGAGTGTTGAGGAGTGGGCTCCACACGAGAAGGAGTATTGAAAAGTGTTTATGTTGCCTCTACTAACACCTCAAGGTTTTGGTAGAAATGGTTAGCTAAAGAAATTTAAAGGAAGTTTGGAAACTAAAAGATCTACTTTGAGTTTGAGTAAAAGCCTCTGAAACTTTTTGAAATATTGGATTAAAAAAGGAAAGTAAAAAAGAAATAAAAAATCTAATTAATCTCAATTTTTTTGAAACAACCTGAACCATCAAAACTCAACTCTAGGCAAACAGTTTCTAAACATAAAATTAAGGTTTTAACTCGGGCTTATAAAAAGAATCTAATGCAAAACAGACAACCAGTGTCTTCAAAAGTACTCTAGACATTCATTGGAATAAAAAAAATGAACATTTGTTTCATAAAAAAGAATGTTTTCAAGATTTTCTAAATGATAGGCTCTTCTGGTAATTCTGTCTTTCATTGTAAAGAAAAGCTTTAGCCACAAGTTGAGTTTTGCTGAGATTACTAATTCAAGTTAAACATTTATGGGGTCTGATAATAAGATGCAACATAATTAATAATGATGGAGGTATTGATGGTAATGGCTACGACTTTGAATATTAAACCATTGTTGTCCCGGAGAGGATTCCAAAAGTAAGATAGAGTGCCCAATTATATCCACTTAGAAAGAAAAACATGTACCTGAAATAAATTGACAGGGAAATTTATCCGTCTAGATTTATCAGGAATGATGGTAGAGAGTATTTGAGCAACTTCACTCATAGATGGTCGGGAATCAGGATCCAGTTGTAGGCACTCTCGGGCCAAATGACCCATTATCTGCATCTCCTCTTCTGGAAAGTCCCCTTTGAGCAGAGGATCAGCTAATTCTGACACAAGCCTCCTGCTATCATGTAACAGAGGAGTTGCCTGCGGAGCAACAAAGATTACACTGTTTTAGTCACACACACACACACACACTTCGTTCACTCTTAATGAAAGGGACAAAAGTGTACAACTTAAGCTGGGAACTTCTCCAAATTTGACATTAGTAATGAATGTTGTAAAGCATTTTACCCATATCACAAGGCTTTCTTCGCCCCTTTTGCATGATCTGTTGATAGGTTGGCGTCCGCTGATCAGCTCCAGGAGAACCACACCGAAACTGAAAACATCAGACTTCAGTGAGGCCCTACCGATAATTGCACATTCTGGTGCAAAGTAACCAAATGTCCCCAGCATTCTTGCTGGAGAATTCGAACAGCTAGGAAGATCATCAGCCATCAGGCGTTTGGCCAACCCAAGATCAGTTATCTGCAAACAGAAATAAGTTTACAAAAAAGATGAAAATATTATGAAATTCATGGGTTGTTTTTATCACATAAATAGAGTTGAGCGGAAAATAACTGACAAAGCCGTCCCATATATATGGTTCAAGGCTTCGGTGACGATGATGGTGATGATTTATGTAAACAAGTTCAAAAACTCAAGTTGGAGATGAGGCATGCAATTTCAAATGTTTGACTCAGCTGTGCCAATTCTGTAGAGAAACAGCCTGAGTTAATCATTATATTTCCAAAGTGATCAACACTCCTACCTTGGCTCTCCACTTTTCATCCAGTAGGATGTTGGTAGATTTGACATCTCTATGCAGAATCCTTGGAGCAGCTGCTTCATGGAGATACTCCAAGCCCCTTGCAGCTCCTAGTGCAATGCCAACACGTGTCCCCCAGTCTATGGGTCCTTTGCCTTGGGTAACATCCAAACAATCTCTTAGATTTCCATTTGACATGTATTCAAATACCAGAAGTCTCTCCACATGTCTTCCTTGGGATTCCGAACAGTACCCAAGTAAAGGCACTACATGACAGTGGTTGAGCCTTGATATCAATTCAATCTGTAGAAGTGCAGTGAGACGTAAGTGCAAGCACCTAACATGCAGAGGCTCAAAATTATTTCTAGAGATGAATATATAGTTGTGAATTTCGGGTCAAATGCCATTTCGGTTTGGCCTCCAAATGAAATGTTTCGGCCGATTCAGAAATTTCGGAAAAAAAAATATTTTATATATTAAAATGTAAAATTAATATATGATACATTTAATTTATTCTACTAAATCAATGCAATATGTTAATTTATAATTGATGGGCTATTTCATATTAGAGTGAAAATTGGATAGCTTATTCATATTAAAATGTTTTTTATTGGAATAAAATTTGATTAGTGACCATATAGTAATTTAGAGTTTTAATAGATAGGCTCACTGTGGAGCCCATGAATTTCTCTAAGCCAAAAGGACAAAAAGGTTTTTTTTAATTTTACTTTTAGGTTAAAAAAATTATGTTTAACCCACTCAATTTTCATTTTTTTTTATATTTTAAAGGTTACTTACATGCAGGACGAATTCGCCGAAATCATGAAATTTGGACCAAATCGAACTAATTGAAACGAATTCTAGGACGAATAATTACAGGGGGGTCCTATTTGTTTCGGTAGAGCGAACGAACAGAAATTATTTGGAAAATTCGACCAAAACGAACAGAATTTCGTAACACTGGATGAATACCCGCATTCGACTCATTGTGTTTCATTGTTAATTCCTGGGATATTGAACATGCTTCCAATCTAAACATGATCAGAACGGTTAGTGAAAAGACATCTACCAATTACCAACTGAGTTGAGGTTTACACATAGGATCATGAAAATTAAGTATTGTGTCAAACTAAAAGATTAATGCATCCACCCTATTGACCCTCTGCAAATACTGATAATTACTCCTGCAGAAGGGAACTTTGAAATCTCTAACCATAAGGTACTTTCTTTTTCCCTTGTTATTTTCGTGGGAGTGATTCTTCCTGATAGACATTCCAACTTCATGTTGGTTTCCACCACTAGCATGTTAGAAACCCCGTATTTATTGTCCTTTTATCTTAACACTTCATACTCATGACATGTCTTTCAGACATAGCAAACACTAAGGGCATGTTTGGCAGCAGTCTGCACGGAGGATTTCTCCCGGTTTTCTGTGCTTCCGTGGAAAATCCACGTTTGGATAAGCGTGGAAAATCACACTAAAGAGTCTTCACGTCCTCACTTCTGAATAAAATGCTGGTCAGACCTACCCCATCCCAATCTGAAAATTTGTGTGTTGAGGAAAGGCAGAGCTACAATGGTCAAACGGTAACAATATGGACAATATGGTTAGCGGTTTTTGCTTTGGAACCCCTTTTTATAGGTCCCATAATCACAATCCAAACCATTAATCAAGTTTAGAAGGTCCAAAAGGGCTAGTAGATCAAAAATCAACCACTGATTCGTCATATTTTTCGATAAATTTGAAAAAAAAAATCCAGAACGTTGGATCGTGATTTTTGAAATTCTGTGGGCCTGTTTGCAAAACCCGAACCATCCATTCTCTTTAGCAAGCCTATAACAACTATGGTCAAATTTCGCAAGGTGCTTCATCACAGATCATGGGAAAATAGCAAAAAAAAAATATCTGGCCATTGCCTTTCCCCAATGACGAAACGAAGAAAAAGAAGAAGTTACTCTTACAGAGCAGTAACTTAGAGTTACTATTTTTTCCTTCGGAACCCTACTTTTTGCATTCCTTAATCACAATCTGAACCAATAATCATCAATAAAAAGCCCAAAACAGCCTTTTCGTCAAGTCTTAGCCATTAATCCCTCATAGATTTTGAGATATTTTTTAAAAAGTCCAGACCCTAAAATTGAAATTTTGTATTCCCATGGCCCCCATTTGTATGATCCAAACCGTTCAAATTCTCTAGACAACTAAAAACATCTATATGGTGCCAGGTCAAATCTTTATTTTTCATGGATTTTGAGAAATTTGAAAAAATAAATTATAACTATTGGATCACACATCCTACGTATGGTTGGAATCCACCCTTTTACCAAACTTCAAATTCTCCTAGAGATTCTCTATGAGGATATCTTGGTTCCAGGAGATGGAGAGAATCCGCTAAATAGAGTATTCCTCTCTATTTACCAAACGTACCCTAAATCTACGCTGAATTTTTTTTTTTTTTTTTTTGGGTGTGGGGGGTGGGGTGGGGGGGGGCGCTCCCTCTCCTTTATTACCATAGTTGTCAAGTCAGTTGTTTCGATGCTCAGCTTTGTAAAAGAAGTAACCTTTGCTTCCCTTCAAAAATAACATGTTTCCCAAATATATTGACTTTTTATCGGCCAAATACATTGAAACAACTAGCAAAAATTTATCGAAGAGTACAGATTAAATGGTGATAATCAGAGAATAACAGAAAAAAATATTGAGCACAACAGATTGAAACAGAATGAATCAGCCAAAGTACAACAAAATAAATTGAAACAGACAATAACAGGGGCCTAAACTTTCATTGTTCTATGGCTGCAAATATTCTGATTCTTATAATGTAACAAAGAGTTTCCCTAATTTCGGCCAAAATGGAACAAAGTTGACTACACATTTCACAAGTTCCAAGAAGTGATTTCATAATGAAAAAGATGAACCCAAATCTATAAAAGCATTTTTAACAAAAAAAAAAGATCATAAGATTCATGCCCAAAAGTCTCTCTGAAGCATGGATGACAATAGTTTGATACAAACATCTTTCCAAATACTTTTTCTTCCTTTCTTTTTTGGTTCCATCATTAAGAATAAAAGGATTATACTAGAAAATTCTGGGAAGAATAAACAATTTTCGTCATCCTATGAGTGGGATAGAGGCAAGAAGCACATTAAGCAACTAATGAAGAGCTACGATGTCCAGATATGGCAATATGGCATGGATTCAGTAGGGTGTGATATGGCAGGGACATAGATTTTACATATAAAAAGTAAAGTATCAGAAATGATACAACATGATATGTTGCCTATTTTGAAGTATCCAAGTATCGTAAATGAAGAGTAGTAAAAGAAATGGTAGTGTTATTATTGGTACCTCAGTCAAAAAGTCAAAATCTGCATTGGGACCTCCCTGCGATTTTAGTCGCTTCACAGCAACAACTCTTCCATCTCTGAGCTCACCACAATAAACATTACTGCTCCCACCAAGTCCTACCAGACGAGAATTTGAGAATTTATTGGTAGCTTGCTCCAATTCATAGTAAGAGAATTGGATAATTGCTCCAGGTATCATTCCCCTTTTGCTTCTAAGCATGAAAGAAGCCTTGTGTATGCATCCTGAAGAGAAAAGGATACACCTCATAGTGACTACAAATTTTAGGTCTGAATGAAAGAACATGCAGTTATTCCAGACTAGGGTGGTATTTCTTATGCCATTAATAAAGAACAACAAAGAAATGACCCGCTTAGTATAAACCAAGAACAAGAAGGAAAGGAAACATTCTGAAATTAGGAGAACATTCTTAAATTAAGATAAGTGCAAGAATTATGGATTATAGCCAACATGAGTGGTACACGTTCAAGTGAGCCAGAGTTTAAAGACCTTGGTCAAACAGATTACCTGTGATTGGATTGAAGTGAGATTTCATCTTAACCTGAAATTCTGGCATTGAGACAGATTTATGGCTTATTAAATTGGCAGCACTATTCCAACTTGTGTCCTTATCAGTTGAAAATATTGGCGGTTGCACAGGACATTTATCCTTCCAGTAGATACAGCATGCAACTGAAGCAAGAAAAGTAACAGTTGCGAACGCCACGCAAAGTAAGAGAATGTACACGACTGCTTTACTAGAAATTCGCTTCCTAGGAGCACTTGAAGTATCTTGAGAACCTGAATGCAACATATAAAAATGGCACCAAAGTCAAGTTCTGTTGTTACCAGCTGAAAGGAATAAGCACCATATGAGCAGAATTTATACAAATTAGGTAAGCTTTCCAGTGTTTGATATAGAAAAATTAGGAACTCCTTCATGGGGCTCACCGATGATCAATCTAAATGTTCACACTTGCCTAGTCCCCATCTTCAAATTGTGCACATTCATCTGATTGTTAATGACCCATGGATTTTCTCCCAAAAAATAATAATAATGGCTGAAAATATTAAATTTAGTTCTAGGGTTTGGCTCATCCAGAATCCACACAATCACCTCTTTCCATCACCCCTCCCAATGATTGGAATGCATCACATTGCATGCACAGAGGAATCGCAAATTGCATTTTGAAATTGTTTGGCATTAGAAAACGTCTCTAATGACAGAGAAATAATAGACAGGAGAGTGATAGAGGGACGTCGCAGATGAAGAGAGCAAAGACAAAATAGAAATGAAAGTAGGCACAAGTGTGATTTAGGACTTTCCATGTGGGGCTCTTTGTTGTGGTTAATGCACAGAGGAATCGCAAATTGCATTTTGAAATCGTTTGGCATTAGAAAAATAATAGACAGGTGAGTGACAGAGTGACGTCGCAGACGAAGAGAGCAAAGACAAAATAGAAATGAAAGTAGGCACAAGTGTGATTTAGGACTTTCCATGTGGGGCTCTTTGTTGTGGTTAATGCACCCTGTAAAGGAAGAAGGAAAAAACTTCTTTTTGGAAGCTTTAAGAAAAGCTCTACGCCATTCCACATTCCACATTTTAAGACTTTCCATGTGGGGCTCTTTGTTGTGGTTAATGCACCCTGTAAAGGAAGAAGGAAAAAACTTCTTTTTGGAAGCTTTAAGAAAAGCTCTACGCCTTTCCACATTCCACATTTTGTAAACACATTAGGTACAAACGGATTTTCCATATCAATGCTTATACTAATCCCCCATGTAACCTCTCTCTCTCTCTCTCTCTCTCTCTCTCTCTCTCTCATTCATGATTTGGCAGACCCTGTCTGGAAAAGGGTATGGAGGTATTGGACAGCAGCAGCGACAGCATCCAAATTACATGGTTCCCATCTCCAACATCTTCACCCTGAAAAAACAGCAATGACAACTGCTGCCGCAGCCTCCTCACTGTCCTTCCAATATCTTTTTTCCTTTCTTTTCTTTTTTAATCGAGTTTTTTTTTTCATAATGGTTTTCTTTTTGCAATTTTTTTGTGTTGAACAAAATTCCATTCGGTACCGTTCACTGGGGAAGCTCTCTCTCTCTCTCCATGCGCTTAAGCTTATCTTATTCTAAGCTCCAGCTTAGGAGAGCTACACATATATATAGGGGGCAGCTCTCCTAAGCTCAGTTTTGAAATTAAAATGAAAAATAATGATTAAAAAACAACTACATCAGATGCAATAAAATATTATTATACCATTGATCAAGCTGTGTCAATATACGGTGTTGATCTTTCACTAGAGTACACATTTCACTAATACAACTATTGTAGGTATTTCATATTTGTGACATTTCTTTGGTGCTACTGTTCATATGTCATTATCCATCAAAACTATATCGGCATCTCCTTCAACTATATTAGTTTTGACTTAAAGACAGAATGGACGCGGCCAAACTACTGAGCAGATCAAAGGTGTACAAACAGTAAATGTGAAACTTTTACCCGATGTGCAGTTGCAGGCTGTAAAACAACTGGCGCTGTGGATGTCACCCAATGTTGCAGGTGCTTCCTCACTGCTACAAAAGCATGTCCATTTTGTTCCATTTGATCCTGCTATATCATCTTCAGTAAAGAGGCTAAAGTCAGCCCTCATACACTACCATGATACAATAATTATTTATGAGTTTGCTGAGACAGGTAAGATGGCACTTTCTCCCTTCACCCTCTAAAAGAGAAGCCAAAAATAACAATTATGAAATAGAGATTTCTAGACTCAACAGATAAATGGTCTGCGGGTCAATTTGCTTGTACTTCATCAAAATTTATAAGGAGTCTGGCAACCCTCAAAACTCAAAAAGGATAAGAAGCTATAAAAGATCACAAAATCATAACATTCTGATTTGCAACATATTGGAATGCTGATTCTGGTGAGTTATTTAGATATAGCAGCATGCGTTGTATAGCCGCATGAGTTGTATAAATGTAACCAATGAACAAAAACATATTATGGTGACAGATGTTTCTCCACCATGGAACCGTACCAAACAAACGCCATCAAATTAACAATGATACATCATTCACACTAGAGACATACCTGGTCTACAGTCACATGCTGTGGAGCAATTGGTGACAAAGGCATGACTATCTGTTCCAAAATCACTAGAAGCACATACACATGTCCATTTTCCTGCACTTGGCCCTTGTGGAAGTTCATCTGCCAAAAGTAAGGCCAAGCAATCAAATTTTATTAGAGTTGGTGTTGGATAAACTCTAAGATGGGTTTTGCAAGTGAGTTTACATTCTGAAAATGAGATTTTTTTTTTTCAAAGAAAGTATCTATCTCATCTGCATCTTCACCGTGTGTAATGGGCAAATGCCATTGACACTCACCATAATTTGACATTCACCAGACTCATCCACCATTGGATTTGATCACAAAAGTTTACACTTTATTTTGAAGGTAAAGCTACACCGTCCAGAACTCAATGGTAAGGTTTGGACCCATTCTTATTTTGATTGGACCCATTTTAATCTAATCCCCAATCCACACACTATGCATCCCCCTATTCCCCAATGTTTGGTGTACATCCAGAAGGTCTCACAAAAAGGAACCTGTTAGAATTGTTTCCCTCGAACTTATATAAAAGAATGATGGCTATGTGGTCAATTATGATTTGACACTAACCACAAGAAATGCACCAAAACCATAGAAGACTGCTGAAGCAAGCAAGAGCAACATTCAGTACGAGCTTCATTTATTTCAGTAGAACTCCAAAAAAAGCAACAGCAACCTGTTAGATGTCATCCAGTGGTTAGAAATAAAATCTAGCTTTTGATGATCAGGAGACATTATTTAACACAGTTACTTCCCTGGTAAAGCACTAACTCTTTTGAATAATTTGATGAGAATGTATGATGTTCAATCTTGCTGATAGGAAAGAAACAGTTGCTAAATAATGAATCATATCAAGAAAAGAACTTGGAAGTTGAAACAGCAATTGATTTTGACATTCTATAAAATATAGATTAATAATCTGATCTTGATCAATTGGAAATAACTATTTATCAGATAGCCGTTAATTCTAACTACAACAAAATAATTAACCATCCACAAGACTAGACACGGTTGAAAGAACCTATAAGTCCTAACAGGTGATGGCCAAAGCTCCACGTAAAATCATGCAAGGCCCAATTGGGATTCTCTTGAATTTATGCACTATCAAGGTCTCTCCAACTAAATCCTTGTGAAGTTAAGTTTTTATGCATATTGCAAAGGGAGCGAAAAAAATAAAAATAAAATCTGTCAACAGCAAATAAAAGCAAACGCTTGAAAGAGTCAGAGGGTCATTAAACAATTTAGACAATGGTTTCCTTTTCACCTTTCTAGTTCAGAAATCAGTACAGGCTAAACTGATTCTTTTTTCTTTTCTTTTTTTCAGGACTAATAACTGAAAACTGAAATTACATTATCTTATCAGTAAAGATTGAAAACTCATGAAACAGAGGAATGAGTCTCAAAGAAATAATGCTTTGGTCAAAAAAAATCTTCATCTGATGAGAAAATTAGTTAGAGATTCATTGGAAATGCAATATAGGTTGAAGTTTTGGCTCTCGCATGTTATTATAAATTTCGAATCTTTCTTGTCTATACCTAGTTGTACCTAGCTGGAGATGTGCTACCGATGACAGCAAAAAGCAAACAGCATATACCTATCACGATCACCCCCATGGAAATATACATCTGGATGCATAGAATAGTATTCCATCATATGGAAGCATTCTTCTGCAAATACTGCCCCTCCTGGTGACTGAAACAGATATCTACTAAATGCATACTCTAATTCCTATTTCTACTTTATTTATTCTGTATACTGTAATATACATATATAAACTATGCTTTTAGTCAGGAATTTATATACAAAACTGAACAGACATGAATTAAATGCACACGACATCACTTTTCCCCTCTGTTTCGGTTAAACAGAACCAGCAGTCCAACAAGCACTGCAGAGAAATAAGCATCTCCTCCTCCTCAATGTAGGAACAGAAGGAAAATATATATATATATATATATATAAACAAATAGAATCTGATAAATTCAAATGGTTGCAATAATTCACTGAAAACTGTAACAAATATCAATTCAGGTTTCTTTCTCAGACATAGCGCTCCAAATCTCAAACACTGAAACAAAGATAGCGAAAGAGTTTAAAGATTTACCACAAAGCTGCTAAAATCAAATCAACTTAGATCAATCAAGGGATGCACTTTAAGAGTCAAAACAAAGTTAAAGGCAGAACAGACATTTGACAGTGAAATAATAGTCTGATAAAGATAATCGAATTTATCATCTAGGAGAGTTTTCAAAGCGTTGGCAAGTAAAACACCACATAATTACCCACCATTCTGAAAGCAACTCCTTTGCAACCTGATAAAGACCCACTACCCGTATATGTGGAAGACAGCCGACCTATATTTTCTACTTGTGTCTTTTATTGATCTCATTTTCTTAATTTAGCTGTCTCTTCCATGTAACGTTTCACGAGGCCTATCTGGCAATAAAAGAGGTATGAATAGGGAAGCTTTCAAATTCCCCCAACGATCAATTGATGCTCCGTACTGCCAACGGCTATAAAAAAATTTAAAGCTTAGCTTCGAAGTCAAATCATATATATGATGACGTGGAGTGAGTGATTTTGACGTATTTTGTTTGTTTTTTCCAGTCCCCGTCTCCACTGTGAAAGTGTCGGTGGTTTGACCATTGGATACGTACTGACCCCTAGCTCAATCTGGATCCGGGTTGAATCCGACTGATACGTCTAAGACCTCTGAGAGTTAAATCAACGACTAAGATGTATTTGTCTTCGATCAGATAAAAATCGAAATCTTCCCACTCTCTTGGGTCACATTTAATACCTTTCGTTGCCTTGTGGTGTTGTGGTGTGTAAATATTAGATTTCGACAGAATCTACGGTTAAATAGTAACCCAATATATACGGGTCAGAGCCCAGGGGAAAGATTTCCACCCGAGTCTAACAAAGCCTCAGCACTCAGCACTCAGCACTCAGCCCTCAGCCCTCAGCCGAGTGAGACTAAAAGAGGAAACTTTCGTGTCGACTCGACCGATTCCCGAGTCAACCCGGCGAGTTTCGTCAGGGGGAGAAGAGAAGAAGAACAAAAAAGGAAAAGTTGATAAAATCTATGATTGTTAGCTATGATGATATCTAGCCACCAGATGGGGAAAAGTGGACTAATGGATGGAAGGGACACGTCAAAAATATTTGGAAATACAAAAAATCGCGATTATATATCATGAAAAAACCAAATCCCAAGCAACGAGAAAATAATAAGATCCATTTATCACACATTCACACTACCACCTTGAAATCAAAGTCTGGAGATTTCAAATCCAACTGTATCTAGGAAGTTTAGGGTTTCTTCGCCGGAAAGATTAAGGAAGGAATCGGGATTCGGGAAAGAAAATTACAAATCTCGATCGAGTCCAATCGCTGCAGAAATGCTTCTGCATCAAACAAGTAAGATTCGGACCTCTAGCAATCGCGCGCATTTACCGCATTTCTATCGATCGAAATGATCCGAAGGCCTGAGAGGTTTAATAGAAGACGGAGAGAAAGATTAAAAAAGCAGTAGCGATAGAGATTAGAAAAAGAAAAGGGATTGAAATGGCGAGGTTGAGAAGAGGAAGAAGAGATCAAACCTTTCTCAAATCGCTGGAAAAGCCGTTGAGAGTTATAGCAGACGCTAACAGAACTTGTTCTTCCTCATGATCATCAGCTGGACAACTACCAATAGAAAGCGAATAGTTCCGTAAACAGGAAGGAGCTCCGATGAACTGCAAAAGAGAGTGATAGGGATTAGCAGCTTAGACGTTTGGATAGAGGAGAAGATGAAGTTGGAAGAGGAGTGGGTGTTATCCGAAATGAAACGCCATGTGAATGAAAAAAAACAAAGAACTCCTACTAGAATTAGAGATGCGAAATCGATGACCCCCCGCTTCATCGACAAGTGGCCCGCTTTAGTGGGCCCGTGGAGCCAATATCATTACACATGGAGAAGATAAAGGGCGCACGGTGCAGTGCAGGGCTCTTTAATGAGTAATATAATAAATAATAAGAAATAATAATGGGTGTACCCGTCCCGCTTTACTAATACTAATGGAAACAGGAAACCTTAATCCAATGCTACCTAATAATTGAGTGAGGACAGAAAAACGAGTGGAGCTTTGAATACAGATGGATTCATGGACCACTGCCCTCACACGGACTGGACTGGAGCCTTTCTTTAGATTTGGCCTTTTTACAATGAACATATTTAACTAGGATGAAATTCTAAAATTCAATTAGCAGGAATAGGGTCAAATCAAATAGCTTTAAAAATATCCCCAGAGTGCTGCAAAACTTGTTTGGAAGTTGAAACATATGTGTGAATCTGAGTCAACCATGTCCATATAGTACCAAAAAATAATAATAATTTAAATATGAGAATTTCAAATGCCTTTTGAAATTTGAGATTGAAACCTTTATATAATTTTCGCAAGAGAATTGGAAGTCGATTGGAATTTCATAAAAAAAAACAAATTCTAGTTAACAAACAAAGTGATGCTGTGAATTGAAAGAGTCCATCGGTCTAGGTTCATTACTCAACCCACTTTGAAATGCAGAGAGCTTTTTTTTTTTTTGGTAAATAAAAATCCAAAGAGCTTAAGGATCGCTATCTCACCTTAATCTATCATCATCATTAAAAAAAACTCACTTGAATTGAAGTAGATTTTGCCTAGGATCATATTCTTGTTTTTTTTTTTTTTTTTTTTATAAAGGAACTTACTTAAAAGTCATTTTTTTCGAAAAATAACCAATTCGACAAAGCTAGAACAACCGTAACCGGAGTGAAGAAATATGCTTTGGTGATAGGGGTGTACACGGATCGGATTGGTGCGGATTGGGCCAAATCCGTCACCAATCCGTTGCCTACGGATTGACGGATTTGGAATCCGTCACCAATCCGTTACTGTTGAAATCCGATCCGATCCGATCCGTGGAGGAGCGGATCGGATCGGATTAATCCGTTCAATCCGTTACTGTACGGATCAGATCGAATCGGATTAATCCGTCCAATTCGTTACTGTGCATTACATGGAAAAAGAAGAAGAAAAAATCCATAAATTTTAAAGCCACTGAATTAAAGGGGCATGAGTTGAGAGATGTACGCCTATTCTATTCATAAGGTTAGTGACTCCTTACATTTTTCTTCTTATTTTATATATATACATATATATTTATTTTTTAATTTATATTTAATGACAACGGATCGGATCGGATTGAATCCGCGGATTAAGGGTGAAATCCGCCACCGATCCGTTGCTAATGGATTATACAATTTCCAATCCGTTACAAATCTGTTGGCCTTCGGATCGGATCAAAATCCGCGGATCGGATCGACGGATTGACGGATTTTTTGTACACCCCTATTTGGTGATGAAACATGAAGTGATAGTCGTAGATGCTGCGGAAGCACGGATCTATATGAGCTTGCTGCTACAAACGCGATACTGACTATGTCGGCTTGAATTAGGTACTAGTTGTGGAAATTTGTGACTGTCGACGAGAGATCAATCACATGTGATTCACTCTTCAAGATCCATTGGCAAAGATGGACACCATGAATGTTGAAAATGATGACGGACAATTGTAAATCTAAAAGAAGAGGGTGATCTTGTATTAGGGGATAATCTATTGAGAATGGTTTCAACTGATATCTCTCATGTCTATATATAGTCCTTTAGCTGATGGGTGATAAGATCTCGTATTCAAATTCGAATAGAGAGATGATAAGGATAATAGGTTTGATCAAACTCTCTCAATTTGAATTTGAATGGAGATATATGATAAGGATAAAGAGTTTGATAAAACTCAAACTATTTTTATCCATATCACCATGGGATTCCTTGTGAGTGGGGTCCACCAAAATGTAAACACAAGTGGGCCCCATCACAAATGCCAACATCTCCCACTCTCACCGAACAAGTTACATCCCATTCGATCACTAATTCCCATCATCAAATTCCACAAAGTAAAAAACTGACCTGAAGAGTGGGACTTCCACAATGCCTATTTACGGAGAGAATGTAAACTAAGTCACCATTTGACTAGAAAACACCAACTCACTGACACATCAGTCTGCCATTGACACTCGCATGACCACACCGGATTGGATATTGACTCATACCCTTGAGTCGTGTTCAACCCACATACGTACTTATTCAACCTATCAAGTAAAAAACTCCTTATAAACATTTCTTTTTTATAAATAACATATTTGTACGTATATATTGTTGGAACTAGGTGGGCTTCGTGGATATGTTTACAAAAACTTTTGACTCGCTTAACGTAGGGATCAAGTATTTATAAGGTTTCAAAACCCAATCCAAGATTCATGGCCTATTTCTCATAATCATGTACAGTAGAAAACTCTATCTAGAAGATAGACACAGCAGTAAACAAGCAACCACGAAATCCACAACAAATAAGGAAGTAGATTATACCTTGGGAGCTCGGTTGTGCTCTAATGGAGAAGTTGATCTCTTTCTTTGATGAAGAACTCTTCTACAAATCAAATCAAAATCTCCAAGACCCAATTGTCTTCCACGCTATGACCCGTCTCAGATCTCTTTCCTCAAGGAGATAGGTGGGATCTCCAATAGAAAAACCAACTAGAACTTTTAGGGAAAAACCCGGAAGAGAAACTAGAAGAAAGAAGAGATGAGATGAGTGCAACTCTTGCGCACAAGGGGGCTGGGTGTGGACTCCAAGGGGATGGACGTTCAGCCCTATATCTCTCCTTATTTATAGCCCTAGGCAATTTCACTTACTAGTTAGAAATAGAAGTCTAACTTCCATAATAATTACTAACATTCTCTTCTTACTATTACCTCCATTAGAAGTCTTACTTCAAATAGAAATAGTAACTTTCTAATTCATTTCCTTATGAGTTCAAGTAGAATTAGTAATGATCCAATCTTGGGCTAGCGTGGGGACAACTAGGGATTCCATTAAAAGCTGGCTCCAACTAGGAAACGGCGACCCCACATTTCATGTACAATCTGGGCCCACATTTAATTGCAAATAACTCCACTATATAAATGCAATTGAACTCCAGTCTTATGAATAAATTACAAAAAGACCCTAAACTTCCCTATCACCACAAGCAAGCCCCTCTATCAATATCCATTGATCATTTGGATTAAACATGTTCCACCAATTTAAATCCACATATTATTATCCTTGAGACCCAATTAATTACAGTGATAATCAATACCATCTAATTAACTCTTAATTGAGATGGGTGCGCACTTATTAATGATAATTCATTACTTAGCACAAGGGGATAATAGAGATAGATTTCATCTTGACCATTAAATGTTCCTATAGTTCTACTACCAAATACCCAAGACACCGAGGTGTTGACGTATAGTTGGCCTCACTCATTTGTGACTCAAAGCAAATGAATAGATAGAAACTTCACTTCATCAATGTCTTAGGATTGAAAGCTTATTGCTAGGGATTTATGAGAGAAAACATTAAAGTAAAAACAGTGTTTCATAAGGTGTTTCTCATGGTCTTTCAATACATCCAATGTACCAGCATAATGATCCAGAGTCTTCCACTCTAATGATCGAAACAGATCACACATCAGATGAGATGCTCAATCTTATCACTGGTTGTGAAGTGATTTAAGTATAAGATTTATGACACATGTCTTCTGTATGTGAATCTCATTCACACATATGTATTACATCTAATATACTCGTGAACTTCGATTCATCTTATGAACCATCATGTCATTCATATTGGTTGTGTGCAAACAAGTAAATAAAACACCATTCATTTCATGATAAGGAAAGCATGATTATATTGATATAAATCAATTTATTACATCATCTACTAAATTGAGACCACACAATCTAACATATATAATTTAAGAAAAATTATTTGCCTTAAAATTTTCAAAACACTCGATATAGCCCGGGCTGATAAGCATCATAAGCACGTATAAATTAGAGTGTGATGTCATGGGGTCTTCCCATGGACTTACGAGGGTCAGAATTAACCAAGCAGCTTTCCAAGAACAGCGGCTCATAGGCTCCTATGTAGTCGTGGCTCATCCGCAGCTAAAGTAGCATCACTAATCTCATATTTCCAACGTAGAGGTTGGTACAAGGGCACAAGAGCCTTAGAGAACTAGTTCACAAAATTACCAACTCCAAGCTCAAGAGTCACCTACGGGGCTAACTCTCGCACAACAAGCAGGATTCTAGGGCATTATCCCGTCACTCTTAGGTAGGCCATTAAACACGCATGTCTGTAGACACACGTTGTAATGTAAAAATGCATTAGCTCCACAACTAAGCCTATGCTAACATTACACCGATTCACTACTACGCAAGCAAATATAATCATGCTTGATTTTTAAAATAGGCTATCGGACTTATTAGGGTGTGATTTGTCCGAAGACTAATGCTAAGTCTCATTCAGTCCTGTGATCCACATCACCCCCAATGCACACAAGACTGAGTCTACGTTCCATACATATGTACGCATCAATAAGATCCATATTAGCCTAATCAACATATCATACAAATGCATGCACCTCATCCTATCTGTCACTAAGACATCAAAGGCGGTCTTTACCCGTGCGAATGGATGCCCTTACCTGTTTAGTGCCACGTGTGCATCTAATACACACGCTTATTTTATATGTTGCCAATGTAAAGTATATGCACATGCATGAGTCAAAGAAATATACCTCGCATATAACCGTAAACAATGAGAAAAAACTTTTTATTAAAATAAGTCCAATACACTCCCACTGAATAAAGGGATTACATATATTTCGTTCCCATACGCCTTACATGAATAGCGAACAGTTCTCGTGCAAAGGGTTTGGTCATCAGGTCAGCAATCATTTCCAAAGATGGCACGTGAGATATTACTATCTATTTTGCTTCTACTTGTTCACGGATAAAATGACACTTTTGTTTGATGTGTTTTTTTCTTCTGATGAAGCTGAGGGTCCTTTGCCATGCGTATAGCAGTTGTATTGTCAGATCTCAATGAAATGGGATCACAAGCAATGGATACTAGTCCCAAATCCAGCAGAAAACGGTGAATCCATACGGCCTCCATGGCCACCAGTGTGCAAGCAACATGTTCGGCCTATGTGGTCAACATGACCGTATGCTCATGTTCTTTACTGGACAATGAAATGCCCCCCCCCCCCCCCCCCCTCAGTAAGAATACATATCCTGATGTGGATTTGCCGTTGTCGGGATCATCCGAAAATGACGAGTCGCTGTATACCAATGAACTTAAGCCACCACTATGACAGCAAAGCATCGGAAGAGGATCCCCCTGTTTGGACCAACCAGGGGGTGCCGCATGGGGGGGAAAAGTCCAATCATCCCATCCCATCTCCCCCTTAAAAAAAAAAAATTTCCACCCCCCCACCCCATGTGGCACCCCCTGGTTGGTCCAAACAGGGTTTCCCTGTTTGGACTAAACAGGGAATTCTCTTCCCAAAGCATCATATCTTTTGTACCCTTTAAGGGTTACTTTGAAATTGACTAACCAACCCAACCGCATAACAAATATTGGGGTGTGTGCACAACATAGCATATATTAAACTTTATACAGCGCTGTCATAGGGTATGCAAGCGTTTCTTTTGGTTTCAGCATCGGTTTGAGGACATTGCATTACACTTAATTTGTAGCCCCTATTAATCGGGGTCTCAACGGGAACAATTGATTAGTAAAGACTATAGAGGTGGGCCAACCCTCAAGCAATCTGAGCTCGACAGCAACGGTTCCCACCCAATCAGAATTCGGAACCAATCACTGTCTGTAGAAAGATGAGTTTTATAGAACAAACGCGATTAGAAATTCTGAGATCAGCCAATGGAGAAAGCTTATCGACAATGGCTAATAAACCGATAAAAGGTGGAGCCCACTTGGCAGGTGGTGGCATGAAGCGACACCGGACCCACAATTGTAAACTTAATTTCGGGCAGACAGCATGTATGGTTCACGTTCATCTCATGCATCACCTCCATGCTGTAGCTATTAATATTAATGACTATTGACTACTGGGGCTGAATGCCGAAAGCTAGGCACTTTCGAGTTCTGACTACAAACACCCCTCTTTTTTTTATGTTGTACAGCCGGGTCACCCCAATAGGATAGATTGATACATTCCGACTTGAGAGGATTCCACCACACGGTGGGAAGGGAAATTGTTGTGATTTCTGTTTCAATCCATTTTTATTTTTTTTAATATGTTAATTGTTTCAAACGAATCAGAATAAAGAGATTATTTGGATTTCCTTTTTAAGAGGATAAGAATGCAACAGTCTCTCTCCTCTGAGAATGAAAATCCACATTGCACTGAATCCTCGCATTACCCAGACATGCCCATCAATGGCATTAATGCATGACTTTGCAGAGCAACAAAAATCCATTTCAATGCCTTTTATAATCCATTTACGTTTCAAAAGTGAACCCAACGGATAGAATTCACAAGGAGGTGATAATTTAGAGAGACACCATGTCTTTAAGTCTTTTTATTTATATATATAAAATAAACCCCTCAAGTTTGCGTGTAGAAGGCCAAATTACAATAATATGGGCATGATTCAACTTCTCAAGCACATTCTATACAAAACACACACATGAAAAAACAAAAACAAAACGGCCAAAATCACTGTCCCACACCTTGCACTGTCACGAAATGAGAGTCCATTCCAGGTAGACTTATGTGGATGTCATTCACGATAGCACAAGGCAGGCCCAAGATTTTTAGCTAATTGAGTTTTAAAATGGGCCCTGCCGATGAATTTTAATAGATCGCTTCCTCTAAGAATACACACCACTAGAAGCCAAAAAAAAAAAAGCAGGGATGTGCCTTGGCGCTTCGTGTGGGGTCACTTGGTCTTTTGAGTTGCACAAAAGAGTGTGTCCAGCTCCAACAGTGTCATTGGAATGTGAGTGCGCGCAGATCTGCAAGCATTTCGGTTTGATTAAATTAGTGTTCATGATCCTCACTTCTTGTCCCTGATTCTACGCAACACGCGTGCTCTTTATAGGCGACCAAATCATATCATCTACCCCTCCATGGACTCACACATATAAAGAGAGAGAGAGAAAGCTGACGATGAGGCGATCTTGGTTGGCCACACCAAATTGATAGATTTGACAAATTCTCAATGGTCAAATTAAAAATGTAAAAAACTTGGGGAGAGTAATGGGGCAAATTCCGGCCCGTCCAGAAAGACGCATAGTCAAATCTCAAAAGGTTCAACTAGACTTGCTGGTTACCAAACCGAGGTACTTTACTTCCATTCGACTTATGGTCTCATCTGACACGGTGGTTTAATGAGCGAAACCACACTGGCTGAGTCTAACATAACTCAAAATGAGTTTTAATGCTATAGGATGCATTAGATCCAAGGGGTAGTTGCTACTTGCAACATGTACCACAGGTGAGGTGTGGCCACTGGCTGCTAATCATAAGATTATGCTGACGTGGATCAAGAAGGGTTGGAAATGAGGCAGTTTTTTTTTTTCGTAACCATAGGAACAGTAATCCTTCTCTTTAATTATCAGATATTGAATGGGTGCATTGACATGCATAAATAAAACTTACAAAATTTACACATATAGCACTAGAAAAAATTTGATAAGATCAACCCACTTTCATATAGATAGCGCTATTGTAACACCCCGACCAGAGTTAATTTTATATTATTAATGATCTCTCGTGTTTTATTAAATTAATTATGTTTAAGTAGTGAATTGAGTTATTTTAATCTTGTTTAGTCAAAGCAAGTCAAGTGGGTTAGACCTTGGATCACGGATAGGTAGTTTATACCCAATTTGACCAGTTTAAGTAGAGCCATTGAGCTAGTGACTTTTTTTGTGATTTTATATTTTTCCAATTTTGCATCATTCGCATGTCATCTTGGCATCAACACGTGTCTCTTGACGAGTACATCAATTTTCGTGTTTGACTCCACCTCATTAAATCTCAGTTCCATCAAATTGAGCATCGTTTGACTCTTTTTTTATTCTTTTGATTTAAGAGCATCATTTGACTTAATATGTGTGTGTGTGTATATATGTATATATATATATATATAGAGAGAGAGAGAGAGAGAGAGAGAGAGAGAATTGAGCTTTCTTATAAACTAGAGAAAACTATTAACTTAAGAACCCTTTTCAAACTAATTCCATAGATTGTCTTTTGAAAGGCAGATTTGAGTGCTTCCTTTCTTCATTCTCTTCTTCACTTCTCCTTCCATTTTCCTAATCTAGCAATAAGTGGGCTTGCATGTGTGATTAAAGTGTAGATTGGTGGGCTTCCTCATCATCTTCCATACCCTTCCATAGCTGATTTGGGCAAGAAATCATCTTCTACAACCTCCTTTTTGGCTTCTGTTGGTAAGAACTTCAAACCATTCCAAATTTGGGTTAATTTGAGTCAAAGAGACTCCTTTCTTTCACATGCATGTATTCTCATCATAGATTTGGCATAAGTTTCATTATTAGGGTCATGAATTAGGGTTTCTCTTATATTTGAGTCAAGAGGAGTAAAAGAGGGTTTCAAAGCTTAATTCAAGGCAAATATAAGCTTTAATTTGAAATCCACATTGTTCTTTCAAGCTTATTTCATTATCAAGATTTCATTTCTATGTAATCGTAGCATCTTGAATGGAGTTATTATTGTATTTGGAAATGGGCAGTTGTAATAAAATTTGTAATAGAAATTAGGAATTGTAATAATGATGGAAGGGTGTAATGGGATGTGGAGAAGCATGCAGGCTTCAACTTTCTATGCAGGTTATGAGATGAAAGACATTAGAATGGCATAAGAGAGTTCTGAATTCCAAATCAGTAATTTTGGACAACCTGCTCGAGCGCACCTGGGTCCGCTCGAGCGCAATTACCGAAAATACATGATGCTCGAGCAACAAAGGGGCTTCTTAAGCGAATTACTCTTTGGAATGAATCTGCTTGACCGGATAGGATCCCGCTCGAGCAGGTAACTTCAAATCTGCTCGAGCAGGCCTAATATGCATGTCAGGGTTATTTTTTATCATTTAGAGTGATGAATTGCCACTCCTGGCCTATGATAAACTTCCCAAACTGTCCCTAAGGATAATTACGATACGCACACTAAACCAATAGTTATTAAGACCCTGAAAGACCATGTATGACTTTAGAGTGGAACGTTAAACCTCTTTGACATGTCTAATGGAAACTATAAATACATAACTTTCTGTATAGGCTAAGACCAATTCATGAATTCAATTTACCTTACCCATATCACGTGGAACCAAAATAAGATAACGGTACATTGACTTTACTAAAGGTACAATGAATCGGAAGGTGAAAGACGGTGGATGGATAGATTAGGGCTGGCTAGTAATCTACCTTGATTCTTTTAAATCTATTTCATTTTCATACCAAGATTAATTTCATCATTGACCTCAAGTTCTGATTAATTAATTGTATGCATAAATGGTATCATTCCCAATTTGATTATTGCAATTGTTATACAAATATTTCGGTACTCATATTGAAAATTGATTTTGATTCGAAGCGATTCAATTAGAAATGAAGTAAAGTGGAAATCTTATTCAAGTTTTATTATTATTCGATTCGAATGGTTTGACACTACTTCACTTTGACAGTGTAATAAGCTAACTAGTAATATAAATTCCCTATTTGATTCGTAAAGCATAAATTATTCATTATTGTACAATTGCTTAGTTCGACTTGATATAGATCTCTCTTAATCATCTGTCATTAATTTGAATTTGATACAACATGAGATAAATGACTATTGCTTATACTTTGTTGAATTGTCATATTTACAATATTATTTATTAGTGTTGTAGACACAGATACCACTCCCGGCCCTGAGGAGGCCCCCGAGAGAGAGAGAGAGAGAGAGAGAGAGAGAGGAGGTTTTTCTGGGATTAAAAGAATGGGCAAGTGAGGGCACCATCTAGTCCTCACTTTCCAGAGAACGTAATGGGAGACTTTTGAATAGTGTTTCGAGTATGAGTGTTAGAGTTTACACAGTTGATGTATTCCAGTTTGTATATTTTTGACTTTTGAGAATCATTTTGGAGACTTGATCGCCTATTTTCTCATACTATGTATTGTATGTGCTTTTATAATCCCTACTTATGTAGTTAATTGTAAATATGTTTTGTATATATTGAATGTTAATAGACGGATCATGGGATGATACTAATTATATGAGAATGTTTTAGATGCTTCCGCGATGAATTATAAAATGACAGGTGTTGGTGAACAAGTCTCACATGTGAAAGAAAAGTCTTATCCTCCGTGACTTCGCACTTGACTCAAAACATGTGCGATTTTTACAGGTGTACGCATGTCACACATTGAGGATTACCCTCGGGCCAGATAATCTTGGAATAGGAACATGACACCTATCTACAATAAGGGGGCTATGATCAGGGTGACCAGTTTTATTTGTTTTGTGATAACTAAGATATGAGAATTGCCAAGACTCAAACACGGCTTAGAGGCTGATAAGGCCGAGGGAGTCAGCCCAATACTGGAGAGTCTGGAAATATATATGAAAAAAAACACTCAAGTATTTTCTTTTTTAAGAATATGATGCATTTTATAAATATACTTGAACCTTGAATGAACCTTGATCAAGTGAGTTCCACCAAAAGTCAATGCGAACTGGGTGTTATTTTATCGAGTAATCGGTTTTATGGCCCACACAAAACGTGCATCGTACCAATACCCATATGACCATGGTTTAAAATCTCGGTTTCGGTCACGGTCTCGGCCGGGCCAAAAAACCGATATGATAACGGTATCGGTCGCGGATATCGGTCCGTCGCGGTCGTCGCGGTGTGAATTTTTTTTTAATCCAAGAAAATTCACAAAAATATCCAAAAAATCCAGAATATTAGAAAATGCTGGAAAACAATATTTTTTTCCATTAGTAACAACAATAAATCAAAATCTCGGTCACCTTAAGTTATGAGTCCTGTCTGTATCGCAGTTCATTGTCTTCTCCAGTATTTCATATAATGCAACCATTATTGATGTTCATGATCAATTTATTAGTGTAAAATATAAGAAAATAAAGATAACATACCAATCATCATTTAATACTAACTCAATCAACAAATAAGTTAAGAAATTCAATACCATGAGTGTATGACAGATTGACAGATTGATAGCCTAATTCCAAGTGGAGTGTCGCCCAGGCTCGATATCATCATCATCATCATCATTTCTCCGGTATTTGTTAAAAAGATATGCTCCATACTGTTGTGCAGCACTATCATACCCATGACCATATTCAGATTGTTCCTGATAAGATGATGAATTATGTTGATCCCCTGTAGATTGAAATGGCTGGTTGTAATCCAATGGCATGAAATAAAAATGAGGGGCATGAATAGGTCGTTGGGGAAGTCGTGGGGGAAGCCTTCCTTGCTCAATTAATATCTGTTTGATAGAAAGTATCGGTGTTGGTGAAGGGGGTACCCAATTAGGGTCATATGAATAATCCCCATACTGTCCATACATAGCACCTTGTTGGCCAACATAACCCCCATAATGACCATGAGTACCTTCCCCCACTTCTTGTCCAGCAGGGCCCGTCCCACTACTACTCCCTACCTCGGTCCCTCCAACATGCCTGACATAGCCACGACGAGGATCTAACTCAGTAGCACCAGGAAAATGCTCAACTGTCTCATAAGTGAGAGGCTCATCATCTCTATAATGACCCTCATCCCCTGGAGAGTCAGGTGGAATTCCTGCTGATGATGATGAAGTAAAAATACTTGACTCACTCTCCTCGTCCACCTCCTTTCCCCTTGGTTGACTTGTATCAGGTGCGCGCCCCTGTTGCATTGTCAAGTTTATTTCTTCTATCCTTTCTGAGGCCCTTACTGGCTCAGGCCTATCCCCAGTCAATTCCTCCATCAACTCCTCAAACTCTGGGTCTTTATCTAACATTGGTTCTTCTTGTTCCTCCAACCATTCACCTAACACTGTATCCTCTTCTGAAAAAATGTAGTCCAAATTAATTGGACAAAAATAATCCCGTTGATCCTCAAACTGTCTTCTCTTTCTATTTCTACTCCGGAGCTTGAGGTTGTAATGGATGTAGACCAATTTATTTAGCTTCTGCATTGTTAATCTATTTCTTGGTCTTGTGTGGATAAATGAGAAGGTGCTCCAATTTCTTTCACAATTAGAAGACGATGTAGTTTGACTAAGGACTTTAATAGCAATCGTCCTTAGTGCAGGAGCACTCTCTCCATAATTCAACCACTATTCAGCTGAAAATAAAAATAGAAATGATATTAGAGTCAATAAAATAATAATTAGAGTCCCTGAATAATATAGAGATGACATTACAATTTACAATCAATACCGGGATTGGTCTGTGTGATGGCTCTTCGCGCAGTCGTCGTTCCAAAGCTTCCGGCACGTACATTGTATATGTCAATCTGAAGACGTTGAAGTAGAGAAATAAATTAGAGAACTTACATTCTTATAATGTTATACTTTTTCGGTTTTTCCCTTAATTAGCATACTGCCTACCTGATTTGTAGCCCAAATTGCTTCATCTGTATTCTTTGCTAGTCTTTCAATCACATTTTTTAGTCCCAAACGGATTTCATCAGATATGTGCCCATTCGTAAATTGTGGATTAAAGAAATATCCTATAAAAGTGTAAAACCAATAAATTTTAGTCAATGATAAATTAATATAATGAGAAGAATTGAATACAATAATTCAAGTATTAAAAGAAATAGCCTTCACTTACCAGTAGAGTGTAAATCATATTTCAATTGTCGTCCCTATCGATCGTCAATGGTCTTCCAATACTTTTTATAATATCTACAATCTGCTTGAATAGCCAACTTTGATCTCTCCATGGCCTCATGTAAGAAGCCCATTGTTGGCTTATCATCGCCATCAACCAATCGAAGAACCTTTATTAGGGGATCAAAAACATTCAAAACACCCTTCACATGAGGCCAAAATTTGTTGGACTCAATTGTTTTACATACTTCTTTTGTAATGGGACTTGGCCTCTTTCCCCATTTTGAATTCATGAACTCTTGTGATTTTATCAATTGAAGAAGTCCATCTCTATACTTG